>ML663041.1:4050206-4730153 GCA_007570785.1 Antilocapra americana
CCATACATGACCACTGGAAAAACCATAGCCTTGACTAGACAGATCTTTGTTGTCAGAGTAATGTCTCTGCTTTTTAATATGCTGTCTAGGTTGGTCATAACTTTCCTTCCAAGGAGTAATCGTCTTTTAATTTCATGGCTTCAATTATTGTCTGCAGTCATTTTGGAGCCCCCCAAAATAAAATCTGACACTGTTTCCCCTGTTTCCCCATCTATTTCCCATGAAGTGATGGGACCAGATGCCATGATCTTAGTTTTCTGAAAGTTGAGCTTTATGCCAGCTTTTTCACTCTCCTCTTTCACTTTCATCAAGAAGCTTTTTAGTTCCTCTTCACTTTCTGCCATAAGGGTGGTGTCATCTGCATATCTGAGGTTATTGATATTTCTCCCGACAATCTTGATTCCAGCTTGTGCTTCCAGCCCAGCATTTCTCATGATGTACTCTGCATATAAGTTAAATAAGCAGGGTGACAATATACAGCCTTGATGTATTCCTTTTCTTATTTGGAACAAGTCTTGTTCCATGTCCAGTTCTAACTTTACCATCACAAGATTGTTTAAAGCAAAAAGCAGTTTCTGTTGATGTAAGGTACCCACACAGCGACTGGCATGCTACAAGTGCTCAGTAAATGTGAGCTCCTTTCCCTTCTCAGGCTCCAAGTGAGGAAATTTATGGATGAAGAGTGAGTAATTTCAAAGACAGCCTATATTCATCCTATTGACATCACCTTATAGAAATAGGCAGGAAGAAAGAATAAGGGAGTTGAAAGTAACAGACAGGTTGGACCTAAAAATGCTTGAAAAGTTGAATTTTTAAAAAACTATATGTTAATGATATTCGCTAGTGAACTTGCAAAATGGAGTTTATTGAAAATTGTTTAAATTTAGAAACGTGAACACATTTGTTGGTCAAAAGAAAAAAGGAAATACCTTCTAAGGCAGCACGCTTGGCTAAAAAATGATCTCTGAACAAAGAGAATTGATGGGCATAGATGATCCCAGTTGGAGTTTAAAAAATAAAACACTGAAGGGGGACGTTGAGAGGAAAGAAGACACAGGTGAGATTTAGCTGATTGATTAATTGAGATCTGAATACACATAGTTAGTTAAGAGCTGACTCATTGGAAAAGGCCCTGATGCTGGAAAGATTGAGGTCAGGAGAAGAAGGGGGTGACAGAGAATGAGATGGTTGACTGGCATCACGGACTCAGTGGACATGACTTTGAGTAAAGTCTGGGAGATAATGAAGGACAGGAATCGTGTTGCAGTCCATGGGGTTGCAGAGAGTCAGACACAACTAGTGGCTGAACAACAAGATAGTTGTATAATTAATGGAGGTAGTATCTATTTGGAAATATTGAGTAGTGAAATAGAGAAAATTATAAAAAGCAGAAATTAGGTTTCAACGGAATCTAAGTACTTTTCTGTCTTAAACATTTAAAAAATGAAGTATGCCAAGTGACTACTAAGTAGGCAATATTTCATGATGAGACTGGCTAATTATAATAGGTAACAGGTTTGAAAGGGAATCTTAGTGGCTTTCACTGCAAGATTCTAGATATAGAGAAAATTCACTGAATCATACCTTTTTTTGTCATTTGTATTGTTAGAGCAGACATAAGGATCTTAAATATAATTTAAATACAGTAAGTAAATAATACATGTTGGTAATTATTGGCCTACATCAGGAAGAGAAAAGATAAATTTGAACAGGTATTTTAAGAGGGGAAGGGAACTTTAGGCATTATAGAATGCAGTTTTCTAAATTCCCACTTAAGAAAAGAGGAAAAAAACACACCAATTTCAAGCAGAAATTGTTTTTCTTTCCCCCTTTCCCTCATTTCCTCCCTGCCGTCCCCCTAACTTCCCTACCTCTCTCCTCCTTCCTACAGTCCGCAGATATTTATTAAATGCCTGATTTTGTGCTGTATGCTGTGGATACAAGGGACAACAGCATTTATGTGTATGTTTTCTTCTTAGAATTTACCTTTTGGTAGTCAGTAAACTTGGTTGTATGATGTTTACAATACATTTGACCTGCTGAGTGTTCAAACCCCGTGAGGCCATGACGGCCTGTTGCAGAGCTGCAGCTGGGATGTCCCTGTGTTCGGTGGTGAGTGTTTGTGTGCAGTTCTCAACAGCCTCTACTCCCAGCATCTAATTCGGCCGTATTCCCCCAGGTCCCAGTGGCATGTGCTGGCAGAGTGCTGGGTGCAGACTTCTGCCCAAACCTGGAGGAGCCAGACCAGAGGCTGGAAGTCCAGGTCGGAGTCTTCCTGTTTTATCAGTCGGGGGTGTTGTGACAGTACCAGGGGTCTCTGAACGCTGAACAGATATATCAGATGCCATCCGGCAGCTGCTGGAACTGAAAGAGGGGTTGGTGGAGCATCTGCGCAGCAAAAAGTCCTTTTCAGGATAAATTGTCTGTAATTAGAGATTGTTCGTTTACTCATTCAAGAAGTCAAGACATGGTGTATATATACTGTAGTGAATAAGAACGTGGTTTCTGAATGCTGCTTGCCTAGCTTTACACAGTTGCCTGGAGTCCTTTGGCAAGTCACCCAACCTAACGGGGCTTTAGCTTTCTCATCCGGGAAATGGAGATATTCTTTAATAGCTGACTAATAAGGATTAAATGTTTTAAAACATACCTAGCATTTAGCACAGGGCCAGGATATAACAGGCACACTGGAAATCTTAGCTCTCATCTTTTCAAATCATTGTTATTATGTGCTGAGAGGATGCTAGGCTCTGGAGACACATGGGCAAGCCAGCCATGCTTCCTGCACTGTAGTCTCCCAGCTCAGGAGAATGGAAGCTGTTCAGCTGGGCAGTATATTAGAAAAATAAGAGTTAATAATATTATCTTTCTTCCTCAGGGTTTGGGAGATAGGTCCTCTGGTGTAATATTAAGTTTATTAGCAAAGAACATTTTCCATCAAAGTATTGACTTGGAATTCATTGTGTGGTCTTGGGAAATTAGAAGCAGAGTGGTATGTTGCAGATTAAAAATATAAATATGACATCTTGGCCCAAGGCCTACCTCCACTGCTGGGTACCTGTTAATAGTTAAGGAATGTGTGTATCAATGATGCAAAAATGCAGGCTCAAGTTTCCATGTGGATGGCACCTCCCTAGGATAAACACACGCGTATTATTTTTTAGGGCCTCTGTTTGGCATCATTTTCTAAATTTTAAGACTTAGGGGATAAGCGTAGTGAGCTCAGTGTTAAGACTTTTTTTTTTTTTTTAACTGATTTTGGACACCTTGCATGAGAAAAGAGAATAGTTCTAAAAATTGACTTTTTTGTAGTGGGTGTGATGGTTGAAATGGTGGTTGTAGGAAGTTTCATTTTTTTTTGATGCTCTGAGGGGGACACCACCTTCCGTACACCTGCTCTTGGCCTTGGAACGACCACCTGAGCTCTGCAGTGCCCGGTGCTGGTACTGTCTGGGTGGTGCGTGGCTGCGATCCAACAGAAGAGCAGGTGTGGCAAGTACGAGATGTGCTCATACGTTTCCCAGTTTTAGAAAGCTCACAACTTGGCTGTGACACATATGTGCCGTGTGATGGAAGACTTTTTGTGAAGAGTAGTCTGATCCTTGACCCCTTTGGGGTGGGGGGACGAGTGATGTTCTTCAAACACATCACCTGGAATAGTCTGTCCTGGGTGGTTGTTGGATAATCTGTTTCTGAACCTTGAGTTATGGCGCCCAGAGCGATGGGTTTTGCAGATGTGGGTGTGTGAAATAAACCTGAAAGAGACCAGTGGAACATATTGCTTTGACATACCTAGGGAGAAAATGTATATTTACACGTTGAGGTAAAACCGTGGTGGTAGGTAGCTAAACATATTGTGGTGTTGACAGTGTTTGTGTAAGCCTTGCAAGGAGAAGACCAAGTTACTGGGTAAAGAATAGAAAGCGCTCATTTTGTTAGATGCCTCATCTTGCAACAGCATTTTGGCGGACAGTATGGAAAAGTTGAATCTGTGAAAAGATAGTCAACTACGATGCACTGGTGAATTAACTGGGACCCACTTGAATCATTTCTTTCTTTCTTTTCCTGTTCCTTTCTAAATATGGCTTCCACACATTCTGATGATATCTGGTACATATTCATGTTATGTTTGTCATAATAAACTTGAGCCTTAATATATTCCTTACCAGCTAACAATTCCAGGAGTAGCTTTTAGCTTAGAGTCCTTTCATTCGTGCCGTGGCATATGTATTCTGGTTTTTTTGTGTGTTTTTTTCCTATTGAGTGAGCCATTTCTTATTTTTTAGTCCAACTCTGCACTCCAGGGAACTCACCGTAGGACTGGCCAGGGTCGTTTACTTTTTCTGCTTGGATCTCAGACTTTCCCGCGGGGCCAGGCATTATAACCACGAGAGGATTTGCTGTTTGGCCTCTTGATTCTGAGAATAACCTCTTGTATACCTCGATTTAGGAGCTCTGGCTTGTTTATATCCTTTGCTGTGAAGGATTTTCCCTTAGACATACGGCACCCCTATCTGGTTTACTTTTGTGTTTTCACTGACATGAGATCTCAGGACTCATGGAGCCCCTTCCTCCGCTGACCTGTTTTCTTTTAACCCTTTCCTTTGGTCCCCAAATTTCAGATGTCCTAGCAGCTTTATTATTTAATAATCCCAGGACCCCTGACACTCTTTCATGAATATGCTGTTGGTTTTGAGTGACTGCTGTTGTTGAAGTCTGTGCCTGACTGGACTTTTGCAAGGCTATCTGCTGTTTTTTTGTGTGTTAATATACTTGATCTAGAGAAGTAGCTGGACAGTTCAGACTTTAGATTCACTGTCTACTTTCTTGATTTTCTTCAGTGGCTTTTGAAGTGGATATGAAACTGTGTACTTCCTTTAGCTCTGGAGGTTAACCAATGTACAGGCCCCCAAATTGTCCTTTTATATAATTATTTTATGGGAAATGGTCATTCTAGTTTAGACCTACATTAGTGTTAGTTGCTCAGTCATGTCCAACTCTTTGTGACCCCATGGACTGTAGCCCGCGAGACTCCTCTGTCCATGGGATTCTCCAGGTAAGATTACTGGAGGGGGTTGCCATTCCCTTCTCCGGGGGATCTTCCTGACTCAGGAATTGAACCCTGGTCTCTTGCATTAAAGGCATATTCTTTACTGTCTGAGTTACTGGGGAAGCCCTTAGACCTCCCTTGGTTGCTGTTAAATATTTGATTTTCAATCAGAAAAAAGTAACTATTTTGTCTGACTGTACCTCATTGTGTGTTGTTACATTTAGCCTAGCACAATTCCTTTCTTGGTTGGAAATTTAAGATGTGGGGTTTGACTTGGTATTTTTCACCACTGAAGTGCTTAGAAAATTAGAGTAAATAATAAACCAATATTTCAGTACCAGATTAGACACAATTTACTGTGATGTTTCATAAACCACAGACTTCTTTCTTCTATGAATGCGTGAAGGATCACTTTTTTTCCAGA
Source organism: Antilocapra americana (assembly GCA_007570785.1). Taxonomy (NCBI): domain Eukaryota; kingdom Metazoa; phylum Chordata; class Mammalia; order Artiodactyla; family Antilocapridae; genus Antilocapra; species Antilocapra americana. The sequence goes on from ML663041.1 coordinate 4,055,681, forward strand.
CATACCAGGGTGCAAGTGTAAATTTCCATAAAATTTAAATGAGGTGCTTCCTGTAATTAATGAACAATTGTGGCTGCTCTCTAGTCTGCATTGTAATTAACCGTGATCAGGCTTGTTTAGTGATGACACTGTTCCTGTAATAATTTGACAAGCTACTGTGAATTTGCCAGGTTATTAAACAACCTGCAGCATTCACTTACAGCATCACAGGATGCGCTCGGCTGGTTAAACGCAGCATAAGGGCAAAGCTGAGCTGCCCATTGAAGTCTATTGATCACTAGAAACAGGCTTACATTCCTAGGATTTGGGAAAAGTTAATTAATTTTGCATGAATTGTCTTGAAAACTTTTTATTATATGGGAAACCTAATGGGACGAAGCTGGTCATTTTTGTGAACTCATAATGAAGCTAGCAAATTTTATGTATTGTTATCATCCACATGAACACCCGGAAACTGAGATTTTCCCTTTCTTACCATATTAAATAGATTTAAAACCACCACCACCAAGTTGTTCCCTCCCCAAATTCACTCCCAGCATTTCTCAAATATAAGTTCACCTTTTATTATTGAGTGTGTGTTAGGAACAGCAGATGACCTTGTGCTCAGCACAGTCTGTCACAGGGTGAGGGAGCCATCTAAGGGGATGGGGAGCCATGCCCATGGTCACTAAGCACAACCACACGCCCCAGCCCCCGTTCAGGTTAAGAACTGTTCAAAACGTTACTGTCTAGTTACTGTGGTGTCTTTCATTCAGATTCTGTTTATTGACTAAACCACAAGGATTCCTGCCCAAAGTACCAGGCGGTCTATGCTTGACTGATTTGGATTTTCTAACATCAGCCCTGGGGTTTATTTGAAAAATGTACATACACTGCAGCTTTAACAAGTCAAGTGACTGCATGTTTTTGACCATAGAGTCGAGTATATCTGAAGATCATTAAATTTAGAGGGAAAGGGAGGGGTGGAGAATAAGTGTAGTAGTCATTGTACCATTGCAGAGAGAGAGGGAGAGAGTGTGTGTGTGTGTGTGTGTGTGTGTGTGTGTGTGAGTGTGTGTGTGTGTGAGACACATGGTTTTTGTCTTTTCATCTTCTCCAAGAGCCAGAAAGTTTCCTGCCGCTCTCTTTCCAGCTATTGACAAATGATTGCCAGATGTGAGATCTTTGCAGTGTTCTTTCCCTTAGCAAACCTGCAGCGATGGGATATTTGATTCTCCCCTGCCCATTTCATCTCCTTTCCACATCTGCCAGGGACACACAAGCAATACATCCCTACATGAGAGTTTAAAGTTGATTCAGCTCCTTTTTTCCCCTCCGATAAAATGTGTTTGGAGACAACAGAATGAGGTCCATATGACTTTCTCTCAACTTCGCTGTATGAAATTAGTTGTTTATTTTACTTATCTACCTCTCAGTAATTGAACGATTTCATTTTAGTTTTGGTCCATGGAAAATTTGATGCAACTCTGGGAGTGCTTAGAGTTTCCTATTGTTGTCTGCTTGCTGCAAGTATACCATCATTACAACTTCTCTCTGATGGTCTCAATTCTGATAAAAGCTAGACTGGTGGTTTCCGTGGACTTCCTAGGAAAGTAGTTTTAATAAACAACTGTCAAAACACTAAGTGTAGCATGTCTGGTAAAATTCAGTAGTCATTTAAGATCTAAAAAGCCATCCATGACGGGGAAAATTCACCTTGTTTGGCTTGATTAGCCTACCCTATATTTGTGTCCATTGTCAAAGTTGATATGGATAAGGTCCTAGTTTTAATCCCAGATAGTTTATAAAAGAGAATGTACAGTGAGTTTTGGAGGCATTTGAAATTAGCCTGTGTAGGCCACACACATAATCACTAACATGCACAGAAGCCTCTTGCATCTGCTCGGAATCTGTATTGATATTGATTTTTTTCTCATCTCAGTTTAAAAATATTTTCCAAAATACTCTTATAGCTTATGTTCATACTATAGGGTGGGCTGACCCAGGTGGCCTTTCAGTTTTCCTATTACACTTTTTGGCAAACGAAAAGGCCCCTTATTCCCTGAATAAGATCAGCGTTTTTATTTTTTATTTTTAACATTTAAAAAATAATCCATAAAATGTCTGCCACATGTTCCCTAGTTGATGGAAAGTGTTTTCCAAATTAGAGCCATAGTATTGGGTTCTTATTGTAACAGTGCTCGTGTTCACTATTTCTGCTGCCCTCTTAGCTACCTGTCATTATGCAAATTTATTTTTTCTTTGAAACAAATGATGAATGTAAGAAAATTTCAGAAGAAAAAAATTGTTTTTACTCTTAAGTAAATGGCTTTTCCCACTTGAGACTCAAAGTAGGAAATTTGTGAAATCTCTTTTTCATTCTGTCCTTTTGAAAAAGTAACAAAGCAACGACAAACAAAACCTAACAAGAACAAAACCAAAAAGCCAACAGCTCCTAAAAAGAAGAAATCCTACTTAAGCCTGAGAAAAAGAGGTAAACGAAACCCATCAAGGTGTATACATGAAATGTTTCTAACTTTTGGCCTATCAATTATATTGCACTTAGTAAAGCTTTACAAAGAAAAAAGGGCACAGCTGTTTACCCCAAGTTGCCAAAATGTTGCATGTTTCTATGGAAAGTGCCTATTGAACAGGGTCAGAAGATAATTGTAGTTGAAGACACTGTTCTCTTAAAAATGAGGCAGCGGTCACAAAGAGGGTAGTAAGTTTAAACATCCCCCCAAACAAAATTACCATGGCCAAAAAGGATCCCTGTGGAAAACCTTGTATTTTTCATGTCCTTCAGTGTTCCCTGAGGACTGACGCCAGGCCGGGCGCTCAGTGGGTGCCAGGGGCTGAGAAGGTGGAGGCGAAGAGTGCTTTCATAAAACAACAAGGTTAGGAACTCCTGTGGCAGGAGCCAAGTTCCTTCGAGTTTAGATCACTTCACATAATTTGCTCTCGCTAATGCATTTGCTGGTTGCTCATGCCTTCCTGCTTTTTCCTCTACATGGTTACTCTGGGAGGCAGAGAGGTGCAAAGCAATGGAGGTGTCATCCAGTCCGCGTGCCTAGGGAACGTCCTTCAGAGGACGACTTGTCACCAGCCGTCAAAGAAGAGAGTGGCTTTGTGGTCTCTGAACATCTGGCAGCGCTGCACAGGAAGCTGAGGGGGTGTCATTAATTGTGATGAAATAATTTAAACCATCAGGAATAAATGAGGCTGTTAAGCTAAGTTCAGATTCCATTTGCCATGCACATGTGTCTAGCAGCCTGTGTGCAGTTAAAAAAAAATTGAATTATATTAGCTCATGAGTAGAAGTGAAACAGATACTGTAAATGAAACAAGTTGCTCTGTGGTGATGACATCGTGTTGAACCACTTCATGGAGTTACAGTTTGTAGGATCAATATATTGAGAGTGGTACAGTATTTAATGAATTTTTGCATAAAAGGATGCTTATGGTATTGATGCCTATAGTCAGGACCAGTGGGTTTATTAAGAGCACAGAGAAGAGGGATAGGTGGGTGGGTAGGAAGAAGCAAGCCTTGAGGTCCCCGGGGCTGGGTCGATGGAGTTCTTTATCTGCTAAGGCAGGCTGCATTGATCCATAGCTGACCCTCTCATGGATTCCGGCTTTGACTACAGTGTTGGCTGCCTTTGCTCTGCATACCTACTCCAGGCTGGAGGGCGATTTCTGATGACCAACTTTGGAGGTCCTTTCGAGAGCTTCCTTCACTTTGGGCACTTCTACGTTGTTTTCTTGAGAACACAGTCAGCTCTCTTTGGTGACAGATAACTCCTCAAGAAGATGCGCGTAGTTTTAAGACTTCGCACAATCAGTGAAGACTGATTTCAAATATAATTTCCAGGCACAGTGGAAAGAGGCAGTTTTCACTTCTTTACAAAGGCAAGACTGTCAGATTGGAATGTTGGGACATCTCTGAGGTTTTGCGCTCTAAGCTGAGCAATGATGTGTAGGTTCCAAAGTACATTTCTAAAATGAAAGTCATTCCTTTTACACATGAGCAGAGCCTTCAAATTTGAACTTTTATTTAAAAATAAACGCAGGAATCTGAAAAAAATAAAAGGAGGCTGCTTAGATACAAGAAGCATTTTTAAAAAGCCGTCAAAGAAGTCATCCCTCTTGCAGGCAGAGGCAATGGTCCAGAGCCCTGGCAAGGTTTCGACAAGAGTCATTTTGCTAGGAATGACTTATCTCACTTTGCACTGCCTTTCTCTTTCCCCCATTGTGTGTCTCCTTTATCTTTTCCATTACCATTTTCTCACTTTTTTTATCCTTTGATATTCAATTCTTCTTAGAATCTGTTCTCATTCTCCATCTTCCAGAGAAGAAACTGCAGTTCTATTTTCATTTATAGTGTTATACATGTTGCTGCAACTAGTTAAAAGATTAATACCTGTAATTACTTCAGTTGTAAACTTAGAAACTTTAGGTTGCATTTTAATATAAACTTGTATATGACCATTGGTGGATGTTTTCCCCAAGGAATATGAGTGAAACTTGATTAGTTTTGTTTTTTTTTTTAAGGAATGCAGACGACTCACTAAATTATCCCTTTACCTGGACGCTTGAATGGAATTGTTTTGATGAAAGCCAGAAATTTGTGGTTTTGAGTCACCATCTTCCTTCTTACTTGAGATAGAAAGAAGATGTTCAAATCAAAACACTCAAGTTTCCTGATGTCTTATAGAGTGACCAGTAGTTAGGATAATGCTTCTTGGGTATATTGATCTTTGAATTTAATTTTAATTGATGGAATAGAGTAGGAAGACTTGTGTTCTTCTATCTTCTTGGCATTGTTGGAAGGATTGAAGGAGCTGGTGTATGTGTGCTGGGGCACTGTGAAATAGTGATGTGAATGGATCATTACTATTATATAAATGTATCTACTAACATCTATTGGCTAACCAGATAAAAATTAAGAAATTTTTTCCTGAAAATTTCACATATCTATCATTTAAAGATTAGTTGCCTTTAAATGCTTTAACAACTATTCCTCCAGGAATAGGGATCCAAGGGAACCCAGGAAATTTTGAATAAAATACTTATTTTTCTTTCTTTACTTGCAATAAATCTCTGCATTCATAAGGCATTTATTTGTTTCTCTAATAAGAAAATGATAGTATAGTGAACAAACTTAATGTTTATCAAAGGGGGATTGTTGGGGGGTGTGTGGCGGATAAGTTAAGAGTTTGAGATTAACATATACACACTACTATATATAAAATAGATAACTATCAAGGACCAACTATATAGCACAGGGCACTCTTCTCAGTATTCTTTAATGTCCTATATGGGGAAGAATCTGAAAAAGAATAAATACATGTATATGTATAGTTGAATCACTTTGCTGTACACCTGAAACTATATAGAAATCAATTACACTCCATTATAAAATAAAAATTAAAAAAGAAAGTGATAGTATACTCAGTAGTTGCTCAAAGTTTTCTTCTGGACGTGTTTTAGTAAATAGAGATAAAAATAAGTAGCTTCGTGAACTTAAGTCGCCTCCCACATTTTATTTTGATGGTGTATGAACTGGTTGTCCCTACATCCATAGGACCTTCTTTATTCTTTTTTGCTGCTGTTACTATCACTGTCTGCTTAAGTAGTATTAAATTTATAAATTCTATGTCTTGAATTGCATATTTCAGGTACATTATAGATGAAGTAGATGTTGGCTGAATGGTCTGAGAACTGCATTCTGCATCCTTTCTCAATACCACTGTTTCTAAGAGAGGATGCTGTTGAGATTGCAGAGGACCAGAATAACTTAACCTGATAGTGTTGGGAACTGTCAGGATTAATATAAGAAGTGTTGAATAAGATTGAATAAGATGCTTATATTTTTACTTTATGTGAGTTCCCATGTTATAGTAGCTTCATAGATTCTTCATGCAGGGAGAAAGAAAACAATGAGAAAATTGGGAAGTATTTTGATTCTTGGCTTCAATAGAGAGAATTATGTGTTTGGGAGTGTGTGCATGTATATGCATTTGGTATATACATACAATGTGTATATCATTACATACATATCCACATATTTTGTTTACAAAAATAGCTGGTGATATTCTGTTTGGATATTTTGTTGGAGCTAGGCATGGTAAATAATTGACATTGAGAACATATAGTCTCCCTTCCTCCACTCACAAAAGAAAGAAGAAAAGCCTTTTGTTTGGGTGGATAATGGAATCTCACTTTGTGTGAGGTTCTTTAGGACTCATGTGATTTCAAAATTTAAGCCTGGAAACAATCTGAAGTTATATAATGTAAGGTCTCCATTTTATAAATTTGAAAACCAAGGCCCAGAAATTTTAAAAGGCTTGCCTCAAATTACCTGGTTAGTGAAAATTCTCCATTTCTGACCACATATTGTAAAGCAGAGACATTACTTTGCCAACAAAGGTCCATCTAGTCAAGGCTATGGTTTTCCCAGTAGTCATGTATGGATGTGAGAGTTGGACTATGAAGGTGAGAGCCGAAGAATTGATGCTTTTGAACTGTGGTGTTGGAGAAGACTCTTGAGAGTCCCTTGGACTGCAAGGAGATCCAACCAGTCCATCCTAAAGGAGATCAGTCCTGGGTGTTCATTGGAAGGACTGATGTTGAAGCTGAAACTCCAGTCCTTTGGCCACCTGATGCAAAGAGCTGACTCATTTGAAAAGACCCTGATGCTGGGAAAGATTGGGGGCAGGAGGAGAAGGGGATGACAGAGGATGAGATGGCTGGATGGCATCACCGACTCAATGGCCATGGGTTTGGGTGGACTCTGGCAGCTGGTGATGGACAGGGAGGCCTGGCGTGCTGCGATTAGTGGGGTCACAAAGAGTTGGACACAACTGAGCGACTGAACTGAACTGAATTCCATTTCTGATGTGTGAGAACTTTTAAAATACTGTCTACTGGCTTTTTATTCCTTTAGCATTTATAAGCATTATATGACTGTGTTCTAAGTTTATCGTAGAAAATTGTTGAACTCAGTGTGTCTCTTGTTCAGAATGATTTGAATGGACAGAAAGAATGCAAAGAGGCCACAGTTTCAGGCCCCGCAGTAGTGGTCTTAGCATGTTACCCCACAAAAAGAGCAGGTCCTTCTGCCTGATGCAGGTGCCAACTTGGTGCGAAGGAGTGGAATGTTGGGGTCTGGCTTTTTTTTTTTAAGCTTGTGTTGTCAGTTAGTATAGAATTTAAATATTGGACAAAAGCTAACCCTTGAACATTAAGAAGTGGAAATTGTCCTGTCTAAGTAATCCCTGTTTCAAAAGAAAAGTGCCATTGTTGACATCTGAAGAATGGAATTGCTCAAGAATATAAAGTTGTTACTCTTAAATGTTCAGTATGTGCCAGTGGAGTTTCATGGAGTGTAGAAGAAGACCAAGTCCCCCTTGAAATCACTGTTATTATAAAAACCATCTTTAAGTGCCTTTTTGGGTATGGTACTGTGTTTGCGTCCTATAAAAAGTGAGCTGAATAGACAGGGTCTCTGCCCTCTAGAAGTTTATAATCAAGAACAGATATAATGTGGCTGACATCTGTTATTGTACTAAGGTCCTAAAAATAAACATTGATCAAATACATAAATAAAAGTTTATATCAGAGACAAGTAAAAATCTTTCTGCTTGCCTGATTCATCCCTACACTGAAACGATCCATGGAAGTTGTAAAATGACTAAACTGGACTAATCCTGACACAGGATATTCCTTTAGGTTGTTACTTTTTAAGGGTTTTCATGGAGTGCTGGCATTACCATCATGTCACTGAAAGCTTATTGTAAATGGGTCTAGATTCAGAAATGTCCGTTTTTTATCTTCCTGGTTAAAGAATTGAAATGAGTTGAATTTTCTTCCCTCTATGGATTGTTTTATTTCTGTGACACTTGCAGTGGTAATATGGCATTCTAGAGAGTACATTATTTACCCAAGCCTCTGATATTAGTAGAAATGATATGTTTTTTTTAAAAAAATTAGCCTTTTCCCCTGCTCTCAGTCACTGGAAACTGTGTTACCACAAATACAGGAGTTTAGGAATGATGCCGTAGTGAGGTGAACTTATATATCCAAAAAGGCTGTGAAGGGAATATTTTAAGAAGAGGTAAGTTCACAACTTCGAGGTGAGTGGATCTGGTTATAAGATTGAATGAAGCTATACCCACTAAAATTCAGCATATAAAAGTTGGCAGGGGAGATAGGTATTGAGTTTGATCAAATATTTTCTTTCTGCATGCTTCAACTTTAATGCAAGGTTTTTGAACAGTCACTTCATTTTTGAAGTGTAGGGGAACTAAAACAGCAACACTGGGAAGTCTAAACATGAACCCGTATCAAAGTTCAAGGCGTTAAAAAAGTAGCTATCCCTACCCCAGTGTAGGTGTCTGTCTGTGTAAATTAAAGTATGTGGGTGCATAAATTAATTAGAAGAACAGTCAGAGATATAAATCAAACTTATTTGGTACACTGATGAAATGAGCATTGTTTATAAGATTATCTTGTTATTTAATCTCTTCTGTGTAAACCTGGCTGGTTAGCATTATGAAGTAATAATACAATTAATGTGATGATGGTATACTTTTTCTTAGCACAGGCCTGATCCTGCAGGCTTTGTTTGACTGGGGTTTGTGTATGTAGAGGACCATAAGAACTGGAAATTTTAATTAGTGAGAATGTTCCTCCTTTCCCCTTCCAGTTGTGTGGGTTTTTTTTTCTTCCAAATCTCAGGATGTTCTCTGGATAGTTTATTCTTTTTGAACCACAATCTACTGACCTCAGAAGAAGGAACTGCCTTCAGATATTATTTTCTCAAAACTGTGCAAAGTTCATTATGAGAGCTACCTGCTGTCTTCCAGCTATACTCTGCTGTGCCACTGGATCTCAAATAAGGAGAAAATTTTACTTATAAATGAAACCATTAGGAATTTCTTGAATAAACAAAGTTTTTTTTTTTCTTTGATGTCCAAAGGAATTTTGTTTATAACCATCCGTCATTTAAGTCCATGTCTAACACATGCAAGGAACATTGGTTATCTTTTGTATGAAATAGAAAGTGTTCTTGTCAGCTAGAGCATAGAAAACAGAAACGTTTCAAAAAAAGCTAAACAGAATCCTACTGCAAAAGCAAATTGCTAGTGTCATTGTTTAGTATTTGATTAAGAACTTCTGCTTGATGTTTTTTGCCTTTATTTACTCTGCCTGCTTTCTTAGTGCCCACCCCTGCCACAACCCAGACTCCATGAAGTTGTTTTTTTCTATGTCCCCAAATGAAAACTTTACTTATGGGAAATTAAATCAAAGCTGTCCATTTGATTGATCTTGCTCTCAGAGTGCTTACCTATTCCGTGACATTCTTTAATTCTTTAACAGAATTTGATAGTGGTATCCTATAATTTATCTAAGAAACTATTGAAAAGAAAAATCACAGGTTATTCCTTCTTGATTGACTTTTATGAATAGAGGCTGATGACTTGTTCCTACTTCACCTTACTAAGAGAAAGGGTTTAGAGCACAGTTCTTTTAGGATCCTAAAAGGATCACATTCACAAGGCAATTAGGAATGTGTGTCATAAAATCTTAAAATTGTGATTTCATTTTGCCCTAAACAGGACTTTTTTCCTTCTCCATTGGTCTTTGTCAATATTAGACATTTCCAAATTGACAAAAGGGATATTTGGATATTTGTTTTCAAGATTTTTGTGTCATCTTCATAGAAATGCCACACATCTTCTAGTTTCAACAGGGATTATGATGCCATGACAGCATCCTCTGACTGTTAGCAGAATATGTATTGTTTCTGTGGTTTTGTGAATCAGTAACCACTAAAAGATTTCAAACCAATCACCTATGAATGCTTCATTCAGAGTTTGCTTAATGAGAGAAACTGTGGCGTAAGACAACCTCATACTACGTGAAAGGATGCATTTTCTCTGTTACACTTGGCTCTTTTCTGGATTATGCAACTTGGATTTTCAGTTACTGTTGAACTATGCAGATATGTCTGATGGAGTTTGGGTCTGTTTCCTGGAAACTTTTCATGACAGTGCTTGTGAAACCAGTCTGAAATCAGGGGATACACTGATCGGAGTCAACACATGGTGGGACATGATGCCTTCTGGGTTAAAGAAGTGACTAATAATAGTGGGCTGACTGTTCTCTGCTTGCTTACTTGAGCATGCTTCTCAGATCTGATAGGAAAACAGGTTTCCGAGAGCTGAGAAGGCAGTGTGAAGCTACATGTCCTTTTTCTAGCTAAGAGTGATGCATATGACCAGAGTGTATGGAAAGCTCTGGGGTATAGTCTGGCCTTCTTTTGAGTAGAAGCCCTGGTGGAAAAAGTAAAGGGCTGCAAGTTATACCCCTCAAACTTTTTCTGAGTATAGCTTCGCCATGGGCTGTCCATTCTACTGAGTGGAAAGATCTAGCCTTCCTGTGCTTTTCCATTTTCTCTCCCTTTATCACTTACTTTTTTCCTTTTACTGTGAATTACGCCTCTTATTTCATCTCTTCCCTCGTTTTGATACAGTCAGGTTCTCTGTTAGCTTAGGATCTTTTGGAAGCTGAGAGCCTAGTGGTGGTTTAGTCACAAAGTCCCGTCTAACTCTTGCAACCCCATGGACTCTAGCCCACTGGGCTCTTCTGTCCATGGGATTTCCCAGGCAAGAATACTGGAGTGGGTTGCCATATCCTTCTCCAGGGGATCTTTCCAACTTAACCTAGGTCCTCCTGCAAACAGATGCTGAGTGAGTGCCTTGTATGCAGGTCCTCGGTTTGGGTAGATCCCAGAGTAGAAATGAAGGATCAGGGAAAACCAAGACGAAGATGAATAGCTCTGGTACTGCTGCTGCTGCTGGTGCTCATTCTCAGTGCGGCTGTCAGAGACACCTCAGGACTGTGTTTTCCCCCAGAATAAAAGGGGGAATCCTTTACCCCTTGGCGCTCATCCTCTGTTGAGCAGTGTGGCCATGGGAGCATTAATCCTGCACACTTCTGACTGGTGCCTGCGCATCCTTTTCCAGGTTGTCTGGGTGGCGGGGCACACACTCAGGAAGAGACGCTGATTAGCTCTGAATGGGGGAGGTTGGTTTGGCTGGAACAGGACGGGGTGAGGAAAGGATTTTGGCTAGCCAGAGGAGGAGGCTGCTCTAGGGATTGATGCATTGTTTCCAGGATATCTCTAAAAACCTAGAGCCTCTGGAGAGCCGTCTCTGCTGAAGCCATCCTTTGTTGTGATGTGCTTCTCAGGTGAGTTCAGGTGCTCTCATCCTCACTTTTTTGTTAGAAAGAACCATGGACATGTTCCTCAATAATTTCAGCGTACCACTTGAAACATTCCCTGTTAGAACCAGAGTGATCTGGGATAGGTAATGCATTTGCCTCAGATGGTAAAGAGTCTGCCTGCAACTCAGGAGACCCAGGTTTGATCCCTGGAGAAGGACATGGCTACCCACTCCAGTGTCCTTGCCTGAAAAAATCCCATGGACAGAGGAGCTTGGTGAACTACAGTCCACGGGGTCAAAGGAGTCGGACATGACTGAAGTGACTCTTTCCCTTTCAAGGGCACGTGGGCACTTGATCCACATGGAAGCGCAAACGTTTATAGGCCTTATTTCAATTATATCCCATCTCCTGGATTTGCGATTGAGGGAAAGTTGTTAACTATTTAGCTACTCTTAGCCTTCTGAAAAACAGTTACTGAGCAGAATTCAGCCTCAGGGTGATTTGGCTCTTTTAGGTCTTCAAACGTAGACTCAAATCCTTACCATATTTTTCCAGATGGACCCAGTAACCTCACTAGGTGTAGTTAATGCTTCTATTAAACCGTGACATCTGATAGATTAGTGAAGATTTAGAGAAGAGTGTAAAGTAAAACCAAAACGTAGGTCCCAGTGAAATCTAAACCTTACACATGTCTTCAGTACTTAGGAGAATCTGTTTTCAAAACCAGCTAAGATGAGTCGCCGAGTTACACAATTATTATATATGTTCTTTTTATTGTTATGGGTTTTTATTGGAGTCATGGTCCAAAAATGATAAGGCTAACTTATGGTCAGGGATCATGTAGAGGAGGTGAATAAAGAATCAAAGTTTCCTACCGTCCACTCTAAGGTACAGTTCAAATCTTTCTTTAACACCCTTCTCATCTCATAAGTGGGTAGACTGATTTAGAACATTTCTCTGTAATATCCAATTTCACTCCTTCTGGATGTTCCTGTTTTATGTTTACTGCCTCTAAGAGTGATACTTTAAGGATGGTAGAGAACATGTTTTCTGTATGGACAAGTAGATGGAGAAGCACCTTGCAAATGAAATGTGCGTTTAACAGGACCTGATATTTAGTCATTCCCTCAATAAATTATTAAAAATTTTTTGAAGGTAATGGACAGGGGCAGGAAAACCAGAGAGGCGGATTCTAATGTGAATGTAATACAGAACTGTTAGAACATTGTCCATGAGTTGGAAGTTTTGTTATCCAGTGAGATGTTATTCTTCTGTGGCATTTCAGAATAGACAGGACTGTTTCAATCAAGAAAGAGTTCACTGCACTCTTGTAGGACTTTGTCTTGGTCTGAGGAAGTTGAAGAGTTGGGTGATTTGAGGTTAAGTTACCTTAGCACCTTGAGGGGACAATACAGCCTAAAGGGTGTGATAGAATATACCATCTAGAGGATAAGGAGTTTTAGATTCTAAGGAAAGTGATTTCCCTTTGTGGGCTCTTCAGGAACACTTTTCTATCTTGTGGTTGGTCGCTTTCAATGTATGGCAATTGCTTTCCATTATGATCCCAAGCTCCAATCAATAGGTACAATATTATGCAACTTACAGTTACATTATAACCAAAATATGTCAAATGTGGTTTCTGAGTGGCTGATTTACAGTAAGTCTTCCTCAGTCCCTAAAGTGGATGTTATGACTAATTTGAACTCCCAGGCACAGAGGCAGTTTTGTTCATATGAAAAGTGTGTGTGTCAGGGGGCAGGGGGTGGGCTATAGAGAGAGAAGGAGCAGTAAACCAGTGTGTCAGCTTATTCACATCCAGATTGATCTCTCGTCATCTCCTTTGCATCTACATGGATTGTTGTGAATTATCTGCTCACCCTGGGAGAGATGTGCTCTGAATTCTAATAATTTGAAATCTGCGAATCTATTAAAACCATATTTGTAGCGCTAAAAAAAAATTGATATTCACTGGGCAGTTTGCCCAACAAGAGAAAGTCAAAGAGATTATACACTTACCCTAAGTAACAGCAACCACCTTGCCAATTCTTCCTTGGAAAGAATACAGCAGACCCAAATTATACCTTTACGGGTAAGGAGAGACAAGAAAAGAACTCAATATATCAAAATCAGAAAGTAAATTCCACAATAATGGTTACAATAATGTTTCAAGATGTGATTTCAGCATAGTCCTAGTCATTGAACTAATCATAGCTTAGATGGGCTTAAAATTGTTTAAAGCACATCCTGAGGTTGTTAAGTATGTTTATTTCTCTCCCTTGAAATCAGAATATTCACTCATATAACAGTAGACTCCTGAAGTCACATGGGGCAAAGATAGCCACCTCATTATTTGACGAAGAAAGTGAGGCCTGGAGTGTCTTGGTGATGTATTGTGGTCAAAACACGGTCTTCTGATTACCCACCTAAAAGATCTTTTCATCAGGAACTGAATTAACATTTAGCTGCTACAGTATGCCAGGGGCTGGTAATGCAAAGAACCATAAGTTGGTATTTGCAAGGGAGCTCTGATGCATACAGTGGATGGTGAGCTAATCTGTTAAGACTTGAACTGTGATCTTCCCAAGAATAGGGTTTGTCCTCTTCATTTTTAGGGTTTTTGCACTGAGCATCATGCCTGGCATTTAGTGGGCAAGTACGTAATCACTGGGCTTCCCTGGTAGCTCAGCTGGTAAAGAATCTGCCTGTAGTGTGGGAGACTTGGGTTCTGTCCCTGGGTTGGTAAGATCCTCTGGAGGAGGACATGGCAGTCCACTCCAGTATTCTTGTCTGGAGAATTCCTAGGGACAAAGGAGCCTGGTGGGCTCAAGCCCATGGGGTCACAAAGAGTCTCGGATACGACTGAGTAAATAATAAGCACAGCACAGCACGGCACCTAATCACTGCTTGATGAGTGAATGAATGAAGGTGATAAATACTGATTTTTGTGCCATGGAGTCACTGAGGCAGGCAAACCTGTGAAGAATTCATAAGGGGAGATGTTTTAGTCAAGTTTTTGAATAGTGTGTTTCTGTGGCAAACAGTGGAGAATCAGGAAGCTCAGCTGAAAAACACTGTCCTTGAAAGCAAGAACTGAGCTGTGTTTATCTTTCTTTGCACTGGTGTCCGACAGACTGGCTGGCACTTGGTGGATTTTCAAAAAGTACCCTGCGTGGCTTTCTCTTTGTAAACTTGAAGTGTACCTTTCTTTACTTTCTGTATTAAGAATCTAGTTTTGGTTTTAAAATATTTCCTGTTTGATTGTATCTAAATAATATATATGCTAGAGAAAACAAAATGTTACCAAAAGAATAAATCTCTCCTTTGACTTAATTATGTCAATAAAAGTTGAAAGTACTATTTACTCAGATAATCCTCACTTTACGATACTTGGGAATCTATGTTCTTGGGTTTTTGAAAGTGACTGCTTCAAATGACTGCACTTGGCACGATGTAGAACCCCACTGTTCATTTTCAGCCAACTGTGTTGTTGATCATCTTGTCCAGTAACAATACTTCAGTTGTTTGCACTGCCTATCTATGTTGAGTAGAGCATGGAGTCAACAAGAGCCTGATTATAGATTTTGTTCTTGTATGGGCCGATTAGATTTGCAAAGGGAAAAACCTCTTGAATAAACATAGACAACACTCCAAGTGTTAGTTAGCTGTTAAATAAATGGGTGCCGTTCTTACAAAGGAGGACTTGACTAAAGAAGGTAGATCATCACAACTCATTACCATTCTTGGATGAACAACCAGAGCATGCATTCTAATGACAGTGTTTTCATAACATTAGTGTGTGTGTGTGTGTGTGAGTGAGAGAGAGAGAGAGAGAGTGAGAGAGAGAGGTGTTTCTCTGAAGTTAGTATTTGCCACTTTAATGGAAATGGGAAACCCACAGAGTTCATTGTTGGCTTACTTTTTTTGTTCAGGTTTACATACCACCCTATTACTAGATTATAAATATTAGTGTGTGAATTTAAGAACACTGTGTAATTCAGCAAGAAAAAAAAGGAAAAATAAAGTCAAGCAAGTATAGTGTCCAGGTTGAGTAATACTGACTACCTTAAAGTGAAATAGCCACTGCTTCCTCAAAACATCTTTTTTATTTTGGTTGCATCAGGTCTTAGTTGCAGCATGAGGGGTCTTGAGTTGCGCATTTTGTCTCTTAGTTACGGCATCTGGGACCTAGATCCCTGACCAGGTATTGAACCCAGTGCCCCCAGCACTGGGAGATTACAGTCTTAGCCACTAGACCGCCAGGGAAGTCCCAACACATCAGACTTTTTTTAAAGGATAGATCACCTCAAACATGTGTGTGAGTCTTGCTTTGAGTAGATTAATGTTGATTATATTCTATACCAGCAGCTTAACAGATAAATTTGCTGTTTAGGTATGTCGTTTGAACTGAGAAAAGTATTGGATCAGCTGGATGTGTGTTGAAGTATTTAGCTATAGAATCACTTAACAAGCCTGAGTAATGAAAGCTGACCTATGGTTCTTGAAAGATGTTTTTCCTTAATTGCCAAGATAGCTTAGATGTTGTTTAACTGTGTTGTCAGTTGCATTGTAGTATTCAGATAATTGAAAGTATTGGTTAGTAACTTCCTTGTGCATGTTTTTAAGCTGCTGTTTCCTTTTCTTAATGAAGCATATTAAATATCTTTAATATCACCTGCCTGTTTTATTGGATTTCATACTTTCGAGAAAAACAAAGCAGCTACATAGAGTTACAGGAGAGAGCTTTTGCAGTGGGGATGACAGAGATCAAGGGAATGCCAAAATTATCAGGGTGAAGAAAACAGAGAATTGAAGATGAGACCAAAAACAGAGGGATAGAAAAGCCCTCTGGCAAAATATAGCTCTCCAGGAAAAATATGTTAGAAGGTAGAACTTCATAGGAAAAAATAATGTATTTATGGGAAAAATACACTAAAAACCACATGATCTCCTAATTATTGAAATAGAAATTGATTTTATACCCACAAAATACTGAAAAGAACTGTCAAAGAAGTCATTATTAAAATTAGTTTTTCTTTTTAACAAATGCAGGTATTCATTGGAATGTCCTAAAGGAACAGACTAACAGATTGAAACATTTCAAATAACATGTTAATTCAGTATAGTTCCTTCATTATTTTTAACCCTGGTGACGATGGTGTTTAGTCTCTAAGTCATATCTGACTCTTTGTGATCCCATGGACTGTAGCCTGCCAGGCTCTTTGGTCTGTGGGATTTTCCAGGCAAGTATGCTGGTGAGGGTTGCCATTTCCTTTTCCAGGGGATCTTTCCGACCCAGGGGTCAAACCTTTGTCTCCTGCATTGGCAGACGGGTTCTTTACTGCTGAGTCACTAGGGAAGGCCCATTTTTAACTCTAGCAATCCTTATTATAAATATTGCTAGAACACTAATCATGATAATATGTATCTTTTAATTAGCGATGATTCCTAGGAAGAGTTAAACAGGTGGGAAGTACATGTTAACAGATTTTGGGGGGTCTTACTTTAATCAAATGTTTATAGAGGAAA
Source organism: Antilocapra americana (assembly GCA_007570785.1). Classification (NCBI taxonomy): domain Eukaryota; kingdom Metazoa; phylum Chordata; class Mammalia; order Artiodactyla; family Antilocapridae; genus Antilocapra; species Antilocapra americana. The sequence continues at coordinate 4,072,418 of ML663041.1, forward strand.
GAGAATTTGAAAACATTCCCCTTAGGAAATGAGAGAACACAATAGCAGAGTAGAAATAGAAGGGCTTTGGTCACCATGCTTTGGATCATTTGCAAATAAGATGACATTTGCAAATGATCATAATCTGAGTGGGCTCAGATTTATGGCATTTGATGGCTTGTTTTAAGAAGTAGTAAATTTTGTTCCAATTAGAAAATTAACTGGCAGTATTAGTTTTCGTATCTCCAAATTAGTCTTAGATATAAATTCATGATGCTAGTAAAATATTAAATGCCCTTTTGTGCTTTGTGCTTGGTAGCATAAGATAGTTTTGAGCAGTAGCAAAAGATGCCAAGGATTCCTCGGTGTACAAGAAGGCACAGATCTGGTGTGGGATGGTTTCAGTGCTTTCTGCTGGTTTCTTTGATCATCAGAGAATCCTTTGGAATAGCCTGGGTATCTGCAGCATGAGACATAACACTTCATTGGTATAAAACTTTCTAATGCACACATTTCATGCTGACGTGTTTATGGAATAGTCCTTGAATTATCATTAAGTCATATGCAAGATTGACACAGGTGTGTATCAGCCATTTGCAGGCCAGGGTGACCATGTGTCTCTTGGTAGTGACTCAGTTCAAGTGTTTCTTCTTTTTTAAGAATTCTCTTCCCACCTTCTTTTTTAAGAGTTCTTCTTCCACCTGGTCTAGGTTTTGTGCCCTCTTGTTCAGGATACACCTGGAATCCCTCCCTCTCTGTTCCTGCCACACTATCTTATAACTATATAATTGCTTTCTTAGTTGTTCTCACCTACCCTTAGGCTGCTTTGGTTTGTGGCTGTGTCTCATTTGTGTTTGAGCTTCTCTGATAGCTCAGTTGGTAAAGAGCCTGCCTGCAAGGCAGGAGACCCCGATTTGATTCATGGGTTGGAAAGATCGACTGGAGAAGAGATAGGCTACCCACTCTAGTATTCTTGGGTTTCCCTGGTGGCTCAGCTGGTAAAGAATCCACCTGCAATGTGAAAGACCTGGGTTCGATCCCTGGGTTGCGAAGATTCTCTGGAGAAGGAAAAGGCTACCCACTCCAGTATTCTGGCCTGGAGAATTCCACGGACTGTATAGTCCATGGGGTTGCAAAGAGTTGAACATGACTGAGTAACTTTCACTTTCACTCATTTCTGTTGGCGCCTCCAGCACCAGTGTGGTGATTGGCACACTTGGGTGAGGTGCTGAGTAGTTGCATGAGTGCTTGCATTGTTGAATGGATAAGTGGAAGGAAGAACTAGGCAAAATACATTGTGTGATGGCAGTATCATCTTCGATTGATAGTGTTTTTCACTTACCTTCCCAGGCATTTAGAGAAGTAGGCATGGAGTTATGATGCTATTTAATTTACAGATGTAAAAGAGTTAGTCGCTCAGCTGTGTCCCGCTCTTTGTGACCCCATGGGCTGTAGCCCTGAAGGCTCCTCTGTTCATGGAATTCTCCAGGCAAGAATACTGGAGTGGGTAGCCATTGCCTTCTCCAGGGTATCTTCCCGAAATAGGGATCGAACCTGGGTCTCCCACACTGCAGGCAGACTCTACTGTCTGAAGCACCAGGGAAGCCCCAATTTACAGATGGAGAATGAAGAAAAGGCAAATCGTTTGTTCACAGACCCCTGTCTGCTTGCTTTGGGTTGCATGTGTTCATTCTGTATTGCTGAGTTGTTTTTTTTTTTTTAACATTCTTGGCCATGCCACATGGCATGGTCATTCCCTGATCTGGGAACAAACCCACAGTGGAAGTGCAGAGTCTTAACCACTAGACAGCCAGGGAGGTCCTTGCTGATTCATTATCAGCAGCCTGTTAGTCAGGCTGCTCGAGGCCAGTTAAAGGTGGGGAAAACTTACCTCCACAGCCATACAGCATGCTCAGCCAAAGACATCCACTACCTCCCCTTACTTGTCCCCCCTTTTAAAAATTCTGTTCCTGTCCCTGCTATCATTTTTGTGTAAGTTTCACAAGTCTGTGATAACCATGTAGAAACCACACTAAACATCAGACCCGACTAGGACATGGACAGTTCTACAAAATTTTACCAAATAGTTTCTGAAGGTGCAGTTGTTCACTACAGAACCAGATTCCCTTTGGGTGCCTCAAATCAGACCCAGCCTCAAGGATAGAGATCCTCAGCAGAATCCCGGTGCAACTTTCTGAATCACGGCCACATTTGGAGCAGTTGTTGTGGAATATTATTGGATGTAGACATTTTGACCATGTGAGGTGGTGATTGAGAGAGGTGGTGAGAATTGTGGGTATTCTGGGCAAAGGGCAACCATTAGGGAAGAATAAGCACTCAATATGACAGCAAATTTGGGAAACTCAGCAGTGGCCACAGGACTGGAAAAGGTCAGTTTTCATTCCAATCCCAAAGAAAGGCAATGCCAAAGAATGCTCAAACTACCACACAATTGCTCTCATCTCACACGCTAGTAAAGTAATGCTCAAAATGCTCCAAGCCAGGCTTCAACAGTACAGGAACTGTGAACTTCCACATGTTCAAGCTGGATTTAGAAAGGCAGAGGAACCAGAGATCAAATTGCCAACATCCATTGGATCATCGAAAAAGCAAGAGAATTCCAGAAGAGAATCTACTTCTGCTTTATTGACTATGCCAAAGCCTTTGACTGTGTGGTCCACAACAAACTCTGGAGAATTCTTCAAGAGATGAGAATACCAGACAATCTGACCTGCCTCCTGAGAAATCTGTAGGCAGGTCAGGAAGACACAGTTATAACTGGACAGGGAACGACAGCCTGGTTCCAAATAGGGAAAGGAATACGTCAAGGCTGTGTATTGTCACCCTGCTTATTTAACTTACATGCAGAGTACATCATGAGAAATGCTGGGCAGCACAAGCTGGAATCAAGATTGCCGGGAGAAATATCAATAACCTCGAATATGAATATGACACCACCCTTATGGCAGAAAGTGAAGAACAACTGAAGATCCTCTTGATGAAAAGTTGGCTTAAAACTCAACTTTCAGAAAACAAAGATCATGGCATCTGGTCCCATCACTTCATGGCAAATAGAAGGGCAAAGAGTGGAAACAGTAACAGACTTCATTTTCTTGGGCTCCAAAATCATTGCATGGTGACTGCAGCCATGAAATTAAAAGACGCTTACTCCTTGGAAGGAAAGTTATGACCAACCTAAACTGCATATTAAAAAGCAGAGACATTACTTTGCCAACAAAGGTCCATCTAGTCAAAGCTATGGTTTTTCCAGTGGTCATGTATGAATGTGAGAGTTGGACCATAAAGAAAGCTGAGTGCTGAAGAACTGATGTTTTTGAACGGTGGTGTTGGAGAAGACTCTTGAGAGTCCCTTGGACTGCAAGGAGATCCAACCAGTCCATCCTCAAGGAAATCAGTCCTGAATATTCATTGAAAGGACTGATGTTGAAGCAGAAACTCCAATCCTTTGGTGACCTGATGCGATGAGCTGACTCATTTGAAAAGATCTTGATGCTGGGAAAGATTGAAGGTGTGAGGAGAAGGGGACGACAGGGGATGAGATGGTTGGATGGCATCACTGACTCAGTGGACATGAGTTTAAGTAAACTCTGGGATTTGATGATGGACAGGGAGGCCTGGCCTGCTGCAGTCCATGGGGTCAAAAAGAGTATGACACGACTGCGTGACTGAACTGAACTGAGCGTGTTGGTGTGTGGTCGCATGGGCAGCAACAGCCAGGGAAGGGCACGGGACCCTGGGGGTGTAGGAGGTCAGGGATGTGAAGCTCCCAGTGAGTCCAGTGATGGGATGAGAGCTGCATCACCATGTCCAGAGTTGGTCCTTGTCTTGGCATTTTGCTTTTCAATGAGAAACAGAGAGAAGGAATGTTCCTCATGATAGTTGCAGGATGGAGACAGTTGAGAACCCGAGGAAGGTTAGTTTGCATAGCAGAAGGGCTGGTTAGTTGAGTTAGATCTTTCCTTGAACAGGGATTATCTCTTCCCCTGTTTGGGGTCATATACTTAATACTGTGAGACTTTATAGTAAGTTTCTAGACTGTATGTTAAACAGCACATTTACTCAAACAGGAAATTGCTTATTAAGACAAAGAGTTTTGGAAAATCCTCTTTTCTTTAGTGTCCTCTTTCATATGTTTTTCTTAACTAAGGAAATAATATTCATATCTCACAGTTTGTTCTGTCTTAGATATCCCAGCAAGCATATATGAATCGAGGGTATAGGTGTAGGATCTTTCTTTTTGAAGTTTTGAAATGCTTTTGTTTTGTTTTGTTTTGTTTTTTTGGTATGTTGTCAGAGGACAGAGCCAGAACCTGAGTGTGGCTTATAGAAAGATACAATTTTAGTACAAATGTTCTGAGAACTAGAATAATGATACCAAGATTATCACATATAGAGGTCATCTAGTTTAGGCTGCTCTTGTCATGGTGTGACCCAGAGTTATACAAATGGAATAAATAACCACAATTGGTAAGTGAGACTGAGCTTATGTAGATGCTAGTAAAAATAAAGTGGGCGACCTGTTGGTCACAGGGATCTTCCGGGTTGGGGGAGCTGAGTAGGGATGTTATCCATGGGAACAGCACACTTTCTAGTGAAACGTGTTGGGTGATCAGATAGAGTATAACCAAAATAGAGGGTGACCCCCTTGAAGACAGACTGAGTTTTCCCTTAATGTCCTAACTATTGAGGGAGCTGATTTGGATTTACGGGGCATCCAGCTATTTGTTTAATATTTGATTAAGTAGTCTGATTTAAGAACTCTGTTTCTAGGGCAGGAATAAATGGAAAGTTCTCCCCAATGTTATGCATCAATGTTTATTCCTTTTTCTCTTTTAAGTTGGGTATTTTATTTCTTGTGATGGGTTAAAATCTGGCCAGTTGTCTGGCTCTGCCCTTTGGGGATCAATGTTTCTCCTGAAGTAGACTAGAATTTAATTAAAATACTGAAATTGGGGTCTGATTCGTGTTGAATAGAATGGGATCTTGCCCTGTTATATGCTTTGTAGGTTTGTCGTGTTTACTTTTTTGAGCCATATGTTCTAAAAATGTTTAAAAAAAAAATGTAGCATCACAGTATGTACCACTTAGAGTTCTAGAATATCTGTTTCAAGTACACAAAACAAACTTACGAAGTGATATGTCAATGTTTTCCCCCCTAAAGGAGAAATATTAGGAGTTTAATGGGTTGAATAGAAATTTCCTTTTGACTGGTTAACTAAATTGCTATCACCTTGTAAGCCCCTAAATCCCTGTCTGTTTTTCTAAGGAAACATGTTTGCAGCTGTTTCAAATAACTGGTGGTTTGAAGACGATTGTTAGTGTGGTTTTCTGCACACTCAAAATTTGGGCCCTGTGCTGTTATTTGTCTTTGAAGCTAATGGGTTGGCTAAAGAGTTGAGTTAAATAATTTTGGATTAGTTTTTAGTTATTAAATAGTTTGGTTAAAAAAAAAAGCTCTGCTAATATTTACTTCTGTAGTAGGCTTTAACAAAATAATTTTATTCTCATGTGCAAGTTTAGATATTTGAAATATTTTGAGAAGTTAGTTTTCTCTTACTGGTTTTTTATTTTTTTTAATTCAGGGAATTCTGTCACAGCACATCACTTATGTATATCTAGTCTTAGACTGGGAGGTGGGGGCAGTATGAATTGGGAGTTTGAGATTGATAAACACACACACACACACACCCATGTATAAAATGGGCTTCCCAAGTGGCTCTAGTGGTAAAGAACCTGCCTGCCAGTGCAGGAGATTTAAGAGACATGGGTTTGATCCCTGAGTTGGGAAGATCCCCTGGAGAAGGGAATGACTGACTACCCACTCCAGTATTCTTGCCTGGAGAGTCCCATGGACAGAGGAGCCTGGCGGGCTACAGTTCATGGGGTAGAGAAGAGTTGGACATGACGTGACTGAAGTAACTTAGCATTCATGCATATATATAAAATAGATAACTAAAGAGAACCTACTGTATAGCACAGGAAGCTCTACTCAGTGCTCTGTAGAAACCTAAATGTGAAGGAAATCTAAAAAAGATATATAACTAATTCACTTTGCTGTACAGCAGAAACTAATACAACATTGTAAAGCAATGTCTGACTCTTTGCAGCCCCATGAACTGTAGCCCACCAGGATCCTCTGTCCATGGAATTCTCCAGGCAAGAATACTGGAGTGGGTTGCCATTTCCTTCTCCAGGGGATCTTCCCAACCCAGAGGTCAAACCCTCGACTCCTGTGCCTCCTGCATTGGTGGGCAGATTCTTTACAACTTAGCCACCAAAGCAACTATACTGCACTAAAAATTAATTTAAAAAAGATTAAATAAATGAGATGAGTAGAAAGAAGTTCATGGCTGTTTTAGTAGGAATCCTCAAAGCAATAGAAATGTGTAATGATTTTAAGGAACAGACAGCTGTGTGGAAAAGAAACTGACAGCATTCAGCCTTCTTAGAGGCTCTTGAGGAGTCTTCTTTGACGTGGGCCCATACTTGGGTCACCTCTGGGGGCTCACATGGAGCTCTGGAGCTTACTAATCCCTTTCCCATGGCCTATTGAAGGTGGCCTCCAAATAAGCTTGTGATTCAGGTAGAACAGGTAGTTAGTACCTGCTGTTTTGTAAACAAGGAAACTAGAGATGTTATGTAGTTTACCCAAGTGAATTCATATGGCCAGCAAGGTCTCACTTTGTTAGGCCTAAAACCCAGAATTTCTCATTAAAAGCTGAGCTTATTGTCCATTGCACTACACAGGAAGAAAGAGTAGACTCACCACCCTTTTCCTTCTCTCTGGAAATGGAGTAAAGAAGTCTGTTGTCATCTCAGTTCCATCATGTGACCCTGGGCCGTTTTCTTACTTGAGTCTCAGTTTCTTTACCTTTAAAATGGGAACAATGGCCTTTGTAATTTTGCAGTAGTTAGGATTAAATGAGATCAGGAATCACTTGGGCTGGCATATTCTATGGGCACTCAATATACCCACCCACCCACCTTTTTTTTTTTACTTTCTCTTTTTTCTTATCCAAAGAAGATTGGCTTTGTTTGTGCAGGCAGATTACAGCTCCTGCTAGTGCATACTGTAAGCAGCCCTTGTTCTGAGTGAGGCGTAACTAATACAAAGTGCTGGGTAGTATATTGTGCAGTGTTTTAAGAACCAGGGGGAGTGCAGACGACAAAGCAGTGCTGCTTTCCTACAGGGTAAGGTTAGAAAAGGATGCGAGTTAAGCTGGTCCTTTATGGTTAAATGATGTGGAGTTATCAGAAGGTGCAAGGCATCAAAGCCAAGGGAAGCATCATATGCTGACTGCTAAGTGCATAGTACATTTGGGGAACAGCTAATCAAGGGATCCCTGATATGGATGAAACTTCCTGGGAGAGGAGATGAGAGATTTATAAAATGATCTGCAGGGGATAATTTGGCTGTATTCATTTAACATATTAATTGAGCATATAATTTGTTTCAGGAACCATTTGGATGCTGAGGGTACAGTGGTGAATGTAACAGAGCTTTTCTCTTGGGGATTATATTTTCATGGAGAAGGTGAATAATAACCAATAAACAGACTAGATACGGAGTATAAAAAGAACTGCGAAGAGAAACAGGGCAGGGCAAGGGGTTAGGGTATGAGGATGGTGATGATCAGAAGAGGCAGCTGTGAGGAGATGACATTTGAGTAGAGACCTGAGTAAAATTAGAAAGTGAGCCCTCCTAGATCTAGGGGAAGAACATTCCAGCAGAGGGAACAATGACAGAGACCCTGGTATCAGAACAAATTGGGTGATCTTGAGAAACAGCGTGGTTGTCAGTGAAATTCACTTTAAAGGATCCTGAAATTTCCAAAGGGCATGCAGAAAATGATAACCTTTTTGTGTGGGAGTACAGTGGTGTCCCACTGTTGGTAGGTCCCTCTGTATTGTGTGTGTGTGTGTGTGTGTGTATGTGTATGTCCCCACTTCCAACAATCTACCGTTAACCCATTCATGTATTCATCCAACCAACCAGTTAGCCTGTATTTGTTGAGTACCTTCTATCACCTAAGTTCCATTCTAGAGCATAGCTCTCCGTTGAACCCATGCTTAAGTCTAATCATGTTCTAAGAAGCACACTATTGTAGTAATCAGTGGCTCATGTAGTGGCCTCATCTATTTTTCTGAATCTAGTTGATAATTTTAGAACCGTGTAAACCTTGTTATCCTCAGAGCAACAGTTCAAGAGCCAGTGTCTCAATTCAGTACTTGAGGTGTTGGCAATGTCTTTTAGGGAAAAGAATTGGAAAAAAAAAAAGGGGTCAGAAAGAGTGCCCACCATGTCTGGGTCAAAAAAGCACTGATGCCAGATGTTTGAGAGTTTGTCTGTTCTGCGCTACTTAGTGAATCATATGTGTGGCAAAAAGCAGCCTTTCCCTAAAAGACAGACCAAGTTGTTTATTGATGCTGGAGAGGAAAAGGGTTGGGCACATACTTGCAAGACCTATGATCTTTCCCAGAATTTGGAAGGATAAGGGAACTGCTAAGAATTTGACATTGGAACTGTTCCCTCTAATTGTGGCTTTGGCCATTTGAAAGTTAAAAAAAAAAGGAATCCAGAAGGTGATGTGCTGAACAATATGGGAGCTATTCATGGTAAAAACAAGCAGTTAGCCAAACGTTCGCCTGAGTTGTGTGTGTTTTAGTTTCAGGCGGTATAAACTGAGGTGGCCTTGTTTAACAGTGGCATTTAGGAAAATTAACTAAAGTATACCAGCTGCTCAAGGTTTTGTTTTCTTTCCTCTCCCTCATTCTCCCCACTGCCATTTTGTTTATACCTGTTTTTCCTTCTTTGTATACTTTGAAATTATTGCAGAAACAGTAGCACTCATACTTGAAATTTTGTTTAATTCTAGATAGGGTATTTAGCAATGAAAAGTTCTACTCATTTTGTACATATAACTGATTTGGAGAATTTCACTCATTCCTGTTGTGTTAAATTCTTGCTGATTTGCTTACAATTATTCAAGTATTTCTTCACCCCAGACTCCTCCATAGAGCTCCATGTTTGGAAGTTCATCACTCTTGGACCCTCCACTTCAAGATTCAGCCAGTCAGAACCTTAATTTTTCAGGGTCTGCACTTGCCCTCTTCCAGCTGGCTTCTGCAGCACATTGAGTGGCATCACCTCTGTCTAATAACACATCCTGGGTAGAAACAGGGAGGTCACCCTTGAGCCTTCCCTTTCCCAGTGCCCATCCCCAAATCCAACAGCAATTAATGCTGCTGTTTCCCTCTTCATTTCTCTCCAGTCCCAGCACCTCTCCTCTTGTAAAGGCTCCTGTTTTTTTTTGCTTTCAAACTCCACTTTCAGCTTTCCCTTGGCTGTTCCTCCTGTCAGGACCAGAACAAGCTAACATGCACATCTGAACCTTGTCACTGCCCCACTCCCAAGACTTGCAGTCAGCTCCCCTGGTGTCTTAGATGAGTTACAAATGCTTTTTTAAAACAACTTAAAATGTAGAATTCAATAAGCTTTGGATAAAGTCATCACCATGATCTAGGTGATCAGAACCATCATAAAAAGACTCCCTCTCTCTGCACCCCACCCCCACCTCCATTCCCCAGGCAAACACTGATTGCCTTTCTCTCATTGTACATTAATTCAGTTTCTTAAAATTATACATTATAATTCATATAGCATTGTACTGTTTTTGTCTTTTTTAATTCAGCATGATTTTTGAGATTAATTTTATTGTAGGGCATATCAATCACCCATTACTTTTTTTTTTATTACTGATTATTGTTCAGTTATAAGGATATATTCCAGTTTATCCAGTCACAGTTTTTAAAAAGCTGTCAATGTGATCTGACCCTGTTTGATCTCTTGTCCTTTCCTCCAACCACTTTTATTATTTGCTACTCTTAGGGGTGAGTTGGGTTCTCCCAGTCCTCCACTGTGTTCTTTCCTCCTGCTGTTCTTTAGTTAGGCGTTCTTTTCCTCTGTACTTCTTGAACACCCTGTCCTGGGATTTCTCAACCCTGGAATGATGCACATTTTGTGTTGACTAATTCCTGGTTGTGGGGTATCATATCGTACATTGTATGATATTTAACAGCATCTTTGGCCTCTACCCATTAGATAACAGTGACAAGCTCCATTCTGTCCTTTCCCCTCAGTCTGACAATCAGAAACCCTCTTCAGACATTGCCAAGTATTTCCTGAGTGGCAAAACCCCCACTGGCCAAAAACATGGCCCTCTTTGTACCTTGACTGAAGGACTTAAAATAATGTCTTGTGGTGAGGTCTTTGCTTGTTTATCTTCTTTGATGTCAAAGGTCAAAGCCAGTGAACCTCCAGTTTCATTGTTGAGGCCAGGGGAGCCCCTAGTTAGCATTTGTTTATTAGCTGAGTACATGCCAGAATGGACTTTTCATTACTATTCCCAGAAGAATGAGAAAGGACACTCAGCAATGCAGAGAATTTTGTTATTCTGTGAAAGAGATATTTTGGTGCTTTGAACTACACTACATGAATTCAAGGTAGTATTCTTTTTTATATAAATATATTTATTATTTGGGCTGTGCCTGGTCTTCACAACAGCATGTGGGATCTTTCATTGTGGCGTGAAAGATCTAGTACCCTGAGCAGGGGCCTTCTCTGCATTGAGAGCATTTAGTTTTAGCCACTGAGTTACCAGGGAAGTCCCCAAAGTAATACTCTGTGGGTATGTGAGAGAAGTTGTGCAATATCTTTTGCTTGAGATTCTTTAAAAAGAGATGATTGTTTTTAAGCTGATTCATTGATTTTATTAATTTGTCTATCATGGTTGAGTATCTACTTCATGTCAGGGATGTTGTTTATTCCTGGATGAAATAGTCCTAGCCTTTTAGGTTTTTCAGATAAATATATTCAAGAAATAATTTTAACATAGATAAAAATAAGTCAGGCAGCAAAGGTTTCCAAGATAGTGAGCCAGGACTGACTCTAGGCAGATAGATGGTTCTTGTGTATGTGTGGAGGGTAAAAAAGGGTGTCCATGGGGCATTCCACGTAATGTTAGTAAGTTGGTATTTTGTAGGATTGAACAATAAGTAATACCCCTCTCTCCTTTTAAAAATTTTATTCAACTCCATGATGGTAAATTTGGAGAACTAATGTCTAAGATGACAGTGGCTGAAAATGGACACGGTCATAAGCATTTTATATTTCTTTTATGCTGTCTTAATGATTCCTCCCTCATTTTTTTTCCTTCTGTACCTGAATTTCTGTAGTGTGAAGTGTAATATGGCAGGTACTCTGAGCTCATGGCCTACTCTGTCTGGAGAGGTGTATGTGAGTGAGACCCCTTTTAATCATTCGTATAATGATTGGTGGCTCCCTGTTGTTAAACCACAGTTATTGATCCATCATCACTGAAGTACATGGCTGAAGGAACTGGTGCTGTCAGGCATTGATTGACTAGGAAGAAAGTGTAGAGCTATTCTAACTCACTTTTATTTTCATCAGCAACAGTTACAGTAGAGACTGGTGCAAGACCTCCATGATGGAACATCACTTTTCCTGCATTAAGAGGTGTCTGATGTGACTGAAATTGCTGAGATAACTCAAAATGCTGCATTTAAAATATTTAGAACAGAAGAAACTGTCCAAAATCTTCTTATCTGACTTGGCTAATGGTTCACACTCTGGAGAAGAAATTTTAGGGGGAGGGTGGGGGATGGGTGAGAAAGAACAAATCTAATATGAAATAGTTCTTAAGCCATTTGAAGAGCATATAATTATTATATTAACATTTTATTGACTTGTTTCTACACAAATGGTGCAGTCAGACAAAAACAAGCATGTTTTTGTGTAAGTAAGGAAGTAAAATCATTTTCATGGCTGTTTCAAAAGGATTTGGGGCCTCTCTGTGCAAACATTGTAGATAAGGATGCAAACTGAAGATATTAAAGGTACTGACTGAGAGGGCCTCTCTTTGATTTAATACAACTTACGTATATTTTAAAATACGAGGTGAGCATTATTTGCTTTAGTGAACGCTTTAATAAAGCTCTTGTTATGCCTTGGATTCTACTTAGAACAAAGAAGAACGAGAGCAACCAAAATAAATGGTGGGTGATGGGGAGTGGGCCTCTGAGAGAGGGGCACAGGGCAAGACTGAAACCAAAAGAGAGGCTGGAGCTGCGATTCCCAGTGACATTTTATCCCTGCCCCGGAACCGTCGTGTGGTCCCTCTCTCTGAATATTTTAGTTTTGTTATAATTACAGTCTCTTGCCTGCACTTTGTCCCTCCGATCCTTTGTTAAAGCCCGGATCACTCCTTGCAGACGGTGCTCTAGGTGTGATTTATTGAGTGACAAGTAGCTGTAGGGTAGAACACCCGCCTCTGTACCTGAGTAAAGTATTAGACATCACAGAGCTGGGCCGGGCAGGAGGGGGCCTCGGGAGGGGGCGGGGGAGGCGAAAAGCAAAGAGCAGTAACACAGCAGCTCCTGGATACAGATCAGACCAGAGGCTCTGCCACAAATCACCTAGAAACGTGTCAGACGCTGCATATTTGTTGTTTTACACCGAGGGCACAGCCGTAGTCCAAAAGTATTGATTCTTTCCTTTGTACGGAGACAGACACTGTCAGCCCAAGCAGGCTGACCTTGGTAGGGCGCCGACAAGTATTCCCCACCCTACCAACCAGATGAACCCCACAGGACAAGCTGGCGCGAGAAATGCCAATGTCCACTTCACAGGCTGCCCCGGCGCCTTCTGCTTCCCAAACACTTCACCCCCTCCCCAGGCCCCCAGAGTGCGCCTTGTGACAGAAGAGTGGAGGCAGGCTTCCTGGAGTATGCGACTGTGTGTGTGCGCCTGTGTGCGTGCATCTGTGTGTGTGTGTCCCAACGCACACACACCAGAATAGCCCTTTTTATTTTATTTAACAGGGAGATAACCTGAAGGGTGTCTGGCCGAGGGTGTAGATACCTGCACATTTTGTGTTTGAGGAAGCAAGAGGAGATAATTTTATTTTCTGTTCCTGCATACCAGAGACAGTCTCTGTGTGGGGGGCACTTAAATACATTTTGAGTTTTTTTGTTTTCTCTGGAGGGGGGCAGGTGAGTTTTCTCCTCTGTCTGTATCCCAAAAGCCCTGGTGACAGGTGAGGTGTGGGGAAAAGGCATCAACAACACTCCCCCTTCATTCACATGTGATTATCTGAAAAGTTGTTTCGTGGTAAAACTACATAGATCAATTGACTCCGTGAACCCGCACTGTTTCCTTTTGAGTCTTAAACTCTGCTGTAGTCTTCTGTGATTTTGCAGCATTTAATAAATTCCATTTGTTTGGAAAACCAAGGGAATTTTAACTGCAAAAAATGGGTCTGAAATGTAGAATTCGTGTTTGTTTGGGCTGAATGTAAATGCAAACATACAGCTTCCTGCATCTGAAACGGAGTTCAAGGCAAGAGCCTACCTATAAGCCATTAGCAAAGGGACTGCAGAGGGCTTTTCAGCAAGTACAACTGACCCTCTGATCCTCCCTGGGCCAGGCTAGCTTGCTTCCAGTGAGAGAGAAGGTGTCTGGAGTCACTCCTTGCTGAAGCTGAGTGTTTTATTTGCAACTAACAATAACAGGGAGGATGCTTTTCTCCCTTTCACTTTTAGGAATGCTGTCTCATGCACGATCCCTGTCCAGAAGATTGAGCAGTCCAAGGGGAAAAGTCAAGTAGCTTTCCAGTTTTGCCCAAAGGAGAATCTGAGACACACTGATGGGGAAGAAAGTGGTGATGTCACGTGCACTTAGAGATGGTGGGGGTGCGGGGAAGAAAACTCTCTTTTTAAAAATAAGTTTTCTTTTTCTAAATAAAATAATGCAAACAGGTTCAGTATGTATGATAGGAGTTTGAATTTACAGAACTCACCATCTTTTATGAAAATGAGTTTTTTTATTTTTTCTTTAAAATGGACCACTGAAGATAAAATAGCAAGTACGTGTAAGGTATCTTAAACTCACTGTTCACTTGTAGGAGAAAGCGTTTTATTTTCTACATCTGCGCTTTTACATTCGTACTGTTAGTTCTAAGTGACTGTTTGGCAGCCTGCAAGAAAACTCAGTGGTTAAAAAAGCATCATTTGTTTCAGAGTCAGTTTTTTACTTGATCTTAAGATGAGAGATCTCTTTGAAATATTGGGATTTCCAGACACCTAACAGGGAAAATATTTCTAATAAATGAGCTGTTCTCTGAAAACAGTGTAAGAGCTAACTAATTATTTTGGTTTCTCATGCTGACTGTAAATATCTCTTGTTCTTTTCATTGGATCTTTCTCACTTGAAACAGCTTTGTGTTTTAAGGGTAAGAACTGCTAAGCAACTTTGCCTTTAGACATTAAAAAAAGGCAAAATATTTAGGATATATCTATGTCTTTACAGAATAATACTCTAGGTATAAAATGGAAGGTGAGGAGTGACTGGGCTATGTAAGAAATACCGGGTAAGAAAAATAACGCAGAGAATGGATTAGGAATGGTTTAAGGTCTGAACACTCAGAATTGTTATTTTTTTCCAACACTCTACTTCTCTTTTAATATGTTCATGCTAATCATCTGTCTTTCTTTCCTGTGTATGTTATACCCACTTGATTTACTACCAAAATTATATTGCTTTTGAAAGTGTCAGTTGAGTTATCCCCTGCCTTGTTAGTATCATGTTTGATTCCTTGGACAGAGACATAAATCACTATCTAATATGCAGGTCTTTTGAAGACGCACCCAAGGTTTATTGCCAGTAACAGACTAGTGGCCTTATGTGGACTTTCCATGAATAAAACAGATTGATGAGCCATTTTATAGCATCGCAAGCTGTATTATAAATACATCACCCTTTTCAGTAATTTAACGTGAGGAACAGTCTAATGAGCTCCCAGCCACGATCAGCCAGAGAGCTGGGCGTTCTGTTTAGCTTCTGGGACAAGTGACTGGTGGAGGGTAAGAAACCCGAACCCGGTAATGTTTTCCTCAGTTCAGTGACAAAAGCTTTGTAATATGAATCATTTCAAACAACAGTAAAGTCAAGCTGCATTTAGAATTGGTCAGAGTAATAAAAAGTGAAATATACATGGGTCTGATTTTGCTTATAACTGGGAGTGTAAGGCGATGGACTTTTTATGTTTCTCTTTTTACGGATTGAAGTCATCAGTAAAATTGGATCAGCAAGTTACCATTTTGAAATACACATGATCAAACATCTACCTGATAGGTTGGAAGAGAAATAGACAGGTCCGTTGGTAACATCATGATGGTCTCTATTTAAAGTATACCTTGAGTTGATCATTGTTTCTGTATTTAAGCCTTCTCTCTTACATAGCTGACTATACTTCAACTTTAGTATCTAATTAATCCTTTTAATACACCTGGGAAGCAGGAGGAGTGGGTGGCATCTGAGGGTAAACAGTTATTATCTCCTCTTTCTGGTAAGGAAACTGAGAAAGTGAAGATGACTCTTTTTAAAGAGCTGTCTGAATAGAAAGGAAGATGAGATAAAAGAAGTGAAGTAGGAAAACTAAAACATACTGGTTATTTAGATATAATGGATGTCACCATTTAGAGAACTTACACAAGCATATGTTTGTAGACCTGTATTTAACAGTTTGAAAGGTGGACTATACTCTGTATAGCTATAGCATAGTTTTGTGAATGAATTTGGCGGCTTAGAGGCTGTATTTTGAACAGGAAGGTTTTAGAGGATATGCAGACTTGATTACATCATGCTGCCCTATACCCATTTGAAACTATGTTTTACATCTTTAGAAGTCAGACTTTGGTCTGAGGTGGCACTGTAAACAAATGAGTAATTAGTGTAAAAATTTTTTAAATTGTTTTCAAATATAATTTCTGCTATGAGAGCAGCTAGGCAGTTTGGCAGATTTTGTTATTTACACTGCAGATGTGAAGTACCTTGAATGTTCAAGGGAAGAGTGAAGAACTGAAAATGGTCTAATTAGTCTTTACAGAATAGGTAAAGACAGAATATTTTTCCACTGAAGTAGAGACACATCAGTGATGGCCTAACTATTTGGGCCTAGTCCTGCCTGCATTCAGACATAGTGCATCTAATTTTTTTTTAATAATTTAAATGGAATAACTCTATTCATACCCTCTATTTCTTGGCTGTATTTATACCCTCTGTTCCTTATTAAAAATGGTAGACAAGTAAAATTCCATCTTAAAACCTATCTGTGGAGAGTCAATATTGTTTTGAATTTTAAAGAGTTCTTGTGTCTTGTGAATGGCAATATTCATTTAATATTCTGTATTCAGGGCAGAGTACTTTTGAAACCAACTGTGCACTCATCTCCATTTCTGCTTTCTCCTCTGCTCCTTAACTCTACATCTGGGGTTGAGTGTGAACTGCAGGTCTAAACCAACCAGATTGGATGAACTACTTTGGTCCTCAGTTTCTCCATTTCTAAAACTGTGGGCTAGAGTTTAATTTTCCTCAAGGGAATATTTGTAAGACTATTATGGAATGGACTTATAAGATCTCTGTAAGTTGGTATTGACATTTAGTTGTATTCTTTGGAGGTACACCAGAAGTTTACAGCTGGGTGAATAATGTTGCATTTTAGAGTGGGCTGAACAAGGCTTATGGCCATATCATTTATGATTCTGTGGCACTGGCCTCTCAAGTAAATGAAATTTTTGACAGCACATTGTCTGCAAAGAAAATTTTGGCGAATTCATCATTCAAACATCAGAAATAAACCAAATGCCTTTCTTTTGTAGCTTTAGCAACCTGAACAAAAAATCATAAAGATTTTAAGTTTGAAATTTAGAAACAGAGGCCTGTAGAAGTTGCTTTTCAAACATGTGGTCATTTATTTCTTACTGAAAAATCTCTAAAAAGGAAAAGTCGGTGGCAGGTAGTATGTGTTCCTTCTTCCCTCTCTCCCTTTCTCTTTCTCTAATTTGTACCAGTGTTGCTAATTTTCCTCTGAGTTCAGTGCTTCTTTTCATAAGAAAAACATCAGGCTCTTGGAAAGAAAGCTGGGTTGTCAATGGACTCAGACTCCAGTCTCGCTTTTAATTTCTGAGGGTTTGAGAAAATACTCTTGCACATCTTCTCTATGTCCCAGGGGCTCTGGGAAAGTCTTGTTCAAAACTTAGAGTTCCTAGTTTGGGTTCCTAAGAATTGATCAACTGTGGACCACTGCCCTCCTACAATATCAGGTGGTTCATGGGTGAAGGACATGCTGCTTTTCAGCTTGGTGCCCTGTGCTGAGGACTATGAGCAACTCTGATGCTATCAATCCTGAAACACCTTTGGAAATTCTGTTAGTCAGGCTCATTCTCTCTCTAACTGGAAGTGAAAACAGCTTGTTTGCTCATCATTTAACATTCCAGTGGAATGCAAAGCATGGGGACGACCTTATTTCTATATTTTGTTGTTTAGTCGCTCAGTCATGTCCGAGTCTTGTGACCTCATGGACTGCTGCACACCAGGCTTGCCTGTCCTTCACTGTCTTCCGGAGCTTGCTCAAACTCATGTCCATTGAATCAGTGATGCCATCCAACCATCTCATCCTCTGTCTTCCCGTTCTCCTCCTGCCTTCAATATTTCCCAGAATCAGGGTCTTTTCAAATGAGTCAGCTCTTGGCATCAGGTGGCCAAAGTTTTGGAGTTTGAACTTCAGCATCACTCCTTCCAATATTCAGGACTGATTTTCTTTAGGATTGACTGGTTTGATCTTTGTGCAGTCCAAGGGACTCTTAAGAGTCTTCTCTAACACCACAGTTCAAAAGCATCAATTCTTCAGCACTCAGCTTTCTTTATGGTGCAACTACCACATCCATACATGACTACTGTAAAAACCATGGCTTTGAGTATATGGACCTTTGTTGACAAAGTAATGTACCTGTTTTTTAATATGCTGTCTAGGTTTGTCATAGCTTTTCTTCCAAGGAGCAAGCATCTTTTAATTTCATGGCTGCAGTCACCATCTGAAGTGATTTTAGAGCCCAAGAAAATAAAGACTCACTGTTTCCATTGTTTACCCATCTATTTGCTGTAAAGTGATGGGACCAGATGCCATGATCTTCGTTTTTTCAATGTTGAGTTTTAAGCCAACATTTTTACTCCAGTTTTATTCATATATACGTGGATTTATATGGAAGGTATGCTTCCATATTTTTGTCTTTTGTTACAGAGGCCAAGGGGACCAAATAGCTCTACCTTTTTGGCATAAAAATATCATTGGTTTTTAATGCAAAGTGATTGACTCACACTAAACTTTAACCTAGGTTGAGTCCCTCATATTTGTTAACAGCCCTCCTATGCCTGGTCACCTTTAGATGGCATGATTCTGCTGGAAGACTCTTCCTAATGAATTGCAGATGGAGATCAGCTAAGTAAGTTGTGTTAATTATGTCATTTGCAAGATTGCCTAATGTGGAATTGGTCATGAGACTAGAAACTGCTTGTCAAATGTTTCCCTTAACTAACGTGATATTTTGTGGTTTGCAAATGACACAATTCACATAACTTATTTGATGGAACCTCATTAACCACCCCTTAGTTTGCCTTAGCAAAATTATGTTATTAAACATGCCATGATAGGTTCTGCCCTCATTACTTTGCGTACAGCCCAGTGACTAGTGTTTGTTTTGTGACACTTATCCCCTAGTCCTCCGTCTTCGAGGAAGCCAAGGGAATTCCATGTTCAGAATCATGTTTCTGGTCTATTTTCCTGCATCACACATATCTCATTTGCGCTCAGCTGATGGAACCTGTCTGAGTACTCTTCGGGTGAACACTTGGCACTGTGTAGCCCTTACATAGCTCTCTTTTGGCCAGCTCTGTCACCTCCCCCCTCATAGTTTGATATCCTGATGTCTTAAATAGAAAACCCCCAGAAATCTCTGGATTAGATAGTTTCAGTTAAAAAAGCTAAGTGTATGGCAGTAGAAATTATGACAATAATAGGGTAATTTCACACTGTTGTCATATCTGCTTATCTAGAAAGTCTTTGCATTAAAGGTGTTTATCTCTTCAATAAATAACTTCATTTTTGTCTCATATCACTTTTTTTTTTGGTCTATTGAAGACTGTGTATCTCTTTTGAAATCATTTTTTGAGTATATTGATGACACCCTACAGTCCTGTCTATAAAGAAACTAATCCCAGGGGCCCCTTTAGTGTTTTATTTTCTGTCACTTTAATTTGTTGGATAAATTCTTATTAGTAATACATAAATTCTTTTGGAGGATGGTTGAATAGGGTGAGGTAAACAGTTCATGGCTATGGAATAGAACGTGATCCACAAGTTAGTTTGAATACCATATGGGTCTAAATTCCTCGGAAAAAAAAAACCTTTAAGTCTGTGTAAGAAGATCAGACTTAAAGTGCGATTTCTAGTGAGTGGTATCGGGTTGTTGAAGAAGTTCTTTTGGGTTTTTCTGCTTATTGAAAAACTGAAACACACTTTTTGGCCAACCCAGTACTTCATTCACCAAAATGAATGCACATATTTTTGGATCCCTTACGTTTTTTCACTTGGAAAAACTTTGGTGAAGGCCCCTTTATCCTTTTACCTTATGACCTCCCTTTCTCTCTTTCATTATTAAAAATCCCATCATGGTTGCAGTTGGGTCAAGCCTTTTCCTAAAGTTCTTGTCACATTAGACTGTTCCTGGAAGCATCACCCTAGGGGAAAATTTCACATGAGAATTTACATTTACAGAATCTACATTCTGTACCTTGACACCTCCTGACCTCCAGTCTGGCTACTCTTTGACCTTCTTTTCCTCAGCAGCCTAGCCCATGAGGCCTGCCTCATCTGTCAGAGTCTGCCTCAGAGGTTGTTATTCTTCCTGCGGCCTCCTCTTTTCTTCCCACCTTCTCCCAGCCCCCATCCATACCACACACATTCCGCCAATTCTGTGTAGACTTGGCAGCCGATTCCCCCCAGGTCCTTGTTATGTAACCAACCACCTACCCCTTTTTGGCAAGAGACACCCGACTCAGCAAGTTGCAACAAAGAGTGGAGTTAATTGGAACATGTGCTGTGCTCAAGTCTGCAACAAAAAAGGGCTGATAGACATCAGGAAAATACAACCACATGTAGATGTTTGCTTGAGAATCTTTGTATACAGGGGAAATGTCATCTGCCACCAGGCTGCATTTGAATAAAATCCACTGCCATTCTTCTCTCTCTTCCCCTCCACACCGCTCCATGTGTAATCCCCGGAAGTTGCTCTCTCAGGCCTGCATGGCCCTCTGAGACAGATGGGTGAAAAAGACCTCTGCGTGATGCTCCATGAGAGGAACTTTATGTGACTTAGGCCTGGGGCTCAGCCATGGCTAACACCTCCAGTGGACTTCCTTTCCATTGCTGGTTTTTGCGATATAGCCCATACCTTTTCTTGATCTCCACCCCTATTTTTGTAGCCACTCTTAAACTTTAAGATATCTTCTGCTTACCCCTTAATTTTAAAATTTAAGTACAATTTATATAAAATGAAATACGCAGATTTTAAGGGTAGTTTCGTGAGTTGTAACACACGTATACACACCCATGTTAAACTATTTCCAGAGTCAAAATCCATATCATTTTATTCACCCTACAATGTTCCCTCTTTTCCTTTCCCCTCAGTCTCCTTTGCCCTGGAGACATGCATGATTTTGATTTCTGTCAGAATAATTTTGCCTATTTTAGAACGTTACATGCATTGGGTCTCACAGTATGAACTATGTGGTACCTGACTTCTGTTGTTGTCCAACATAATGTTTTCAGGGCATATCCATATTATTCTTATTACAGAAGGGATATTCTTTTGTAAACAACATCCTATAAAAAGTTTGTAAATTATTGGGAAAAAAATTTGTAATTTTTTTGTAATTTTAAACTTTAATTTAAAATTAAAATTTAAAATTGTAAAAAAAATTATAAAAATATTGTAAAAAGAATCCTGTAAAAAAAACTTGGACATGTTTTATGAGTTGTTTCTGTATAGTTTATGAAAATAGCCTAACATCACAGCTACCCTTGAGTATGACAGATAGTTGACCATCACTGTATGTCTGATGTAATTAGAAGGACTGTTTTTCTGCTACCTCCCCACCCCAGGCTACTGGAATTCTCCAGCCGTGGGCTGCCTGCCCATCCCAGAGTCTTAGACTTCTGGGTGTTCTTGGTCTACATCCCTGAACTTCAGAGGGGGGAGTGACCTCCCTGTGCACTGAAATGGTTCACAGGCAGTGAGGCTAGGTTTGGATGCTTCAGTTGTTTTCCAGAGTAAAAAGCTCTAGATATTCTCACTTGTAAAACAGTTACACTACTAGAAGGCAGAATTGTTTTATGTACACATGGGAGTTCTGAAATAATCTGAGGGTTTTTCTGTTATTTTTAATTTGGGAATGGCTTGGAAAAGAACTTCATCTCTCTGAGTCTCTGAAAGTGTTGTTGTTGTAATTAATTAATTTTTTGGCCATGCCACACGGCATGTGAGATCTTACTTGCCCGGCCAGGAAGCTGTGCCCGCTGCATTAGAAGTGCAGAGTCTTAACCACTGGACCACCAGGGAAGTCCCTGGAAGTGTATTTTAGATTGGATGTGTTAGTATTTTTTTCTTTATATTGTGAGAAGCCCCAGGGTATTCTTTACTTGTGTTGTTCCCTGAGAGATTCCCTACAGCCCCATTGGCCTGGATGCTTTCATGACAAAAGCACTGGATCATTATGTTAATAGTTTACTCTTCATTAAGCTGCTTATCCCTTACAGATAATGGGCTAAGACTTTGTGTATATTACCTCATGTATAATCTTTCTAACACTCTAGTTATGTACTTTGAGTTCTGTTATCTTTCCCACTTGATAGCTGAGGAAACTAAGCCTTGAATAACTTGCCTACTGTTTCACAGCCAACACGTGATGGTTCACGGGTATGATTCCAGATTGGATGTCCCATCTCTCAAACACTCTACCTTGACATTCTACACCTACTCTTAGGACTTCTTCAAAATATTGAACAGGTAATGTAGTGATATAGGGTGCTTCCCCGGTGGTTCAGTGGTACAGAGTCCGCCTACCAATGCAGAGGACACAGGAGACATACAGCTTTGCTCTCTAGGTCAGGAAGATCCTCTGGAGGAGGATATGGCAACCACTCCAGTTTCCTTGCCTGGGAAATCCCATGAACTGTGGCAGACGATAGTCCATAGGGCCGCAAAGATTTGGACACAACTGAGCATGCACACACACGGTGATACAGATGTATTTAGTACTGGATATTTTAACATGGAGCTTTCCCAGTTGCTCAGGGGTAAAGAATCTGTCTGAAATACAGGAGACACAGGCGATGCAGGTTTGATCCCTGGGTCAGGAAGATCCCCTGGAGGAGAGCATGGCAACCCACTCCAGTATTCATGTCTGGAAAATTCCATGGACAGAGGAGCCTGGTGGGCTACCGTCCAAGAGACCACCAAGAGTCGGATGTGGCTGAGCACAGCACAACGTCTTAATATAATTTTTTAACTATTCAATATTAGGGGAAAGAATGGAAATGTGACTCAAACTGGAACCTCTAACCATGTTGGATTTGCTTCAGTTAACGGTCTCAGAATTTGTGAAAATTAACAGAATAATGCTCTGTGATGAAGGGAAGTAGTAAGGGCTGTTGCACTCATTTTCAAGATGGAGAGTTTGAGATAGGATTCCCTGACTTTGCCAGAGCAGTAGGGAGTGAAAATAAACCTAGTCTGTCTCCTCATGCCTCTTACTCTTCTCTTTCAAATATTATTCTCTTATTTAAGCCCAGGTTTAAAGAACATTGTTAACTGCTATCTTTTTTGTTTCTTTTTGTTTTTAAACCTTTTATTTTATATTGGAGTATACTTGATTAATAGTGTTATTTTCAGGTAGACAACAATGATTCATACATATACATGTAGCTGTTCTTTTTCTCAAGTGGGCCTTAGGAAGCATCACTATGAACAGAGCTAGTGGAGGTGATGGAATTTTCAGCTGAGCTATTTCAAATCCTAAAAGATGATGCTGTGAAAGTGCTGCACTAAATATGCCAGAAAACTTGGAAAACATAGCAGTGGCCACAGGACTTGAAAAGGTTGGTTTTCGTTCCAATTCTAAAGAAAGGCAGTGCCAAAGAATGCTCAAACTACTGCACAATTTTGCATTCATCTTACACACTAGCAAAGTCATGCTGAAAATTCTCCAAGCGAGGCTTCAACAGTACATGAACTGAGGACTTCCAGATGTTCAAGCTGAATTTAGAAAGGGCAGAGGAACCAGAGATCAAATTGCCAACATCTGTTGGATTATAGAAAAAGCAAGAGAATTCCAGAAAAACATCTGCTTCATTGACTATGTCAAAGCCTTTGACTGTGTGGATCACAGCAAACTGTGAAAGATTCTTAGAGAGATGGAAATACCAGATCACCTTACTTGCTTCCTGAGAAATCTGTATGCAGATCAAGAAGCAGCAGTTAGAATCAGACATGAAATAATGGACTGGTTCCAAATTGGGAAAGAAGTATGTATATTGTCACCTTGCTGATTTAACTTATATGCAGAGTACATTATGTGAAATACCAGACTGGATGAATCACAAGCTGGAATCAAGATTACAGGGAGAAATATCAATAACCTTGGATATGGCTTTCTGCCATCCTTATGGCAGAAAGCAAAGAGGAATTAAAGAGCCTCCTGATGAAGGTGAAAGAGGAGAGTGAAAAAGCTGGCTTAAAACTCAGAATTCAAGAAACAAGATCATGGCATCTGGTGCCATTATTTCATGGCAAATAGATGGGGAAACAATGGAAACAGTGAGAGACTTTATTTTCTTGGGCTCCAAAATCACTGCAGATGGTGACTGCAGCCATGAAATTAAAAGATGCTTGCTTCTTGGAAGAAAAGCTATGAACAACCTGGACAGCATATTAAAAAGCAGAGACATCACTTTGCCAGCAAAGGTCCATATACTCAAAGCCATGGTTTTTCCAGTAGTCATGTAAGGATGTGGTAGTTGCACTGTAAAGAAAGCTGAGCACTGAAGAATTGATGCTTTTGAACTGTGGTGTTGGAGAGGACTCTTGAGAGTTTCCTGAATAGCAAGGAGATCCAACTAGTCCATCCTAAAGGAAATCAGTCCTGAATATTCATTGAAAGGAGTGATGCTGAAACTGAAGCTTCAGTACTTTGGCCACCTAATGTGAAGAATTGACTCATTAGAAAAGACCCTGATGCTGGGAAAGATTGAAGGCATGAGGAGAAGGGGACAACAGAGGATGAGATGGTCGGATGGCATCACCAACTCAATGGACATGAGTTTGAGCAGGGTCTGGGAGATGGTAATGGACAGACAAGCCTGGCATGCTGCAGTCCATGGGGTCTCAAAGAGTTGGACGTGACTGAGGGACTGATCTGGACTGAACTGATTTTTTTCTCAATTAGTTTGTTAATGAATTTTGAGCAGAGTTTCCTGTGCTATACAGTAGGTCCTTGTTGGTTATCCATTTTCAATATAGCACACTGCTATAATTACTATCTTTTTAGTTTAGACTGTGATGCACAGACAGGGACTATTGACATTCTTATATCTGTTTAAGAGTCTACCAAGGAGACTGCCATGACAGGATTTCTTTTGAATGAATGAATTCAGCATCCTTGTGAGAGCTGAGATTAAGGATGTTGAAGACTTGCTCTAAAGCACGGAAGGAAGGTCGAGAAGTTAGGTGCTCGTTTGTTAAGTCTGCTTCTCGAATGGGTCCTAGTTTCCTTCAAACTGACAAGAATGAGACAAAGCAAAATAAAATGCTTATATCGGTACTAGCCAAAAGAAAAGAAGGAGAAAAGAGGAGAGAAAAGAAACCTGCCCTAAGCAACAGTGACCTTTCGTCAGTCTGGGTAAGGTCACTCTGGGAAAGAGGGTGACCTCTAAAAAGTGGCTTCTCTCTTTTCTTGAGGGTCACTGGTTTTGATACATGATATTTGATGTGTATCATTTATTTACTGTCGCTTCTTCTATATCTCCCTTGATACTCTTAGGCTGAGATTTTATGTTGTTTTATGCCACTAATTACACATTGCCTTTCATATTTGTTATTATTAGTTTAAAGGATAAATTGTGATTTTCTATAAACACAGGGTACAGGCTTAAAGGAAAGAAGAATGTTTTTAGAGACTTTGGGATTATTTAGAATCCCAGTGACTATCACTGACTTAATGTATCTAGACTGAATTTGGTGTCTGTTCCTTTTTTTTTTTCTTTTATGAATAACCATAATGATTAAGATAGTGAGAAGAATTTTCAGGTCTAATTTGAAGTTTTTGTGCCTGGGAAAGTTTATATTATACTCTTGGTACTGTCAAAAAGAGAATCTTTCTTAGTAATAATCTTATAATCAAAATTGCATTTAAGGTACATAGAACCTTAACATTGAATGATTTAACCCTTTCATTTCTTTGTTCATGGTGTAATGACTTGAGGGGCCACCTGAGGTTATTCCAGACATTGGGATTCTCTTCCCCTTTCTGCTCCTGACTCTAGGGAAGGTGGAAGTGAAAGTCGCTCAGTCTAGGGAAGTTGGCAGTGAAAATCCCTCCCTGAAATATCTTTTGATTTGATACATGTAGGAAATTTTATGTCACTGAGGAAAAGCAGAATAGAAATAAATAAAAAGTATATCAAAGAGTGTTGCTGCAAACCTGTTAATACGTGCTTTGACTAAGATTATCAGAGAGTTCTCATGAGGTTTTTTCCAGATGTTTTCCCAGTGTTATGTGTTCAGTTCAGTTCAGTCGCTCAGTCGTGTCTGACTCTTTGTGACCCCATGAACCGCAGCACACCAGGCCTCCCTGTCCATCACCAACTCCCAGAGTCCACCCAAACTCATGTCCATCGAGTCGGTGATGCCATCCGACCATCTCTTCCTCTGCCGTCCCCTTCTCCTCCTGCCCCCAATCCTTCCCAGCATCAGGGTCTTTTCCAATGAGTCAGCTCTTCACATCAGATGGCCAAAGTATTGGAGTTTCAGCTTCAACATCAGTCCTTCCAATGAACACCCAGGACTGATCTCCTTTAGAATGGACTTGTTGCATCTCCTTGCAGTCCAAGGAACTCTCAAGAGTCCTCTGCAATACTACAGTTCAAAAGCATCAGTTCTTCGGTGCTCGGCCTTTTTCACTGTCCAATTCTCACATCCATACATGACCACTGCAAAAACCATAGCCTTGACTAGACGAACCTTTGTTGGCAAAGTAATGTCTCTGCATTATCTCTGGAAGTTAAGAGTGTCAGGAGAACTCAAGGTTTTAAAAATTGGCTACTTACTGTTATTGTTCTTGAGAAAAATGGGCTAAATAAAGTTATCTGTTTTCCTCAACATAAGAGACTGAATCTTAAACCATGCTAAGGGAGATCAGTTTTGGTACAGCTATAGAGACATATGCTTGTCCCATTGACCCCAGAAGAGGCTAAAATTGGTGATTTGATATCTACTACCCATATTCATAAATATCAAGAAACATTAGTAGTGATTGCTGCTCTTAACATGCTTAGAGTATTAGATCTCCATGATGTTTGTGTATGAAAAGATAGCTAAAGCTAAGAATTCTAGAATTAAAAAATGGAGGGATTTCAGATAATGCTACCCAGCTTATTAACTTAACAAGTACAGTTAGAGTTGAATCTTTGGAGATGGGCATGTACTGATCTTTCTTTCAGTTTCCCCCAGATGATTAAAATATACAGCCAGCCTTGAAACCACTAATGCAGATGCTAAACCCATCTTTCTCATTTACCTATGAGGTCAACAAGAGTCACAAAAAGTAAAATTATCCTGTGAGATTAAATAACAAATTATTTGTGACCAGGTATGGGAATTCAGGTCTTCCAGGTTTGGATCTGAGTTTTTCTCAATGCTCTATATGTGGTGTGTGTGTTAGTCACTCACTTGTGTCCAACTCCTTGTGACCCCATGGACTGTAGCCCCCCAGGCTCCTCTGTCCAAGCAAAATACTGGAGTGGGCGGCCATTTCCTTTTCCATAGATCTTCCCAACCCAGGGATTGAACCTGTGTCTCCTACATCAGCTAGCTGGTTCTTTGCCCTTGAGTCACCTTGGAAGCCCCAG
Source organism: Antilocapra americana (assembly GCA_007570785.1). Lineage (NCBI taxonomy): Eukaryota > Metazoa > Chordata > Mammalia > Artiodactyla > Antilocapridae > Antilocapra > Antilocapra americana. Next base: position 4,099,516 of record ML663041.1, read on the forward strand.
TCCTCTTTCTCAGCTGGTAATAATGGTTCAATTTAGTGAGTACTTATTATGATGAAGACTTTGTCCCAAGAGCTTTACAGAGGTTGGTTCCCTAAGATATTCCTGTTTCATAAATGAGGAAACAGGCCCAGAGAGGTTAAGTAACTTGCCTATTCCTACAGAGCAAGAACAAGTGGAGGTTTAGAATTGGAGCCCAGCAGTTTGATTCCAACATAGTGGCTCTTGAACTACTTAGGTGTACCTTCCCCAAAAGAGTTTGCTGATTACTTCTCATTCCAAAGGAAAAGTTTTGTGTAGACAGTTGAAGCCATGGGAGCTCTCAACCACATTTTGAAAGCCAAAATTAAAACAAAAAAATGTGGCCCCCAAGGTACTCACTGTTTTCCTTCCCTGTTTCTTGAATCCTAAGAAAGCACGGGATATTAGTGATGACAGTCTTTCTACTGCCAAATGGACCCTTGGCAGCTGGCTGTAGTTTTGCCTCAAAGATTTTGTGTCTAGAGAAGTAAAAGAAAAAGTTTATTGAGGTAGAGGCTGTGGGTGGGGTGATGTGGTCATTGGTTTTGTAGTGTGGTTCCGGTTGTTTTATCAGTGATGAGAAAAATCAGGAAAGCTATATGGTGAATCGAATATGTTAAAATATGCACTCTACCTTTCGAGGAAGAGTTGAGGTGTGGGTGGCAATACTTAGTATGGTCATGGGGAAAAAGCCTCAGATTTTCTTAGGTTAGAATCAGAAGCCATTGTCATATTGCCTAAAAGCAACACTTAACAAAGCGGAATGCTCTGCAGACTTGTCGAATATTTAGAGGTGGTGTTTTCTTTCTCCTGTTCATTGAGAACAAAACACCCTTATGCACTCATTTTCAGGTATCAAAGTAAAAATCTTCAAAACCTGTATCAGATATCATTTCAAGCTCAGGATAGGGAAGTGGAAAGAGTGTGTTGGCAAGGTAATATTTTAGTTAACATGTCAGATGAGTGTTTTAGAAATAGGGTCACTGTTTAGTTTGGCTTATGAACATGATGGTAAGCTCATGATGAGTAGGTGGAAATCAGATGATAAATGTTGCTTAGTAACTTGCTGCAGTGTGTGTTTACTTGTTATGGAGAACAATCTTTAACCAGTAAGGTGGTTGATGTTAGTTGGTGACTTTTAAATTTTAACAGCAAACCAGAAATGATCATTCCATTAAATAACACCACTTTACAGAGTATTACTATTATTTTTTGGCTTGCTCCAAAACACAATTTAAGGTAGTCATGTTTTTATAGGCAATACTTCCTTTAATCCTTCTATCTCCATTGAAATGTAGTGGTTATTTGGGCTGAATTGCTGTATGACGGAAGTTTTAGGAATCTTGGCTAGGGATCCACTTAATTGAAAATAGGCATCTTTAGCCCAATAAATTACTTAACTTGCATCTTGGTTCCTTTTTTAATTCAGAAATTTTTAGTGATAAGATTAGGTTATTACAATTTGAAACTGTTTAAGCTAAAAAACCAAAGTTAAATGGAGGCAGCAGATTGGTATAGTAAGTAGTTTCATGATAGTAACAAGGGTTCATTGTAAGATATCTGGGACAGTAGCTTAGGAAATCCATGCGATGTGGATTTTTAAATTTCCCAGGCACTAGAGGGGAAGGGAAGTTTCTTTAAAGGGAGAAGAGACTTCTCATCCACTTGACCCCTTGCTATCTTTCACAGTTTAGCATCTCGAAGATTCTTTAATCTTCCCACTGATTTTGGAGGAATGATTTGCACCCTAAAGTATTTTGAAAAATACTCAAATAATGTCAAGGTTATGACTGTGTGTATATTTGTATTATAATAGGAAAGTTTAAAAAGCAATCAGTGGGCTTTGAATATTTCTGGTAATTGATTTCTACAACATAGACCAGACCTTTATTCTCTGTAGTTTTCCAGTAGTTACTTTATCCATTGATCCTCATGTGTTTCTCCATGAACATAACTTATTCTGAGGGTCCAGTTTCTGTTTTTGTCCATCCTGACACGCCTGTAAATGTTCTGATGATAATATTTAACTTTTTCTAAGGCAGTGAACTTACTGCTTGTTGAATGCTTACAGCATTTCTCTGAAGTAACAGGATTATAATATTAGTTTTGTCCTGAGATCACAACATCCTGAAAGGTATGATGTCATCTAACTACAAGGGATGTAGCCAGGTCCTGGGTGCAGGTATTATGACGCCTACTTTGGGCTCTTCACCAGCTCTGTTGTTAAGCTTGACCTGAAGTTCACATATTTGATGCCTCTTGTCGGGATTTTCTTGAAGGACTACAGGGTTGTTGAAAAAAAAGTCTTTCAAAGCTCATGCCTCAAATTCATGCTTGATTCAGAGCAAGCCAGGCTTCACAGTTTCTTGCATAAATTTGGGAAAATTTTCTATGAGTTTGCTTAGCCTAATATAATGACCTCTTGATGGAATTTTATAATTTGAAATGTTAAACACAATAAAAATGGGGAGACTCTGCTTTCTGAAGAAGCTATTAACCTGTTAATGAAAAATTAGTTGAAAACTAGTAGTTAATAATTGCCATTTTGTCACATGAAAAGGTTGTTTTGAACGCATATTCCCTCATGTGTTTTGTTAAACATTGTAAATGTATCTAAATTTGATAAGCTTTAATGCATTTGTATTGAATACAATGTGTTTAAATGTCTGGAAAAGGAATGTGTTTGGAATGATGGTTGGAGCTTAGAAAGGTGGGGAATAATATGAGAATATTCAATCTTTTTTGAATATTTGGTCTCCTGATTTCATGTAGCATAACCAACGCACTTATTTTACTTGCAACTATTACACTTGGTTTCTGTAGTCTGTTGACAAAGTGTTCTTTTTTTTTTTTCCTTGACTTTCTAAACCAGAAATGTGGTTTGGCAAAGTTAAGGACATAAGTGTATCACATAACTCTGTGGCCTCTGTTTTTTATGGAAAGGATGCATATATTGTTGCTTTAATTAATAATTATTAGAAGCAGTATATTGGAAATGGATTCCTTTATCTGTACAAACTAGTCTTTCTTTAAAAAAAAATATCTTTAGATTGTCGCTAGCAGGGGCAAAATATAATTCACCTTTTATATTTTTCCCCCTGCCTTTTAACATGTGATGCCCTGGGCCTTAGTTTTGTTGTTGCTATTACAGGGAAATAAATAAGTTTGATACATAATTAAATAAGAAACTCTTAACAGATAAAGGTAATAGAGAAGTGAATACAGTAATAACATTCAACAGTGATGCGCTGAGATTGTAATGACTTCTTACAACTTGAAATCAATCTTGAAATATATGTTAGACCTATGACTAAAAAATAAATAGGCCACAGGGTGAACTTTCGTTGTTTTCTGGATGTCTATAGTTTAAGCTAATACTAAAATTAGTGTTAGAGTAAAATGGTCATGATTTGCTCCAATATTAACAGAGGCCAGTAACAGCATTTTCATGAATATGAATTTTCATTATTTCTATTACTTGAAGTAAAATGTGTTTTTGATGAAATGTCTTCTGAAGTGTCATCTCAGAGTATTTTCCTAACCTCTGTTTTTATAAAAAATACGTACAGTATTTTTTTCCATAACTTCAAAACTCTTCAAGTTAGCTTTGAGGAAAGTTTTTCAAAGGAAAATTGCCTGTTACATACAACATGCTTTTCACTCCTTTTTTTTGTGAGAGCTTATTAAGCTTCATACTTTGTAAACATCTTATACATCTGGTCAATAATAACTGGATCGTTATCCTTAGGTTACATTGCCATTCTCGACATCATTAATGTCTGGTTATTTTTACCTTTTGAAATTGATATTATCATTGTGTTTAGATATTAAATTCCCTACTGAGAGTCATAAATCGTATCCAGTGGTCTTAGATGGGGCAATTTATGGGAATTTAAAATAGAATCAATTTTATTTATTTAAAATAAATAGAGAAAGAAAAATATTAAAAATTGTATTTTCTCATTCTTTTCAGAGTTTATTTCAATAGATAAAATAGTTCATTCTTCTTTTTCTTTTAAAGAGTATCTTTTTCTGGGAGTATATTTTATGAGTATAGTTTGATGCCATGTGTAACAATGTACCCTGCATACAAGGGTTTCTAATGTAATTAGAAACATACCTCAGAAGTGCAGGTGAGAACCTAAGTGTGGAGAATTCATGCAGTGGAAAGATCCTTGTTATATTAAGATTTTTGGCTTCTTAGTTTATTAACATTCTTAAGGTTGGCATGGTCACGAGAATAACCTACTTTTTAAAAATACAAAATTAATTGGTTCTCTTCTTACTTCCAAGTTTTTTATTTTATACAATAGTCAGTAGAACTAGAGTTGCCTTCAGTTTTTAAAAGTACTGTTGATGGGTTTCATTTGAGGCGATTTAGAAACAACTTTGATGATGAAAAGTTTGCATATGTGTGTATTTTTAATATCTTCATCCTCATGCATTTGGTTTCATTTGAGATAGGAAATGGAAATAACAAGACGCTCTTAGAAAATCTTGTTTCTGTAGACGACTTAACCTTGCCAGAAACCACGAGGCAGTGGAAATATCACGAGAAAGCTTGTTCCTACAAGACTCCCAGACTGATTACCAGACCAAAGAAGTTCCCAGAAATTTAGCTTCAAGCAATCACTTAAAACTTAGGAAGCAAATCCAGTCTTGCTCAGAGTCACCCCTTGCTAATTATAGTAACTTTTAATGTCTCAGTCTAGTGTGAAAATCAATGTAAATAAGTCAGTATATGATTTTTACGTGTTCCCTCCAAAATATATTCTTGGTAGACACTTAAGATCTGTGTATTTCACTATATGTAAATTATACCACAACATCCCTAACACTTTGAACCTATGTATTTTTTTTTCCCTTACCTGATATGTGTTGTTCACCTTTGATGTAACAAATAACTATTTTCTTTTTTCTTTTAATCTTGTACCATTTGTTTCTTAAAATTTCTAGTAGCTAGGAAACTCTACTGCCTGTTCGACTCTGCACGTGTGTTAGAAGCTTAATTGCTTGTAGATGTGTTCAAAATGCATGAGGCAACTTCCTTTTTAAAAAGCCTCCATGTGTTTTTTGTGTGTGTGTGTGTGTAAATGTACATTGTGTTTTGGGTAATAGTGTATGTTTTGTGAATGTATGTAAGTAAGTATGTGTGTATGTATATTGGGTAACCATGGAACTCTAGTTATGACTTTGAACACTTGAAATTAGTGTGAAAGAGCGCAAGTTTGTTGTGTATGTTGTGATTTAAATCACACCCTGAGTCATTTTGGGGGGTTAGAGCAGGTCTTCCCTGGCAGGGCTTGCCCCAGCACGTCCTGGGCGGATAGCTTTGCTATCAGGTGAACATCACAACTTTAACTGCTGTGTTTACACTATATGAGAGCTTGCTGAGGCTCTCCCTGCATCTCTCCCGTAATTGCAGCTTCATTTTAGGTCTGAATACATGGACACTAAAGAGCACTTTCCTTTTAAAGATCGCTTGTCCGTTAGGCACCTTAAGAAGCTTATTCTTTTGCGTCATTTTCTGTAAGGGTTCATACAAAGGCTTGGTGCTGAGTAATTTTGAACAAGAAATTAACTCTATGGCCTTTCAAGTGCCTAATGAAAGCCATAAGGGTATGTATGATAAGAAAAGAAAATGGAGAAAAAAAATTTGCTCCTTTCTAGACAGCCAGAAGAAAAAAAGTCAGAGCAGTTGTCTCTGAACCAGGGAAGGATTTATTCGTAAGGCCCTCCAACCTGTTTTTCCCATTAGCTAGGAAAGCAGTGCTGGGGCTTTTAAATTTAAAAAAAAAAATTATCATGAAATAATTATAGAACAAATGATTTAAGATTGTATCCAGATTTTGCATCAACACCCTTTAGTTGACTAATTAAATAAAGGCTGTAGCTTCAAATAACATCCCACCTGTTTGGCTTATGTGAGGATCTGGCATGACAGAATTGCAGTAGCTTGGCTAAAAAAAAAGAAAGAAAAAGCAAAGTAACCCAGAAACCCTTCATTTCCCTTTAGCTATTTTTTGGGTATTCTTTGGGATTGGAATCTATTACTGCATTCTTCTTTCAGCCGTGCTTCTTAGAAGCATATAGACATGTATTTTAGACATTAGACTAAAGAAAACTTCATCTAAAACATGCCCTTTCCTGAACAGTAAACCACAACTGGTCAGACATCCTTATTTTTTGTTTTAATAGCTTTTTTTCCCCTGTAGATACTTCTGCTGTGTTACGATTTTTATGACCAACTTGCCAATATAATTTCAAGTTTTAATTTTGTCTTTGGGTGTGCTGGTTCACTTATCCTAACAGTCTCCATATTCTGAAATTCTGGAGTGGTCCAAGGGACATTCTTAAGATTATTTTGCTATTTCCTTTGTGTAAATTTTGAGTATCCTTTCATCTTAAGTTTAAATTGCTCCCAGTCTCTCAATATTTAAAAAAAAAAAGAAAAACCTAACCACCACCTTACAGTGTATCTCTTTTCTGCTATTCTCCTCACTTCATGGGAGTACCCTTTTGTTTCTTTTACTGTCTTTCACCCCCAATCCCTTACCCCTTGTCACCTAGAGTGTATGAAGTTTCATTAATGATCTTTTAAATGAGCGCTTTTGCTTTCTCCCCTGTACTGAAGAAGCCTATCTTTGAAACAAGGTTATGGCACTCAGGCAGCCATTTCTAAAAAAAGTCCTATGACTTATCTGTTCAGTTTCATTATTATATGATTTTGTCCAAAAACATATTTAGCTTGCAGGAGTCTCTAATGAGAGTTGGCTAAGAACTTATGTAGTAGAATTGTTCTTCCCACTTTGAAATATATAACTTCAAATTGTATCTTGTGCATAAACACAAGAACTTGCAGTATTCATTCAGGCTCTGACCTAGTCACTAATTTTTTTTAACTATTCTCAGTATAACTGTGTAGTCTCACAACACTTTAACATAGAGATTGTGCTTATTAAAATAAAATGCGTGCTTTATCTAAGTATATAAAGGCATTATAAAATATTAAACTAGTTACAACTTGTGGCACATTGACTAATCAGTTTTACATGACAGAGACCAAGGGGAAAAAAGGCATGAAATAGTAAAGCAAATAAAATTAATTAGTAACTTCCACAAACAAGTATGTTTATGCAAAAACATTGTTACCTACCAATGTTTAGGATGATTTCTGGATCAAGATAATTTAAGGTGGTGCTTTTCAAGGAGCCCAATTATCTTGTAACTAATACAACATGGGATAAAATTAGTCCCTTTTTAACTACAGTGAGAAAATTCAAGAGCCTTGGCTTCATAGACTAAATATGTGAGTAGACAAATTGCTGAAAGAGTGCAACAGAATAAGAAAAATTACCCCAGATACTCCAAGTTACAGTGTTTGTTATTAAACATTGGTCACTGTGAAAATATGGGTTCCATATGGGATATGCTATATGTAATTTATACAGACCACGCTAGCAATAGAGACTGTACCAAGTTGGCACTGAACCCAAACTATTGATATAATGGAATATGTAAGGAAATTGCTGGTATATTTTGGGGTTGGGTTGAAAAGGAAAGATCTGTATTAGTGTGATATTTCCCCTCCCTGTGTAGTTTATGCCACTGCTCCAGGCAGATTCTTGGACTCAGCCTTGGTGTTTAAGAATGAAATAGTTGAAAGATTACTTATAGGATAATTTTGGTAACTAAGTAGCAATAATCCTCAAGTTACATTTTTTTTGAGTGCACTACTTCTAATACTATAATCATATTTAGTTTACCTATTTATCACTAGGCAGATGCTCATATTTCATGAGACTAATTATAACAACTGTTTTTGAAGAAAATTGGGAAAATAATAAGAGCTGATGATACCCTTAAATAAAAATGTTTTAAGTAGGGGAGGCTAGTGGAAGAATAGACATACATTGAAATTTCCAGAAAAGAAAGGTGCTATTTTTGTCATGTACTTAAGTCTGTTCCATGTGCATGGTGGATAAGTTGGAAGTGGAGAGTATAATTTATATAAATAGTTCTAGGTAGTTCAAAAGCCAAGATGAGAAGAGGAGTCCTATTGTGGAACAAACTCTCTTTAGGGGAGAAATTTAATTAGAAATCACTTATGTTTATGTAAGCATGATAAGAAAAAAATTGGGTAGCATAGTTTAATAAATAGCACTAGTACACTTACATGGGTTGCGACACTTTATTCTCTGCCTAATAGCTTACAAGCAGGCCTAAGCTTTGCATGTGATTAAAAAGCAAACAGTTTTATTATATTTACCACCCACTGAAATTCTGACTTGGGAATACATTTGGGGTAATTCAAAACAGATTAAATGAAGACTTCTTTTTAAATCTTGATATTAGGTGTTTTCCTTGTTTTATTGTTCTTGTTACAGTCATCAGACAAACATCCTTCAGTTTGCAAACTGCTATGTTCTTGGATTTGTGTAGATATATTATTGTAATGGTGTTGTGATACACCGTATTTCAAAATACTTCGGTAATTATTAGGCAGTTAAGAACAATGAAGATGGAAAATATCCCAGAAAAGAGTGATATCACATAAAACTACTGAATACTTTTAGTTGGTAAGAAACAATGAATATATTGGAATGGAGATAATTGTGAGTAGAGCTACAGCAGTGCAAAATATGTTGTTTGATGTAGTTGGAGATAGAACTTTTATAGTTAGAAATTATTTTTTAAGAGGTTCTGCTTGAGTAGAAAAGAAAGTGAGATTTTAGTTATGCTTCAGAGTAGCCAGAATGAAACAGTATAACAGAGTTTGAACTGTTGTCTTCCCAGTTAAGGCTCACTAATACTTTCTTATGCCCTTGTTCATCCCTGCAGTGGAACAGAACCTAGTTTTCTACTTTTGTTCTTAGATACAGGGCCCTTGTACTTCAGTAAATAGAGAGCCGTACCTTCTCAGACATCTAAACAATGGCAGTAATCTATAACTGCTATTCGTTATGTTGCAGAGGCAAATTGCGCAGAAAATTAGGGATAATTTTAAAAAGATGAAATACAGGTGGCTCATCTAAAACAGACTCCAATTAAAACCACATTGTATTGAATAGAGCCTGCTTTAGAGAGACTCCTCTTCATGCTAAATACGAATGAAGCAACCATTTTAGATATAATAGCTGGTATCTGGATTTTAATATGATCAGTTCTCATGCTTCAGGGCCCAGATAGTACCAGCTGGGATTAAGAAACCTGCCCTGCTATAAAACTCGATTATATTGTTTTCCCCAAGGATATTGCGTTAGGAATTATTGAGAAAGTGGCTTTTATGGGGTATAGACTTTTGCATAAAAGTTGGTGCTGAAATTTGACTGGTATCAGAATTTGCATCACAGTGTTTTATCTGATATTTTATTAATTAAATGCATGAAATTAGGCCCTGGGATTGTGTCTCAGCCAAAGATAGGGCAGCTGGTTCCCAACGTAATGGGTGAACAAAGGTGTGGTCTAGACCTAAGTATACACTGTGTTGTGTATGCTGTGTTGTGGCTTATGCCAGGTGTTATACTTGTTAACTTTATCAAAAGAGTAAATTTTCCAAGGTTTGATTGGTCCGATATGCTAACGTCTGCCATTAGTAGTGACTTGACAAATTGTTCTCTTTAATTATGATTTTATCAGTTTGGCTGAATGAGATCGACAAAATGATTTGGAAATATTGTGCTTTTACATATCCAGATTATTTATTTATTGTTGTTACATTAGTCTTTCTTTTCTTTCAGCCCTGAAAGACATAAAGGGCCATGACAGTTTCATTTATTTATTTTTCTTTTCAAGAAATTATTAGTGAATGAGTATCTAGGGAAATGAATTGCTTGAGAGACAAGAAACATGGCTGTTTATTCCAGAGTTTCCGGTGCCTGAAACAGTACCTGGCACATAGAAAGTGTTGTTTTATTGAAGTCTCCCTCCTGCAAGATGACAGAGTTAGTTCTGACTCATGGGGAATGGCGCTAGCAGCTGCAGCAGTTCTCACTGTTTGTTTAGAAGATGGGAACTCAGAGCCTCTTCAGAGGGACAGATCTGCTGTGGTTGGACCCTGCCTTCTTGTTCCGCTGCCACTCTTGTCTGTTCATGGCTCAGTCTTCCTGCCCCAGCAGCACAGATCAGCTTGGACTTCTCTGATCCTGTGCTATTTCTCATTGTCCAGCTTTCTCCTACATTGTCCCTCTTTCTTCCCTTTTCTCATCCTGCATGGTTGGCTGCTAAACTTGTTTATAATTATGTTTTCATCTTGTATTGGCATATAGTTGATTTACAGTGCTCTGTGAGCTTCAGGTGTACATGAAGTGATTCAGTTATATATATACACACACACACATATATTCAGTCTTTCTCAGATTCCTTTCCCATGTAGGTTAACACAGAATATTGAATACCGTTTCCTGTGCTACACAGTAGGTCCTTGTTGATTATCTGTTTTATGTATAATAGTGTGTATAGGTAAATCCCAGCATCCTAATTTATCCCACCTTTTCCCCTTGGTAACCAGCACTTTGTTTCTGAAGCCTGTGACTCTATTTCTGTTTTGTAAATAAGTTCAGTTGTATCATTTTTTAGATTCCACATGAAAGTGATATCATGTGATATTTGTCTTTCTCTGCCTGACTTCACTTAATGTGATGATCTCTAGGTCTATCCATGTTGCTGCAAATGACATTGTTTCATTCTGTTTTATGGCTAATACTCCACTTCATTATCCATTCCCCTGCTGATGGACATTTAGTTTGCTTCCACAACTTATTAATTGTAAACAGTGCTTCAGTGAACATTGGGGTGCGTGTCTCTTTTCAGGTTACAATTTTCTACTTTTTTCCTGAAGTCTTCTCAAAACCCCAGTGTGTGAGTGCCACACTTCTGTTTCCTAAAGTGTTCACTGTGGATTTCTGCTACTCATCTATACAGTATGCTAAAATTTTTTATATTTTCTCCTGAAGTAGGCCTTTTCTGACATCAAGGAATTTATAGCAGCCTTTTGTTCAAACCTGAACATGGACATACTGCTCAGCCATGATCATTGGTCAGTACTTGCCAAGTGAGTGTCCATGCCAGCCCTCTCAGAATTCATAGAATGAATAAGAAGGTTGGAATGTGTCTTTAACAATAAATCAAATCACTGGGTTTGGTTCTAAGTCCTTTATTACAAGAGTGCTGTTGTTAATCTAGTTATTTCTGCCATGTTTCAACCTGGATAAGCATATTTTACAGATCTGCTCTGTTGAGTTCATCCTGTTATAGTATCACACATGACCAAGAGCCCTGATTGTGTTCTATGAGAGCTGCAACTGTGTATGGAAAGAATGGCCTTTCAGGGGTGGGTGGGCATGGACTTCCATTTTATGGGAATCCTTTGGCAGTTACAAGTGCCATTGAAAAGTATTATTTTTATTAGAAAGGTGAAGATTTAGATCTAGGTTTATTAATTTTATAAGTTTGAATTAACAAAGGCTAACTTGTAGCTTATATTATGAGAGTACACTTTTTGAAAATTGGGGAAAGCCATAAGGAAATTCTGGAGAATGAAATGGCAGCCCACTCCAGTGTTCTTACCTGGGAAATCCAAGGACAGAGGAGCCTGGTGGTCCACAGTCCTTGGGGTTGAAAAAGAGTTGGACACAGCTTAGCAACTAAACAAACAATAAATAAATGCTAGTCTTCCTATTTTACAAAAAAAAGAAAAAATAGAGAAACAAATTTTAAATGTAGTTTTTAAAAGAATTAAAGTAATTCAATTTTTGATTTTGAGAAAAGCTCTACATTTTTCATAGTACTTGGGCGTTGTAGTATAATTACTAGTCAAGACTAGAAATCTAGCTCCTAGAGTTCTTAAAAATCAAATTTATCACATGGGGGGAACCCCTGTAAACTTATTTTTTTCATGTGTAATTTATATATGTTAAATAAAATTTAGGAAATGAAACAACTATTAATAAAACCATTTGCTTTATCAATTGTACTGTCCACAGAGGTGTTAATAATTTTAGAATATTTTCTTACGTCTTCTTTTTCTTGTGTTCATTTCAAAAATAAAAATAGGGTTATCCTGTGTGTACTGCTTCATAAACTGCAATTTTTATTATTAGTCTATTGTAATTTTTTCAGCTGTGAAATGAATAACCATGGTTTTAATGATTTTTTAGTAGTTTTACCATAATTTGGGTTTAACTGTATCAGTTCTTTCTTCACTCTGTAATTTCATAACCCAGCTTTGGTTAGAGCATGTTCTTTATTTGATGTGGACCAAGTGCTGCAGACTTTTCATTATTTTTTGTTTGAATACTATGTCTTTTTTATCACTGTATTGTTTTTCAAATCCATGCTTTAGTGAACGTTTGCCGTCTTATTCTTTGTGCTTTCTCCGCTTTGCTGTCACTGCTCTCAGCCCTGGCCCATCTTCCTGACTTGATCCAACCACAGGGATGGATGTGACTTCTGGACTGACCCCAAGCACTTGCCATTGACCAGCCCAACCCTGAACACACCCAAACACAGCAAAATTCACTCAGGAAATATTTAAACCATGAGGGTCAAGGTTTCCTCTGTTCATGGAGTGAATCTTCTGACCCTTCTTTAAGTGTCCTATTGATAATAGCTTCATCTTAAAAAAAAAAAATCATAGAACTGTGGTGGAAACAGAAAAGGCATGTGAATATAAATTTGGGGTGAAGTTTTTGCTGAATGAGGCATCTTGACAACATAAGCTTAGAGCAGTGTGTTTGGCTAAATTAAGCGATAAAGGGAAGGCAGGCCTTCCCTATTAGTCCTTACATGTGACTTCCTTGTATTTAAAATGCTTGTCCAAACAAAAAGTAATTTCACTATTTTTTCCCCCTGATTGAGACTTTGGCAAAGCCAAGAATGACAACTCTTAAGTCTTTTTCTCAGAGAAAACCTGATGAGATGGTTCTTATAGACACTGCATAAAAGCTACTGTTCACTTAATAATGTTCGTAAAATTTTATTAGCTATTGCCTTCACATGCTCTAAAGGTTAAAAAAAAAAATCCCACCCTTTCCACTTACATTTTAGACTAATGCTGCAGGACTTTCTTTCCCTTTAACAGTAATGTTTATCCATTTGAATGTTGTTTCACAGAAAGGAAAAGTGCGTTTGTGTAAAAATATCTAAGGCTTGCCAGGGAATTTTTTTTCAGAATGCTCTGTGGTTGCAAACACGAAGCTTATTGTTGTATAAGCGTCAGGTTTGAATTTTTGTAGTAGCTCGTGGCATGACTTGATTATCTGTGAATTGTCCGATGTGTGTGTTTTGTGTGGGTTTTGTTCTTGAGCCCGTCTGTAAGTAGCTGAATCTGGTGTAGTTCTCGTCTCTCTCGCCTCCCGTACTTAGATCCTTGGATAGACACAATCATTAACCTGAGGCAGGTCCCCAAAGAGGCACATGGGTGGGTGGATGTGGGAGAGAGACATATTCTTTTATCCTCTGGAGACGTTCCACTTGACACGGTGACAACACTTTTGAAAAAGCTGAAGTTCTTTGAATTTGGGGGTCTTCTCTCTACCTCTGAATGTCCCAAAACTTTCTCCAGACAAGATGGCTGGCACATCCTGAGGACAGAGGGGAGACACAGAACAGAGAGACAAAGCGGCCCTGAGAAGGCAGACACGCTTCTATCGCCTGTGGTTTTTCACTGCAGCTGCTTTCAGATGGGCCGGCTTGTTCTATGCTGGTTCCACTGCCAGAGCGAGACTGTCACACAGCTGGTAGTACTTACTGTACTTGCGGGAAAGTATGTGATTCATTAGTTGGAACCGTATGTTTTTCACCAGTTCTGGTCATGTTTTTGTTAGGATGTGGTAAAAACATAGGCAGGGGGTGAAGGGACAATGGAAGCATGTGACTTGTTAAGCATTGGCCCCAACCCATTATTAGCTAAATTGTACACCATAAAATGTCCTCTGTACCTCATAAGACAAATGACTTAATTTTTTCTTCCTCAGTTGAGGTCATTTAGTCGTAAGTAGTAAAAATTATCAACACGGAGCTCTTTTGCTCTTTTTCTTTTCTGTAAAGTATGATGATCCGTTTAAACCCCAAATTACAATATGAAGAGAAGTCATGCAAGTAAAAGACATTAATTTGCAGAAAAATGCCCATGACGGGTGAAGAGCTTTAACTGGAGTGAACTCCTGCTACCGATAAAATATGAGGCTGGTATTCTAGCTAAGAGGAACCACTCCAAGTACGGTAGGGTGTGAGGAGAACAATTAATGGGAGTTCCTTTGTCTGCTTGTGATCAGGCAGGCTGCAGTTGACTGGCTGGCTGGCTGGCTGGACATGGGACTCTTTTGGTGTCATTAGTGGGTTCACATCACAGTATCTGAAATGATCCGTGTTGTGTCTTGCAGAACTGCTGGTGTGGGCTGCATTGAACACCAGCCCATAATCAAGTAGTTTGTGAGCTTGTGAATATTGCACAACTGCCCCATCGACCCTATTCTTTGGAAAATGAATGCCATCTCTGCTTGGCCTGTGTTCCCTTTCCATAGGTATTTCTTTTAATATTTGCTTCCTTCTCTTTTCTTTAAACACTAGGGATGCTTTTCCTACGTGTTCCTCCCGCCCCACCTCCTGTGGAGATAGGTGGCATTATTGCAGTCTCCTTAGGTAAAAAAATTTTGACAGATTACACCTCTACCCTCAGACTGTGTCAGCTGTTCCCATTTCCGAGAGTTTTGCACCGTTCATGCCTTAGCACTCACACTCCTGTCTGTAGTTGCTGGACTCTGCAGAATTAGAACCAAGGCTGTCTCTGACAATTAGCTCAGCTGGCGGCAGCATAAATAAAGGAATGCGCTCAGGGGCTGTAGTCTGTGACACGGTTTAACAGAGCGTAAAAAGGTGCATCTGTTCCATGCCTGGATCCAGTCGCCTCACTGTCACCGGGAACTTACCGACACGGAGGCATGCCCGTGCTGTTTGGTAAACAAGCGGCAGGTATTAAATTAACCAGGCTGGGAGTGTGCGAAAGGGCTGCTTTATTAAAAGCCCTCTTCTCTCAGCTCGCTGCCGGGTCACAAGCTAGAGCATCTCTTCTTAAGATGACTTATGGCACCGCATACTCCAACACTCTGTCCTCACTTTCAGAGAGGACCATTGACCTTTGGTCACCTGATAGAACCTTGGGGTGCAGAGGAGAGAAGAAGCAGAAGGAAGGGTGTATGTGTGCAGTCGGCAGGCTAAGTCAGGAGGCAGTGAACACCAAGCAACCTGGATCCAGGTTTTATTTTCAATCATGCTGTGGAATCTAGGACCAAACTACATCCAGGGTTTTGTTTTGGTTTGTTTTTCCTGCCTTTCTGCCTCACCCTCCTCCTGGCTCCTCCACTTGATTTTTGAGATCTGAAATAACGAGGGGATCACTGTATAATCAGGGTTGTTCTCTGTCCACCTGTGTTGGGTAGACAACAAACATCTTGTAATAAACTTGTACCTAATACAGTTGTACTTTTCTTTTATGGCATTTATTTGCCTTTGCATTCAAGTTTTCTAATGGAAAAAAGGACCATATTTAAAAAATTTTTTTGCTTGCATTTAGCAACGTAGTGATTTTTAAAGTTTGTTTTTTTTTTTCCAGCTTCAGGAATGCTGTGCAGAGAGTTCTCTACGTTGACATGTTGATATGTTCTTCGTTTTCATGGTCTTCTCATCTTTTTCCAGCAATCTGCTTAGGTCTGTAGGCAACCCAGATAATTTTCAGTCTACACATCTGTGCAGTAGAGACCCTTGTTTCAGAGATTTTCCCATTCCCCTCCTGGTCGTGTTTCTTTTTAGGGCCCCATCTAGCTCCTCATCCATTAGAAGATGATGTAATGCCAATGGGATCTAGCCCCACACAGCTTGAATTAAAATGATTCCAGTTGGTGATACTTGAATGTGAATGATCAGGAGGTGTGATACATTCAACACTGTATTTGAAGTGCTCACCTTGGAAATCCCTCTCATGGTTGTACAGGCCCTTTGGTCCTCATTCTGGCTGTTTCCAAGCCACACCTGCATTCCTGCTGTCCAGACCCATCTTTTATTGCTCTCTGTCTTTACAGAGTGAGGTCTGGGTGGAGGAGTGAGGTGCAGGCAGAGTGAGAGGATGGGAAGGAAGCATCCTTTTTTATTTCTTGCTCAGAAGGGGAAAGGGCTGGACAGGAAAGTGTCCCGCTATCCAGGGAGTGGTGATGCCTCACAATCTCTTTATCTTTGTAACATCTCTGCTGTATGAAGTTTAATAAGCCAGCTGTGCAGTTCTTTAAAAGCCAGTGGATTCCATTTTTCATTTGTTTCCACCCCCTTTGCTCTGAGCTTTCACTCCCTGTTTCCTTATCCCTCCCCACCCCCTTCTTTATCTCAGGGGAGTTCCCTGAGTAGCAAGACTGAAAAAGAGCCGAGGTTTATGTTAGAAGAAATTAAGGTTAATGATCATTGGCTCATTTTCATATTCTGTGGGTGTGGATGGAGGAGTAATCAGTGCAGGTGGCCCTGCCAGTTGGGAGTTTTTCTTTGTCATCAAGAAAATAAGGAGAGCGCCGGGATTGAATTACCACAACTATTTCAGGACTAAACATATTTCATTTCCCGATCGGGTCTGGCTTAAGGACACAAAGCTGACATTAATTTTATCCAAAGAAAAGCATAGCAATTTTTTTTCCTTGTTTTATAATTTGACTGAATGCATAGGGTGGATGCATGTTCAAATTTAATTCTAGTATAATCTTACAAATAATACTCTGAAAAGCAGAGGGGTTTTGATTCAGTTTGACAGTTTATGTTTCTGTGCCCAATTACCACTTAGTTATTGAATGTTAAAGAGCTGCTTTCTAAACTGTGCGCTCGGACCGCACCAATTGGCTTCCCAGCTGCCTGCTATTACATGTGAGGTGCTCCCTGCTCACTTTTTAAAGGATGTACACATTGAAAGGAGTTATGTTTAGCTAGCAAAGGAAGTGGGGGATTTGGTTAGGAAGTGCTTGCTGGCCTTGAAAAACTATCTTGTGTGCAGTCTAATTTCAGCCACATAAAGACTTTTCTTTAGAGAAATATTTGTTGGATTTAAAGAAAAGGCTTAAGTGCCCAGATAAACTGGGGAAATAACCATGACTTTAAGAAAACAAAGTGTAGCTTCTATTTGGAATACTTGGAACCATCCCTTAAAGTTTTTGTTTTTAATGCCACTAATGTAGCTTTGTACACGGGAGGGATTCAGGGCATGGAAAAGGAGGACTTAAAAGTTGACCAGGGACAATAGAAGCCTTTGAGGAAGAGTGTCCACATGAGCCATGCATGGTAGGTTTTGGCTTTCTTAGCAGAATGCAGCTCGAGTGACCTGATTTGTTTTTACAGCACAAGGTTTATTTGGCTGTGACAGTGTGAGTGTAATATTAATGACACTAATGTAAAATTAACTTTTATGTTGCGTGAGCACTTTTTCTTGCCTCTCTCTTTAAAGTGGCAGGTATTTTTTGTGTGTGCCTGTGTTGGCACAGTGAGCATTTATATAACCCCATAAGCCACAAAAAGTTTGGGACAGTCAGGTAGCTCTGCTAGCATATGTCAGGCAAGTACAAGTAAAGGTGAGTTTTGGTTTTGATATCCCTGTGGTATGAGGCTCCATGCAGCTGAATATTCATTGTGTGCCTATTAATATGAATACTTCGTCTGGATTATTAATAACATATGAAGAGACCATTCCCAAACATTCAGAGGGCAAGAATGTTTGAGTGGTTTCTGAAAGTTCTTTGCTGTGGAGGAATAAGATTATTTCTTTCTAACATGGCAGTTAAGAGTTATAACTTGGGGCATTGTAAACTGTTTAAAAAAAAATTTTGGTATATCTTATTAAATTGCTAGGTAAGACTCATCCAACTTAATATTGAATGAAATGATCATTTGAAATCCATATGATTTCCAAATTGAATGTTTAAGCAAATCATGCTGTATATTTGTTTTAAGAAGCATTGAACAAAAGTACATACAGAAATACTCAGTAATCCATTTTTATAAGGTTTCCATCCTGTTTCTTGCTTTGCTTTTCACTGAATCCTTTTCACCTTGCCTGTTACTGACAGAGGTCAAAATTGGGCTTAATTTGAATTTCTCAAAGCTTCTGGTATGAACCATTCACATTTTGACCCATGTACATCTGGTTTTAGCCAAGCAGAGGGGACCTGTAAATTAATTTTGCCCCAATTTAATGTTTATCTGTTATACATTAAGAACAATGCTAAAACCAAATCATTTAATGTTTTGCTTGCATATAAGTTAGATTCTTAGTATCAGCTATAGTTCAGACTACAATGCTAGCTATGTGTCCGCTGAAATGCTGTGCAGAGCGTGACGGCTTCAGCCATTTGGATGGCTTTCTCTCCGAGCTCCTCAGCTTTCACCTATCTGCCAGTGCTCTTTACTTTGATCTTGGATGTCTTTCAGAAGGTCCCACATTCCATGCTTTCCTCCCATTGGATGCATAGAGTATGGCAGAATTCATTTCTAGCTCTTTTCTCACTTGTGTTTGAATTTTAAACTCATCATGCCAAGAAGTAACTCAATCTGGTACAGTCTGCTGAGTCTCTCCTAGTTCCTGACTCCTGAGTCCTGTAAGCTACAATTTCAATTTCTTGTGGCTGACCTGACTTTTCTATCTCATCCACTGGAATGTATCCATAAATGAGGGCTATGTGCATGTAGGTGTGTAGGTGTGTTTTACACACACAGTCAAATACTCTAGTATGGTGTTTAGTGTGCCAGGATATAGAGTTTAGTTTCACTGTCATTTGGGTTAAAAATGCATGTATTAAACAGATACTGTATTTCTGTCCTGCATTTAATCTCTTCCTGTTTTCCATTTCCTTTCTCCAGTTGAGGCAGCACGCTGATCAAATTCTTAACGTAATCTGTTAAAGAAAATGTTTGTTCCTATCAAGGAACTTAGCAAATAAAGTCCTCCATCGTTCCTTAATAGGAAGTAAATAATAGTGTGTAATTAAGTATTTAAAGTGTCACCTGAATTGTTGTTCTTTAGATACTTCATCCTTAGCCCTGTTATGGTCACTTAGCACAAACAGTACAACTTGTGGGAACAGCAGGCTCCTAAAAATATCCTCTCTGGGCCTGGCCACCCAAGAGCTGTATGAGGCGGTGTTTCAGGAATTATCACAAAGTTAGGTATAACTGATGGGATCTGTGCAACTCTCGAGCCAAAAATTGTGCCTCCAGGAGGGATCAACTGCACATTATAATGGAAGATACACTCCCTCTGATTAAGTGAAGAAATCACTAAAGCTTTTCTGAGGTTTTTGTAAAGGATGTCTGCCTTAGTAGCCTACTTACCAAAAGAATTGCAGTCAGATGTACCCATGACATTGAACTTGAAATCATAAAACAAGCCACTCACTTTATAAACCCATATCCATCCAGGGCCTACACATTCTTTATTTTATATATCATGGTGGGTTGTTTGTCACTGATGGAATTCATATGATGAATAAATTTTACATTAATAAGCTAATACATTAAAACAGTCTACCCACCATTCTGAAAAGCTTTAGTTGAAACCATCAGGCAGCTGTCGTTTCTTAAATTAATTGAATGATGAATAAAACCTGCTTCCCTGTTGTTTGTTCGTCACTGCTGCTTTACAGCAGGCCCGAATGAACCATGGGTTTTAGGAATGATAATCTGAAAAATTTATAATTTTGGAGGTGTAAAACTTTGGAAGTATTGATACTTTCTTGATTTTTATTCCTCTCATTTGAAAATGATGCAGCTCAGAAAGTTAACCAAGCAGACCATGGTCAAGTAACCAACAACTGACTGAAAAGGACCAGAGTCCTCTTGTCTAGACCAGTATTGTCCAGTAAGTAGCAAGGTAAACCATTTTATGATTTAAGATTTTTCTAGTAGCAACATTGCAGGTATAAGCAAACAGGTGAAGTCAATTTGAATAATATATTATTTAACCCAGTGTATCAAAATTATAATTTCCATGTATAAATAAGTATAAAAATATGTAATCGTTGTGAATATTCATCAGTATTTTACAGTCTTTTTTCACATGGAATCTTCAGAATCCAGCATCTCTTTTGCATGCACAACACATCTCAACCTGGACTGACTATGATTCAAGTGCTCAGTATCCACATGTAGCTAGTGGCTACCATGTAGCTTAGGTTTCCAGTTTTCTTTCCAGCTGTGATCGCAGAATGGGTGCATGCTTAGTTGTGGCAAACTCTTTGCAACCCATGGACTCCTCTGTCCATGGATTTCCTAGGCAAAAAATACTGGAGTCGGTTGCTATTTCCTACTCCAGGGGATTTTCTCAATCCAGGGATCAAACCCGAGTCTCCTGCATTGGCAGGTGGATTCTTTACCACCAAACCACCTGGCAAGCCCCTGACAGCAATATAATAGCTTCTAAAGGCTTGACTGGGATTTTTCCAGTCCCTATTTTGGTTAGTTTAGGAGAGCTGATGGATGACTCTAGATACGCATGTGAAAAAGTAACTGAAACTTGGGATACAGTGTCTCAGATAGAAGCACATTTGTTCAGGCATCACCCCTCGGTCAGCATTTTTAACTTCTTGGTCAGTGCTTAGCAGAACCTCAAGCAAGTAAATGTTTTCAAGATAGCTTGTTGACTTACTTTCTTCTTTACTGTTCCCCGTGTGAATCCCCATTGTCTCAGTTTCCTAGCCATACACACATAGGCAGTGCTGGAATCGGGGGACAATTGTGTCTCCCGCTACTTTCCCTCTTGGAGGTTGAAGGTAGTGCAGGCTGGTGCTGCCCTGAGCTGAGGCTGTCCACCATCTGTGTGAGGAATTCACAATCTCAGACAAAAGAAATTGGCAACGCCTTCCCTCTGTCTGTTCTCCAGATTCTCAAGATAGCCATAAAACACCTGGACAAAATCAGCAGGTGATGGCAAAGGAGAGAGCATGATCAGTCTCAGGCATTGTTGAATCCTTTGAACATTACTTATGGCCTGGACATTGCTGTCACCAGGCACAGTTTGATCTTGGGTAAGTTTTCTGGAAAAGCTTCATTCCCTGGCTCTGTGACAACAACAGAACCAGATAACACTGCCGATGGGGGAGAGAAGAGGCTAGCAAGGCTTCCCTGCCAGGAGGTATGGGCACTCTAGGTGGTGTTACCTCCACGTGCGGAAGAGCATCCTACAGAAATAAGTCATATCACCAGCTGCAGGGAGCGTGCTATTGAGATCCGTGTTCTCGCTGTAAACCCGCTTGAGGAATGAAAATTTTGTCTCATCTACTTATAACAATTCATCAGTTGTTTTCAGAACATGGGTGCTTCATCAGCATGGTTCATATGCTGTGTTCTTTTAATGTACCTTAAAATCTATTTTCTGCACTTGCCTTGAAAGAGGAGTCAGCATTATGTTAGTCATAGGCTTTTAAAAATCTTTTGTTGTGACGGCTATACCTATTCACACCCACACTTCTACACAACTTGTGTCCCTAGGACTCTTCTGTACGTCTTTGTTAGAGAAGGGTAGATGTAACATTAAAACCTTCTGAAGAGCCACCCAGGTTTATCTTTCCAACATCCTCATTTTGTGTCACATGCTTTACTTTCTCAACTTTTGTTTTGATGAACCCACATGATGCAGTAGATAGTAAAACATCATTGAGATTATCTGAATTTTCTTTGACTCGGTTTAGTGACACTGAATTGCATATCATGGAGTCTGGTAAAGAAAGGAAGTGTTTTAATGGACCAGGAATTTGGCTCTGAAGAAATGGCACTTTGGGCAGGAGAAGCTCTGAGCAAAATCCTTTAGCTGTTCCCTCTTCATCTGTGAGGGTTAGAGTTTAATATGGTGATAGTTAGCTTTGTTTGCTGCTGCCAGTTTTCAGGGTCATATCTTAGCCATGATTTTTATTTCCAGTGAGAGGCCTGAACCAAAGCAGAAGCTGCACTGTTTAATTCAGAATTATTCCCCTCTTCCTTTGGCTCTGTATACAAATGTAACCCTTTTTCATATAAATGGCGTCAAGCTTCATTGAATTTAGCTCTGTCTTGTTAAGTACATTAACACTGTGTTCTGTCATTCATTACATGAGAATTAGTTGTCTATTACAAAGTGGGGGTTTTTGTTTGGAGCCTGATCTTCATGGGAAGAAAGCCACACGTGGCTTAATGTTCTGAGTGCGTTGAATCCTGGACTTATTTGTGACTTGCATGCTGCTGAAACTGTCATGCAAAATGCCAATTCTACCATTGGGAGGTCCACCTTATATTAAGCAAGAGAACTCTATAAGAGAAGAACACTTAGCACCTTCCATTAAAACAAAAAAAAAAATCCCTTTTCCCCCATGTATTTTGTCACGTTTTTTAGTGATCTATACAGCATCCTTAGAGTGTGTTACAGAAAGTGTTAATATCTTAGAGCAGCAGTAATAATAATCCTTTTACTCAGGGTAATCATGTGCTAATCCGCTGGTAAGTCAAAAGTATTAGATCATTTGAAATTCATTGTGTCAGCTCAGTTGAAATAACTGGTATGGTGCTATAAACATTTAGAGAAAGAGAGTCTTTGAACCCAAATAATAATGTCAAATAGTTTGTTAGTGTTACATGCTCATGTTTAAGGGTTTCATAAGCTCAACCCATGGACAAGAGCATTTCAGTTTACATCAGTGTGTAATATATTATTTTAACTGAAGGTTTATTTTTATTTTGTTATTTGGGGAAAGTTTCTTTTCCTCTGGCACTTATGGACTAGGTTTTTATGTTACAGTTTTCACCCTGCAGTCACAGGGAGCTTGGTGTGCCAAAAGGGTTTTGTTTTGTTTTAAGAAAACTTTTCTTGTTTTTCTAAGGCATCATGTTAGGGTTGAATTTTCTCCTTGCTCCCTTCTCTCCTCTCATGTACTTGGAAGGAGAACGGATGGTGTATATATTTATTTTTCTGTGAATATTTTAACTAGGAAGTTTTGTTTCATGATTCCCCTCAACCAGAGCCTTTCTTCCCTTTGAATTTTTGTCATTCCCTTGAATTATTCTCCTCCCCTTTCTCCTTCTGAGCCCACAGTTGATTGACTTTGAAGGTAAGATTTCTTGTTTGAGTGATCTTCGTGCCTGACACTTAATAGATGTTCAATAAAAAGTTTTTAAAAATGGCTTCACTTCTAAAAAGTTGGGAAATTTGGTGACTCAGCTAAACTTGTTACAGTGTCAGTAGATGAACATTTTTGGTGATGGATCATCCTCTGTTTTTTTCTTTTTGGAAAGTCAGTTGAATTTTGAAAGAACACCTCTTTCTTCAGCGCTTCCAGGACCATGGGAACCTGCAACTCCTGCTCTCTGCCCTCATGACTGGTCAGCTGTTGACTCTGGAAAGCATTTTACTGGGGCCCCACAGAGGAGCTGCCAAATTTCACTGGCTTTCTGAGAACACCTAGCTTAAGAATTGAACAGTCAAGGTTCTTGTGGAAGGAAGTCATATCTATCCTTTCTCCATTCCATGTTCTCGCTTTTCTCTTCAACCTGATTTTGATTTGCTGTTGTTAAGAATTAGTAGACCCTCTAATCCTGGGGTTTCTTAGTATTATAATGTGAAATACTTCTTCTCCTCCTCCTTTTTGAAATTGAAATCTACAGACCTTTCCTGCTCTCTGTGTTCTGTAAAACAGCATGTCAGCTGTAGGGTCTCAAGTACACTGCTGTGTCCCTCATCACCTGAGTCATCCCAGGAACAAGTTTTGATCACGAAAAAGTTCATCTCAAAGAAAACTTTCTCTGTACTCTTAAGAGGGTGAACTAAATCCACATAGAATAACTCGAGAGCTTGAATCTGGCCAAAGAGCAGAGAAGTGGCTTAATACAATCTGAGCATTTTTAGACCTGCCCCAGCTCAGAGAGCAAGGCAGTCAGATGGTCTGGTTTCAGTCACAGAGACAGTGCAGCCAGGCAGCAGGCCCCAGTCATCTCAGAAGTCACGTGGCGGGGAGAGGCTGGTCACAACAGTCCCCAAGGCGCTGGCCTTACCGATTGTGCGGCACTGCACTCAAGTATGGGGCTGGGGGTGAGTGGCTGGATTCCTGATGAGCCTGCTGGTCTGAAAGGGTGCGTATCTCAGCTCTGGAATCGCCCTTGGTCACTGCAGAATGACACGTAACTCATCTTAGAGATTAGTTGAGGCGTGGTTTTACTAGCATCCCTGGGAAAGGGCAGCATGGCACAGTGACAAGGAGCGTGGGCTCCAGAGCCAAACTGCTTAGGCTTGAATCCTGTTTCTCCCATTTGCACTAGCTGTGTGGCCTTGGATAGTGTGGCCTTCTTCTTGGGCTTAAGAAGTCTCTGTGCCCCGTGTACCTCACTTCAGAAATGAAGATAATGATACCGACATCCTGTGTACCTTAAACAAACTGTGTAATTCCTGAAACAGTGCCTGAAATATAACAAGTATGAGGCCATGTTTGAGTAATAAAATAAAACTGGATGTAGTGAAATGCTGATCCTTCTGAGAAATATTAGTGAAGCCTACCCCAGGAAGCTCACCCTTGGTTAAACACTGATGGGTTTTATGATAGTAATCTTTATGCCTGCCACAAATGCCATACCTATGTACCCTGTACTCAGATGTTTCCTATAGATTTTTCTCACATTTTTTCCCTTCATCCGTAGGTAAAATTTGAAAGATCTGGCTATAAAGAGCTGTTGTGGGGATTGCCTCGGGTGAGAATGTGGGCTGAGTGGAGTCCACTTGGATCTAGACATAGGGCTATTTCTTTTTCATATTGTTCTGCTTTGCTTTCCTTGAGTGATGCTTTCTTTTTGAAGCATCATATACTTTGTCATAGAATGATGTTTTTAGTTGCATCTTTGAAAACCAAAATGATTAACTCTCAACTTACATCTTGCTAAGAAGCTATACCTGACTATCAATTGTAGTCCAAAAAGCAGACTCTTGTTTTAATTTGTTATTTTTTTAAGAAGTTTTACTTATTAGTCCTCAGAACATCCAGATATCTTCACACCTTCCTTTTTTGGCTATGGAATAAGTATCTCATTTTGATTGTAGTGTCACAATTAAAAGAGACTTGAAGGTAGACCCTGAAATTTACATTTATCAGTGATCATCGTGACCCCGTATTAATTTTCATATTCTGAAATTTACTGTGTGGTTGTCTGAATAAGTCCTACATATTTGCCAACACTGTGATTTAAGCCTTTCACAACTACCTGTTGGAATTCACATTACTGGCTTTCATACTCTCTGTGGCAACTATTTGTTGTATGATTCCACAGAAATGTGATTGTTATTTGCCCACATGTCAATGAGGATAGAATGGTTCAGATCAAGGGGAAAGTGTATACTGGGCAATGCCAGGGACAGTCACTTAAGAAAACTAGCAGTTGTGCCCAAGGTTTCAGTATGGTGATGGAGACATTAACTAGTCATAGTCACCAGATTTGCCTCCCTTACTGGGGTTATCCTGATGTATTGCTGTTGGACAGATGTGACTGTTGAGTTAATCAGACTTGGTTTTAATTTCCACTTTTACCCGCTATAAGTTGTTGGTCAAGTCATTTAATCTCTTTGACTTCTAATTTCCTTATCTGTAAAACAGGGATGATAATAGTACCCATCTTGCTCAGTTGTCAGAAAGATTAAATTCATGTATGTAAAGCACAGTTGACCCTTGAACAACATAGGATTGAACTGCACATGTCTACTTATACATGGATTTTTTTATGGTAAATACTACAGTCCTACATAGTCTGAGATTGCTTGACACCATGGATGCAGATCCATGGATATGAAGGAACCGCAGATACAGAAGAACCAGGGATACGGAAGGCTAGTTAGACATGATATGCAGATTTTTCCACTGAGCTGAGGGTAGGTGCCCCCACCCCCAAGTTGTTCAATGGTCAACTATTTCCATAAATATACTTACTGCCTGGTGTGTGGCAATACCTTGACAAATGATCTAAGACTGTGAGCTTTAGGAATATGTGAGACAAAATGGTTAACTTCCTGGCTACATTACATATGAACTGTTCCACCAGTCATTAATTATGGCAGTCATGATGGGTTTATCATGTTGCAACCTCACTCTGGAAAGCATCTTCCTTTTGCTCAGCAGCAAAAGTTGCCTGGCTCGGGGCACCATGGTGTGTCTACAGAGGTGTTTTTCTTGCCAGTTGGAAAAAATGCATTCTTAGTTCCATAAATTATGATAGTAAAGTCTTTGTATTGATTTTCTTGAATTCTTTGGATTTTTTCCTTCAGGAAGAAATAAACAGTTTTCCAAGTGGTTTTGTTAGCTTTTTAAAATGAAAGCCATCATACTGAACTAAATTTGGTCCCAAAGCATGCATATATTGATGGCCTACTAGACACCCTGTTAGCATTGGGATGTTGAGGTGAGTAAGACACTGTCATTGCTACTAAAAAGTTTACACATTAGTATTCTGGAATGGTTACCAAGGTTTGGCCAGTGATCAACCAGTGTTGTTGGCATTTGTGTTTTGAAATCCCGTGGTGCACCACCTCCTCCCCCATTACTGTTGTATTTCTTCTTGAAGTTCGTGAGAGTAAAATACATTTGAGCTTCAATTCCATGCATTATTTTCTGCTACCATTTTATAGGACCTGTTGTCATTTGGTTTTGAGCCTTATTCTGTTAGGATTGGCTCTGAGGGCACATGCACTAGACATCTGGACTGACTTTCACTATCCTTTCTTTTTTAGGAATGATTTTTCATAAGGTCTTCTTTTCTCCCCTTTGTGGCTATTACTTTTTTTGTTCAGCCAAATGTCACATGATATCATCGAGACTATTTAAAATAAGACAGTCTGTCCGGAATCTGAGACAACTCAGAAAGTTTTGCAATTCTGTATGACACGTCCAGATGACACGCTTGCTTGTCACCATTCCTTCTGGGAAATCGCAGGGAATTATCACAGTCTGCTGTCCTTGGTGTTTGGGTATTCAAAGGTGTAGGGGCCCCTAAATCCGAGTGAGAGGTCTCAGAGCACCCCCCTTTATGTTTGCACGTTGTCATTTAGTTGAAGGTTATGGAAGGCAGCAAGGCGAACTGCTTGAACAGTATCCAAGGAATTGAGAAACAAAAGATAACCGCTCATCTTCTTTTCCAGAAGAGCCGTGGGTATTGTTCTTGCTATAAAATCGTGTTCTGGGGAGCCTGTAGTGATGGCAGCTACACCCTGCTGCCACTATTGATTTTGAGTAACATACGGCATTTGGGGCTACCTTGCTCTTGGATTTCTTTTTTCTCCTTTTCAACTTAAAAAGTCTTTAGAGGAGCTTTTTTTCTGGGTTGCACACCCATAATACAACCTTTTCTTGGCCTTCAAAGCACAGTGTCAACTTAACAGAGTTTATAGGTTTCTAATTATTTAAGGTAGTACATTTTTTCTTCCCTTGTGTGCTCAAAGTTTTAAAAATTGGAAAAGTCCACAAGATTTAAGTAAGGATAGCCTTACTTAAACTGGCACAATAGATATAAGACCCTACTAATTACATTATCCATATGCTTGGGAATTCTCAGTGTTTCCCATGGTTCACAAATTTAAAATGAAATTTGCTAGCTATGTTTTATTTTGGACTAATCCATTTTCCAGCCCACCTGTCTAACCTTATGTTTCTAGGTATTCTCTTTTCTAAAACATCCGTGTTCTTTGAATAAGCCCATGCCATAGTCAGTGCTCATTCATCTTGGGTGATCTTCTTTTTCCACGTTTGCTTGTTGAATTCAGCTAAAGGGCTTTTTCATGGTGTTGATGGCCCAGCACTGTGCTACAGGTGTGTGTGTTGAGTGGGTGGGGGACGCCAAGTTAAACAAGACATGGTCTTTGACCTTGAAGACCTTCTAGTCCCTAGCCTCTTGAAAGCCCGTCCATCTTGCAAACCACTTCCTTCACTAAGCCTTCTCTCATTACCTCAGAAGGAGTAAGTCTCTCTCCCTTGAACCCTAAAGCATTCTGTTTATGCCTCTCTTGTCACATTGATCACATTCTCCTTTATAGTATAGTTATTTGTGGTCAAGTTTATCTCCCTACTCAGTTGTAAATTTCTCGAGGACATATTTACTTTTACAAATCAAGGTTTAGAATTCTGCTTTTCATATAGTAGATGTTTGATAAATATTAGTGAGTCAATGGACCATGAGAATAGAAATTCGTGCTAGGATTTGGTGAGGGGATCTCATATTTTTAATATTTTGTCTTTCTAACTCAGCACAGTTAAGGGAATTTAATATTCAGATGCTAGTATATCAGAAGGAAGGAGACTAGAAATACAAATACCCCCGTTCTCTAAGTCTGATAGGAGAAAGATGGCCAAGGAAGTGGAGGTCTGAGGGAGAGACTGTTTAATGTGTACAGTATTGTATCATGAGGCTGATACTTAATTTCAGGAAACAGCCTAATGAATATGAACAGTTGGAAAATTAGTTGCCCATTCCATTAATTGTTTATTTGTGAATGAAAGGAGCTAGTCAGGCTGGACGATTGCTTGGTTTCTGGAAATCGGTATACTAAACTATCTCCAGATGTGAGGAGAAAGAACGGCATCCACATTTTATTGCGTGTAACACTTTGCACAATTCACAATTTGAGCTCAATTTTTTTTTTTTTTTGCTTCTGTTTTCTAGCACTTCGTTTTATTTTAGTGTTAGATCCCTGCTCTCTTTTTCACCTCCTGGAAATTAGCTATGAAAATAATTAAAAGAAATGAAGGGAAACTTTCTGTAGTATGCTTTTATTGAAGTTTTGTGCTCAAATTAGAAGAAAGAGGCTAGGTTGTTTCAGTGTGGAAAGTCATTGTTTTTTTCCTTGAGCCATTATTTCACTGGGAGATATTTATATTTATAAATATAAATAAATTTATATATATAAATTATCATATATAAATTTATATATATTTATATGATAAATATAGAATTGGTGGAAACTAGATATTTATTTAGTTAAATCAATAATTGTTCCTTTGTTCTGCAGATAGAACTTTTAAGAATTGAACTTAATCATCATTATTCTCAAGATTTGATAAACACACTTAGGGAAACTTGTATAATAGAGTTTTACAATGCTATTCTACAACTTAATCTTTATTGACTAAATGGTAATAAGCAGTAGAATTCTGGCCTTCATAGAGTAGAAAATGACTTTTTTTTAACCTTAAAAACATTTTTTGGTTTTTATGCAGGTTTATTTAAGCAGTAACCTTCGTATCACTTGATTGCTCTGTTTGTTCCCTCAGCTTTCCAGTGACCAGTGTCCCAAATCCTCTTCTTAGAGTCTGTCTTGGATACTTGTGTTTTGATGGATAACCAGTCAAAAATAACATCAGATTGGTGTCCAGGGTTGGATTTTTAAATGTCACTTAAAAATGGCATTTGTGCCATAGTTCACTTTACAGTTATTTTCCAGATAATTCCAAATACTAGAAAAATCCTTCTGATTCCATTGGGAAAACATTAAGTGAGCCTTTTTCCTCATCTGCAGGTTGTCGAGGAAACTCTGGCTGGGCCATTTGGTGACTAATTTAAAATATCTGGCAGGACGATTGATAGCGCCTTTCCTTTGTGTTGTGACAAATATATTTCGGCTGCAGTTTATTAACATAATTCAGCACAACCACAGACATATTGTACATATTAGAGCATAGAATTAGAAACATTTTTTGCACATCACAGTCTTCTCTCACTTGTACTTCTTTTTTTTTTTTTTTTTTGAAAAGGATCTGGATAATTGCTTCAACAAATGAACTGCTGTGTTCAGTCTGTTTCCGTAATTTCATAAATTGTTTTCATACTAAAACCAAGCAAGCTTTCCCTGAGTTCATAGAAAGAACCACAGTGTAATTACAGGAGCTGCATCATTAACAAGTAGGACAGAAGTGGCAGCCTGACTGACAGCTACTTTCTCCTTGCTTTATCACAGCAAATGAGCTGTCTTAAGTGCGAGCAGGCAACGGACTCTGCTACACATATGTCATCTTGAGAATGGGCATACACTCAGGACTAACTATTTTAAGGACATGCACAGTGATATGCCCTGGGGAAGACATCAGGCACTGTGGTCTTCTGGGTGACGGTGTTCTCAAACTGTGAGGCAGGGAAAGGTGAAATAGTTTGGATTAGAATGAGTGTGAGGTCTACCACAGAGCAGATGGCTATTGAAAAGCAGACAGAATGGGGAGGTTGGTATTGACATGTACACACTATTGACACTATGCATGAAATAGCTAATAAAAAAAAAGTTTACAGGTTCATCCTTAAACTACCATTTGCTTAAAAATTAAGCACAGGTAAGCCATTCAAAAAAATAAATAAAAGCAGGTAGAAACTTTTTTCAGGTGTATAACGTATCCTCTTCATTAATTCAATTTAAACTCTGTTGGGTCAACTATTAACAAATACCTATCTTTGTTTCAGGTCGCAGACCCATACAACCCTGATGATTATCATCCTTTTTAAGTGTTCTGTTATGAGCTTCCCTGGTGGCTCAGATGGTAAAGAATCTGCCTGCATTGTGGGAGACCTGGGTTCAATCCCTAGGTTGGGAAGATCCCCTGGAGGAGGGCGTGGCAGTCCACTCCAGTATTCTTGCCCAGAGAATCGCCATGTTCAGAGGTGCCTGGTGGGTCACAGTCCATGGGGTCGCAAAGAGTTGGACATGACTGAGTGACTAAACACATGTGTTCTGTTAGTTTCTCACAAGATTCTTCCTCCTTCAATCTCATAATTGCAGCCTTCTTTTTCTCCTTATATAGAAGTTGCTGGGGACCTCAGTTTCCCCCTGGGGATATTAAGGAAAGATGTTGCTCATTGGTCATTCTTTGCAACTTTTAGTGAGTCTAATTATAGCCATGCATCTAGCAGGCACAAAAACCATTTGACGAGTGAAGAGGGCTCCCAAATGCCACTCCATGAATGTGATTGAAACTGTTTCTGATTTAGTATATCCTTCTTCCTTTGTATTATTAGGTGCTTTACCTGGACATGTCCTTCTGGTGTGGTTAATGATGTTTTGAATCCTTCTCCACTTTGCCTTCCCTCACCACCATACCATATGATATCCATATTGAGGTGCTAAGCCTTGATGGGGATGTATATTACGTTTGCCCCTAACATGTATGAAATAGAAATGATTAGGTCAGTCAGTTCAGTCACTCAGTCATGCCCGACTCTTTGCGACCCCATGGACTGCAGCGTGCCAGGCTTCCCTGTCCATCACCAACTCCCAGAGCTTGCTCAAACTCATGTCCATAGAGTTAGTGATGCCATCCAACCATCTCATCTGCCGTCATCCCCTTCTCCTCCTGCCTTCAATCTTTCCCAGCATCAAGGCCTTTTCCATTGAGTCAGTTCTTCACATCAGGTGGACAAAGTATTGGAGTTTCAGCTTCAGCATCAGTCCTTCCAATGAATATTCAGGACTGATTTCCTTGAGGATTGACTGGCTTGATCTTGCAGTCCAAGGGACTCTGAAGTGTCTTCTCCAACAATTCTTCGGTGCTCAGCTTTCTTTATGGTCCAACTCTCACATCTGTACATAACTACAGGAAAAACCATAGCTTTGACTAGACGGACTTTTGTTGGCAAAGTGATGTTTCTGCTTTTTAATATGCTGCCTAGGTTGGTCAAAGCTTTTCTTCCAAGGAGCAAGCGTCTTTTAATTTCATGGCTGCAGTCACCATCTGCAGTGATTTTGTATCAAATGATTAGGTATTAAAGGATAAAATAGAGATGATTCATTTTCATAAGAGATTGTCATCCTCAGAGAAAGGACATCTTTGACAATGGAGTGGGAAGCAGAGAAGAGTAAGAACAAAACAAAGCCAAATCTAGTTTTTCTCCCTCTCAATTCAGTCAAGACAAGACAATGAGAGATGAAAGTCCTGGGAAACCAGAAGCAGATTCAGACAAGAAGGAAGACCAGGTTAGGGATTCAAGACTTATTGGCGAGAGAGAGGGGAACAAGGAAAACTCAGGTGAAGAAGACAAATAAAACTCTGACCTTTCTAGGAGACCTACAGAAGAGATTTCTTTCCGGGTTAGGTTGAATGAAGACCCAAAAAGGAAATAAGCTCAGTAGCTTAAATGCCATAAGTTAACTTCCTTGGTATGACTTTGCAGTCCAGAGGCCTGCATAGTTCATAGCCACATGCTTTGTACACATAACCACCTGTAACACAAGGGAGAGAAGACCAGGAGACCTCTCCCCATCTCTGTAAAGACATAAGAATGAAGGTCAGTGTATTAGTGCGTATACACGAGTTATGCACTATTTTTGTATTCTCCTATTTAGCTAGTCTTCCAGCTGAGTTCCAGATATTTTGTTTTGGAGCAACCCAAGTGTACTCTCCCTTTGGGTCTGTCCTTTCAGTGTCTCCACAATGAGACTGTCTCCTTTCTCCGTAAGACTGGGCTGGGGATCCCTTCCCTGTGCATCATCGCCATGTGTGTTTACCCCACTCCATTTTAAGTTGCCTGTTTACTTACTCTACAGGTTGTGTCTTCATACGCTTCTACAATATCTTTATCTACAGTTCTTGGCACAGAGTTGGTACTCAGAAAAAGTCATTCGTGAGCTAAGGACTACATGTCTGAAACTTTTACCATAAAAGCTCTTTGGCTCTGAAAGGCCCCATAGGGTAGCATTTTCTCCAGCCAGTCTGTGATCAGATTCAGCTAAGCCTTGTATATTCAATACCTTCCTTCAAAAAGCCTGTTAAGCACCTTCCTTTCATAAGGCTGTATTTTAGGCACCAGAGAAATGCACAAAAATCCCAAGGTCCTTTCCTGTTAAGGAGACTGAACTTAGGTTGGAGGGATATGATATTTAGGAAGTTTAAGTACATGATGAAAGCATGTTCCTTATTATAATATACATAAACCTAGAGCTTAGAGGACATCTGGGCATATTCTAACTCATGCATGTCATGGCAGAGGAATTGGAAGCCCAGTTTGATCTTCAAGTTCACTGCTACGGAGGGACAGGTCTGTAAGTTATACCACTGTGTTTTAGGCCTCTCAACTCCTTCCCCCATCAGGTTCTCTTTTTCTTGCCCTAGCTAATTTCTGTGAATACAGGCGAAGGCATTTATAAATGTATGAACTATATATTTGGAAACCATATATTATTTATATCAGAAACATATTTTCTTTCCTTGATTATTTTGTGATGATAAGGATTAATACTCATAATAATTATTTTCATGTAGTGCTTGCAACGTATCATCCATTGTGTGAGGCTGTTCGAACAGATTATCTCTCAGTTCAGTTCAGTTGCTTAGTCATGTCCAACTTTTTGCAACCCCATGAACCGCAGCACCCCAGGCATCCCTGTCCATCACCAACTCCTGGAGTTTACCCAAACCCATGTACATTGAATCGGTGATACCATCCAGCCATCTCATCCTCTTTGTCCCCTTCTCCTCCTGCTCTCAATTTTTCCCAGCATCAGGGTCTTTTCAAATGAGTCAGCCCTTCGCATCAGGTGGCCAAAGGATTGGAGTTTCAGCTTCAACATCAGTCCTTCCAATGAACACCCAGGACTGATCTCCTTTAGGATGGACTGATTGGATCTCCTTGCAGTCCAAGGGACTCTCAAGAGTCTTCTCCAACACCACAGTTCAAAAGCATCAATTCTTTGGCTCTCACCTTTATAGTCCAGCTCTCACATCCATACATGACTAATGGAAAAACCATAGCCTTGACTAGATGGACCTTTGTCAGCAAAGTAACGTCTTTGCTTTTTAATATGCTGTTTAGGTTGGTCATAACTTTCCTTCCAAGGAGTAAATGTATTTTCATTTCGTGGCTGCAGTCACCATCTGCAGTGATTTTGGAGCCCCAAAAAATAAAGTCAGCCACTGTTTCCACTGTTTCTCCATCTATTTGCCATGAAGTAACGGGACCAGATACCATGATCTTAGTTTTCTGAATGTTGAGCTTTAAGCCAGCTGTTTCACTGTCCTCTTTTACTTTCATCAAGCAGCTCTTGAGTTCTTCATTTTCTGCCATAAGGGTGGTGTCATCTGCATATCTGAGGTTATTGATATTTCTCCCTTCAATCTTGATTCCAGCTTGTGCTTCCTCCAGCCCAGTGTTTCTCATGATGTACTCTGCATATGTTAAATAAGCAGAGTGACAATATACAGCCTTGACGTACTCCTTTTCTTGTTTAGAACCAGTCTGTTGTTCTATGTCCACTTCTAACTGTTGCTTCCTGACCTGCATACAGGTTCCTCAACAGGCAGGTGAGATGGTCTGGTATTCCCATCTCCTTCAGAGTTTCCACAGTTTATTGTGATCCACACAGTCAAAGGCTTTGGCATAGTCAATAAAGCAGAAATAGATGTTTTTCTCGAACTCTCTTGCTTTTTCGATGATCCAAAGGATGTTGGCAATTTAATCTCTGGTTTCTCTGCCTTTTCTGAAAACAGCTTGAACATCTGGAAGTTTACGGTTCATGTATTGCTGAAGCCTGGCTTGGAGCATTTTGAGCATTACTTTACTAGTGTGTGAGATGAGTACGATTGTGCAGTAGTTTGAACATTGTTTGTCATTGCCTAAGATGATCACTAATGAGTGTGAAAACACTCTGTAAGTATTATTCTGTTGTTACAAATGAAGAATTGGGGGCCTTAGAGAGGATCAGTAATTTGTAGAAGCCCACTCAGTAAGTGGGGAGTACCTTCAAGGAACCTTTTTCTGTCCTTGGAAAATTGTGGATAAGGGTAAATTTCGTTAGTCATAACCTTCCCACTCTAGCACCTGCCCTCCCATCGTGTGAACTAGTTGCCTCAAGATTCTTGAGTTTTTGCTCACTATAAACAGTACTTTGTGGTCACTACTGGCAGTGTGGCCGCTGACCCCACCATGGGGCTTTTGGAAGCCAGGGAGTAGATAATAGTCCTAAGGATAAGCTGGGGTGGGAGTCCCAGGAACCCTGTCTGACTGATTAAAACTGTGCTTACACACTCAGCACACACTTCATTGGAGCCAAATTTCTTTGCCTCATTGTGTGTTTTCTAAGAAAGTGTCAATTTTTGTTAATTTATAAGTGAGATCAGTAGAACTGGTGATTCAAATATTAAGGGACTTTCCGTCTAAAAGTCTGAACTGTCTTGGAAGGGGAGAAAACATTGTCTCTGATGTCGAGAAGTCTTAAAGAGAGCCTCATCTGATAGTGGAAGCATCTGTAACACAAGGAGAATGTGAGCAGACTGTGGTGTGTTTAGGTAGAGATTTTAGTCTCTCTGTGCATAGGGATTTTGTTTTTTTAAACAATATTGGAAAGGTAGGATAACCAGAAGCACTTTTTTATTTTTTGCTTAGAAAATATATTGAGTAAGAATATAATAAGACTGTTTGTTTATTCTCAGAGAAACTTGTATCACTGCTTCCTGTGTTTTGACCGGAGCCACTACCGAAGTTGAAATGGTTATGACCATGTTTTGAATGTGGACTGGGCTTGTGTTTTTTTGATGGCACTTAATGGGATCACCACCACCTTTCTTCTACATTCATTTATTTATTTATTGTAATACACTTTAATTTTTTTTAAAGATTCTTTTGATGTGGACCATTTTTAAAGTCTTTATAACAGTCTTGCCTCTGTTCTTTGTGATTTGGTCTTTTGGCTCCAAGGCACGTGGGATCTTAGTTCTGCAACCAGGAATTGAACCAGCACCGCCTGCTTCCTTTAGCATTGTCTCCATCTCTTGTTTTCTTTCTCTGAGGTTTCATATTACTTTCACCAAAGGGAATCCTCTTTCAAAAATTGAATACCTATTTTATTCTCCCCTCTAATTTACCTCTAATTCACCTATAATCCCTGAAAGAAATGTTTGTTTTTTCCTAATGTCTCTCAAACTTTTGTCCTCTGAACATTTCTTTATTCACTGTTCCAAACGCATATGTAAACTAGTTTATAAATAATTCTCATAATTTATAAATAATTCTTTTACTTAGGACCGAAAGCTTGCTCATCATTGAAGTTGGAAGCCTTTTTTTCCATGTTGTAAATTAGTCTTCTAAATGGCTGATTTTCAAAAAGATCATTCTTGAAAGACTGGAGTAGCTCCTTATTAAGTATCACTTAGGTATATCAATAAGTACTCTGAATTTTAAAAGAACTAGTTTTCATGACTACAGTCTACACCGGTGCTGTCATATTCTCCCGTTTTATATTTTCGGAAATTCCCACTGTGAACTCTTTCTGTGGCAATAAGAGAAACTCCCATTCCGTCCATTTTAAATTTTAAATAAGTGGGGAAAATGATGTAGTCCTTGTTACTCCACAGTAGTCCTGGGACTTAATGGTCTCACAGCTCTGAAGCAGTAGAGCCCAGTCGGTTAGAGCCTCGTAGTGGGCTAGCCTGTTGGGAGAAAACCTGCCTTGCTGTGGGAAGGTTAATTTATGTCTCCGTGCTTTGCTTTTTTTTTTTTTTTCTTTTACCTGTAACTTAAAGATAATAATAATATGATACCCTCCTAATAGGGTATCTGTCAGGGTTAAATGAAATTTCTGTATAGAGTGTTTAGAACGGTGTGTGGTATATATGAAGTGCATAAGAAGTGTTGGCCAGTATTACTGTCTAACTCTCCAGACAAGATTTGAAATATGCGAGGAAACTAAGGATATATTCTTAAAAAGCTGTGTCTTACAGTGGGATCTTTTCGCTGTTCTCCTTACTCATTTATTTCTAGGGAATTAGGTGTTCCTTCATGGCAACCCACCCCCAGTATTCTTGTCTGGAGAATTCCGTGGGCAGAGAGACCTGATGGGCTACAGTCCATGCAGTTGCGAGGAATGGGACACTACTGAGACTAACTCACTAGCTTGATATAGCCTTCTCAGTGTGTTTTAAAGAAGGCAATAGCAGTGTTAAATGTGTCTTTCTTTTCTAAATAATGATTTGCTCTTTGACATGTATTAGAGGATCTATGTGTGCGTGCTCAGTTGTGTCCGAGTCTTTTTGACCCCGTGGACTGTAGCCTGCCTCGCTCTTCTGTCCCTGGACTTTTCCAGGCAAGAATACTCGAGTGAGTTGCCATTTCCTTCTCCAGGGGATCTTCTCCACCTGAGCATCAAACTAGTATCTTCTGTGGCACCCGCATTGGCAGGTGTATTCTTTACTCCTAAGCCATCTGGGGAGCCCTACTCGAGGACATTATATGAGGTCTATTTGAAGGAGAAGGATCCATTAAGAAAATTCCTACACTGTTTTTAACAATTCCCAAGAACAGACAATTTATTTGGTTCAGTAACCTTACTAGTTTAACTGAAACAAACACTTAAAAACAGATTGACACCCAGAAATATTTTTCTTTTGTTTTACAGTATTTATTTTTTTAATTGAGTTAAAACCCACATAACATAAAATTCACCACTTACAGTGTGTAATTCAGTGGCTTTTAGTACAGACATGATGCTGTGCTACCATCACCGCTGTCTTACAAGATCTTTTTAATTGAAAAGGATTTATATTTAAAGAAGTTTTATGGCTTTTGCTTTGAATTCCAATCATGTCACCAAGCTTTTTAAAAACATAGTAGTTCAGTGTTTCTTTCATAAAATTAGAAAGTGTTGAAATGGAATGAGTATTAACATAGGGTATTGATTCTCTTTTATAAAATATTTTTTAAAAGTCTTCATGTACTATCAATGTACAGATGAAGAACAAGAGAGAGCCTGTGTGACTGTGAGAGACGGAGAAATGTTTTAATTAAGATACTGTCTGGATAGTGCTTTATAATAGGTTATATTTATCTGTCAAATAAGCAGGAGAATTGTTACTGTTTTTAAAACCATGAACTAATTTTAACAAAATGAAAAGAATTGACTGTCTTGCCAACATCCAAATGAAGTAAAACTCAAACTTTTAATACTATTTCTATAGAACTTTATTTAGTATATAAATGCATAGAAACATTTATTTACTAGAGTTTTTATACCTTTATGTCTGTTTATATTTGATTCGAGCAAGGAAAAAAATTGACAATTGATATGAAATTTCTGCTCGTGTTATTATCAGGTCGGTGACAGTAGTCCATATTAGATGCTTAAAGCATCTCACTTCTTGAGAGAAAGGTCCTTAAGAAAACCTAAATAGAAAAATTTTAAAGAAAGACTTACATCTCTCAATGCATTAATAAAGTCAACAGAGATTATAAGCAGGATTCACTAATAAGAGCTGTGGAATGTTGGCAGTGAAGCCCACCTAAAATTACAGTGTGACTGTAAAACCTCGCATTATTGTCGGATTTCTTGGTATTTCCCGCCTCCGATACCCTTTAAATTCTCTCTAAACTGAAGCACCTTGAACCTAAATGGAAGTTTTGATTGTTGGATATCTCTGTTATAAAGGCATTTGATATCTGCTTATTGCTGATAAATAATGTTTATGTACCTGAATGTCTAATGTTTCAAAATGGTGCTCTGCAACCAAACAATTTTTTTCACATCAACAAAAGAATGACTTTTTTAAAAAGTGAATTAGGACAGACTTGGTTGTTAAATGTTTAACAAGTATTTATATGGGCAAGATCTAATCAACCTATGTTTGTTTTTTAATTCAAATCTTAAAGAATATGAAAATTTAAATTGTACTAATTGCGCATTTTCTCGTGTAACAGTAGTATTCGACATGGCATTCTGAGCGGGAGTAAATTTTGATTTTAGCTCTGCAACAATGTGGACACATGGATATAATGCTGGATTGCAGCCCAGCATTTACATTGCAACAGACACATGAGCATTTCTGTTTGTAGAGCTGACTCTGTCCTCTCCTGGACTCAGGAATAGGGGTTGCTTTTGCTTCCTGATACATTTAACCAAGTCTAGTACCAGTTTAACAATGTGAGGCATAAACGGTAACTATCAACATCTTTTCAAAATGCAAAATGCTACTCTAGAAACAGGATTCCAGTAACGAAGTTGTTTTGTTTTCAGCAATGCCCAAAAGTTTCAGTGGCTGACCCATAGCATACTCAGAATGCACTGCCTCCATTCCTAGGGAATTTTAGCCCATCATTTTATTAGCTGATGTTGTATATCATCTTATGATAGGGAGTGAAGGAGCATAGAGAGAAGATTGGATAAAATGAGGACTGGGCAGCATTACATGGTAAAAATCCACCTTCCTGGATGCAGTTAATACAGAAATGTAAAAATGTTTCCATCTGTCTAAGCCATCCGTTTCTGATGTAGTCCCTGGAGGAAGTGGCTGAAAAGTCATTTCCACTTAATGGGTTGTTAGGTTGCCTCCATACAGTAAGTTGGTGGTTGCAGCCCACTTCCTCTAAGACAAAGGGCCTTGTCTCTAAAACCCCATCACAGCTGACACTAATTGGCATTGCTGTCGGCCCCGAGCTGTGAAGCAGGTCTGTGTGGGCATGCAGTGGGGTGCACTGGTGGGGCGTGTGGCATTGAGGGGGAGGACTTCTTCTTAGATTGTGCTAGTGGGTACACATATTTTGATTATCTTTTTTGGACCCCTGTTCATGCAGTTTATATCATTTTCAGTCTTGTTAATTGGGGAAAAAATGTGTTGAAAGCTCCTTGGCTGAGTAGCATTTTACTGGACAGTATCTTCACCCTTCATATTGTTGGGACCGCTAGATATTCTCACTTGCCTGAGAAGACCTCTATTAAGTCATTAGAATTGTTAGTAAACAAATATAGCAGTAAACAGAACACTCTACCACTCTTTTATGCTTTTAATAGGCTAACACTTTTCTTTCTTTTTTTTTTTTTTTTTTTAAAGAAGCCAGAAGAGGGCATATCAGTCTTTCAAAAATCAGTATGGGAGCCATTTGGCCTAATTCACTTACAGTTACCATAAATTAGGAGGAGAACCTGCTTTGTATTCATAAGGGCCTGGAGTGAAGAATTGAGTGTCTGCAAGGGGTTTGGAAAGGCAGAAGAAAAAAAAAAGGAAGAAGAAGAAAGCAGACGAGCACCCTGTCATTAGACATTTTTAAGTAAAAACTCTATTGCTGCATGTAGCTTTCATGCGTTGATGGTTATGTACAAGAGCAGGAACTATGAAGGGAAGAGAAACATCACCCAGCAGCTATGTTGGAGGGACCGTGCCTGGTACTTTCCTATGTGTTACCTTGTAAAAGGTACAGGTATTAACAGACTTCCACGGATAGGAAAGTGGGACAGCAGTCATTGCCAGGTGTAGGCAAACTCTGCTGTCTTAAATGCGTATTGGAAAATCGGTGAGTGTGTGTTAGTTGCTCAGTTGTGTCCGACTCTGCAACCGCATGGACTGAAGCTCCTCTGTCCTTGGAATTCTCTAGGCAAGAATACTAGAGTAGATTGCCATTCCCCTCTCCAGGGGATCTTCCCAAACCAGGGA
Organism: Antilocapra americana; assembly: GCA_007570785.1. NCBI lineage: Eukaryota > Metazoa > Chordata > Mammalia > Artiodactyla > Antilocapridae > Antilocapra > Antilocapra americana. The sequence goes on from ML663041.1 coordinate 4,139,940, forward strand.
TCAAACCCAGATCTCCCACATTGCAGGCAAGATTCTTTGCCAGCAGGGAGGCCCAGAAAATTGTGAGAGGTGGCAATAAGGGAATTCCTAAGGGAACAAGTTAGTCAGATTAATCATTTATGTCCCTTCCTTGCATCCATTTAAAATAAAAACAGACAGCCATGGGAGGTACCAACACCCCAGCCCTCCCAGCCTCCTCTTCCCTTCTCCATCAGCTTCAGGCTTAGGAATCTGTTCCGGGACCTTGCTTCAACGGTTGGCTTGGCTCACAGCTCCCCGCAAGAGACTCTGCTTTCTAAGGTCGGAAAGCTCCAGAGGCCTTCCTCAGGAAGCAGCTTGCTTCCCTCCTGGTATCCAAGGGGATGTGAAACAAGTTTGGGATTTCCCTCTGTCCCTGAAGTTCTTCAAACAGGGCATCTTCTGGCATGTATGTCCATTGGTTTTATTTCATGCCTCTTATGGGCACCACCATAAAATTAACAATTCAAGGCTGAGACCCTGGTGAGGACCCTGGGAGCGCAGTGTGAGAAGCCACCCGCCTTTGCGAGTACACTTGAGGTCCTAAGGCTTTCATTCTGGAGTGTGGTCCCGGAAGTGGTGCTTCTGTAAAGTGCCACTGAGGATTGTGACATACACCCATTCTCTTCTGTATTTAATAGGTGAAGGCTTTGTTTTGCTTTCTTTTTGTTGTTGGTATTGTTCAGTCGCTCAGTCGTATCCGACTCTTTGCTACCCATGGACAGCAGCACGCCAGGCTTCCTTGTCCTTCACCGTCTCCTGGTGTTTGCTCAAACCCATGTCCACTGAATCAGTGATGCCATCCAACCATCTCATCCTCTGTCGTCCCCTTCTCCTCCTGCCCTCAGTCTTTCCCAGCATCAGGGTCTTTTCGAGTGAGTTGGCTCTTCACATCAGGTGGCCAAAGTACTGGAGCTTCAGCTTCAGCATTGGTCCTTTCAATGAATATTCAGGGTTGATTTGTTTTTGTGTTTTTTTTAATGAAGTGTAAACATTGGGCCTGTAGCAAAAGATGAGATTGTGCTAAGAACCTTGGTTTTCTCAGCACATTGATTAATGTCACGTTCAGTGTGCAGACTCCCCTTGCTCCAACAAAGATGTCTAAATCCTAAAAGAAAAAAAGGCTTTTCCTGATTCTGAATTCAAACAAGAAGCAGTTTCGTATTGGAGGTCTTCTTAGCACAGGCTTTGTGTTTCTCACCCTTGTTCTTTATATGCTTTATTTTCTCAGACAAGAAGCTAAGTGCCATACTGGACACCTGTGTGCAGAGAGCCTCAATTTATTAATACACACAACCTGGCTTTAGTAGCTGATGTAATACTTCTGCATCACACTGATTTAGGCACCTGAGATTTCCCTCTTCCTCACCCTTATCATTGACTTTTTAAAATTAATTATTGTATTACTTTGGGTGGGGGGGAATCTCCATTTCAATAAATTGATACACAGAATCTAAACTATTTTTCATGGAGATAAATATTAAAGGTGCTTTGAGGACTTCCCTGGTGGTCCAGTGGTTAAGACTTCACCTCCCAGTGCAGGTTTGATCCCTGGTTGGGGAGTTAAGAGCCCACATTCCTTGCAGCCAAAACACATTTAAAACAGAAACACTATTGTGACAGATTCAATAAAGACTGTTAAAAAATAAATAAATACAGTTACTTTTAAAAATAATACTTTGGCCACTGAAATATAGCTAGATATGCGTTATATAGATGGCTCTGAAATTTGTTAATTTCTGATGTAGAGGCAAAAACTAAGGTTGTTACTATACAAATACACAGCCAGTTAAAATTTTGTCCCTCCTACTTTACTTATATCTGAGACATACCATCTGGCATCTATGCCTCGGTGTTACTTTGAACACAAGTAATATATTTTGTAATTAAAATAATAGTCTCACATTTACTGGATATGAAAAAAAAATGTTAAAACATGTTCACTGCCAGCTCTTTGGATATTCAAATCATGTTTCAGTGAAATCACATTGGATTGTGCCTTCCTCATCTATTTATGGTCCACCCAAATGCAACATGCTAATAGTCTAAATAGTGCAGGAAGCAGTCATCTTAACAAAACTACTTTGAGGTACTTTGTATAAATCTAACTTGTACTCTTTTTGGTTTTGTTTTTGCCACTGATGCCTAGTTTCATGAATAGCATGATCTGCGGTCTGTGACCATCTCTGGAGGGTCTATCTTAGATAATATAAAATATGTAATACAGGCTAGGAATAGATTTCTTTTATATCAGGGTTGTGAAGGTAGAAGATTGATAAATACAGTGAAATTTTGGTTATTACTATCTTCCTTTATCATCTCTGTAGACTGCCAAAGCTAATTTGTGTGTATTTAATCATCCAGGCATCCTATAATACGCTGACTTGTGTGATAGTACTTGTACTGAAGAGATGGAAGCACCACAAAATGAAAAAAATGACCCTCTAAATCACTGAAGAAAAACTCAAGTGTATGAAAGTATTAAGCTTATTGTAACATACTGCCTTTTTTTCATGTAATACTTCCATATTAATCAGAAGTCTATAACAGTCCAGTGATTTCATTGCTTTCCAGGGTAGGAAAGCAGATTGGGAGGACTTCATCAGCCTGTACAAGGTGTTCAGACTCACCCCCTCAACTTACTTTTTTCATCTGTGTGCTCAGCAGCATCTGACTCTGTGATCCCACAGACTGTAGCCCACCAGGCTCCTTTGTTCACGGGATTTCCAGGGAAGAAGACTGAAGCCGGTGGTATTCCCTCTCCCAGGGATCTTCCTGACCCAGGGATCCAACCCCTGTCTCTGGCATCTCCTGCATTGGCAGGTGGATTCTTTACCACTAGTGCCACCTGGGAAGCCTATACTGAAAGACAAATTGAGAGACTTATTCGTTTGGAGAAAGTGTTGGAGGGATGGGTGTATTTTCTCTGTATCTGTAGACTTTCATTCAGAGCCATCTCTGTGCCTTGCAGCCAGGGAATCAGAATACTGACTTACTGCTTTTTTCTGTTTGACCATCAGAAAGTCGTAGATAACTATAGCACATGAGTTACGACTTGACCCTTCAAATTACTTTAACATGGTTGATGTTAAATTCATATTCCTGATCACGTGGCCTTCAAAATTATGTGAGGAGGGAGCAGATGGCAAGTTTGTTTAGTAGTTCACAACTTCTAGCAGGGTCTTCTGAGTAACAGACTTAGCAAATGAAAGCTTGAATGCTTTGTGTGTGATGGACCACATACATTTTAAAGTTATTACCCTTTAATGTTCAGTTCTGTTTATATAGTGTGAATGGACTTTGCAGAGGCTCAAGTTTTACCTGTAGCAATCCTTGAAGTACACTTCTGTTGATTTGTTCATGTTGAAGCCACTACCACTATGTATTTGATATTTTTAGTAACAGTTGGATCAAGGAACAAAAAGGGCAGCTCCAAAAACTGACTTCAAGTAAAGAAAATATCTGTATTTATGTTTAGGTCTGTATGTTTGTTTGTTTGTTTGTTTTTTAAATGGGAAATGTGTCATTTCATTGCCTGTGGAAGCAGGAGGGGTTGCCCAAGAACATACACATTGCCTGTGACAGGGCCAGTGCCTGGATTTTTGAACCATGATGAGTCTGGTTTCCTTGTTTTGGTTTCAGGCGTACTCTCACTCAAGTGGCCTTTGTGGGGAGAGAAATGGCAATGGCATAGAAGAAAGCATCCTTTCTCATACTAACAGGGAGACATAAGGTTAGAATGCTACTAATTTTGCATAGACGAAGAGCTAGGCATGTGTGTCCTTAATATAAGGTGTGTGCGTGTGTTAGTTGCTTAGTCGTGTCTGACTCTTTGTGATCCCATGAACTGTGATCCCGCCAGACACCAGGCTCCTCTGTCCATGGAATTCTGGAGGCAAGAATATGGAGTGGGCTGCCATTCCTGACTCAGGGATTGAACCCTGGTCTCCCCTATTGCAGGTAGATTCTTTACCTCCTGAGCCACCAGGGAAGCCCTTAATTTGTTGTTGTTCAGTTGTGTCCCACTCTTTGCGACCCCATGGACTGCAGCATGCCAGGCTTCCTATCCTCCACCATCTCCTGGAGATTGCTCGAACTCGCCTCTGTTGAGTCAGCCATGCCATCCAACCATCCCAGCTTCTGTCGTTCCCTTCTCCTGCCTTCAGTCTTTCCCAGCATCATGTCTTTTCCAATGAGTTGGCTCTTCCCATTAGGTGGCCGAAGTAGTGGAACTTCAGTTTCAGCATCAGTCCTTCCAATGAATATTCAGGGTTGATTTCCTTTTTCTAATATGTATATCTAAAATATGTCTTCCCTGAACCATGAGTGGATTCTGCTTTATCCAAGCCTGTTGGGAATGTTTACCTCTTTTACCTCTTGCCACTGTCTTTTCTGAAGTTGAGTGACCAGAAAATGATTTATGTACAGCAGCTTGCCTGTTTTGGTAGTCTGTGCTGTATGTTTTATGTTACATGTGAATCTTATAATGTCAATTTTCAGAATATGTAGTTGCTCCTCAGTCGCAGATAAACATTTTTAGCAACTTCATTTATTTGTGTATTTATTTTGAAATTTACAAAACATTTCAAAACTTAACGTCCACTTGAAAGCTTTTCTGCTTTCATTTCCACCCTTGGCACCGTGTATGCCAATACTTAGAAATACGTGTTTAATGTAAATTGTATATTGATCACCTGTTAACATTCTATCAGATTTCAGTTTCTTATAAAGTTGTCATGGAACTGAAAATTTGACAGAAATGTCTCTCACAAGTGATGTGAATAATAACAAATTTTACCTCATTTCTATCAACTGTGTGTGCTACTATTTATATTACAGTGCGTGGTTCTTGTTCTCTGCAGGTATGTACATAGGGTCTTTGGTCAAAGAGCACATTTGCTTATCGTAAGAGATAAATGATTGGTTTGGAATCTCTAATAATTTAATGAAGAGATACTTTGAGATCTCAAAATGCAGATTTAAATCCCCCAAACTAGACAGGACAAAATAGGAAAACCAGACATGGAATGAAAGAATATCATCTTTATGTAAGAGAGAAATTATTTCATTCAGAGTCACATGTAGCTTTGTACAACAAGGAGTGGATTTATTCTGTACAAGATTACAGGGGGAAATGACATAAAAGTACATACTGATAAAGATTGTGCCTTCTGGTGTGTAAAGCTGGTATCTAAACATGTGTCTATTTGTGTCTATACAGAGTTAAAGGACAGTTTTCCATGAAATAATGCGTTCCTTTAGAATTGCTATAGATTTTCATAATTTTTAAAACATTCCTATTGTAACCTACATCAAAAGGGCAGCCAGGGTTTTTTGTGTCTGACTATACATATGCATTATAAAAAAGTGAGTCTACTGTAATTACCAGTTTGCAGAGCGAATTCCTGCAGGGTTTGTACTCTCCCCATTAGTAAAAGAGATAAGTTGAAATGTATTAAAATTTCACTGTACAACTGGGAGTTTTTGTTCACAGTAAATGTGTTAATGTTTCTTCATTGCTTGACTGTTTGTGTTTAAATTTAGGCAGCGTGCCCAACAGGGACAAAATTATAGGATAAAGCTATGTATAAAAGAAAATCCTTCAGAGAGCGCCAATAAGGCTCTTTTTAAAAATAAGCAGTTATGTATAATAGTACATGGCCGTAGCCACAGAGAAAAGTTTTATCTGTCTATTTCAGAATTATTGGAATTTTTCTTTCCCTTGTGTGGAAGTTAAGAGGACGGAGCTTATGTCAATAGCTAATATACTTTGATGTAAAAAACATTTATTATTTTATTCAGTGTTACTTCTGTAAAAAGCAAAAGAAAGGAATCCTTCTTGTTGTCCTTATGATGAAGAGAGGCTAATAGCATTTTGAGAGACATGTGATAGATCACATTTTCTTCCCTAGGAAAGGAATTCTTTCTTGTTAGGAATTCTAATTTCAGTCTTTTATACTTTTGGAGCATTTTCCTTTGCTTTTCTTTATTGCTGTGAACTTAGTAAATACAATTATTCACATAGATGAGCTTACATTAAAAAAATTAATCTGCAGCCACTATCACCTAGGGTGAATATGTAATGAAATGCACAAACGCAGGATAAAGGCTAGTATTTCTCTGCAGCCTAGAGTGGGCAGAAGTTGTACTTCTCTGTAAGAACTGGCTGTATAAGCTTTCATCAACCTGTGCACTGACCCTCCCCTCTCTCTCTCTCAAATGCTGAAAATACATTGGAGTTCTTACTGTTTACCTTTTATAGTTTCTTTGGCCTGCTTCTCCATATGTGAAGATGGAAGAGTTTACCACTGTTCATGGGCTGACCCATGTGTCTCAGTAGGCTTCTTGCAGCAGACCCACAAATATAAACCATGTAAAGAAACAAAAATAAAACGTAAATCTTTATTTTTAAATGTTGCTGTCCTAGAAATGGTGATTACGATGTAGTTAGAGGTATAGGTATGTGAAGGCACTGAGAGAGAGAGGGGGGAAATGAATGTGTGTATGCATGTATGTCATTTCTTTGGATCCATTCATTCAAGTACCCTGAGGAAAACGTGAAAAGCCCCTTGAACATTTCCTATTGTATATTAGCTTTCCATCATAAAGTGTATTTTCCCCCTTTAAAATAGGTTGGTTCACCAAAAAGAAAGAGAGGCGTTTAATTCTTCCTCCTCTCTACTGTTCTTTAAAAAGTAAATTTTTAACTGATAGACCTTAAAGTCCTTTAGAGCTATTACTTTCTTTTGGCTAATTCGTAGAAAGGCACCATATGAAAATTGGATTTTTGATCTGATGGAGTGATTCTTGAGTTCTTATGAACCATTTATAGTCTATCAAGTAAATCCTCCTTAGTTCACGGATTATTGACCCAATGGACCATATTAGCTGCTTCGAAGCTGTTATAGCCCATTATGTTGATTCAGCTGACACAGGTGTGAACCCAGTCCACATGCCGAAGATGACATTAACATTGTTCTGGAAGACTCCCTTTTTTTCCCACAAGCTTTCTGTTTATTTCTGAATTTACAAGAGTTAGCTCAGAGTTCCTGACAACCATTGCATTAGTCTCCCCATTTGCTCAGTGATGTCAAAGCATTTGATAGCAGCTGGATGGTCTGTTTCTTGCTCTTTCTCTATGTGTCTGTCTCTGTCCTTAACTCATCCTTAAAAGTAAAATGAGAATCATGTTTTTTGCAACACTCTAGGGCACCTTTTACCCTCAGATGCTTACAGAGTCCTTAGAAATTTGTGGGATTTCTGTGAGCATCTGAATGCAGTGCATTCAATTTGAGAAACCTACCTTTTAGAAGAAATGATAATGTTGTATTTTTAAAAAATGTTTTTATCTGAGTGGTTCCACTTAAAAAATTCCAGCGACTCTAGCCAGTGGTGAAATCAAGATGTGCCTTTAGTGATTTATATGATGCTCTAATGAAGCCCGTCCAGGTCTCAGCACAGACCCCTGGAGAGTCTATGACCTCACATAAATAACGTATAAGAGGGCACTGTAGACTGTTCATCATATCATTATTATTATTTGTAATAGGTATGACTCCTGAGGTGATATCTGCTCATGGGCAAAGAAACATATTCTTTCATAATCAGGCGTAGTTATGATGCATAGACAGATGCACAACGGAAGGTATTAAAATGTTTGCTGAGATATTCTATGGATGGACAATCCCAGGACAAGTTGAAGCAAGATGGTGTAAAATTAATGTTCTTGGCAAATCCTTGTCTCACTACCCCCACCCCAGATTTTTGCCGTTTTTTAAGGTAACCATTGGCAGACTCCATAGAACGCGGTTGAGAGTCGCTTTCTGTGTCTAAAAGGTGCCACTTGGTTTGTAGAAAATCCTAGTGTAAATGGTTAACTGCTTACTTAGCAGTTCCCCTCATCTTTTCAAATGGCTTAAAACCTTCCCCCACCCCTCTCCCTCTGTGGGTAGTTTCACGCGCATCTCCTATTCAGTCTCAAACTCCTCTTGGAACTGAAAGAATGTCTGAGAAAATCTCACTGTGGAGGAGGGTGGCAAGGGGATTACTCAGGGCCTCTCCTCTCCTGCATCGGCAGGGCAGAAAGAGCCCCGGATTACTAGCTATGGCCATTTAAGGGCATCTCACAGCCTCATTTTTCTGCTGTTTGAAAAATCTCTAATTTGGGGGATTTTGATGATTAAATACAGGAATGTATTTGAAGTATTATGCAAGCTTCATGGCACTGTCTGATGCGAGATGTTAAATCTCACACAGGCTGCCTCAACTGGCCTGGGTAATCAGAGCTGTCATTTGAAATGATACATTCGAAAATGCAGCGACCTGTCTCCCTTGTTGCCTCACTGGGATAAATTCTTCTCACAAACCTAGAGAAGTAAATTTAGTTAAAAGGTCACCCACCTTATGCTCTTGCTTGCTAAGTGGATTGATTACTGTGCTCTGGCATTTGAAATAATGGGGCTGGCTCCTTTTAAAGAGGAGCAAGGTTGAGAGGGACTCCTTCCCTTCAAGAAGGCCTCCCCATGCTGTCTGGGAAGGGGAGGTGCCCTCAGTTTAGGATGTTGTCCTCCGTTTAGGATGTCGTACATGTGGCACAACATGGGACAAGTTTTGGGTTCCTCCTGCACCTCTGCTTGGCCACCAAAGTAGGGAATCGTCATGCGATCAGTCTTCCCAGAATGGAAGCTGCTTCTGAAATACCAGAACTTAGGCTTCATCTTGTCTTACTTCTTGCCTAATGAGAAGTGTTTCTTTGTAAAGCTTTTGAAGGTTGATAAATCTCCTCGCATCTCATTATAAATCCCTTCCTTATTAATGGCTTCCCTATCATATTATATTAGTAATTGTTTTCATGAATGCCACAGAGAAATGTAATCACATTACCACCTTTCAAATTGCATTAGCGAAAATGAATAAAATGTGTATATATATCAATGGGATACAAAATTGCTGATTCAATGTTAAGGTGAAATGAGATGAGTATTACTATCATTCACATGATGTCAGAGGTGCTTTGGCTCCTTATGTAAAGTTAAGTAATTCTGGTAAATGTAGAACGAACTTAGTTAAAATGTGGTTATTCTTTTACAGTGAGCTAACCCCTTATTTTCATTTAGATGTTAGGTGTACGTTCATGGGAAGAGTATGTCTTCTCATTATGTTATCACAGCTGCCTAAGTAGTCTATAAAATTCCGTAAGCAAACAGGCAATAAATCGGATATCTTAATTGTTAACTGTTAGGTAAGAAAATAAAATGTTTCTGCCCCAATTGAAATGCCTTTTCATTTCCTGTTTCTCTAATATTACTAATTGCCTAACAAAATAGCTTGTATTACCATAGACTTAATTTAATTGGGGAAAAAAAAGCATAACACAAGCCCTATGCAGGCTTTGATGCCATGGAAGCAGGGATATTTCCTTATATAATTGGCTATATCCCGCTGTTGATTTTTACTCTGAACTCCTACATTATTTAAATGGGGTCTTCCTCATGTCGATTGATAGTAGGTTGTAGTTGTAAGGTAATGACTGCAGATGTTCACTGGATCCATGTCTGTGAAAATTTATGTGCCTCTGTGTATGTCCCTTTCTCCCAGTTTGTATTTATATATTCACACATAGTCATAGAAACATGCACACTCATACACAAGCATCTGCTCAGAAGTATATGCTTTCTGTCTTCTGTCTTCTTTCTGTCCTGCTCCTAAACCATGTTCATTTCTTGACTTTGGCGGAGATAATTTTTTCATCCCAGTAAGTTGAGCAGTGGGGCTTCCGTGGTAGCTCACTAGTAAAGAATCCACCTGTCAGTGCAGGAGATGTGGGTTTGATCCTGCATTGGGAAGATCCCCTGGAGAAGGAAGTGGCAACTCACTCCAGTGTGCTTCCTGGGAAATGCCATGGACAGAGGAGCCTGGTGGACTACATTGCATGGGGTTGCAAAGAGTTGGACATGACTTAGCAACTAAACAACAACAAAATAGAGGAATGCTTTTACTTGTACACATGACAGGATTCTTCACTGTACATTTTAAACAATTCTTTTTGAGTTTTTCTAATATCTTAGTGTTAATGTCCTGAACATTATGACTGAAAGGCCTCCTGACCCCCAGTTTGTTGGAGGATATAAGAATGTCCTGGATTTTCCTGGTAGAAGAATGGCAGTGGATTTAAAAGTAATTGTCATTTTAACATGGACCTACTAGTTTTTAATATTTTCAAAGTAGAAGAATTTCAAGTTTAAGCAGCAGAAATTCTTTAGTTGGCCTGCCTTCTGTTCAGTCATCTTGTTGTTCAGTCGCTCAGTCATGTCTGACTCTTTGCCACCCCGTGGACTGCAGCACGCCAGGCTTGCCTGTCCTTCACCATCTCCCACAGTTTGCTCAAACTCATATCCATTGAGTAGGTGATGCCATCCAACCATCTCATCCTCTTTGGTCCCCTTCTCCTCCTGCATCAGTCCTTCCCAGCATCAGGGTCTTTTCTAATGAGTCAGCTCTTCCCATCAGGTGGCCAAGTATTGGAGTTTCAGCTTCAGCATCAGTCCTTTCAATGAATATTCAGGATTGATCTCCTTGAGGATTGACTAGTTTGATCTTCTTGCAGTACAGGGGACTCTCAAGAGTCTTCTCCAATACCACAGTTCAGTCATTTAGTATTTGTATATTGACCTCCTAGGTTAAAGAAGGATTTTATGCTACATTATATCCCCTGAGGAATAATATCTCATGAATTAAATGATTTAAAACCATTAAAAGAAATTAGGTGGTGTAGTGGGTTTGCTCTTCTCACTTTTAAACAGCTTTATTGAGATGGAGTTCACAGATCATACATTCTACTCATGTAAAGTGTACAATTTAATGAATTTTAGTATGTTCAGTTATACAAAACCATCATCACTGTGATTTCTGAACTTTTTCATCACTTTAAAAAGAAACCAGTAACTGCTGTCTGTCTGTACAGATCTCTGTGTTCTGCGTACTTCATGTGAATGGACTTATGTAATGGAGGATCTCTCGTGTCTGGTTTCTCTTACTCAGCATGATAAGGTTCCTCCATATTGCAGTCTTATCAAGTGTTCTTCTCTTTGTATTAGCCAGATGAATATTCCATTGTGTAAATATGCATATTTTGTTTATCCATTTGCCAGTTGTTGGGGGAGAGGGGAGCACACCTTTTGAGAGAAAATTAAAGTGAGGCTTTAAGTCTTCTGCTTTTTAGCAGTAACTGGTATTCAAAGGCTGCCTTTTCACAGTGAATCTATTTCAGGTATTTTGGATGTGTTTATTGGGAAGATATTTCCTTGGTCAGTAATGTTGTTCTTATGATGTCTTGTTGAAGTCTCTGCCGTTTTCAGTTGCCCAGCTTTCTGTCCTTTTTTTTTTTTTCTTAAAGTTTATTTTTGCCTGCACTGGGTCTTTGTTGGATAGGTAGACTTCCTCTAGTTGCAGAGAGGACTACTCTCTAGCTTCAGTGCATGGACTTATTGCAGTGGCTTCTCTTGTTGTGAAGCTGAGGCTCCAGGATGTGTGGGCTTAGTAGTTACCACTCACAGGCTCCAGAATGAAGGCTCAGCAACTGTGGTGCACAGCCTTAGTTTCCATGCAGGATGTGGGGTCTTACAGGACCAGGAATTGAACTGGTGTCCCCTACATTATAAGGCCGTTTCCCAACCACTGGACTACCAGGGAAGCCCCAGCTTTCTGTCTTGACCTTGTTGTCCACTCTTTACATTAATAGCATCTGCACCTTGTAGTGGCTCTGGACTGACCATGTCTTTACAAGTCTCCTGACTCAGCTACAAGATATAATGAGGAACCTTTTATTGAAGGGTTAATTAACTTTTTAATTTCTAATTTATCTTACCACCAGCTAAGGTATATACTGTTCCAATCCTATTGTGTGAATTTTTTGATGAGTTTGGTCAAGCAGACACGATAACGTTGTTGCTTCTTATTTGCTGTTGTTACTATCGTATTATGAATAGTGGCACTTACATTGTAGTTTAACACTCTGTGCACCCATACACCCTGTAATCACTGATAATCACTTGTAAAGTCTGTGAACATAACTCTTTCAGACTCAGATCTATACATTTCCTTGCATAAATGTAAAAGCATACCCACCTTACTATAATATTTATTTATATTAATAGTCTCATAGAGACATAAGGCTTTTCAGGTTGTTATAATACTTCTTTGTAGGATATTTAAAATCAAGGGTCTCTTGCTCAGTGTCCTGTGTCTATCCAGCTCACATCTTCTTGCCTTGTTTTAATACCTGATTATAAAACCCTGCAGCACAGCAAGTGTAAATACCTTTCCTTTTGTCCTGTGTTTTGTAATCAAGTAAAAAATTTCTCATGTAGTTGTCTAGTTTGTGTTAGTCATAAGTAAGCTCAGAAGCTTTCTATCATGCAAAAAAAAAAAAAAATGTCATTGACGTATGCAAATTTCAGACACTGTGTTCTTCTACAAAGATGGTAACATAAAGACTTGCCATGTATTCGCCAAAACTCAAGGTACTTCTCTTGGAAGTTGTTTCTTTTCCATTAGATCATGAATCAGCCACGTGAAAATCGAGGAGAAAAAAACTGTCCTGAAAAGTATGCAGGGGCTGTTTTCTGGCTTAATCACCATTCCTATCATGTGAGTTCTTAGAATCTTCGTGGCAGTGCGTGAAGTACTATGTTGGGTTCATTGAAGATGTATTCATGAGTGTGGAAGTCCGTATGTTTTGGTCATATATATATGTGATTACTCTTGTCATCCATAGTGTTGGCAGCTGTTACTTTGTAATTACTGCAGTGTATTCTGAGGCAATCATAGAATAATTAGTTTCCAGATTCATTACAGGTACTTTTTTATTCCAGAGTTTATATTTTTAAGATAGATGTCTTTGGAGGACATTTTTATGCCAAGTAAAAGGTTTATTTGATCTTTGGTACCATACATACCTTTTCTTCTGATACTTGTGTGTATGTTCAGAGATGGGTGATATAAGCAGTGAGGATTTAATGAGTTAACTATAACATAGACTACTGTGTATCCTCATAGAAGCTTGGCTGATCTTACTTATTTATCATACTTCCATGTGATTTCCAAAGTAGAAAATTCGCTTGATTAAGAAATCTTGTTCTTGTTAAAAATAAGAAAAGCAAACCTTGTCACTGATCAGCATTAAAGCCAGTTAATTTGTGTACCTAGATGGTACCACCCAAGTTTATGGGAGAAACTGCTGGGACAGATGAACACTAAATTAATGACTTGAGTTTTTTAGTAATTCAGTTTTAGTGTTGGTTATGTACTTAACTCTTTAACATTTAAAAATCATTCTAGTAATACGTCATAATCCAAGTTGTAAATCTTGGTATTCTCTCCAGAAATCAATAAGGAGAAAGCGGATTTTAGAAGGATTTTTAGTTATACGTGAAATATTTGGCCAAGTTAATGAGCACTTGAGGAGATCTCATGGCAAATGTTTTTTAGTGTGCAAAGCTAAAGCCCAGAACCGAAGTTAGTCTTGTTTTTGGTGGGGCTCTTTTGAAGGGGAGGTTCTCTGTCGTCGCTCCTTCAGGGTGTGTCTTCATTTCCGCATGCCCGTGACCTTATTTTACCTTTTGTTATTTTGTACTAGTAGGTAACCTCTGTAAGTGTTCCCAAACAAGGAACAGCTAATAGAAGATGTATCAGTTAGCCTCATGTATAGTTCTTTTGTGGAATACACTAAGTATTAGCATTAGCTGAAGCTCCATTCTGTGCTTTCCTGAGGAGTGTCATTTGGTGAGAAGACTGATGTTCAGTTCACATAAATTTGCATAGTCCAAGCCAGCTACTAGCATAATAAAGTTAAAGATACTTTAGTTTTAGTGATTACAGAATCTCTGATTTGAATAGGTCTTTGGAACTCATCCAGAATACCTGCAAATGCACTCTTACTTAATATTCAAATATGAGAGTGTTACTGACTGAAAGTTGATTAAATATTTTTATACTAAATTGGTCTATTTTATTCATTTTAGATATACTTTTGAACTTGAATATTTATAATTTACTGGTTTCAACTGTGTATCTTTTTAACAACTTAAAAAATTATTGGAGTATAGTGGATTACAGTGTTAATTTCAGGTGTACAGCAAAGTGAATCAGCTGTAAGCAAGCACATGTGCCCTTGTATATCTTCTCTTTCTGTAGGTAATGGAAATAAACTGATTAGTAGTTGGGAAATCTGCCCCTATCATTTAAGAGATGTGTAACACCTATATAAACATTTTTGAACTCCAGTATTAAAACAAATAATGATCCATGTCATGCCCAATTTAGAGGATTATAGTATGAAGAATGGCATCATATATGTCAAAGTGTTCATTTACTCATTAAGACTAAATATGTATTAAGCATTTACAAGGTGTGGAAGAAGTACATTGGGAAGAATCATAAGGGGAAAATAATTCAAAGGTAATATGTGGAAAGTTTGTTGAGGTCATAAATGGTTTCCATCTTTTGAGCTTTTGTTATCACTTGACAAAGAGCTACATGCTTAATATTCATTATTTTATTTGAATTTATTGACACAGTTGTGATGTTACTGTTATCATTTTATAAATGGGAAAGAGGCCACGAGATTGATGAAATTCTTTAAATGCCTTTTGAGCACCTGTTATTTGCCAGTATACATTGTAAGCCCAACATATGTCACCCTGCCATTAAGGAACTTCAATTCTAGAGGGGAAGACATACCTTGATCAAATAGCCACACAGTTACACACACAGACACACACACACACATACATATATAGACGTGTGTGCATGTTCAGTCACTCAGTGGCGTCCAACCTTTTGCAACCCCATGGACTATAGCCCACCAGTTTCCTCTGTCCATGGGATTTCCCAGGCAAGAATACTGGATTGGGTTACTATTTCCTTCCCCATGGAATCTTCCTGACCCTGGGATCGAACCTGTGTCTCCTGCATTGGCAGGCATTTTCTTTACCATTGATATATATAAACTAGGTTATGAATAAGTAGTGTAGATAAATTATAGATAAATATAACCTTTACAACTTAAGTGCTGTGACACTTGTGAAACAGAAGACTAATGGGGAACTTGCCTTGATCAGGAGATGAGAGCAGCTGCTCTGGAGAATGGAAGTAATATTTGTGTTGAAAGCTTGAAAGAGAAACAGGAGTTAACAGTACAGAGTGGTGGTGGATGGTGGGCAGGTGGAGGGGCTCTGCCCATGGCTACCTGACTGAGTGGGAGGGAGAGCTCCCACATACCTGGATCTGCTTGCTGTGACTTCAAGCAAGATCCTGAGTCAGTTCCACTGCAATTTCCTCCTCTGTGAAATAAAGGGTATACTAGTATGGACCTCATGGTATTTTCACGGAGAGCTAATATTTGTAAGTATCTGGAAATGACAAATATCCAGCAAGCCTTTGCTATTAATAATAAACATATTAATATTGAATATTATATTCATTACAATATTACATTAATTATATAAATAATAATATTAATCATTAATGGTTTGCTGCTTTAGATAAATTTTTATGTCCTACCTTTGGTGGAAGAAAAGACAAAGTCGTAAAGAGGGAGAAATGATGCGTCTCAAACCTCTTCAGGGGCCTCCTGTTCTTAGGATGTCCCCTCAGAACCCACTGCCCAAGAGCTCTGGCTGTCAGGTCCATGAGCATAGGGATTCACTATCCATTTCCTGCCACTTAACACAGTACTTGGCTCTGCAGTGATCGGTTTTGTGTAGTGATGATATTTGAAGCTGTAGGAGGGGATGAAATTGCCAAGTTAAAGAACGCGGAGCCTGCCCGTGAGAAACACCTGTATTTATTTACAGTGGAGAGAGAGTGAGAAGCTGCTGCCAAAACACTAAGATAGTTTGTCTCTACAGTCCAGGAATGAAGGAGAGTTGTGCTTTAAGCTGCCTCGAGGTCTCAGAGAACGAGGAGACTAGAAAAAGGGACCAGATGTGATGAGAATATCCCTCTTGGAGAAAGCAGTTTCAGGACCGTGTGTGGCAGAATCCAGATTGTAAAATTAAAATGTAGGTGGAAGCACTGGGTGGTGGGTGCATGGATTTTTCTTTCAAGATATCCGTGGTAAAGGTAAGCAGAAATTATTCCTTTTATTTAAGATGTAGGCTTAAGAACTTTTTTTCTTGTTCTTGGGCTGTTGAAAAAGCTGATCATATGGAAATGGAAGAAGGAGTTTCAGGGCATTGGATGAGGTGGGATCATCCTGGAAGTGTGGAGGGGTTGCTGGCTTGAGTTGGCCAGACCTGCAAAAGGTCTGGAGGAACAACCTGATCAGATCGTCTGTCTTCTCTTGCTGTTCCCTTTCTGTCACTTTACTATCATCCCTGATTTTTCTTTAGTTGTGGGTACCCAGCAGTGAGTGGGAGACCTGGTTTGTTAGCTCCATAAAGAAATGGGTACGATCACCAAAATGAAGCTTCCCCATCTCTGCTCTTCCCAGCTCTCTCCTTGTAAAGTGTATACGTTTTGAGGCTTAACTGGCTTGGATAGTTTTATGATAATTTATGTTTTTGAAGTGTGGGTGAGTTGGCAAGTGATCACATTGGTTCTGTTTTGTTCTGAATAAATAGTATGTCAAACTTTTATGCTGTTTCAAAAATGTTATTTAGAGTAAAACTTCCTTTGAAGCCACAATAGTCTCTTATTCAAAATATTTATTTAGACCATATTGTTTAAATATATATAATTCCCTTAAGGCACAATTGTAGTCTATATAAATCTGGATTTAAAACAAATAGACCTTCTGGAATTCATAGAAATACAAAATGGATATTCCAGTGCTTAAGTGTTTATATACAAAAGAAATTGAGGTGTTCCAATGTTTGTATGTTTAGGTACAAAAGGAGTAGAATTCATGAAAAAGGATGATGGTACAAAAAGTTTTAATTCCCAAGTGTGCCAGACGTATAAAGTTATTTAGGAAGAGAAAAATATTTGAATCATAAACTAGTTCTGAGTAAATGAATAAATGATTGAACCAGCGAATAAATATACCTAAAATAAAGCAAATCTACAAGTCTCTTAATTTGTTTTGTCCTGAATATAACTATAACAAAAATTGAGGAAAGTGTATTTTTAAACACAATGTAAAATGAGGCTATTTTTGTGAAATAATAAAATGTTATCCAGTTAACAATTTAAAAGATGTATGTCTTTGGTGCCAGAATTAACATATAGTTCTTGAGAGACGGTCATTCTTAGTTTTGGTCATCCTTTATTTTGGTAAAGCGGAGTTAATTTTTTTTTTTTAGTGTTTATGAAAGATTCTATTATCGTATCTCAGATTATATAAACATTTTAATGTCAGTCTGGTTGCTGTATCTGAATTTACAACTGAATAGTTTGCAGAGTGCCCTGTTTTTTGTAGAAACACTGCCCTCTAAAAAACTGTTTTGAGTTTGTTTTACCGTAGTACAATCAAACTGAGTTTTCTAATGAACGTGCCATTTAAAGAAGCTCTTTCTAACCTGCAGTGTTGTGATGTATTGGTCAGTCAGTTAAACTACTGAAGTTGATATAAGAAATTTGGGAAGAAATAGTTTCCCTTCTAACCTCTGGATATATTATTCTTGCTATGTCAGTATGTCCTTTGCTCTCCCTGTGTCTCATTACTATTTCCTTTATTCACTAATACATACAGCAAAGTTGTACAACCTCCTAATATGTAATTGGACTGTTGACACTGGAAGAAAGACCCTGAAGCATCAGACAGATGGTACCCTTGCCTATTTTTCTTGCAGTAGTAGAGGAGCAAACTAGGATTAGAGGTGAAGCAAGAAAGGAGGCTACAGCAGGGACTCTTAACACCGAAAACTGAATAAGGACTTACAGATTGAATGTTCATGAGCGAAAGAGAAATATTTTAAATTTGCTTGATCCAAAGCATGGGGAACAGTAAAAGCCCATTCAGTCTTATTCTCTGTAAATGGAATTTGGCTCAACCATGTTAACAATATCTAAAATACTGTCTGTTACAAATGAGACAGTTTATATAAAAACCCAGCTGCTTCCAGGAATATGAGCATCTGAAGCTGTGTAAGTGGGCAGAGCTTTCAGGCCCAGCACTGCAGTTTCAGGTAGCCTCATGCCTTTCCCCCCACACCCTCCCCACCCCGAAATCAGTAATTATTGATTGCATCTAAAGCTGGAGAGAGATCTTTTCCTGGCAATTCAGGTAGTTACGGTAGATTGTTAATCTGTGAATGGTTAACAGAAATCCCTTCTGTCTTCAGAATTTCCATGCAAATTAGGACTAAATGTATGAGATAAATTTATCAAGTGTAGTTCTGGAGCATAGGTCAGCTTTAGCACAATTCTTCAGCCTAGGTTTTTAATCTATAAAAAGTTACACTTCATTAATGTTAATTTCCTATGGATTGACTTTAAAATGTAAACTGATGAAATGATTTTTAAAAGTACTTGTAAAGAAATAAAACGTTTTTGAGTGTGTCTTCTAGTGTTCTGGGATATAGGAGAATTGTTCCAAATATCGAATATTCACATGAATGTCTTTTCCTGTTCTATATCTGATCTAAAAACAAATTTAAACTTATTTTCTTACATCATTAAAATAAAGAGAGGGTTGTTTTGCATTTTTCAAAATAGGAATGCAAATGGAATTAATGTTTCAAGGAGGGAAAAAAATCGAGGAGTTAGGAGGTAATAAGTGATGCCAGAAATATGATGGGTGTTATTGGGCCAAAAAGAGTGTCTTTCAAAAAGTGTCTGAGAGATGATAAAGCATTTCAATGAAACACTGCAGAAGAAAAGTCATATTCTGTTTAAAAAAAAGTCATATTCTGTTAATAATATTTGTATATCATGTTTTATTTTCAACATTTCACTTGTTACTCTATGAGAGTCTGTATCTTTTGCACTCTTGTCAGTGAATATTTGGTAGTAGCAATCTTTTTTTCTCTTTTGGATCCCTGGTATTACAGAGCCAGCATCTCATAGAATAAGAATAAGGTTCACTCTTATACTACGTAGTCTATGCTTCCCATTTAAAGCTTACCTATGAATGGCAAGAAACATTCTACTAATGAATCAGCTCTGTTTTCTAATATGTTTTGATAAGAGATTTTTGATGGTTTCAAAATTTTTCTCTAAAGCTCTCTAGGCCCCTAAAGCTGTTAAAAATGGGAAGAAGGTGTTATTTTTTAAAATGCTGAAGAAGTAGGGTCCCTTTTGGACAGACGCTGATCTTTTTTTCCTCCTCTCATTTCAGGCCATCCGCTGCACACTGGTGAATTGCACATGTGAATGTTTCCAGCCAGGGAAGATTAACCTGAGGACTTGCGATCAGTGTAAACATGGCTGGGTGGCACACGGTGAGGAAAATCTGGACTTTTCTCCTTGCTCTTGTTATGCTCGTGTAAGCGTGTTTTTTTTTGTTTTTTTTTTTTTTTTTTTTGTCCTTTTAGAGCCATCACTGGCCTGGAGAAGAGAAGGGTCAGCTGTGCCCCAAGTGTTAGCTCCCATGTAGCCTGCAACTCCCAAATAGCATATTCTTGGCTCCCAGAAGTAAGGCCAGGCGGGCAGCTCTCAGCAGAAGGGCTAGATGTTTATAGCACAGTTGGGTTCTGAGTGAACGCAGCAGCAGCCAGCAAGCACCAGGCCCCATGGAAACTCAAACATACCACAGTTGGCCTTTCAGGGCCGGGACCTCAGAGGCGAGCTGGCAAATCCTCTTTGCTTGAGGAGAACTCCTCCATGACTGCTCACCCTTGTCATCTGCTTTCGGGGCAGAGTTTATCCTCCCAGATGTTAAATTTTGTATGGTCTTAAGGTGAGTGAGTGAGTGAACGGGAACATTATTTGACTGGTATCTGAAAAAATAGTCCGTAAATACCCCCTTTCAGCGTGCCCAGGGATTGGAGGAGGCTGGCCCCCGGTGGAGGGTGAGCTCTGCATAGGTGTGTGTTCCGGACGAGGGTGACCCAGGGCCACGGCTGGAAGTGCAGAGGCTCTTTGCCAGATGCACAGAGCTGTCCCGTCCCTGGGCCTTGACCAAGCATTTAACTGTCCTTCTGTCTGGTTTATGTTTTTTATATTGAGGCCAGAGGAGACTTGGGAATAAGCAGAGGCGTTTTCTTCACTTCCTGGACTGTAGAATCTTAAAAGATAGGTAATGTTTATAGAAGAAATCCTGGCTTGGGATTTTTTTGACAGCCTTGGGGGATTGGCTCTTAAGTGGACATATTCTTCATTCCCAAGCAGTGCCAAATATCCAGTGGGTTGTATTTTTATAAATGTCATGTTATTCTAGCTAGATCTGAAGAAATGACACCGGGCCATGCCTTGAAATGCCTTCAATTTATCATATATCTTGCTTGCTGGGGGTGTGTGGGTTGGCATCGTGGAGACATTTCAGCCCTGTGTCTGTGAGGGAGGGAGAGAAAAGAGGTAGAAAGAGTAGTATGGGGGGAACATACCAGAAGGCGTGTGCCTGGCAGACAAAGCCACAGTCCTCCAGCATCTCCAGGGCGGGAACCAGTTCCTGCTTCATTAACAAGGCCAATATGCATAGCAACTCTCAGTCCAGTTCGGAGCACCGTTCAAGCTGCTGTCACTTTGGTTTGCAAGTGACTGTTAGATGATTTCTTCCCCTTTCCTACAGTAGTCTGCTTGCCAGGACTGCTATAACAAAACGCCACAAAATGGGTGGCCTAAACATCAGAAATTTATTTCCACACAGTTCTGAAGGCCAGAAGTCCAAAGTCAGGGTGGTTTCGTTCTGAGGATTCTCTTCCTGGCTTGCAGATGGCTGCCCTCTCCTTGTGCTCTCGTGCTCTGTGCTCTGCGGGGCACACCCTTGGTGTCTCTGTGCATCCAGGTTCCTCTTCTCATACGGACACCGGTCATGTTGGGTGAGGGCCCAGCCTGATGGCCTCACTCGTCTCCAAATACAGTCACATTCTGAAGTACTAGGGATGAAGGCTTCAACATACGAATTTGGCGAGAACACAGTTCTGGTCATGTCACTAAATATCCTTTCCCACAATATGTTTTGGCTCTACCAGGCAGTAGCTTCTGTCTCAAGCCCATTAAGAATCTTGGAGACAAAAAAGAAAAGAAAAACCAAAAAAGAATCCGGCAGGCAGTGTGGGGTCAAATCTTGGCTCTACAACGTTGATGGCACATAACTCAAAATCTCTGCATCTGAATTTTCTTGTCTATAACAGAAGGTTAATAATACCTGCCTTGCGGGATTATTGTGAATATTGAAGATAAAATGTATTAAGTCTTTAAAATAAATAATACATGTTAAAAGTAAAAAACTGGACAAACATGAGCAATAAGGGGGGGCAGTCATTAAACAAAGGACTTTTCATTCATTCCGTCTCATTTTTTCCAAAGCCATCTTGCGTTACCATCATCTATCTACTGTGGTAGCCTTGTGAGTATAAAAGTTTACTGTGTCACCAGTTTATTTTATCTGTCTAACTTCCACATGCATATTACATTAGTAGTGTAATGGGGAGGGGAAAGCAATATTTCTTCCTTCTTGAACAACATAAATTATCCCCAGCCACTGGTTGTTTCTAAGATTTTCTGAGGGATGTGGTTTTTCCCCCAAACTTCAATAAGGTTATTTCTGTTACATCAGACTGGGCTTCTCCTACTGTGTCGTTAGTAATCTTGTGTTTCTGGCATATTAATTTCGAAGTTTCTCAGTTTTAACTTTTCTTCACCACTGTTATCACCTTGACCTCTTTTCCCCCCACAGTAGCAACATGTCTGTATACAACTCACAATATGGACACACAGATAGATATCCCATTCTTCCCCCATATAGTAGTATATATAAGACAGCGAGGGTTTGGCTCCTAGCTTTTGAGTTGGCAGTGAAATGAGAGCATCCACTCTTTTTGCCCTTAGCATTTCAGCTAATTGCTTCACTCTCTTCCCCTGCACAGAAAACCCTGAAATCATGTCTTCAGTTATTTCTGTTCAGAGGTGAGGCACAGCGGTCTCTCTGGCTGCCTTACTCAGGACATTGTTCTTTAAGTGGGACAAGGAGAAAGTGACTTATTTTTCTATGGTATGATTTTTCTGTGAAAGTGGATAGAACAGCAAGCAGTAAGACTACCAAAATACATCTCATAGAATCGTTTCACCATAGCACTGAACACACTTCACCAGTAATTGTACCATAAAAAATTAAGATTTGCCATTAAAAATAGCTAAATGACAAATCAGGGGTTCTTTACAAAAAGATGAATTTTTAGAAATTTGTTGGCCTCTTTTGAATTAATGTCTTGCTATATCTTCTTTGTTATCAGCATCTTCAGTTTCTTCACAAGATTTTGGATTTCATAGGTTATTATTCACACACACACACACTCTCACTTTATAGCCTTATAGATTGTATCTTAAACCTACTTGAATTAGTGATTTTAGTTGCTTTACAAAAATCTTAAGATGTTTTAAAAAATTAAAAGGCATAATGAATTCATCATACTGTAACACCTGAACTTTGAAATTACTCACTGGGCCATGGTCCTATTCACAGGTTACTTCCTTGAAATCTTAGCACCATTGAGTTGAGAGGGGAGAACCCAAAAATGATTCCTTGACTACCAGGAGGCATTTCCCACTGAATTAATGAAGGATTCCCTGCTCTTTTTCCCCATTAAGGAATTTCAGCTCATGCACTTTGATAATAAAAGCCGGGCTTTATTGATTTTTAACATTATTTAAAACAAGTTCTTTTGGGGTATAGGTTTTCCATACAGACAGGGTATAATAACCTGGCATTTTCTAATTTTGTCATATTTCACAGTCTTTGGTTAAAGGACTCCAGCATACTGCTACTTAATTCACTTAACAACTGTATTTTTTTTTCCTTCCTCTCGGCATTGTCTTTTCTATGTTTTTCCTCCATTTGTTTTATATTACCAGAATGAGTCTTGTAAAAAAATTTTAAATACACATTTTCTGCAAGTTTAATTTTTCTTGGTTTAACATTATCAAAATAAGGTATCAGCATCAGAGCAGTAATGGACTTATGACATAAATGTTTGGGTTGGTTGAAATTTAGGATGTTGCATTTTCACCATACTAGGATAGTAATTTTGCTATTCACAGCACTGAAGCTTCAGACAAAGAATTTTTAAAAACACTCATTTATCTATTTGGTTGTACTGGGTGTTAGTTGTGGTACTTGGAATCTCTAGTTTTGGCATACTAGATATAGTTCCCTGGCCAGGGATCAAACCTGGGCCCCCAGCATTGGAAATGGAGTCTTAGCCACTGGACCCCCAGAGAAGTCCCTCGGCCAGAGATGATGATGTTGCTGTTGTTCAGTCACTCAGTCATGTCCAGCTCTTTGTGATCCCATGGACTGCAGCATACCAGGCTTCTCTGTTCTTCACTATCTCCTGCAGTTTGCTCTAACTTTTCCATTGAGTTGGTGATGCCATCCAACCATTTCATCCTCTGCTGCCCCCTTGTCCTCTGTTTTATATAGTCTTACAAATTAGCAAGTATTGTTAGTATACACTAAGTAGTGGGCAAGCAGAAGTGGATAGAAGAGTGCTTTATGTCATCAGTCTCCTCTGAGGAACCTGCTCTCAGCAAGAAGTATAAGTAATCAAATAAACCCCGTTGCCTTTGTGATAAACTGGAGGTGGGACATAAAGGTTGAGGGCTACTGTACTAAAGGAGTTTTAGTATTTATTATTTGCAAATTAGTTGTAATGTATAGTCAAGATGATGATTTTGTTTCCAAACGATTAAGATAAGGTATTCTAAATGATTTTCAGACGTTTGATGATAATCTAAGACAAGTGGAAAGTATTGTTTAAAATAAAAACTTGATGAGATATATTTGATTTGATAAAAGAGGTGGGCAGATTTTAGAAAGGTTATTTATTTAGAATTTTTTCCTTGGCGAGATCAGTAATTTTTACTTCTGACAAAACTCACTTGTTAAAACTACCTTTTTTAAAAAAAAAAAAAATCCACTGTTTCTTAGGATGTCCTGTAAAAATTTTTCAAGGGTAAGAGGCTTGATGGAAAAAAAAAACAACAAGTACTGCATAGCTTAATGAACCCCGTAGTAGCTTGCTTGGTGCAGATTATTTTCTTTATAAAATACTTCAACTTTAAATACTTTAATTATTAGCTCAACAAGCCAGCTGTTTTCAGGCCAATATTGAAAACTATTCAGAATTTTTAATGTAAAGAACAGGCTTGACCTGTGTCATCTGGACATCAGTGAAGAGATATTTATTGAATGTATATCATCTGTAAAGTATTGGGCCAGGTATGCTTTGATTCTTCAATTCTGTGCCACAGGAAATAGTAACCAGTATAAAGTTAATTTAGTGTCATCTACCAACCCTCTTTATGGTTTAATGTACTGTAAGACTTAATATTCATATAATCCATTAATTTCAAGCATTTCTTTTTTTGTAATTCACTGGAAGTAATTTCTCTCTCTTTTTTCTCGGCATCATTGAATTTGAATTCCCAGCTCTTTACTAGATTTGTCTTATCAGAACAGGGGTATTTATAGAGACACTCACCCAAATAGAAAATATAGGACATCCCATTAAATTTGAATTTCAGGTAAACAGTGAATAATTTTCTAGTATAAACACATACCTTGCAAATTTAGCTGGTCCTGTGTTTTTGCTAAATCTGGCAAGCATACACCTAGAAGAAAACCCTAGTTAGGCTTAATTTGCATAATTAAGTCCCAAATCAAGGCCATTGGTTCTGAGCTTTCTGTAATCAAAATCCTTTTGATTATGTCCGTCCTACATTTGGAATCACGAGATCACAGTACTGTGTTTACAGACTCCTCAGATTTGTTGTCTGCACGGTACTTTATAAGGATTTAAGCAGGGTAGATCAAAACTAGTAATTTTTCATTTTATTCCATGAAAGGTCACATGTCTTTATTATTTGTCCCAGTCTGTGCTCTTCTTATGAATTGTCTAAACGTCTGTGAAAGTGGTTTATCCCCAACTGGTAGCTCTGTAATATTCTCCCTGACTTTAGTCCAGCAGCCAGTGTAACTACTTAGCTTTCCTTTTCCACTCTCTGTTCTTCGCTAGCCTTCTAGAAGTCTTCTGTCAAAAGCAATAACGCATGACACTTCTGTGACCTCATGCTCACTCTGAGTAACGCAGCAGCAGTTTCTGTATGATCATTTGTAAATTTGTCAAGAGTAAGAGAGGAGGGTGGGTAAAACAGTGTCCTCTGACAACGGAAAATAATGCTTGAAGATACTAACCAGCAAAGTGCTGGCCTCCTTCTTACTGACCTGAAGACTGTCCCAGCAAGACTGAATTCTGCTTTGGGAGAGAATTGTTGAAGAGGGATATTTAGGATTAGATGAAAAGAGTAAGAAAGGCTGTAGCTTGAGACCTCGGCACAGGGAAATAAATGCAGGCTTCAGCATGGCAGTGACAACGGATCCTTTGGGAGGAAGTAGGTCGCCATGCCTCTAGGGCTTTCCTTAGAAACACGAGGATGGAAACCCCACCCTTCTCTTCCCTTGGTGCACTGGTTTGGAAAAGGTGGAAATTAGTGAAATATCTGCTTAAAAGAACTTGTTTTTGTAGAAGACTGGGTTCTTCCCAATGGTGACTCTGAAACCTGGCTTGCCTAGCTGAAGGATTCTCTTCGAGTCAGGGAAACTAGCTCTTAAGTGCCTTCTAGCTCTGCCTCCATGCTTTCTCCATGGACAAAGTCCTTGAGCATCTCTCCACTTATTTTTGTTTTAGAGAGCAAACGCAAGGCCGCTTTCCTGCCTGGCACATGAGCCATCTTTGCATGACCTGAGGGCACCGTGCCCTCTTGTGCTTCTCTCCTTCACTCCCTGATCACAGCTGATAAGCTTGAAAAGGACACCCTCACAGACGTGACGGTTCGCTCCTTGATTCATGGCACTAACTATATTCTTACTGCGTCCCTGAACTGCTTGTTTTGATTTGTTTCTCAGCCTGCCCACCTTTGGAACAGTGCTTTGAACTCTTGATTTTTTTTTTTTTTCCAAATCACAGCACAAACAGTGTCTCCCCTTCAAAGTCCTGGGCTCTTTGCCTGTTAGCTCCCCAGATGTTTTTTTTCCTAGCTCCATTTTATTCAGACAGAAACATAAGGTGGATCTGATAAATCCTGACCTCTAAAGTGTACAGTGCAGGTCCCCTGCAAAGGACTTTCCAGGAAGGAACTGGGGATTGAAACTACAGAGCTGGAGCCCCAGGGTCTGAAGAAGCTTTGGGTACACAAATGGGGGGAGTGGGCCTGAAGACAAAAGGAGGTAAAACTGCAGCTTTATAGAAGTTCTCATCCTGGCTCCACCGCCTGCTGTCAGTGGGACCCAGGCCAGGTTACATCACCTCTGTTTTCTCCTCTTTGAAATGTGGCTGATGATAGTGCCTAGTTTGCAGGGTTCTTTCTGATATTAAGTGAGATAATCTACTTACTAAGTGTTAGTTGTTTCTAAATTCTTACATAAGTAAAACTTCAACCTTGATGACACAACAGATGTGTTTTATCGGTGGTTGAAGGGGTTATAAGTTGACTGTATTCAGGCCAGTCTTCGAATCCCATCTCTGTCTCTATTTAGTTAGCCCCAGTTCTTTTCATCTGTAAACTCAGGTAATAATAGGAATCTACCTGAATAGCACAGTGACGTTTTGAGGAGGATTAAATGAAAAAGTGGACTGAACAGTAATGATACCCTCTAGGGCCCCATGCAGGTTTTCTCTGGTGTCCAGTGCTAGAATAAGGTCATCAGTTTCTTTGGTTGTAGAGCCCAGTTTTCCCAGGGTGATCTTGTATTCCCCAGCAAATCCAATTTAGCTTCATACTGTCCATTTCTCCTAAAATGTCAGGTGAGCTCCTCCTTGAATAGAAGTCTGAAACACTTTTTTTTTTTTTCATATTTTAAGAACTGCTCATCAGTTGAACTGAACTACAGGATTACTTATTTGTTGAAAATCCAAAAATCAGAAGGAAATTAATCTCAGGCAGGATGAAAGGCTACTTTTGCCTGTTTTCATACCTGTATTCTTGCATGTGAAGTGCCTTGATGGGCTAACCACTTTATCATTTTATTGCACTTTATTACATCATAAATTTTTATATCTTGCTAACGATCCTACAGGAAGCTTAATTGTTTATAGGAACATCTTAATTAACTGGAGTTGAGCAGGTTAAGCAGAACACAAATTGAAGGGGTTATAAATGAAACATACTCCGCTCCTCTCATTTTACTCAGGATGCTCTGTTCAGATAATGAGGAGATGCTTTTGGGTCATAAGAATCCAGGATGCCTCAGCAGAACTCTCAACTGTTCTTCCTCCTCCTATTGTGTCATAGTGAGGACTTCTTCCAAGTGTGGGTCCCCCCCCCCCCCGCACATAGCCATCCTCCACCCCTCAGCCCTGTACTTGAACAGTAAAATCACTGGATGAGATATTTATGGTGTTTAGAGAAATTCTGACTTGTATTCTGGGAGGCATGAAATATTGTCTTTGCGACTCATTCCTTACCAGGGTTTGCCTTTCAGGAGAGTAGAAATCTGTAACTCTTCAGAAGCTTGAGTTAATCTGTCATTAGTGAGCATGTACCCAAAGTGTTGTGTTTGTTGTTGTTGTTTAGTTGCTAAGTCATGTCTGACTCTTTGTGATCCCTTGGACTTACAGCCCACCAGGGTCCTGTGTCCATGAGATTTCCCAGAAAAAAAGGATACTAGAGTGGGTTGCCTGTTCCTTCTCCAGGGGATCTTCCCGACCCAGGGATCGAGCCCACCTTCCTGCATTGGCAGGCAGATTCTTTACCACTGAGCCACCAGGGGAGCCCAAGGTATTTTATCTGTTCAGTTCAGTCACTCAGTCATGTCCGACTCTTTGTGACCCCATGGACTGCAGCATGCCAGTCCTCCCTGTCCATCACCAACTTCTAGAGTTTATCCAAACTCAGGTCCATTGAGTCGGTGATGCCATCCAACCATCTCATCCTCTGTCGTCTCCTTCTCCTCCTGCTCTCAATCTTTCCTAGCATCAGGGTCTTTTCAAATGAGTCAGCTCTTCACATCAGGTGGCCAAAGTATTAGAGTTTCATCTTCAGCATTAGTTCTTCCAATGAACACTTAGGACTGATTTTTAGGAGAGAGGAAACTTACTACTGGGCTTCTCAACAGATTGCTTACAAATGTATCCAGTTATGGCTGTAATTATTTTAAATATTTTCCCAATCTATTTGCCATGAAGTAATGGGACCAGACGCCATGATCTTGTTTTTTGAATGTTGAGTTTTAAGCCAGCTTTTTCACTCTCATCTTTCACCTTCATCACCGCCCATGGCCTGGTAACACAAAATGCCCCTTAGCACTATCCTCAGCCTGCACTTGAGTTACCCCTGACTACAGAGACTCTTTAGTTCCTCTTCAATTTCTGCCATAAGAGTGGTGTCATCTGCATATCTGATATTTCTCCCAGCAGTCTTGATTCCAGCTTGTGCTTCATCCAGCCTAGCATTTTGCATGATACATTCTGCATACAAGTTAAGTAAGTGCTCTACATATTGGTGAAATATTTTATGCATTGGGCTAAATAGGAAATATTTTTAAAAAATTAGTTTCACTGTTCATTTTTTTAAATGAGATTGGCTTCCCAGGTGGCACTAATGGTAAAGAACCCACCTGCCAGTGTAAGAGACGTAGGAGACGTACGAGACGTGGGTTTGATCCCTCGTTCAGAAAGATCCTCTGGAGAAGGAAATGGCAACCCATTGCAGTATTCTTGCTTGGGGAATCCCATGGACAGAGGAGCCTGGCGGGCTACAGTCCATTAGGTTGCAAACAGTCAGACACGACTGAAGCAACTGAGCACTGAGAGAGATTTAAAATTACATATGTGACTGGAATTGCTTCTGTTAGGCATGGCTGTTGTGGCTCTCAGTGTGAGATCATGTGTTTGGTTAACCTGGTTTCCTGGTAGAGGAGTTGAAATCGATGTGAGAATCCTAACATCCCCTCTCCCGGCTCCTGTCCGTCCCTCACTCAGTCCTTTGTGCTTTCACACGTGCTGTGCTGTCGGTGTTTGCTCTTTGCTCTGCCCTGGTCGTCAGGGAAGCTGGACCTCCTTGCCCCAAGAAGCAATTAAGTCTTTCCTTCTGTATTGTTGTTGTTCAGTCGCCCAGTCATGTGCGACTCTCTCTGACCCCATGGACTGCAGCACGCCAGGCCTCCCTGTCTCTCACCATCTCCCGAAGTCTGCCCAAGTTCATGTCCATTGCATGAGTGATGCCATCCAGCCATCTCATCCTCTTACACACTCTTCTCCTGACCTCAGTCTTTCTCAGCATCAGGGACTTTTCCAATGAGCCAGCTGTTCACATCAGATGACCAAAGTACTGGAGCTTCAGCTTCAGCATCAGTCCTTCCAATGACTATTCAGGGTTGATGTCCCTTCAGATTGACTGGATTGATCTTCTTGCAGTCCAGGCGACTCTCAGGAGTCTTCTGTAGCACCACAGTTCGAAGGCATCAGTTCTGTATAGTATCAGTATATTTCACTGAGCCCACAAGGGTAGTTTCTATAATACCAACCCCTCCACTAGCTTGGGACCTCAGGAAAAGCACTTCATCTCTGGGTGCCGATACCCACTGTAGCATCCCCCACGTGAGGAGTGAGGTAGCCCATGGCACGAAGGATTATGCAAGGAATCTCCTGCATGTACCTAAAAGTCTCTGATTTCTGATTGCCAATTTCTTTCCCAGCAGCCTCAAGCACAGCTTGCAAACCACCCCACCCTGCCTGTAGTCCTGTTTTTGTATTTCTTTATCAGTCCTTACTCTTGTTTTCATCTTTGTTCCTCTGTGCGACTTCAGGTAACAAAACAAGTGAAAGGCAGGTGGAAGGTTTCAGTAGCCTACCCAACCAGGAAGTAAATTTTAGAGAAGTTAAATTTGTTTGATCATTAACAGATATTGGCATTTTTGTTTTATTCAGAAGATCTGTCTTGAGCTAAATATTTTTCACTTTTTATTTAGTAGCTCTTCAATACTCCTTTGCCTGCAAAAATAGGAGGGTAAGAAATCCTCCCCTCTCCCACTTTTGGCTGTTCATGTTTTCCACTATCAGTAAAAATTAAAAAACAAATCAACCTCTCACATACAAGAAAACACCTGTTTGGCTTGGAGAATTTGGCCTGGGAGGTCTTTTTCCTGACGGGCCAAAAGCGACCATCACAGGGCCCCTTATTAAAAAAAAAAAAAGAGTCATTTTTTTCCTTTATTTCATATGAGCATTGGCAGAAACTCTGACAAGCAGTTCTTCATATTTTATTATGTTCTTGTCTGCAGAATCTCTGTCAGGCAAAAACCTTGTCAGCGGAAAACCTGTCGTGGGATCAGAGGAGACAAAAACAGGTGTCACATAGGCAGTCAAAACTGAAGGAAAAAAAGATTAGGCTAAAGAGAGAGAGGCAGACAATTACATTAATGCCATTGCTTTTATCTTATAGATGTGTGTTATTATCTCGGGGTGCTGAGTGCGCAATTGCCTCAAAGAAAAGTAGACAGGAGACAAGGGGAAACTTGATAGTTATTAACTGAAGAGGCAGTGTGTCAAAGCTGGATGGGGTTCAAAGTTTTGCAAGGGGAAAAAAACTGCAGGCAGCCAGCAACGGCTGTGTGGTTCTGCTTTCGGCTACATAAACCTAGTAGCAATCTAACATTTTTGACTTGGAAACAGATCATAGAGAAAAAAATTAATGAAAGATTTCATTTGGAGGTTTGAGGGGGGTAACATTTATCCTATAGACATGTGACTGAATCATAGTCGTTTCTCTCATAAAATCTTGCCTCGATGTGAGACATGAAGACAGGCATTTGTCAGTTCAGCTTTGTTGTTTGGATATGTTTAAAACACCTATTATCAACACACTTTTAATTAAAAAAAAGCTATTAAGAAGCCCTTTTACTAAGTGTGAACATCTGTACGTGCAAGCTGTAAATTAGGAGATCACATATGTGTGCCTCCGTCAGAGACTAAATGAACTTGGCAAGTGTTTTACTGTATTTAAAAACCAGTAATAGAAAATATCTACAGGAACAATGGCTACACTTGAAATTTTGGACCTTTAAAAAAATTGTGCCTGTTGACCCTGATGAATAGATCTTGTCTTCTAATTAGACATTAGAGTCATTATTATGAAATTGGTAACCAGGATTCACCGGGCCAACCAGTATCTCTCCCGTTTCTTTGTTTATGTCATTTCAGGAGACTTTCATTTTTTTTCTCAAAAGTTGGTCTCCATTAAATATTTGTGATGGTAGAAAATAGTTTCACTTTGCAAGTGGCTTAAACTATGCTATTTTGCCTTGTTGATGACTCAGGTGTCAAAGAGCCAACTAGTAGCAAATGGGATGGGAACTTTTAAGGCCTTCTCTACTCACCCGTACATCGATGATATTAGTGAAAAAATCGGCAAGCATTGCGTTAGTCCTTAACATTTTCTGCTCTTGCATTTAAAAATTGGTTAGTTTAGCCTTTTCCTAAGACAGCCTTCTTAGCCCTTTTTTATGAGCAAATCTTTATAGAGAGGTCTTTTATCCCGCCAGTCACTGATGCAAAGCAGTTTGATACTTGATATATGCATTAAGCAAATCCAGCAATCCAGAAGAAAACACACGTCAGTGTCAAAAGTGTGTGTGATAGCCGAGAGTTTCAAGGGATTACAGTGGGGGAAAGAGAGATTGATTATAGATTTAGAATGAGATTTCAGACTGACTTACTGGGAGAGGGAAGGAAAAATACTTCTGACACAAAGGTGACGTTCATTTAAAAAAAAGCTGAATATAATCATTTCTTTCTTTTAGGTGTTTTCTACCAAGTGCTGTCTTTTGTATCACTGTTCTCTCTAGGTTTTGAAATACTTCTTCACTGCTGGGGTAGAGTTTAAAGCACATATTCTATCAAAAATTAGTATGACTTGTATTTGCAATATTTCCATAATGAAGTTTCTGATACAGATCTATGCTACTTCAGGAAAATTAAGTCTTTAAAGTTAATAAATTGGGAGTAGGGTGATCATTCTCTTACAGAATTCATTTTTTTGTTTGCTGAATAGAAGGATATTCAGCAAACAAAATATGCTTATTTCAATAGTTACTTTTAAAGGGGTTATGTTTTGTAGTCAGTGTGCATTTAATTCATTGATCTGTGAATTATATAAAGCAGGGTTTTGTGTAGTCAGCTCTCAGCTCTCCTTGGTAACGAGAGACTGGATAGAACAACAGCAAGAATAATAATAATAATAATAATCCCCAAACCTGATCGCAGTAGGTAGATTCAGTTATTCGATGTCTTCTAGCCTTACTGTCAAGCTTGCAGATTGCATTTCCTCTTTCCGCTTAATCACCTACTCATTGGAGATGCAGATGAGGAGAGATATACCCCCAAAAGTGGGCCTTGGAAGGAAAAGGAAGAAGGAAGAGAAGTACAGCCAAGGATCTATTTAGTCTCCTAGCCGAGAGAGCGAGCTTCTGAATAACCGCATTAATAGTCTACTTTAGGTGTGCCTTGGTCAGACTTTAATGATTTCCAAAGTCTGTTGTGAGGACTTTATTATGCATACGGCCACAGGGGGGGGAATGCCAATCAGTTTGAAATATTACCTATATAGTCTCAAGTGGAGCTCAGATTCTATCCTGGACTAATTGTGAGAGTGTGTGTGTGTGTGTGTGTGTGTGTGTGTGTGTGTGTGTGTGTGTGTGCGTGTGCGCGTGCGCATATCCATATACACTCAAAGCTGCATGTCAAATAGGGAACAATTAAAATCCATAGGACAGTTGGGGCTCATTGGGACTCCTTCTGTCCCCCTTTCCTCCCTACAGTGTAGGTTCACTTTCCTATTGGACCATAAGAGTATTCATCTACTTATCCCTCATGTATTAAGAGGAAAAAAAAAAAAAATCAAGGACTCTTCACATAAGGCATACAGGGTATAGTAATGTAATAAGGGTTTATGGTGGCTCAGTAGAGGTGTCTTTTTTTTCCTTCTTTTGACTTAAAAACACTGACACACTATTTGTTCAAGAAAAAAAATAATAAGCCTTTCACATAAGGACTGACAGTTTTTATCACCAGGCTTGGGGATCAACTGTTTCAGCTCTGTATCATTCCTTTTCTTCTTTCCTTAAAAAAAAAATTCTAAAAGCAAGCCTTCTCTCTCTTTGATATTAAATATCCTAATTAATTCAACCTTGACAGTTACAGTTAGAAAGTTGTGACTTAAAGGGAACATGAGTTATTTTGTACGTAATTTGCTCCCAATTGCACACTTCTTTCCCCCCAAAGTAGTGGGTAAAATGTGCAGATCTAAATATTACTTCAAGTCATAAGGAGTTTTTCTCTTAGTAACAGTCGTGGCCACCTTCCTCATCCATCACCTGATTCATGGAAAAGTTTTTAATATGTCATGATTGCCATTTATTACTGTTCTCCTCCAGTGTGACAGCTATTACTAGGAACTGGCTTACAACCTATGGTAGGTTAAGCCTTTGCCTTGCACTCTGATGCTCTTGCCTAGTAAGAAAGCCGAGTCTTATAATGGGAAAGGATTGATGTTCTAATGATTCCAAAGGGCCCCTTTATGATGAAATTCTAAATACGCAAAATCCCATTAAACCTGTAGAAGTTCATGGGCAAGCTACATTGAAATGACATATCATTATATTGGGTATAATGTGCATGTTATAAAGTGTGATATAATTGGAAATTATTGGTCATATTAGCAACAATGAAGAGCCACCCACCCTCATAAATTCAGAGGTTATGGTCTGGGTACTTGAAGTAGGAAAGGGAACAATATTCTGATTATAAGTAATCAAAACTTAAAAAATCTGACCCCAGAAATTGCCCTAATAAAATCTGTTGCTAACAGCTGTTTTTATTTGACTCTTAAAGTAATTGTGGAAAGAATTCCATAAAACAGCCTTTTAAAGACACATTGAAATGTTAACCTCTTAGAGATTAAAATAGTATTCTAGGACCCAGAGCTGCTAAAAGCTGACCACTTGATGCTATTATAATTTGGATTCTAAGGGGAGTTGGGGCAAGAGACTGGAGTTCTCAAAACAATTAGCTTTGCAATTTAGGGTTCACTTGGCTTTCTCCCAAAATCAAAGAATAAGGCTTTATAAATTTTTTTCACTTGTAAAATTGCTTCAAATTAGTCTTTGAAAATTTAAAAATATCCAGGACAGGACCGGAAATTAGTGAAATAGAAGGCTTTCTTTTAGACTATTTTCATACAAATTTTTAATTGTTTTACTCTGCGAAGTAGGTGGCTTTGAAAAATCATTCCATTTGGCTCGCTTCTCCTTTTATTGAATGGCTATAAGCTTCACACCACCATGCCCGAACAGCTATTTGATGGAGTCTGCTGGACATCAGGGCCTGAAGTGTTCGAGTATATTCCTGTGGAAACCACCTAAGTCACTTGAATTTGGCTTTTAAAGAAAGTTATGTTTAAAAAAAGTTGTGGAAAACTAAGAACTATAAACTATCACTGAGAGCCAATTTTCTAGGATCAGTGAAAAGCACTTTTATACTCCAACATTAAGAAAAAAAAAGTATCTGAATATGTTCTTATTTCTATGACCTTCACAGAAAATATTAGAAGTGAAGTCTGTAGAATTACAGGTTTACATTTATTTTAATTTATTTGAAGGTTTGGGGAGTAATTCCTGTTATTAAAAATTGAAATAAAAAAATAGTTATTCACATTTCATTTGATAGATGCAAGTTCTTTTATAACCACCTCTCACACACTACCAGTACTATTTTATACATTTGAAAACTGAATTTTATAAAGGGCATTACTTTGTTCTTTAAGTTAGTAATGTAGTTAAAAGTATATATTACTTCACATTTATTACATATTTTGCATTACACTTTCTACTTATTTTACATTTACATTACATACTTACATTAATGAACCACAAATATGCCAGCTATTGTCCTTATGGTGATTCCGTTCTTGTCAGAAATGAGTTTTCTTCACACTGACTTATGTATCTTTTGGCTTAGGCACCACTTTCCTTTGAAAAGCTATAGATTCTATCAAAGTGTTTATTGAAATTATATCCAGGCCTTAATTTTTCCTTTGTCTTATAGCCAGAAAATTACCAGTTTAAGCTTCTGTTTCTGGTGTTTTCAAGAAATCCAGGTAAATTATGTTTCCTCAGTAACCTAATTCACAGTTTCAGAAGCTCTCATAGTATGAGCCCCCCCCCCACCTTTTCTAACTGGAAGGCATATTGAACCCTATGGACAGAGGAGCCTGGCAGGCTCTGGTCCTTAGGGTCTCGAGGAGTTGGACGCAGCTGGAGCAACTTAGCACACACAGACATCCATACTGTGCAGTTAAACCCTATTCTTTTTCCCAATAAAATTCTGTATACTAAAAAGAGGTTAATTTACCTGTTTGCTTTTTCTCTTTTCCTCCAGACCTTTTACAAAAGAAAAACAGCCTTTTCTTTGGAGATGTTCTTAGAATGTTATCGTGTTGGCTGTTCTCTGACCCCCTTTCAAAGTCTATACACTTGTCCTTGGGTATCCAAAGGGATTTGCTTCTAGGACCTGTACAGATATCAAAATCCGTAGATGCTCAAGTCCTTTATAAAAAATGCTGTAGTGTTTGTTTATAACCTAAGCACATCCTCCCAAATCTGCCATATATTTTCATCATCTCCTGATTACTTGTAATACCTGATGCAATGTAAATGCTGTGTAAATTATTGTAAGTGTAATGTACATGCTGTGTAGGTAGTCTTAGAGTATGGAAAATTCAGGTTTTGCTTTTTGGAAATTTATGGAATATTTTGTATGTGGATATTTTCCACCCATGGTTGGTTGAGTTCATGGATCAGTACCCATCGATATGGAGGAGAACTGGCTCTACCGTATCTTTGCCTATAGCTAGGAGACCCTAAATCTAGCACATGGGTCACAAATTTAGTTATCTGTACTATGATTCTCATAATGTCTGTTCATTTCAATCCAGTCTCTGCACCTTGGTATTAAGCTTGTTTTCTTTAATATCACTAGATCTCATGCTGATTTTACCTAGAAATCCATTGGATGACCCCAAATAATACTTCCAAGTTGTAGGAAAGGGAATAAATTATGCAACTTTAGTCAGTGCTTGCTCAAACTAGCAGCCCCACCTCATTTCCTAAACTGCCATAATTACCTTCCCCCACTGTTTTCAGAGGAGTGTAAAGAGCAAAACATCTTTTGAGAAGACTGATTTGAAAACTGACTGTTCTCTCTGTGTTAGGCCAGAGAGAACAAAGGCAGGCCGCACCACACCAGACCAGCCAGGAGTCACTTTCACTAGTGGACTTAGGAGAGTCTACAAGTCTATACTACAGTGGTAGAAGTTAGTCCAGAGAGGAGGGATAGGTCCAGGGGAGCTGAAGTGAAAACATTGACAGGCACTCATTTTGAATGTTCATGATATGTAAAGTTCAATGGAAAAGCAACAGCAAAATACAAGTTTTTAACTCTAGCATAACCTCAACTATATAGAATTACATAATTGGACCATAAAGAAGGCTGAGTGCCAAAGGATTTTGAATTGTGGTGTTAGAGAAGGCTCTTGAGAGTCCCTTGGACTGCAAGGAGATCAGACCAGTCCATCCTAAAGAATCAGTCCTGAACATTCATTGGAAGGAGTGATGCTGAAGTTGAAACTCCAATACTTTGCCTACCTGATGCAAAGGACTGACTCGTTGGAAAAGACCCTGATGCTGGGAAAGATTGAAGGCAGGAGGAGATGGTTAGATGGCATCACCTACTTGATGGACATGAGTTGGAGCAAACTCTAGGAGATGGTGAAGGACAAGGAAGCCTGGTGTGTTGCAGCCCATGGGGTCACAAAGAGTCAGATACAACTGATAGACTGAACACCACCACCAATATAGAATTATGGATTGAAGGAAATAGATGCAGCTACATCAGCCTGTAGGCAAATAGTACCTTTGGTTGGTGGGATTATGTATGTTGTCTTCTGCTTGTTTTTCTTGAATTAATATCTTTTCATTGAGTATCTGTGGCATCTTCATTTAAAAAAAAAGTACAACAGGAAAGGTTTGATTTTTAAGCATTTTGGCAGAGTTTCTTAGGCTTCCCTTTCACAGTAAAGGGGTCAAGGACATGTTTGGAATTTAGGGCACAGGGCTTGGGTAGAACTCAACTTACAGGTTAGGGATGGCCTGTGTAGTACAGGAGTAGTTGGATTGCTAAAGGCAGATGGTCACAGGTGGACAACTGGAGAGGTGGTGCCTCTGGAATCCTGACGGGTCCCAGGCATCTCAGTTGATTTCCCGTCCAAATCCTCTAGACTCAAAAATCTCAGTCATCTCCCTCATCTTCACTGCAAGCATCTGTCTTCTTCCCCATACTTGTTGGCTTGGCTTTGATTATTTGTTCTCCTTTTCTTTCTCCTTGTACTGTGGTAGCAGTCTTCATGCTATTGGCTTGCTTGCCCCCAAAAGAATTTTGAAAAGAAAAAGCTGTCCTAATATTTTCATATATTAAGTAACTTGCCAAGGTCATAAGCAAATTGGTGGCACAGATAGCATTTTAACCCTTGGTGTCTGGCTTTAGAAACTGTTCTCAGTCTGGAGGACAATGAGCACTCTTTAAACATTGGGAACTTCAAGTCATTGCTCTAAGTCATTATTTTTTCTCTTTAATTCTTGTTTCCAGTTCACTGTCTCCAAATAACATTACCAAAAATGAAATCATATGTTTATTGGAAAGTCTTTTATCATTCATACCTGCAGGGAAAATTAAGAAAATAAGATATCTATAATTGGAAATTTTATTGTTTACTTTTGATCATGAAGAGGAATAAGATCAAAGTAATATAAATATTACAGATTTTCCTAACTTGTTAAATGTAAAGTGAATTTTTGTCAGAAATGCATCTGTCAATAAAATGGATAGGACAATGAATTGTTTTCTTCCCCGATTAGTTCATGGGTCAGTAAATGAATAGATCTTATTGTAAGAAAGAGGAAATGTACACTCTCAGTTCCTTCCCCATTTTTGCAGATCTAAGTGCTTGGACACCTGTTCACATAAATAGGTGCAACTGGAAACTATCACATTGTCATTTGGTTCTTAGGAATCATTTCAGATAATGTTCCAACAATTACAGAGTGATCAGTTGGTTTTGTTAAGAGGGAAGAAATGCACGTCATCCACCTTATTACTCAGATATTGTTAGTCATTTACTTTCTCAATTTTCTGCTCTAACAAGATATGATGAATGCCTATTTATAAATTTAGCCATGAATATTTCATTTAGAGGCATATCATTTATTATTATATACACCAAAAAGATTGAGAAAATAAAAATACTGTGTTATTCAAATAACTTCTGCAATATATCTTTTTTAAAAAGGAGATACTTTTATTACTGCAGATTTAGCTATCATAATTGATGAAAATTTCCACCAGTGCTCATGGTCAAATCAAGCTGCCAAATCAGACTTAATTATCATTGAAAAAAAATGAACTCACATTTCAGTTTAAATGAATGTATTAATATACATTTTGAGAAATATTAATAAGAATCAATAAATTATGGGCTGCATGTCATAGGACAGTTTGCTTAAACAGTCCAGGATAAAATGTGGAGCTAATAAAGTTAACTTACTAAGTATACAATAGAAATACTATTTCTCATTACTTAATTACTAATGATGTGCTATGAAGTGTAACTTTTTTTATGAAGTGAGGAATATGTTAAAATTCAAAATATTCCTTTGATAATGCAGTTGGTTTCATCTGTGTATCACTGTCTGGTGTTCGACTCTAGGAACAAGATAGATAAGACTCATATTTTATAAAAACATGGTCAAATTTATAATGTATTTAATGAAAGGAGTTACATATTGCTAAAAATGAAGTGCTTTGGCATTTAGATTATAATTTATTATAATTTTATTTCTATTAAGAGGATATAGAAATATTTAAAACTTTATAAGATGCAAATGATGCTTAATAACCAAAATAAATATTTTGATAGTACTTGATTAAATGGGTAGTAATTACCTTATTAAATAATAAACATTGTTTCTGAAAGGCATCATGTAAAATTCATATCCACAGGTTTTATTCAGTGTATCTAACAAATTTCATAGGTCTGAGAAAATATTCAAACTGAATTTAAAAGAGTGGTTATCACATATGCTTGGGGCCTTTACTTCCCAGGTGGTGACACCTCCTGGGGGTGAGTATTAGGAATAATTGAAAAGAATGGAGGGAAAAGCCATTTTCAGCATTGGACATTTTTGCTTTGCTCTCATAGGATCCTTTCTAAAAACTGATACATTATCATACATAAGAATTCAGTAGGTGACTGCATGACTGTTGCCCCATTTTACATAATGTCTGAATTCTGAATATTTCAGCATAGACCCAAATATCAGGTTCTAGTTACCCTTTACTTGCATAATCAGGGAAAGAGGGCCCTTGCCTAGGTTCTTGGTGCTTTTATTAATCATTAAACAAGGCTTCACAAAGCAGTTCAAATTGGCCATTATTTTGGCACCCAAGAGAGCTTTACACCCTAGGCCAGTGCACTGACTAAGTCAAGGCAGAGTGTGCTTTTATTTGGTCAAGAAGAAAGGATATAGTTTTCAAAGGAGGATTGGGGGTGGATAATCTGCATGGATGGGCTTCCCTGGTGGCTCAATAGTACAAAGAATCTACCTGCCAATACAGGTAACATGGTTTGATTCCTGGGTTGGGAAGATCCCCTGGAGAAGGAAATGGCAACCCACTCCACACATCTTGTCTGGGAAATCTCATGGACTGAGGAGCCTGGTGGGCCACAGTCCATGGCATTGCAATGAGTCAGACCTGGCTGAGCGACTAAACGACACTCTGCAAGGACAGGCGGGTCTGTTCTCGGGGGAACTCATTTTGGGAAAGAGTAAATATGGGATTTCAGGATCTTGAAGCTGAGTCCGTGTGTCTGCATATCTCTGAATATCGCCAGGTTTATGCAGATCATCATTTGAAGTCTAGGGGCTTCCCTGGTGGCTCAGATGGTAAAGAATCTGCCTGCAGTGCAGGAGAGACCCGAGTTTGAGCCCTGATTTGGGAAGATCCCCTGGAGAAAGGAATGGTTATCCACCCCAGTAGTCTTGTCTGGAGAATTCCATGGATAGAAGAGCTTAGCAGGCTACAGGCCATGGGATTGCAGAGTCAGACACAATTCAGCGACTAATACACACACACACACACACACGAGTCAAGGTATCTCACAGTAGCACATGGCAAACATTTCCTGCCCTGTTCACTTAGCTCTCAGTCATCTTGCCCTTTGACTCGTCCTTGTGGTTTTCAGTGATGTGTATGTGTTAGGGGTGTGTGTCAGTATCACCTGTGG
Source organism: Antilocapra americana (assembly GCA_007570785.1). NCBI lineage: Eukaryota > Metazoa > Chordata > Mammalia > Artiodactyla > Antilocapridae > Antilocapra > Antilocapra americana. The sequence continues at coordinate 4,180,452 of ML663041.1, forward strand.
TAATTTTTCTTTTTAAACAGATATTATTTACTTATTTGACTGTTTCTAGTCGCCGTTGTGGCACGCAGGAGCTGCAGTTGTAGTGTGCAGGCCTCTCTCTAGTTGTGGCGTGTGGGATCCAGAGTACCTGGGCTCGGTAGTTAAACGGCACCTGGCGTAGTTGCCCCCACGGCCTGTGGGATCTTAGTTCCCCCACTAGGGATGGAACCCACATCCCCTGCAGTGCATGGCCAATTCTCAACCCCTGAGCCACCACCAGGTAAGTCCCAGTAGGTTTTCAAATGAACCTTGACCATCTGCCTTTCAACCCTCTTCTTTAGGGGTTGTGGCTGTGAGCCAAGTGTCCCCAGCTGACAACTGTTCCTTTAAATAAACCTCCGGACTCTCATCCGAGTTTTACATCTAAAATTATGTCATTTTAATTTTATGAAATATTTAATATTTTCTATATCCTATTAACCAGAAATAAAATTATAACCTTTCCAGAGGTTTTGGCTTGCAGTGTTAAGGTTTATTTCAGACCCGCTTGTCTGACTTTTCTGTGTCCATCTTCCACTTGTTGGCTGCAGGTTTGACACATCCATTGGATATTCCGTTCTCTTACACACATCTCATTAGTGCTGTGGTTCTCAAAGTATGGTCCCTGGCCAGCAGGATCAGTGTCTTGTGGAGGCTTGTTAGAAATCCTATTTCTTGGCCCCTACCCCTGACCCAATGAATCAGAAACTCCGGGGGAGGGTGGCCTGGGGATCTGATCTGTGTTTTAACAAGCCCTTTCAGCTGATTCTGAGACACACAATGTTTGAGAATCTCTACCTTAGTTCCATCTACCTGGACTGCCACCCTCCTTTCTTGCCTGCCAGTATCTTACAAGACTGTGCCTCCACTGCAGAGTCGCCCTCTCTTCTGTGCCCGTCAGTATTTCATCACATCTCTTTTATGGCATAGAGAAAAAGAGCATCTGCATGCAGCACCTGCCTTGCGGATGAGTTGTTAAGTGCCAGTGAGTAAATGCATGTATGCATGAATGAAGGAGAAGAGCGTGTTAGCAGGAGTGGTGATCAATAAGGTCAGCTGCTATGGCGAGATCATGGAGAATAATGAAGGGAAAAGCGATCGGATTTTGTAGGGAGGCAGGTGTTGGTGACCTTTGAAATGCTTGCTTCAGCAGAGTGATGGGCAGGAAGCCCAGCCTGCTGGCAGTTAGGGACTTCCAGCATGATGAAGACGCGCATGTTACGAGAGTTGCTTATTGACTGTTTATCTGAACATGCAGTAGCAACAGAATTTCTAAGAGAAATAACTAAGTGACCTTAGGCCAGTTACTGACCCTCACAGAACTTGTAGGCAGTAATAGTAATGTCTTGTGTTCTTAATCTTTTTAAAAGATTGAACAAGGTCATTGTAACCTTAGAATGATGCCTGCCTGACATTTAGTTAGTACTTAAATGGTCATTTCCTTTACTCCTCCCCATACAGCAATTTTTTTATTTATTAATGTGATGGATGGTGTCCATCACCCTTGGCAAATTTTATATTAAATTTTTAGGGATACCCTCATTCCAGTCACTGGAGAAATTGTGAATCGCATTTGGCCTGGAAACTAACATACCTTGAGTTGAGCTGCTGACAGCTTCTTTGAAATACATGTTATCTAGCGGAAAGAATACACCTGAAAGGTAGTTGTCTTAGTTAGAGTTCTTTTAGATACAAATTACAGAATCCTACTTCCAGCAGACATAGGAAGAGAGAGAGGGAAAGAAAGATTTTGTTGGCTTGGGTAACTCAAAAATAACCGTGTCTCCTTCAACTGGATCTTCTGGTTCAAACAGCGTTGTCAGTCCTTAGTCTTTCTCCAACCATTCTGCAGCCCCCCTGTCCTCCACGTGACTCTCATTCCCAAGCTTATTTGACAACTACTGATTTCAAGGAGGGAGAACTCCCCACAGTTCTAACTGAAACCCTGGGTTCAATATTCCTCTTCAGACTTAGGTCACTTGCCCTTTCTTAAATTGGTTTTTGTGGCCAAGGAACTAGGAGGTACTGGTTTTCCAGGCCTGGCTTCAGGTATCGTCTATTCTATGAAATAAATGGTACTGAGTGTACAAGAGAGGGGCTCCCTGAAGGGAAATGTGGTTTCTGTACCCAGAATGAAGGGGAAGCACAGCCAGAGGAGCAATTAATATCATCTTATTGTATAGAAAAGTGCTTTTTTAAACTGTGCTTCTGAGAACTCTAGGGGTCCCACTGAGATGCTTAAAGAGGAAGGGAAGAGATAGTAACTTATAGTGGGAAGTTGTCAAATTCATGTCCACTCAAGCTTTACCAAGAGTAGCTTCACTTTCAAATATTTTTTTTGTCCAATTTCTGGTAAAGCTTTCATTTGAAAAAGGAATTTTGGCAAAACAGTTGATATAGGACAATCTTAACAGAGGTTTGGCCCATAGCTTATAAAGGTAGGAGACCATCTTTTCCCATTCCATCCTGCTGAACAAGTTTTTGCCCTGCTTTTCCTTCATTCCTATTGGCTCAAATTTCTAACCTGCCTGAGTTCCAGTCTTGAGTCCCCCACAGTCAGACATGGGAAGAGCATAACCTTAGGCAGAATCCAGTTCTCAGTTTACTGTTACCATGAAAATTTTAAAAATCATACTTAACCCTTTGCTGACCAAGGAGACATCCCCCTAAAGCTGTTGACAACTTGGTGACTCAGTACAACCAACAGTTATAAAGCAGAAAGTTTTTATTTCATTCAAGACATTTGAGCATAATCTTTGATGATGTGTTTATGCTGAAATTTGCAGTTGACATCAGCAAGCTGGGGCAGTTTAATTTTTCCAGCCTTCCTCTATGGCCCATCTCCTTGATAACTGCTGCTTAAATCACACACTAGGAGCTTTTTCCTTACCAAATATTGACTTTTTAAACTGTTTGGCCCACGCTTTTATTTTTCATATCAGAACCCAAAATGTAAGCCAGGCACTTATTTGTGTAAATAAAATTATATTGGAACACAGAGAGCCCATTAGTTGAAGTTTGCTTTTCTGTCTATAATAGCAGAGGTGAGTAGTTGTGAAACTGGAGGCATGGCCCATAAACCTAAAATATTTACAGTCTAGCCCTTTACACAAAAACTTGTTGACCTCTACTGTCGAGTTACGTGGCTTACAACAGAATTCCTACTTCTGGACACGTGGCATGCCAAACGATCAGTAATGTTCTTTTGTTTTCTTAAAAAATATTTGCTCAGTTATTTATGAGTGCGTGGTCTTAGTTGCAGGACACGGGCTCAGTAGTTGCAGTGCATGGATTTAATTGCCCCACGGCATGCGAGATCTTAGTTTCCTAAGACCACAGATGGGATCCACTTCCCCTGTGTTGGAAGTCAGATACTTAACCACTGAGCCACCAGGGAAGTCCCCAGTAATGTCCTTTGAATACTCTTACTCTCTGATGGTCTCATAAGTGTATCTAGGGATATACTTCTGCCTTATCTGTTCTACCTGTGCTTTTTCAGTTCTTCGAACAACCTCTTTTTAACCTCAACAGTTTAGTCCTCTTCATCCTGTAAAACTGCCAGCCCTTTTTAAAGAGTGGGAAGAGAGAGGGGTGAAACTTTACACCTGGCCCTAAAACACATTGGTACACACCACTACATATACTGACTGCGTAGATAACAAGATGCCGGTCACATGGACAGAAATCAGGTTTGGTTTCACTTTATGCCCCCTCTACTCGACCCTCCCGATTTCATATTTGTTGTGGTCGCAGCAGTGTATTTTGTGAATAAGAGTCTGAAACAAGGAGTTTGATAAAGGGAAAGGGAGGAGGAGCAGATTCCACCCAAGCTGGATACTGGATTCTGTAAGCAGAGCAGCCACTGCTCAGAAGATGAGTGGTTAAGCTGTACTTGAAGAAGAGCAGGGATGATAATGCCTCTTTCCTGCCGTCTAAATGCCCTGTGGAGTGAGAGAAGACTTCAGTCCCTAGGCTTGTGAATCCCTTATCTTTCCCAAACGTTAAATTAATTTTTAAAGCTATTTATTCAAAGTTGACTTAAGCACTAGAATAGAGAAGATCAGACAAATCAGCTGCAAGAAATGAAGTATGAGGAAACCCGAACTCTTTGACAAAGTATTCCTGGGAGGAAATGTGTTGAATGAAGCCAGCGGGTAAATGATAAGGGCCTTTACACTGTGGATGTAAGAAGGCAATTTATCAAGAGTACATGAACTCTCCAGTGACCACAAGTCAGGAGGAAACGAGAGTGGAGGAGGAGCCCTGAAAAAATACATTTGAAACATGAAAAATTGTGTGTGTGTGCGTGCGCTTTTAAATACTCATATTAATATGCAGAAATACCGGTGTATTAAAAGAGGAGCTGCTCAGTGTGTGCACCTATGGTAGCCTGCACTGCTCAGGGAGAAGGTTATTGGGAAGAGTGATTGAGGCATTCAGCCAGACAGTGGTTAGAACTTGCAGAAACCTCGGCTGCTTGCAGGTAGAATTAGGTAGATGTGAGCCCGGCGGCTCTTGTGTGGTGCCCATTTAGGTGAGCATCTTTCAGGCTCGCGTGTTTCTCTCTTTAAATCTCTAGAAGGTCATCTCTGGCTTTCAGAGGTAGGGGAGAAATGTGATTTCTCAGATTTAAGGAGAAAAAGGCCTAATTATTGAAATATTAGTTCCATTGAACATATTTACTCTGAGAAGGATCATCAGTTACCTGTGCTGAGGTGATGTAGCTGAAATACACAGGAATTCTCACACTTTAATTTGGTCATTTTTTTCCTGTTTCCATCTCATACTAAGCCCTTTATCACAGCTGTTAATAAAGTACCTATTTATGACTTGAATTTCTTTTTTTGTTTGTTTATTTCTTCTGAATAACTGTTAGAGAACACTAAACTAACGGGTAAACAGCAGGAGGGGAATTTTGGAGAACTGAGTCTTGGAATAATTCCTCTTAGCTAATTCAGCTTAAGGTAAATGACCAGCCCCCATCTGCCCCCCCCGCCCCGCCCCACAGAGGGCAGCTTTCCTTATTCCCTCTGGATTCGCCTCTTACCCCTATAAGTCCAAAGAACACCCTCCTCTTCCTCTCCAAGCCATCCAGGTACCTTAAGGGGTGTCTCTTACTCAGAAAAGCAGTGCTGGTTGAACGTGCTGTCAGGGCCTGAGCTGGCCGTGGTGTGTGTGTTCCTCCTTTTGGTGCAGAGATGGGGGACACCATGGTGACTCGGGCTGAGCTGTAGTTCGATTAGCAAATTAATTGGGTTTTTAGTGCCAGCCACAGTCATTTAGAAGCCTCCACAGTGGCTCTCTTCCTGCAAACCAGGTGTGTTTTGTGTTTGCTGTTGTCTGCAGTTTATAAACACATGGAATACAAAAACATAAACAAGCCAGGAGGAGGTGGGAAGAGCACTATGTACATTATACCGTCCTGTTTCCATTATCACCCAGGTGTAGAAAGGGAGGGCCCCCCCATAACTTCCAGTAACTGGCTTCTCCTTTCTTTTATCTCCACCCTCTCCTTTTTTCTCTTTGCCTTCCCGCTGCCCCTGGACCTCCGGCGGGACCGCCACAGCCTTGGATAAGCTCAGCACACAGCACCTGTACCACCCCACCCAGGTGGAGATCGTGCAGTCCAACGTGGTGTTTGACATCAGCAGTCTGATGCTCTACGGCACGCAGGCAGTGCCAGTGCGGCTCAAGATCCTACTGGACCGTCTCTTCAGCGTCCTGAAGCAGGAGGAGGTGCTCCACATCCTGCACGGCCTGGGCTGGACGCTGCGTGACTATGTCCGGGGGTACATCCTTCAGGTAGGGGGAGCCGCCAGGGCGGTGTCTGGGGCCAGCTAGAGGAGGGCTGGGCTAGGTGCCCTGGGCCAGCCTGCCCTCCCTCCCACCCCCTGCAGGCCCAGGCATGCATGCCCCATTCTGGTTAACGTGGTCCTTCTGGCGGGCTGGGCAGGGCATTGGAAATCAGGAGTTGTGTGCCAGCCAGCCGGCACCCAGGCTCCGTGGCGAATGTTAGAAGGGAGATGGTGGCCTGTTGCTTAGGGTTGCTCTGTTTGCATTCTTCTGAATTCAGCTCCCTCTCCCTACAACATGGGCCTCCCAGTTTCCCTGAGTCTTCTGGAAGCCTCCTCTGAAAGGGAGGGCTCAGAGGTGGGTGATGGGTATGCGGCAATCTGAGGCTGCTCTTCATCTGGGTTTAGCAGAGTTCGTTCTCACACTTAACCTGGTAGGTGTGGTACTTCCTTGGTGGTCTCTGCACCCTAACCATTTATTGTTTCTTCATCCAAATCAGAGGAAAAACTGTGTAACCTCTGTAGTAAACTCCCTGCTTTTGTAACCAGTAAACCCTCACATTCCAAAACCTGCAGACCTGGTTATAGACTTGGCCTTCACAGCAGCTGTTCCTCCAGCTTGAGCCCCTTCTTTGTGTCAAGGGCATCTTGGGTCTGGTAAAGGACTTTCCTGAAGGCCGGCAGCCTCCACTCCCCATACCCCCAGGCTCCTCGCCTTTTCCGGCTTTTTTATTTTTTATTTATTTTTTTTGCCGTATCTCCTAAGTCGTTTTGCATTGTGTACTTTGCCTCTGAAATGTTTTTATGGCCATCTGTCTTCCTACGACCCTTGAAGGGTAAATGTTGAAAGCGGCATGTTGGGAGACCCCAGGATCCAAAAAGACCACACTGGACGATGAAGAGATACTCCCTCTTGCCAAAGGAGATCGCAGTTGGAGAAGGTAGACTCTGAAGCAATGTTTTGAAATTTCTCATGGGCAATAATACCAGGAGAACTGACCCCTTCAAAAAATAAAAATAAAAACTGGTTTTGGCTCTGCCAGCCTTGTTGATTCCCCAAACCAGCCTGTGGTGTGTGTAAGGCTGCCAGCTTGGTGTGTAATGAGTGAGGGTTTATGGGGGTAGAATTTCGCCCTTGCTTTAACCTGGCATGAACACACACATTCCTATCGTTCTCCTGTGTGGTACCACCAGGTGTTAGCCAGGGCGGGTGAGCAGACCATGGGGGCTGCGTGGAAGTAAAGAAAGAGGGAAGATAGGAGAAGGTAGGATCACCTGTCTGCTACAAGGATCGCTTAGTTAGCGTAGAATCATTTTGTAGGGAGATGTCAACTTGGAAGGCACGGGGAATATGGCCCTCAGAAGATGAGATGATGCTGATAATAGGAATAATTATATATTACGTTTTCAGTTTATAGAAGACTTTCACAAGCATTATCTCATTTGCCTCGGGATGGGGACATTTCACTGGGGTGAGTGGAGAGTTAAGTCCTGGGTGGTCAGGGGGGCCTCAGGGGGCCCAGGGTGTCCAAGAGGAAGAGGCCAGAAAGAACAAAGTGTGGAAGCAGTTTCCCAGTCCCTGCTCCTGCCAGCCTAGAGGTGCACACAGTGCCATGTCTTTCTGTAGTGGTTTGCACATAGGATTATTAACGTCCGTCTGGGATGGGTTTTACCCCACAGGAAGGAGCAAGCCTCTTGCAGCATTTTGAATGGAACTTTCAGCTTGGCTAAGCACTCTTTCCTTTATTAAAAACTTAGAGTAATATTCCCCAACCTGGCCCCATTTTCCTGCCTCCACTGTGATGCTTTGTTCCGTCACCAGTGCTTTACTTTTGTTCTGCGTGTCTGTTTTGCCTAAGTTATCTGGACCATTCATACGGCCTCCTTATGGAAGCACATAGATATGTGTGTGACTGATGATTTGCCATCATGACAACCCAGTGTACGTGGCAGTTTGATGGCAGTAAATCCAGAGCCTGCTAGTTGTCCTGGGGTGTAATCCTATTGTTCTGCCTTGAACAGTGCCTGTTCTGTGTTTTACTTGAAATTACTACTTAGGTGTTAATTTTGTCTCAGTATTTCGACATAACTCTAAGGCAGGCACAGAAAACATATTCCACATTTTGTTCTGTATGAAGGCCTCAGATTTAAAAATATGAATTACAAGAGAAATGAAATTTCAGAGGAAAATTCAACAAAGCCATTAACTAATATTTATAGTCTCTAATTTGGGGGTGAAATACTACATAGAAGAAACATGTTCAATTACTGTGATTCTTAAATTATAGGTAATTTTCATTAATTTCATGGCAATTTTGACAAAGTCTCAATTTTAATATAATCTTTTTTCTCAGAGTCTAAAATTGACATTTTGAGAAAATTGTAGGTGATTTTTACATTAGAGGAACACTGTTTAGTTTCTGTCTTGTTTTATTGGTAGGATTGATGTAATATGAATTTTATTTAAATGATGCTTTTTGTTATTCAGAATTTATCATCTACTTGTTTCTTGTGAAAACAATTCTCAGCTTAAGAAAAAAACAAGAAGTTGAAGCCCATAATGCTGTTACTTATGTAGTGAGACAATGATCATTTCATTTAAAAAAAAAAAAATAGGTAGGCTGTTTAGAAATAAACCTTTTTTCTCTCAAGCCATATGTTTGATTATTGGTCAGTATTTTTAAAATTATATATAGTAAGGTATGCTCAGAAGACTTTGAATATAATTACATGTAACATTTTTGAGCAGGTAGACTATAAAATGTGCTTCCAAAGGTTGTGGAAACCTATAATGCACTATTAGTGTACAAGTCATTTTATCTGGCTAAAACTCAATTGTCTTGTAGCCCTCAAGGCATCAATTTTAGCATTATTGCTCTCAGCAACAGTATATTGAATATTATGTCAGTTAAAGGAGAATAATTATCAAGGCAAGTTAGAGTGGCTGTTAGTCTTACCGCATATTGACTTGGTTAGCAGTTGGCTATAGATTGTGTTACTGGGCAAATGAAGATGTACTGTAAGTTGAACTGGTAAGGCCAGGATATTAATTTAACTCTCTCTGGGTCCAAACCTACATCCCTCATGTATAAACACAGCCACTTCTGGTTTCAGAAATACTTTTGAATGGGGGAAAAGTATCTATAGCAGTGTGTGATCTGATTTTGAATTTGGGGATGTGGGGGAAACAGGGACTGGCTGTTCCAAACTATCCTTTGCAAGCATATTTGAAGAGGTTATTAAAAGAGAAAGGGAGATGATAGTGCTGCCACAGATTTCTTTCAAAGACTGGCAATGTTTTTTTTAAGAATCCTGTATTGTTTCTATAAAATTGCTTTTCACTTATACAATTATCTGTGTGATTCATAAGCTAACCAGTGGGCTGTAAACTGCAGAGCATGACGTGGATTACAGTGAGTTAAGAATCCAGGTAGTGTCTTAAAGGTGAAGAACCTAGTATTCTCTGGTGTACCAATTAAAGTGTTCATTCAGAAAGTGCCAGAAAAATGAAGCAAATTTTAGGCATTTTCCCACACAACAGAAAAAGGAAGAAATAGGCAATCTGATCCTAAATAAGCAATATGAGGTATTTTTTTTTCTGCTGCTGAAGAGTCATTCTTATTTCAAGTCTCTATCTCATGGTAGATCTATTGACAAGGGCTAAAAGCAGTATCCTGTTTTTTCCCCATTTTCCCTGACTGTGACCCAGGAAGTGAGAATATAGGTGATTATCACTGTTGAATTTAATCATTTAAAAATCAAGTGTTCACACAGTCTGTTTGGCAGTTTGAACATGTAACTGACTTGCCTGGGCTCATATGCCAGCCCATGTGTGGAAATCTCCTCCTTTGCAAAATGAGTCCTGCCAGGATTCAGGGAGCCATATCAGACACTCCAAATAATTAGCTGAGGTGTCAGCAGCCTGGTGAGAGAATGAGCAGCGATGCCCATTTCAAATCACCTGTGTCTTGAAACAATCAGAACTAATAGAACAATCAACCCTCTAGAAGAACATTTCCTCAAATATCTGGGCCCATTGGTCTTAGAGGTCCAACTTAAGCATGGGGAGGACTTCCACTCTGGAGCCTTTCCTTAGAGCCTTGTGATAGTTCAGTTCAGTTCAGTCGCTCAGGCATGTTTGACTCTTTGTGACCCCCTGGACTGCAGCACGCCAGACCTCCCTGTCCATCACCAACTCCCAGAGTTTACTCAAACTCATGCCCATTGAGTTGTGATGCCATCCAACCATCTCATCCTCATTGTCTCCTTCTCCTCCCACCTTCAGTCTTTCCCAGCATCAGGGTCTTTTCAAATGAGTCAGTTCTTCACATCAGGTGGCCAAAGTATTGGAGTTTCAGCTTCAGCATTAGTCCTTCACAATGAATATTCAGGACTGATTTCCTTTAGGATGAACTGGTTGGATCTCCTTGAGTCCAAGGGACTCTCAAGAGTCTTCTCCAACACCACAGTTCAAAAGCATCAATTCTTTGGCGCTCAGCTTTCTTTATTGTCCAACTGTCACATCCATACGTGACTACTGGAAAAACCATAGCTTTGACTAGACAGACCTTTGTTGGTAAAGTAATGTCTCTGCTTTTTAATATGCTGTCTAGATTGGTCATAACTTTTCTTCCAAGGAGCAAGGATCTTTAATTTCATGGCTGCAGTCACTATCTACAGTGCTTTGGGAGCCCAAAAGAATAAAGCCTGTCACTGTTTCCCCATCTATTTGCCACAAAATGATGGGACCGGATGCCATCATCTTAGTTTTCTGAATGTTGAGCTTTAAGCCAACTTTTTCACTCTCCTCTTTCACTTTCATCAAGCTCTTTAGTTCTTCTTTGCTTTCTGCCGTAAGAGTGGTGTCATCTTCATATCTGAGGTTCTTGATATTTCTCCTGACAATCTTGACTCCAGGCCTTGTGATAACGTTAGCATAATATAGGCTCTGAGAGCAAGTGATTTTTGAGGTTAGATAAGTAACTTCCACACCTTGCCCACTTGATAGCCTCTTTCTGTGAAGCTCATCAGAAATCTTCCATTCCTGACCACACTCAATTCTTCATCTCGGGGCGCCTGTATGTGTGGGTTCTCCTGCCTAGACTCTTCCACTCATTAGTTGTCCACCAGTTTCCCGCTTTTTCACAGAGACCTTATCCAGTCCAGCTTAACCCATGTAGGTCTTTTCTCACATAGTTGTCTCTCAGAATTCTGTATCCCTCAAGCTCCAATACAATTTAAAAGAAGTCAACAGTTAAAATGGTTTTTCCTGGCTTCCTCACTCAGAAACACCATGAAGCCAAGGTACTCAATACATACTTGTTAAATGAATGGGTAGAAAAGTCTGCTTCACTTGATGTAAGTTGATGTTTCACCGTGGAAGCCATGGCATACCCAGTGACTTCACTTGGTGCAGCGGCCCTTCGTCTTTCTTTAGGTGTCCTGGGGACCAAAGGCTGTAACAGAAACAGAAGCTCCACCCCCCCCAACACCCCCTAGCTAGTGGTCTGTGTAGAGTAAGTGTTTTGTGGTATCCATGTGGTAGGAAATATCAATCTGAAGCAAACACTTGGATTTAAACAGCCCTGTGTGGAGCAGGTTCACACACATTTGCTCTTTGAATCCTCTCTGTCATACCACCCTCTTGGAGGAATTGCCAGTGAATTACCTTTTGTAGTTGTTGAAGCTCAAAGAGGTCAAATGACTTCCTTGATCACAGAAGCTGTTAATTAGCAAAGCTTCCAGAGAATGAAGAACCACTTACCTCTTGTGCATCACTGTAACCGGCCTCCCAGCCTGGCATGTAATAGTGCTTGCTAAATACTGGATGGAGGAAATTTTGAAATCTGATTCCCATGTGGGTCTCTGACTCTGTGAACAGGAAGACTATCAAGCTGTAATATGTGACTGTCTTGTAGACTGAAGTGGTGTGGTTTGGGGAACATAGAAGGCTGGAGAAATATTCAGTAGCAAAATTAGGTGAAATTGGTTCCTGGTTTTGGGTTCCTTCTCTTGCCTATTTCCTGATATTGCACCTGTATCAGGTTCCCTTTGTTTTGTTATTTCCAAGACCCAAACTTTTCCTCTAGATCTAATGGTTAATAATGCTTCACTGTCAATGCTCATCTTTGACTAACCTTTCCAGGGATACATGCCTATCATAATTGAGTCTGAAAAACTGAAGGTCTTATACCTAGTTAGTAAGATTTCGACTATATCATGTGCCAAGAGTGGAGCAGAGATGAAGTAGCTCTTTCCTGGTCCATAAAAGGATATCAAGTTGAATGGTAAAGGAGGAACTGGGTGCTGGGTAAGAAGATCAGGCCAAAGTCTTGGTCCTGCCACAGATTATTTATGTGAACATGGAAAATGTGCCATTCTTAGCCATGGTTTTTTCATCTCTAAGTTGAGATAACCCTTTATACCTCTTTTGCTTTTTGGATGGTGAAACGATGAAATAATGTGGATGAAATCATGTTGTCAGCTCTAGTTCCAGTTGGTCCTTTCATTTACATCTGTACCTAGAGTTGGGTTTCTCCAGTTAGAGCAGGACAGTGTCCATTCCAGGCTCATCATGTTTCTCTGTAGATGTCAGATGCTTAGTAAAAGATAGGAAATAGGTTTTAGCCATTAGTTAATATCACTAGGATAAATGCTAGTTCTTATAGTAAATAAACCATAAAATCCTATTGGGTTAACCCAGTAGGAATTTCTTTCTCCTTCTCAGCTGATGTCCTGTGTGGTGAACCCTTTCCTCCCTGGGGTTATTTGAGGGCTAACTTAGTGTCTCTCTGGTGGCTCAGATGGTAAAGAATCCACCTCCAGTGCAGGAGATGTGGGTTCGATCCCTGGGTCTGGAAGATCCCCTGAAGAAGGGAATTGCAACCCACTCCAGTATTCTTGCCTAGAGAATTCCATGGACAGAGGAGCCTGGTGGGCTATAGTCCATGGGGTCACAAAGAGTCAGACACGACTGACTGACTAACACTTTCACTTTAGTTTTTAGGGCGGGCAGAATGTGGGCTGCTGCACCACACATGAGAGGGGCACTGACCTGCGGGCATTCTGCAGGGACGGAGGCACCACTAGGAGCGACTGCTCGGTGGGGCTAGTGTCCCAGCTACCCCCAGTCACATGTGTGAGTTTGAATCCTGGATCCAGTTCTTACTAGATGTGTAAAAATAGAGCCTCAGACTGGGCTCCCTTACCTGTCAAGCAGGGATACTCACCGCCTCATGGGTTTATTGTGAAGATAAAATAAGATGATGCACATAAAGCATTTAGTCATGCTGCTTGCTAAATATCCAGTAAGCATTAACTGTTAACATGATGATGAAAAAGATGGTGATACAGGCTGCTCTAGACTGTTGCCAGCCTGACCATTTTAGAGCTGTGTGTATAAAGCAGATTTAAATCCTGAATATTTTGCATTCCACCATCACTCTTAGAACAGAGTGTCTTCCCAGCCAGTCAGGTGAAAATGTAGATACTATTCAATTGTAGATAAATAATACATACATACCTGTGCATATAATATACATACACACGAACTCGCATGTATATATGGACATGGTACATGTGTGATTGCAAGTAAGAGACAGGAGAGTATTGAGACAAAGATTTTGGACTTTGGAGTGAAGCAGACATGGGTATGAACCTTGGTTTACCTCCTGATAGCTCTATTACCTAAAGATAGATCATTTTACATATTTGTACCTTAGTGCCTTCATCTCTAACGGTTGGTGAAATGCTATGTATGAAGTCCTTAGTGCAATAAGTAGACCACAGCACTCTTGTTGATATTAACCATTACTGCATTGTGTGTGAATATACATGTGAGCTTTTTTTGAGTAATGACTTATTCCATTTATGACTATTATTTTATTACCTTTGCATTTCTCTATTTCATCAACTCTTTCAATACCCTCCCAAGCACCTGGCATAGAATGAATGAATACTTGATAAATTTATTTAAATGGTTAGAGTCTCTGGGCTTTCACTCCATTGCATGAAGTAAAATTTACTTAAAATAGGCACCCTTTTTAATGGCTATTATCTGACCTGAGAGATTTCTGAGGGAATTTCTGAAACAGAAAGAAAATGTATCTAGGTATACATTCATTTAGGTAGTCCTTCAAATAGCCAGTTGTATTGATAAATTACTCTGTGCTGAGTACACAAGAAAACATCTCTCAGGAAGCCTTCACTCACATGGAAAAAATATCTATTAATAAATCATAGGCATTAAGTTCAAAGCTATAAGAATGTACAGATAGGAGGGATTATTTGATTCCAACTAAATATCGGATTATCACCACCATCATGTAAGGGGTCTTTGCATCATTTCCACAATATATGAAACTTTCAGGTGAGAAGGATACAGGTGTGAATGGTCAAGATCCCCCCTGTCTTTGGCAGGGATATACAAAAGTAGATGGTTCAGGACAATGTATTATATTTACAGCATCTGATTTCCTGACTGCTTGGACTATTCTACAGACATTATCCCAGCGATCCTCCTAACCTCCCTATTAGAGAGAGAGTTTCAGAGACTATTATCCCTGGTTCTAAAGTTATCGTGGCTAAAGGCCTCTCAGGCAGGGTCAGAGCTGGAAAAGGAATACAGGGATTTTTGAAGCCCTGGCCAAAGCTCTTAACTATTTGAACAGCAATGAAAATAAACACCTTATATCCAAGGACGTAGCTTGACGTTTTGTACTCAGAGCTAAAATAAAAATATTCCTCCCTTTACCCTTGCAAAGTAGAAATAGATAGCTCACCAAATTCTAAAGCAGAATGCAGCAACTACCAGAAGAGGATTTGTGTCCATGGGAGGTGGAGGGAGGGTTTGTGCAAGGAGCAGAAATGAGCCCAGATCTCACTGGCTATTTGCCGTGGTAAGAACCAATTCAGATTTACTTGAAATTGATATTCTTTGTGATGGCGTCAGGTAAACTCTCTAAAGTGGAAAGGTGTTGGGTTTTCTTAAAATAGGAAATGTAGTCTGAGCTTTGAGTCCAGACCTCAGTTCTCCAATCAATTAGTTCTCTAGTCTTGGAGAAAGGAAATAATTTCTGTAAGCCTCATTTTCCTGATGGTACCTTCATGTTGAAGTTTTGAGGATAAAGGGAAGTAGTTTGTTAAATTCATCTCCTCCAGGGGGTCTTCCTGACTCAGGGATCAAACCTGCGCTGTTACATCTCCTACACTGGGGAGGGTTCTTTACCACTAGTGCCACTTGGGGTGCCCCAGTGCTCAGTATGCTGTGCTGTGCTTGGTTGCTCAGTCATGTCTGACTTTTTGTGATTCCATGGACTATAGCCTGCCAGTCTCCTCTGTCCATGGGGATTCTCTAGGCAAGAATGTTGGAGTGGGTTGCCTAGATCCTCCTCCAGCTTTCTTTGCAACCCAGGGATCAAGCCCAGGTCTCCCATATTGCAGGCAATTCTTAACATCTGAATCACCAGTGAAGCCCAAGAACAATGGAGTGGGTAGCAGGCAATTCTTAACATCTGAATCACCAGTGAAGCCCAAGAACAATGGAGTGGGTAGCCTGTCACTTCTTCAGGGGATCTTCCCGACCCAGGAATCGAACCAGAGTCTCTTGCATTGCAGGTGGATTCTTAACCAGCTGAGATACCAGGGATGCCCCAGTGCTCAGTATAGGATGTGTTAATTCCTTCAGGCAAGCAGTTTTCCAATTCCGCACCCACCAAAACTCCTTAAGTTCCTAGAGCATCAGAGCTTTGTCATTGTGTGTCCATGTATTTTCTTTGAGCTACAGTGTCCTCTGATGTTTTGCTCAGTTTGACAGAATGGGCTGGTGGAGAATGAGAGGGGCTCGCACAGGAACTGAGTTCTATCATGATGATGGCAGAAATCGTGGGCAGGTTCTCAAGACCCGATTGTAGCCTTCCATCTGTTTCTTTGGAGTGACCTACATTTCAGATGCTCATACGTGAGATCACAAAGAGCTATGAAAAGTAGAAAGTAAGACGAGGATCTGTGCAGGTTTCTGGAAGCCTTTGTTATATCTGTGCAGATGGGACAAATGTAAGTAAAGATATACTTATTTGATTCATGTGTGATAGCTGTGGAGGTATTGCCAGCAGCCGCTGGAAAGTAGAATGCGGGCCAGTACATTTGCTAGCAGAATTAAAGTGGCCGCTGCCAAACTGAATTACTCTCGGAAGACCTGTTGAAAGAGGAGATTCTTCAGAAAGAAGAGGCATATTGTTACCTAGTAGAAGGGATGGAACAAACCTTTTTCCATGAAGGAAGAGTGCTGTGTTGTAGAGAACTGTGGGAGGGAGCTCCATTGAGCTGAGGTGTTGGTGAGTATGGTTAGACCAAGCCTGGACCTGCTGATCGGAAGCTCTTTTTCATTCACCTGGTGTTTACATCCCCATCCGTTTCTAAGGGGAGTGACTGGTGATTCTCTTGGTTCACAGACCTGACATTGCTTGCTAGTAACCCTCCAATTTAAAAAGGTTAATCACTGAGTAGCAGCTTCCAGAACAATTGTTTTAGAAACTCCCCACTGAGGTCCTGTTGCTACTGAAGAAGTATTTTCATTTGTTGGAGGCAACTCAGTGACCTCTTATGCATTTCTCAGTCAAGGTAGACCTGGAACAAGGGACTTGTAGTGTGTAGTTCTGTGTTTGAAGAGCACAATGCTTTGCATGGCCACAATAGACCATATTACACAAGACCCCAATTAAGAAAAGGGGTTATTGACTGGCACGCATTTACTGTCCAGAGCTCGTCTGCAGTTTACTGTGTATTTCTCACCTCTAGTCCCCAGAAAAACACTTTTTTTTAGAGACTCTGAGAACTGAAGGTCTTGTCTGTAAGGAGAGGTTTCCTTGTTCTCATATAATTTTCTCTCTTTACAAAGCCATAATAATAGTGTCAGACGCAGCTTTCTAGTTAGTATGAGTAATGTGGTTACTGTATTTTCTATTTTTATTTTAATATGTTTTTCCTGCTGTGGATTTTTTTTTCATTTTTGGTTTTAAAAATAGCAGTTGAGTAAATGTGGTATTTCGAGACTGTGGTGCTCAGTGCATGCTCTTTGGGAGGCAATTCTGAAGGAATACTGTCTACAACAGGCAGTTTTTCCCCCAGATCCTTAGTTGAGTAAGTAGGAGAATGTTTGGAGTACAGACCACTGAAGATATTGGCTTATGGTCAGGTTAGGCCAGGCTTCAGAGACATTGACATTTAAACCATAGAGTATCTATCCCAGAGGTTCTTGCCTCTAGAGTATCCGTCAATATTAAGCCTGTTTATTTTATGGTGTGTTGATAAGACACAGAATTAGGTAGCTGGGGATGCTCCTTAAATTGGTTCATTCATTTGCTTCTTTTTAAAGTATGTACGCAGGTTTAGAATTTTCAGTTAACAACAAAGCACTCTTAAATTCCCCTTGAAAGAGTAATTAAGAGCTCCTTGTCTCTGTGTCCTGTCATCTCTGCCAGAATAAGAGTTCATGCTGAGTATATTCCATTGAGTCAGCCATCATTCCATCACCGGCAGGAATCGCTTTTCCACGTATTGACATGTGAGGGAATGTCTGCTTGCAGTAGCTATGGGCTTGTGCCAGATTTCGAGATCCATAGGGGCAGAGCTGGGAGCTTTTCAATTCTAAATCAGAGATCCGATTCATAATAGCTGAGCCAGGGAAACCGGGTTGAATCTGTGGCCAAAACCACGGCAAAAAAAAACTCCTTTTTTTTCCCCTTTCCCTTTTTGCAGTGCTTTATTGCTTTAAAATATGAGTGCCTCTGTCCATTGCTTCTCCGGTGACTTTACATTGGATTCAAATTGTGGTCTCTTAGGTGAAAAGGTCAGTGTTTTATTCATGCAGCCCCACATCGATGGAGATTAACTGAAAACAGTACAAGACATTTGGATCCTGCCAGACCTAGGGCACCTGAAAGAAGTGTCTTTCTTTTCCCTCTAGCTTTCATTCTGCCTGCTACATAAGAAGATGGCCCTGTCTTCTGGGAGGGGGGGAGGGTTTTGATTGGCTGTGTGTTAACTGCCTCAAATCCATGGCCATAGGGTGAGTGAGAACCCCTGAGAATCAAACATGTCATCTATGTAGCATCACCTGATTTAGTGCTTTTCCTCAAGTCTGAGGTGTCTCCAGGGGCCTTTTTTTCCCTTGCAGCACTGATCTTTCAATGAGGTGCTAGTGTCTGTCCTGAGCAATAACAAGGAAAAGCCGTGAAGTGTGAACAGCTCTTATTAGGGGGGTAAATGTCATTAACGCCTTTGTAGCCTTCTCTGCAATCTGAATGCTCTTGTCACGAGAGTGACTTACTGAAGCCTCCTGTAAAATCATATACATGGAATTTAAGAGGCTGAAGTTTCACATTTTAATTAAGCAAGGTCATTAGCTTCCTTTGCTTATGCATTTTTGTAGTCGATTAAGCTTGTGCCTGGACAACCCTCTTCAATAAGGCTTTCAAAAATGCACCTGCAAAAATTATTTTAAAAACTTGAGAAATACTCGATTTACTTTAAATCAAAGTTTTAGGTAATTGTTGGCATTTGTCATGAGTAGATGCTTCTCTCTGTTTTAATTTTATGGAGGCTCATGCATTCATGTACCTGATCCTAATATGCATGTTTTCATGTGTGGTATGAGAAATATTAGCATTTTAATTTGATGAGTAGGTCAGTTGGATTAATAAAAAAATCTTGAAGCATGTAGTGTTTAAACAATGATTTTATGATTTTCAATGCTTAAATAGGAATCTTTCTTCAACCATGAAGTCCTCTTATGTAAAAGTTTAGTATTTTCCTGAAACTAAAATTTTTATAAGCAAGTTTGCTTCTGTAAACCACTTCTGCAAATTTGAGAACTTCAGATTAATTTTTTGTTACTTTGGATTGTGTCTTTGAGTTATAAGAGAAAAACATGTTGAATAGTTGTATGGTAGGAGGGTCAGATACAGAAGGAAGATTATCTCTTTTACTATGGCTACTAATTTTTAATACAGAAAAATTAATTGATACATCTGGCTAAAACTGTGGGTAAGTAAATCCAGAAAATTTATAGGCAAGTTAGAGGTGCAGAATGGAAATTAATTAAACAGTTGTTTAGTCACTAAGTCGTGTCTGACGCTTTTGTGACTCCGTGGGCTGTAGCCCTCCAGGCTCCTCTGCCCATGGGATTTCCTAGGCAAGAACACTGGAGTGGGTTGCCATTTTTTTCTCCAGGGGCTCTTCCCAACCTAGGGATTGAACTTGCATCTCCTGCATTGGCAGGTGGATTGTTTACCAATGAGCCACCAGTAATTTAAGGTATATAGTATAATGTGTCCTCTTTACTTGGTGTGTACTTTGTTTCAAATTTGATCCACCATCCCTATTTAAACATTTCACTAGGTGACAGTTTTCCTTTATGTTGGGTGTGTTTCCTTTTGTTTTTCTATTTTAAGGGTTTAAGAAAATATGTTCATTGAACAAATATTTACTTGAGTGGTGGCTGGTTTCACGTGGTGAAGAGAGAGGCACCATGACCCTCTGTTAAAGCTCTCAGTTGAGTGGAGATTGGGGCTCCAGTTAAACTAAAGGAAAGCAGATGCCATTGATGTACCTTTTCTAATGTGTATATACGCATGATCTGCAATCAGTGCAATAATGAGTTTATGTAAATAGACTCCGGATATTCTGCCAACTTAACCTGAAAAGTTAATGCTTTAAAGGATTTTAAACATTTCCTAGCTGTCTTGCTTGTACTGTTAAACTCTGCAATTAATAACTGACTAAACCAAATTAATTAACAACCCAGCCCCTACTTTTTGAATTAAAAACATTTAGTTTGAATGAATGAAGTTATGCTCTTGGAAAACTCACCTGTTTATTAGATCACAGAAGTTGAGTAGCAAAGATGCATTTCCTTCCAATTCCTTAACTCAAAAGTGTTTGGACAAGTTAATAAAAACTCATTTTTAGAATTCCCCTTTCCTGAGAATCCAAAGATGATCATTTAAAGCCCTATTAGGATCATTTTGCAAAAACTTCCCAGAAAGTCACTCACTTAGAACCAGAAAATCTCCATGAAATTACTTTGGCCAACACCACTTGGGGAGTAAGTGGGCTAGTTAAAATGTAAATGTTTTATATTAAAGTATGTAGTCTATTAAAATAAGGAACATCAAATTTGAAATTACGTCTGTATTCCATTTGTTAGTTTCCTTCATAGAATTTTAGTTACTCTGATTGCTTACTATTATAAATTACTTGATTAAATTATATATTATATAAATTATAATTAAGATGGCTATAGTCTGGTGCCAGTAGTTCCTTCTTGTGGAAAGTAGGCTCATGTTTAGTTGCACAGTAACAAGGATCCATCTGACCATACCATCTGCTTTGTCCTCTCTTTTCTCTCTTTTGCACCTTACACCTGGATCCAGGCTATTAGTATAAATTATGATTTCCATGGCTCACATTTTAGGTTGACTCTGACAAAGAGATGTCTAGAGTATCAAGATTATCAAAAGATGTTCAGTAAAATCTCTTCATAAATGTTTTTCAAGGCACCAGATGGAAGGAAGCTTTCCTGTGTTATATTTCCCATATGGAAAAGTGTCTGGGACCTGAAAGAGGAACACCCTTGGAAGGGGAATACTCCTTACAAAAGAACTTTATAAAGAGTGCTCTGGTATAGGGTTTTCATGTGTGATTTATTCACTTGAACAGATTGCTTTGAAGGCCCAAACAGCATCTTAGATATATGTTCCCAGACCTGAAAAGTGTATGATAGGTTAAATTTCCCAAACTTTTTAGATTTGCTTATGCCACAGGTCAAGTATGTCTTGCTTATGAGTCTGGTTGCCATTTATTTTAGTCAAGGTTTGACTTTTGCTAAAAACATTGGATTGGGTTTCTTCATGAAAGATAAGTGTACCTTTTCTTTCACATGTTATTTTATATTAACAGAAAGTCAAGGTGGTAGAATTTAAATGCCAGCATTATATGTTGACAATAGGAAAGTGTTATTTGTCTATGGTGTTCTTTTTCAGTTTTTGAGACACAGGTCCTGTAATCAGTTTCACTTAGTAAATATTATCTGAATGTTGAGGAGGGCTTTGAAGATTGTGGTTCTTTTGTTGTTACTCACTTATTTTCAGCAATACTTGTGAAAGAAAACTATGCAGATATTGAATATAAGAACACTTTCTGAAGTTTTGCAAATAATACTTCTGCATGTTTTGAGTGGGATGGAAGGAGACTGAATTACTTATGCATTGAATAACATCGGACTTCCATAGAAACTATCAAGAAGGTAGTCCTTTTATTCATTGCATATGTATTCTTTTGGAAATGACATTCACAGAATTAAAGCTAATTTTCCTCAAGGGCAAACATGTGAGTTGTGTATCCATCTTCTCTTATCTGGAGTAGGTAGTTGAAAAACCTAAGTAATTATGTGACGTCTAGAAACTCTAAACATGTTTCAGGAGTATTTTTCTGCTTAGGATGAGCTCTGCAAGATGCCATGTTGTTTTCACTTTGTAGTTCATTTTTGTGTGCAGCATAGTTTGTGAGATTGGGAGATGCTAATAGATTAAGTGTCACAACTGGAATTACATCACCTCCACTAGCTTTGTTTGTAGTGATGCTGTCTAAGGCCCACTTGACTTCACATTCCAGGATGTCTGGCTCTAGGTGAGTGATCACAGCATCGTGATTAACTGAGTTGTGAATATCTTTTTTGTACAGTTCTTCTGTGTATTCTTGCCACCTTTTCTTAATATCTTCTGCTTCTGTTAGGTCCATACCATTTCTGTCCTTTATCGAGCCCACTTGAAAAATTTAGTTTTAATAAAAATACTATATTAAATAGAGGAAGTTCCCTCTATAAAGCTGAACTAGCTTTGAAAGACATGAAGACCAATGTGTAAAAGAGACAGGCAATATAAGCAGATTAAAAACTGTTTTTGTTAATAAAATTTTAGTTGAGAACAGAACCCAAACTTTGGCTTCAAAAATATTTCCAAATTTTTCTCTTATTTCATTCCCAAATAAATCTTTGGGGGAAAGAATAAAAATGTGAAGATTCATCTCTTCATTTGAACTAGAATATTAGCTTGAGTTAGAATTCTATGAAATATTTATGAAATAAAAAGAGACAGCTTTATTAATGTTACTGTTTCTGTGGACAGGGCTTAAAAACAAGACTCTGAAAGAAAGAGGAGAATTTTTTTTTCTCCATGTCAAATAGGCTGTGCAATTCATGATTATGAAAAGAAAGGAACACAAAGACAAAAGTTTGTTTGCATGAGTTTTAAATTATGAGGCCCAAAACACTGATTGAAATATAATAAAAATTCACATACTTCAGCTTATTAATGTTTTCTGTTAAGACTTACTGCAGAAAAGAATTTGCCAGACTTCACAATGGGAGAGTTTACCTTGGGTATTTTAGATGGCCTTTATAAACATCCATATTTTGTACTTTCACACAATGTTACATGTCTTTAATGAAGTCAGTAAGAATGAAATGATGGAATTGTGGAGAGGAACATTGGGAAAGTTTGAAAAAAGTGGAATGGAACCAGAGTACCAAGGGTGTTGATCAGCAAGTTAAAGTGTTTTGTTTCATTGGAAGTTGATTCTTGTTAAGTAAGTTATGAGTTATATTAGTTAGCCACTGCTGCATGACACACCACCCCAAACTTGGTGGCTTAAAACAGCCTCTGTGTTATTGTTGTTCACAAGAGTGGGTCATCTGGAAAGTTCTGCAGTGAACTGGTACATTGACAGGATGGAGGGAGCAGTGGGTTGGTTGGTGCTGGGTGGCCTCATTTATACATCTCGCTGTTGGGTTGGTACTGGCTGTCTGTCGGGACACGGAGGTGGTAACTGGTTGTAGTATAACTCATCCTTGAGCCAGTGAGCCTGGTCTTATTCTTGTGCAGATAGTTACAGAGTGCTGAAGAGCTGTAGGAGCTGGCAAGTGCCCCTGTGCGAACACTTCTAAAATGTCTCTGCTGGCCTCATATTTTTTAGTACCCCATTGGGGTACTTTGCCAGTCACATGGCAAAGCCTAGGGCCAGAATAGGAAGTGATTACTTTCAGACATGTGCAGAGGAAAGCCTGAGCCACGTGTACTGCAATAATTGATCACCAGACCAGTGCCTTAGGCAGCTTCATTTGGTAGTGGTATCTATGTAGAACTAAGGAGCGGGGAGCCCTGAGCCGGACTCTCTAGTTGGAAGCTGTCACAGTAGTTCAAGTAGAAATAAACCTGGCATTAGGGTGGTGGCAGAGAGAGTAAACAGGAGGATTAGATAAAACCGCTTGCTGACTGAATTCGGTAGGTGAAGGAGAGAAGGTGCTTCTAGATTGATTCCAGGCTTTGAGGTTGAGTATATGGGAATCTCAAGAACTGGTGAGATTTTGGACCTAACTAAGTTTGCAGTGAGCTTAGGACATCTGTGTAGCTTCTTAAATAATTCTCCCTCCTTTGTCCAGAAACATTAATATGAAATGAGACTGTGTCTTTGAAATTCCTGTTTTTTAAAATCTATTGCTTTAAAAGTCATGACCTCGTTGCAGTGACTTCTTGACCCTAATCCTTGTGAAGATGATTAAGTAACTAGAAGTATTTCATGTCTTTTAAAAACATGTGGACGACTTCACTGTAAGCAAATGTTTCAAAGCTTGGATTTCCTAGTTTCATCTCTCAGAGTTTAACATCTGGCTGGGGTTTTTGAGAATTTAGTTTTATATGTATTTCTTTGAGAATATTTTTATATTTGAAAGTATGTCAATTTTGATGAAAAGTAAAAATTTGGTAATATCAGTATTCCTTTCTGAAGCATTTCATGCTCCAGGTTTCAGAGCCAGAGCATGAAAGTTTTGCATCTTTTTAAATCATTCAGTTCATAATCTGGGGTTTAACTCCTCCATAGTGTAATTTTTGTTTTTTTTCTTTCTTTTTTTTTTTTAGAAATCACATCTAGATTATTTATGAAAATATATACAGACCATCCTCCTGTTAGGTGAATAGAAAATGAGTTTGGCCATTGTTGAACAACCATTTGTTGCTGTTATTGTTGTTGTTAAGGGCATGTGATTTACCTACAAAAGAAAATAATAAGAGGGACCTGGAAAAAAAGCAATTTAGTGCATGATTTTCTTCTGGAAGAGAAATATGGAATTTATCATTTAAATTAAGACTAGTTTACATAAACTTATATAATGAATGACAAAATATATTTCAATTTTATATTATAGTCAGTTTAAAAAGTGAGGATATAGAAAGGGAAAGCAATGAAGAGAGAGACGGGCAAATTTTTTTAAAATGATCTTCTCTTGATTTTTTTTTTTTAACAAAGCAATGTGGTTTTACAACTGTAGGTATAAATCGGATTGAATTAGGCGGCATAGTGAGGTGTTCCCTTCTTGCATTACTCTCGTGTGATTCTTTTATTCATGGTCATCTCAGTTACTGTGAAGCTAAAATAGGAAGACTTCCAAAATCTTAGATCAAGGAAGAAATATTTTTTCCTAACTCAGAGTGGATTGCCCTGCCAGCCACCAAGCTGATAAATAGAGTAACAAGTTTTCATTGGCTCTTGGGGTTCAGAGCACATGAAGCTTACAAGAGGATTTCACTTGTACTGATTCACTTTAGCATGGAGATCTATTGAGATATAATAAAGCAAGTATTATTAATTTTGCTTTACATGTTATTAAACTAGAACTTAGAGCTGGTGATATAGTGAAAAAACAGTATTCAAAACTGAGTACTCAAGTTTAGATATTCTGATATCACATCTAGGGTTCTTTACATTATGTACTGTTTATCTTTGAATAAGAATTAGTCATTCAGTATATAGCTAAAAGTTTAAAAAGCACTTAAATAATTATTGATTTATTTAATGTTCACAATCAAAGTCTGTCTGTGTTATGTAGATTTAGATGTCTTTAAAAGCAAATTTTAGAAGTCAGACATATTTTTTATTGTTACATTGTAATGTCCTGTATTACTCACAAGAGCGGCTGTTTAAAATTTGATTTTTAGACTGTGTTTCTCTCTAATAAAATTCACTTCTATAAAATTTTGCCATCTCCTATAGGAAGATCTATAAAACATTCATTTTTAATGCTAGTAATATTTATCCTGCCTTTCTTTTCCTTGTTGGCATTTGTAAAATTTCTGAATGGTCTGCTATTTAGTTTCAATATATTTCCTTTTAGTAGATTATTTACATGTAGCTTCTATGTTGAAAAAAGGAATGTTTATTTTAAGTTTATACACCAGAGATTGAAAAAATGAGATTGTGAATGTACCGTGTAATACAAATAGGCAGATTTTTATTCTTATTCAGATTTGGTTTTAAGAATATGAGTATTTGATTCATCCTGATTTGCATTGTAACAGACATTGCTACATGTTTAAGCAAAAATGATTTAGCTCTCAACTTTTCTTAAACCTTAACACTGTCCTTTTTTCATTGGCTTTGTTTCAGAATTATTTCAGTCTTCTATACTTTAGTCCTTAGGTGTATTTATATCATAGATCAACAGACAGATTTTTAAAAATACACAAAAAGAGTTTCAGTGGCTAGAATCTCATTTACTAATTTATTATAGACACAGAATAATCCAGGCATTAAATTTTTTTTTTAAACCTGTGTGCCTGGGACTTAATCTTTATATTTGTTTCTAGAGGCTGTGCAGGGTGTTTCCTGTCCAAGGCACAAATCGTATATTTCATTTGTCATATCTAATGTTTTTCATATCCGGAAATCATGCTCCATGTTATGTTTTACAAGACTTCATAAAAATAAGTGATCCAAATAAAATTTATAGTTATTTTTTAAAATCTATCATAGCAAAATTATCTCCTCCTCTTCTCTTTCTCTTTCCCAAATGGGTACAGATGGGATTATAAAGTTTAAACAAATGTATGTTTTCAAATGAAGTCTTAAGTTTTGAAACTAGACAGTCATCTATTATTCAGCAGAAACTAGTGATATGTTGATAAATGCATTACAACAGCTCTCTTAATTAAAAAAATACCCAAATTGCAGTGTTGGCTGATTCCTATGATGAAAATGGCCCACCGTGGCTGATTTCAGCCTCTAGACACCAAGTCTCTGAACACAGGATTGGGAAGAGGTGTGTCGTAGCACATTTTTATATAGGGTTTCCACCATACAAAACATAAAGAGAAGTAAACAATCTCAAGAGCACAGGTAATAGTAAAGTGTCGATGAAATGAGAAGTTCTGAATATGTTACCTTTATTTTTAATATCATTTCTAATTGTAAGTTTATACAGCTCTATTTTTAATAATGTCTATGTTTGACAACCAGCCTAAAAACATTACTAAATCTCCAGCAGTCAGCTCTGTTGGGGTGGTGCTGTCTGCCTCCAGCAACACCAGTGTAAGAAGCCATTTCTGGTGATTGGTAGGACTGGAAAGATAGGTTGTGGCCGGCACCCTCTCGGGAGGAGGGCACCTTGGGGTCTGGGTGCCCAGGAAGCAAGGCAGCCATTTTCTCTTGCAGCTTAAGTTACAAAGCACCACCTGCTCCCATAAATATTGGTATTTATATTAATATGTCTTCAGTGGGAAGAAAAAAAATACTAGAATCTTTTCATAAAAAGGGCTGGGGAAAATTTAAGATTTTCATTATTGTTAATTCTTGCTTTTTCTGTTTTGGTGTCTCTTGGCTGTTACATACCTCTTAGTTAAACATGTAAAGGGAAAAATTCCTGTTGCGATGTCCCATTTGGCAGATTCTGTCATCAGTACCTCCAAAAGCCATTCCAGTAGCAAAGATAAGCTGTTTACATTAGTTTTCTCAATAGGATGTATCGATAAACAATGGGTATTATAAAGCAGAGTAGCTGTGTTCCTACAGAAGAAAATAAACTGGGATCTTTTCAGGTCATTAATATATATTAATAATACCAGCTGAGGTAATGAAGTATACAGTGAAAGAATCTGATGCAACTAATGGCAGGGTTTAAAGTGCATTTTTTTTGTCAAACTTTCCTCTTACTTAAAAAGAGAGAGAGAGAGAGATTGAGCTTCTTCCTGTATTGCTACTGGCAGCTTATAGCTGGTACTTACTCAAGCCTTTTGAATAAAATAATATGTTAAAAATATAATTGACTTCTTTAGGGTAATCCAAGAGCTCTCTAGACAAATTCATTTAGGTGGGTTGACAGAACTGCTGGCGTGCATGGTTAAGAAGAAAAATTGGGCATATTTTGTGTATAACCCCTTTGAGTATTAATTCTGACCAGATCACACTGTAAATAATGTTAACTGTCATAAAATAAACACAGCCGGGGTTTGCACCATATGTTTTATAATTATTTTTTGCAGCTTCTTTTTTTGTTTGTTTTTACTGAAATGGAACCTACTGATAGCTCTGTGAAGTTATGTTTATATAAAAGTAAATTACACTTGTACTTTAACAAACTTGGCATCGCACACCAGTGTCTGTAGGCAGTTTTTGTTTAAAAAAATGAGAGCAGAGCCTTTCTCTTCCTTCTTTCTTGCTCTTCCCCCCAAAAACAGTCTCACACAGAAGCCCGCTGTACCTCCCTTCTTGTTATTGCCCATGTGAAGGAGATGCCTTTGGAATGCCACCCAGAGGAAAGACTCGCTTAACCACCGAAACTCACAGAGGGTGTTTGGCTTAAGTAGCCCTGGAGTGGCCTTTCAGACTGAGGATCCTGTGGTCTCCTGGTTTGTTTTTGTTTTGTGCCTTCCCTCCTGTGAGTGTTGAACACGATCAGAAGCAAGAGCTCAAAGCTCCCTTAGAACATGAAGGTAATTAAAAAAAACTGTTATTATTTTCATAATCACCCTATCCTCTTGATCTCAGGGGAGGCTGGGAACCCTTGATTGCCTTTAATAGAGCGGATGAAGCTGATATTGCCAATCGGAGGTGGGCGGCACGTTTCATAATCTGCTGCGCACACCCCCACCTCGCCCCCTCCCTGGTCATTGCTAAATCCACCTCTTAGCAAACCTGACAATATCTGTTCATTGTCAGGCACCCAGAGTCCCGACTGCAGAACTGCTCCTGGGTGACGCATGTCCAGCTCGTGGCCTCTTCCTGCCCCGTCTCGTGCCTTGGCTGGCTGGCGGGCCTCAGAGCAGCAGTCTGCTCTTGGTAGACTCGTCACTTTCTCCGACCCCAAAAGTTCCACCCAGACCATGCCACACACCAGGGTCGGCACTGTGGTCTTTCGCACAGTAGGCATTTTACAAATGTTGGGGAGAAAATGACAAAAATTAAGGCAGACAGTTCTCTTGGCCATGTGATGGGAAGCGTGTGGGATTTTAGCTCCCCAACCAGGGATGGAGCCTGTGCCCCCTGCAGTGGAAGCACGGAGTCCTAACCACTGGACCACCAGGGTCCAGTGCCTTTTCTGCCCTTGACTCCTTTGCTTAGCATAGTATCATTTTTATTGTAAAAGCTCATCTTGACCATCATCTTTGGGACAGAAAAGACTTTGCTTAATTTTTATAGAGGTCTGAGGAAAGAGTCCAGGGAACCCCAACTGACTTTCATAGTGCATTGGATTTCTCAAGAAAGGGGAAAAAAGGGAGTAGAGAAATGTACAATGATTTGGGGAATTTTTGTTCCAGAATAATTCAGTATGGTGAAGGTACTGTTACTGAATATTGTAAATGGAGGAGGACTTAGACATGAAACTATATTCAGGGAGAAAACCTGCAAAGAGGAGACTTAGGTAAAAGGAAAGATGGACCATTAACCCCACTCAGTGGTTCTTGCCTATGCACGGTCAACCTGAGCGATGCTTGAAAATCCTTTTTGAAGAAGAGGTCATAGAATTGGGGGTTGAGTTTTCTTAATGGGATAACTGTCAGGTGTTCATAGAAGGTCTGATTAAGCATAAACCTTTCCTTATTAGAAACAGGAAGTCTATTTTATGAATATTGTTCTTGGAAATTGTGATCGCTAATAGTTATAAAGTTTATTCTGCTAAATAATTGGTAATTATCTTCTGTTACAAAGGTTTGACTAATCCTTTTCTTCCCTTAACCAGGACCAAAAACATGACAGAGTTAGGCAAGATGTTTTGGGAAAATGTCAAAATACATCAAAGCTTGTTGTTGTCATTGTATGCTTATTAAAGTAGTACAAAATTGATAGAAAAATTCAAAGATCGCAGTAATATGTAATGCAAAACATGAAAGCTGTTCATAACCCCTTTCCCCAGGGACAACCCCTATTTTAATTGTTCGGTTATAGTCCATTTTTATCCATATGTAGTAGTAATTAAATCTTACTGATTTTATCAAAGTCATTATATATGTGTGTATGTGTATATGTATCACACACACTCTCTTTTGTAGCTTGCTGTTTCAAATTTTAATGGTGCATCTTAGTCTTTGTGACAGAGCAATAGATGACTCTTGGCCCCCACTCCCCTCCTGGACCAAAGAAAATTAGTCACACAGTCATGTCCAACCCTTTGCTACCCCGTGGGCTGCAGCCCACCAAGCTCTTCTGTCCGTGGGATTTCCCAGGCAAGAATACTGGAGTGGGTAGCCATTCCCTTCTCCAGGGAATCTTTCCTACCCAAGGATCGAACCTAGGTCTCTTGCATTAGCAGGCAGATTCTTTACCATGTGAGCCATCAGGGAAAACCCCCCCACCCCACCAATAATCCTGCCAAATATCTGAAACCTATAAATGTTATTTTATTTAGAAAAAGGTTCTTTGCAGATGCGATTAAGGATTTTTGAGATGAGATAATCCTGGATTATCTGAGTGGGTCCTAAATGCCATCATTTGCACCCTTTTAAGAAAGGTAGGGACAGATAAATAGAGCACACACAGAGGAGAAGGTGATGTCGGGATTGAGGCAGAGATTGTGGTGATGTGCCTATAAGCTGAGGATTGCCAGCAGCCACCAGAAGGTAGGAGATAGGAATGGAGCAGATTCTCTCCCAGAGCCTCTGAAGGGAGCACAACCCTGCCAGCCTGGTTTTTCTTTTGTCTGTTTTGTGCATGGCATGGCATGTAGGACCTTTTAGTTCCCCAACTAGGGATCAAACCTGTGCCCCCTGCAGTGGAGGCACCGAGTCTTGATTTTTGACTTTTGGCCTCCAGAGGTGTAGGAAAATAATTTGTTTTTGTTTGTTTTAAGATATTAAGGTTGTGGTAATTTGTTACAGCAGCTTTTGGAAACTAATACAGTCCTCTTCTCTTATTGGTATCTATAGATCTTACCCATTCTTTTTAACTGCCATGTAGTTTTTCCATTGCATGGATATACCCTAAATTTATTTAAATAATCCTTTATATATTTGATACTTGGACTGTCTCCAGTGGTTTGACTTTACAAACATTTTTAAGGGAATATCCTTATACATATGTATCATTGCAATTGAATGTTTGTAGAATACATATTTGGAAATATAAATTTTAGGTCTGTACATAGGTACCTATTAAAAAGTTATATTTGAACAAGTATTATATACTCCTCAGTAACCCTGCCATTCAGCTCAGATGCAACCCCTTTATTCACTTCTTATATTTGTATGCTTTACAGAGATAATCTTTAATGGTGTGCATATAACTATTATTTTTTCTTTATTTACACAAATAGTACTATACAGTCTTAGCATTCTATTCCTTGCTTTTTTCACTAAATAGTTACCATGGAGAGAAGGTATGGGTAGTTGCATTTATCATAGTTACTTTCAGTGTATACTAAGGTGTTCTCCAAAAGCTCATACTAATATATATACTCCATGAACAATATGTGACTTCATTTATTTTCTAAAATGGGACCAATTCCTGAATCATTTTTTTTTCTTTTCCTTCTCTTGGCAGCTCTTATATCATAGTGATAGAAAAATACATATGATCATAGGAATTTTCAAATCCTATAAAAGGGAAAAATATAGAAATTTGTTCAGGGTATTTATTCTCATAGACTTCTAACTCAATATATATTGAACTTCCAGGCTTCTCAAAACACTGACTTGAAAGAATACTTCCACTGTTGATATTCTTACTATTAATACAAGAGACATTTTCCATAGAATGCAGTCTATGGTACAGAATCATGATACAGTAGCATTAATATTAGTTCATATCAAAGTGGCAGATGTTATACTTATCATATAGGAAATACAGGAAAAACTATCTCCAGTAATAATTAGCCCAATAACTTAAAATTTTAAACCAAACTTCTATACTTTCTTTTTCTCACTGAGCTTCTAATTTTGCTATTCCAATATGACTTTTCTCTCTCTCCACATTTCCAACTTGGGTGCACTCTTGAAAATACAAGATGCATTTGGCATCTGTTCTGTTGCTAAAGCCCTCAGGAAAAATTAGAAAGCTGTTTTGCAAGTTCATCATTATTATTAAGACCCATAATTCACCTCATGGTTATCTCTGCCTTTCTCCACGTCTTATCTGGGTTCCAGGATGACAGTGCCTTCCTAAGGCGAAGCTGCGTTGCCGAGTCTCATCTCTCCCACCTTAATTTGTAGCGATGCCTTGCATTTGGGTGACAGGCAGTTGTTCGTGCTTGAATAACCCAGGATTTGAATTCTACAGTTTGTGGCATCCATGTAATGCTTAGCAGTAGGTACAGCTGTTAACTATTCGCTTATAAATAATCTTTTTCCCTTCTCAACCTGTCTCCCAGGTAGTGTACCTGTCACCATTAATAACTCTTCAGCAGCACCCTGGTGATTTGACCCATCAGTTGTCTTTCACGGAGGAGTGGTGCTCTGGCCTGCTATTGAAGTTTATGTAGGCTCCTGTAGCTATTCAGTCACCCCAGCAGCCATATTGTTGCAAGTCCCCTGACTGCAGGGGAAGTTGTGTTTTGGGGTTTCACATACACGCAGCCACACACCTCATGCAATTTGAGAAAGGTGGCATTACATTTGGGGCTGGAGGTGATAGGAGCTCCAACTTAGACCCCATAGCAGGGCCACAGTGTGGGTAGGGCAGTGGGTAATACAGCATTTCTGTCTCTGGTGCTTTATGCCATCATCTTTATCTATTATGCCATCATCTGTCATTCTCTGATATTTACAGGCTTGTGGTAGGCATACTTGGTCTGCTTAGTGAACCCAGCAGATGTGGTATTCTGCCTATATCTGAACGTCAGAATGAGAGGCTAGTAGCTATAATTCAGAGGATGGGATCTGCCCCTTATGTCCTCTGGCAATTTTGTGGTTCCATCACTGACATCTACTCACTTGTTTCTGCCTGCAATGGGCTGCTTCCTACAGTTCTCAAGGTTGATACCTACTTGACTATAGGTCTCAACTTAGCCATCACTTTTCCAGGAAATTGCTGCTTTCCTCTGTGTTTGGTGTTTGGCTATACCACCTCAGGTGCCCATATGGAGTTATTTTTTACTTAAATAATTACAGAGTAATTATTTACTCTGCAGTAATTGCCTCTTGTCTGTTTCTGCTGCTGCTGCTAAGTCGCTCGGTCGTGTCCAACTCTGTGCGACCCCATAGACTGCAGCCCACCAGGCTCCCCCATCCCTGGGATTCTCCAGGCAAGAACACTGGAGTGGGTTGCCATTTCCTTCTCCAGTGCATGAGTGAAAAGTGAAAGTGAAGTTGCCCAGTCGTGTCTGACTCTTAGCGATCCCCATGGCCTGCAGCCCACCAGGCTCCCCGTCCATGGGATTTTCCAGACAAGAGCACTGGAGTGGGTCGCCAGTGCCTGCTCCGTCTGTTTCTGCTACTAGATTGTAAGTTCTTTGATGGCTGGTTCTTAGTGTTGTTTGCTGTATCCACATTCTGACTGTAGAACCTCAATAAATTAATGTTAAGAGAATGAAAGAGAGTTTATTTTTTATGAATTCACTTTGCATTGACATATCATGGTCATATCAAGGGAGAGTTTAAGCAATAAATGACAGGCATATACTATCTCCCATACACTGTGGTAGTGCCATGGATATAGACAGGAAAACGTTTTGATTACTTACTGCCTTTTAGTGAGTGACTAATGTCTTATATTTCTTTGTCTAAGAATGTCTTCACAGTACAGGATTTCTTCAGACATGGCTTAGGAAATGGCTGAGAGTAAGACATCAGAAGGCAAAAAAAAAAAAAAAGTTAAACTGTATCTGGGAAGTAATCCCAGTATTTATGAACACAGACTCTGATTTTAAAATAAATCCTCGAAAAAAGTAAATCAGTTAGACATTATATTGGTTAGGTTATCACTTAGAAATGGGTTCACCCTCCAAATGATCTTTACTATTATTAGCTCACTGTAATGAAATAGAAAATGATCAAATTTCTAATAATCAGAACTATATATATATATACATTTGTATAATTCGGTTATAGAAATATACACATACACCCTATGATTTATAATGTATGTGCTTGTTTTCCAGTTGTTGTTTAGTCACTAAGTTGCTTCTGACTCTCTTGGGATTCAGGGACTTTAGCCCGCGAGGTTCCTATGTCCATGGGATTTCCCAGGCAAGAATATTAGAATGGGTTGCCACCTCCAGGGAATCTTCCCTACCCAGGGATTGAACCTGTGTCTTCTGCATTGGCAAGTGGGTTCTCTACCACAGAGCCACCAGGGAAGCCCCATGTGTGTGTTTATTTATAGCTAAATGCAACAGCAGTCTGAAAAAATCAAAAAGTAAAAAATCTTAAATTTTCAAGGAAGTTCGGAACAGCAACCAAAATAAAATCTTTTAATTTACTTTGATAAGGGCAAGGATAAGTATGCCTGTAAGAACTTATACTGTCTGGTCGGTCGAGTGACTGAAAATACTAAGATAAATAAAAAGGTATTAGTTATAAGTTAAAGAATGATAGACCCTTGATTCTGCTGTATGAAATACATTTTTAAAGTAGTAACATTTTAGAAAGAAATAGATAACTGTAGTCAAAAAATAAATTATGCAAAGGACTATATAGTTGAAAGTAAGTCTTTGATATTGGAGTAGAGTTCTGGAAATAGTCTATGC
Organism: Antilocapra americana; assembly: GCA_007570785.1. Taxonomy (NCBI): domain Eukaryota; kingdom Metazoa; phylum Chordata; class Mammalia; order Artiodactyla; family Antilocapridae; genus Antilocapra; species Antilocapra americana. The sequence continues at coordinate 4,214,268 of ML663041.1, forward strand.
ATATAAAGCACACATATCCTTCTGTTTGTTTAATAAAAATGGTGAGGGAGGCTACAATCAGCACATTATTCCACACTCTTCATTTTCACTTAATAGTACATCTTGTAAACAATTTCATTTCAACATATAAAGCACTGCCTCACTCTTTCTAAACAGCTGCATTGTATGGATAGATCATAATTTATGGGCCTATTCCCTCATGCATTGATAGAATAGGTGTTGAAACAAATTTTTTGATCTTTGACTTTCTGGTAGTTGATAGGGGATAAATGGTAGTATGCCGCTTTAATTTGCACTTCTCTTAACGATGAGTAAGGTTACTCTCTTTTTTTTTTTTTATGATTGTCAGTCATTTCCGTTTCCATTTTTCCAAAATGTCTTTTCAAGTTCTTCATACATTTCTAATCTCATGGTAAATCTTTTTTTGTATTTATTCTTAACCCTTTTTGAAATATCTTATTAGTCTGTGTTGTAAATATTTGTTCTCAGTTGGTTTTTAGCTCTTTGTTTTTGCTTTTGTTTTGTTTTCTCAGTCTGAGTTTCTTTTTATTTAAGTAGAGCTGGTTTATAATGTTGTGTTAGTTTGAAGTATACAGCAAAGTGATTCAGTTATACATATATATATATATATATTTTTTCAGATTATTTTTCTGTATAGGTTATTACAAAATACCGAGTCTAGCTCCCGGTGTTATGCAATAGGTCCATATTGTTTATCTATTTTATATATGTGCAGTTTTGTCTTGCAGTTTTTCTTTTAAGATTCAAGTGGGTTTATTAACCTTTGATTGACTTTTGACTCTTAAATCAAGCTTTGAAAGCTCTTTCCAGTCTTCAAGACAATTAGAAGAAGCAATTCATGTTATCTCCTAGGGTTATTCTGTTGTATTTTTATTCAATTTATTTCAGTCTTACTGAATAGTTTTTCAACCAGGATTTCTATGTTTCTTGGGGCAGTAAAAGTATGTTGTTTAGAGGTGATCTATTTTTTTTACCCAGTGCATGTCATTTTAATGACATTTGATTATTGAAAGTATGTAAAACATTTCCAAAAAATCACTACATATACACACAGCAGAGTTCAAATTAACAAATCTGTTACTTAATGTGAACTTTTAATTATTTTCAGGTACAGTAGTGAATGTATGTTTAGAATAAGAGGTCAACCCCCAAAACAAAATTACTATAGCCATGGAAATTCAGGCATTTATCTCCTAAGGGAGTTTAACAGAAATGTATACATAGAAATCCTTGGTTACAACTTGGTTTTCCTCCTCCACCTAGAACTTTCTACAGCTCATTGAAACACTAAGGGCCTGGTCAGATGAGAGACCTAAAGCTGAAGGCTCTTTTGGTCCCTGGTAAATCTGCTTCTGCTGCTGGTAGTAGGTCCTACTCCATTCTTCATTACAGTTTCCTGAGTCATCAGCACCCATTGTGATAAGGATGGACAGCCTTGAGGGTATCATCAGCTTTGTTTCTACTGACTTCCTTTTCATCCTGTTTAATATTACTGCCTTTATCATGACTTGCTTCTCTTACTATGCATGGTGTGCTTACTTCAAGTGCTCACCAAGTGATAAATAGAAAAGGAAGAAGTAGAAAAGGCAATTTAATTCATACAGCAATGTTTCTGATTGTCTTTTTTTTTTCTTTCTTGCTGTTTTTAAGTGAAGCTCAAGTCAGCATTGTCAAATAGTACACTTGTTAAGAGATCCTTTTACTCTCTTTTCTGTTCTTTGGCTGAAAAGATTCTACATTTCTTTTGTCATATTTTGAGGAAGACTTAACAAGATTCATCCTCACAGTTGTTTCCCAAAACAACTTTATGACCTGACCTGAATCTTAAAAAAAAAAAAAAAAAAAGACACTTTCTGTGTTAAACTTGTCAATGGAGCCATTCTCACTCACTGTTTCTACTTTGCAAACATGCAAATAACAGATACTGAAGAAAGAAAAATGGATACCCGTGTTCTCTTACCACCTCTGCTTCCATGTTTCGTGTCTGTATTCCTCAGTCTCCTGATCAAGTAAGTGAATAAATGATGACCTCAGAGTAAGGTGGCAATGAATTCTTGGAGCCTTCAGCCTTCATCATGGGGTTTAAACTGTTATTTGCTCTATGGTTTTAGGCTTCATAGTGACTTTATACTTTTCTGGGTAGCTGAGAGTTAAAAGAGAGTTGGTGGTTTCGAGTTTTGGCATTTTTCAACTCTCCTCGGGAGAATATAAAGTGCCTGTGGAGTGGGTCCAAACCAGTGGATGTTTAAGAGAAAGGAAAAAAAATATTAGCTGAAAACATTCTTAAGCAATTTAGTTGCCTTCTGTTGCATTACATGGACAGAAAGGGGCTAAGTGTTGTGCTTTATAATTTTCAACATTAAAACTTTCAAAAATCCCACACCCTAAAAAACATGAAATGGCCTTCAGGCCTATTGGCTCCCGCTGTTTAGTTTATCGAGTCTTTGTGACAGCCTTTCCCTTCCATGTTTAAAAAAAAAAAAAAACAGAGGGAAGTGTGAAAAGCATCAGAAGTCTCCTTTATGCCAGTTCAGCCTTTTAGTTGTTTGCCAGCACCTTCATCTCTTCATATGTTTCTAGCTAAGGTCTAACATGGAACAAAAACCCGACAGCAATGGAGACCAGATGCCGGTATTTCTTCTCTGTCACTTGGCTGCTGAGCAGATGGAATTTATATCAATCGGGCATGCTAGGAGGAAGAGGCCGTGGCAGCCAACATGTGGAACTGGGGCTGAGTGACATTTCTGCTAATGTTTTGTCCTTGTAGAACATTATGCTTCCTCTTTGCTTATGAGCTGTGGTTTTCCTGACTCAGACGAGGTTCCAGCTCCAGCTGGAATGGCTGTCGCTCTTCCCCTCTCCCCCGGCCCCCCCTTTTCAGGGAGTGCTGGGAGCTATGGAGGAGTAGTGGGGCCTGCACAATGGAGCTCTTTATTAAAATACCTGACATCTGCACGCAGTGCGCCCAGATCATCTGAGCTCGCGCGGAGGAATGCGCCAGGCACTGCGAGTCACTTTTCGTCTGGTGCTGCGCGCTTGTTTGATTTATATAATGAGTGAATGCCTCTGGCAAAAGAGGACGTTGAGCATGTTATTGGAGGGAGGGAGCTTTTTAATTTTTTCCAAGAAGCATTGTCACAGACAGACCTAAAATATGAGTATTTAAAGGCAGTTGTAGCCATCATGTGGATTTCTTGCTATGGTTTAAAAACATTTGCTCATGCCTTCTCTTCCCCTCCTCACCCCACTTAAGGTAAGGTCAGAAAACTCAAAAACCCAGTTTAACATCATAGGGAGTTTTAATGTTGGCATCCACTATTGATAAGAAGTGGTACATTTAAGGAATTTTCGGTTAAAAAGACTCTAGAGGAAAAACATAAAATACCTGTTTATAAAAGCAAGGGGACACAGATAAAGAAGAATAGTTGTGGAAGTTTCTAATTCTGGTCTCCTCCCTCAGAAAAGTACACGACCCTTTTCATAGTAGAAGAAATATGTATAGATACACAAATCATAATACTTTCTATTTTAATGATTACATTTACCTGTTTATAGCAAGTAAATAGGAAAATGCTGCCATGTTAAAACACTATTTCAGAAAGCAATGAAGTGGTCCTGAAATTGCTGCTTACACTACAAAATTATCAACCACTTCTCTATTCCTACTTAGTCAGATCCCTCATTTCTTGGTGGAAATTCACCTTGAGGTTTTGATTTGGTTGCCAAGGGATCCAGGGAAGGGCACCTGTCAAGGGAGTTGGAGAGAGGTGGCACTTCCAATACTTTTGTCTCTTATTTCAAAACGTAACTTCTGGCAGATCTTTTCCAAATATGTTGGCCATTTATATCATATCTTGAATCTTCTAGAAAACAGCTAGAGATGCCTGGCCATTCCTCACCCGTCAGGAAGTCTAAAATCCTGTACATTTGACACTTGGTTTTGAACGGTTCTGCTGCCTGTGGAGTTCCTCCTACATCTCACTGGTTTGTGTGATGATGAGTCCCACAGATGCCCTGGGATTGAAGTGAACCTGCTAGACTGGGTAGATGATAAGAGTAAAATGCTAATATTAGTATGTCTGGAGAGAGTCCCAATTCATGTGTTTTTGGAGAAAATTCTTCGAAATTGCCATGGACCTCTATATTTTTCTTTGCTGTTTTCTTACCTATGCTTGGACTTTTTAGCTATAGAGTCATTTAAGTAGCCTGGTGTAAGGAACCTATATTAATACAGCATATACCTAGTATATGCATGCCTGGTGGAATCTGGAGTCACAGAATAAAATTCCTCAGTATGTAAACCTCAGCCATCTGTGCTCAGAGACAAAATAAGTTCAGATAAATTATTTAGATTGGTCTGTCTGAATGAAAGGAATCTCCCTTTGTCTGCACTGTCTTCTGCACTATTCGGATAATATCTTATCACTTGCCTTCCAAACTCTTGCCTCCTGAACCATGATTGTCCAAACACAGGAACAAGACAGATAGTGAGAAATGCCTTTATACCCAACGACATAGGATATTCCAGTAGAAAGGGAATCTCTTGCTCCCAGTTTAGGTTGAACTTTCATCAGTTCTTTTCTTGCTCAATTTTATACTTAACCATTTGTTTTTAAAATCTTAAGCTCCATTTTCTTTTCAAAATTTTCTCCCTTGTTTCCTTCTCCCTCAAAATCATTTATGAGCAGAGACTCCTCATGTTGCCTTTTTTTGTGATGCTCATATCATGGATATACTTCATCTGGAAAAGTCCAGGTGTCTTCCAGAGGTGTTATTTTGGGGCTGGTATTGAATAGTCCAGGATGATTGTTACCCGCTTGGTTCAAGGCCCCACCAGGATTTCAAGCATGAGAAAATGCTTCCTTGTGGGCCTCCTGGAACTCGTATGTTTGAGCATATTTAACTGGAGGGGGAGGGAACTGATTCCATCCTATAGAAGAATGATGGTAGCCAAAGTCTTTGCATGTCTGACCTTTAGATGTCCTCAGGGGAGCATTCTTGAAGATAATTTGATTCGGTTGTTCGATTTTGGCCCCAGGAGTTTGGAGCATCATATCCTGCCACAGTGTATGCCGACAGAAGTCATCTGCCCTCTTCTGAGATGAGGGTCATTTATTTAGTTCAATCTGGAAGAGACACTAGGCAAAGTCATGGGTATTAATGTCAAAGCCCAGTTTTGTTTCTTCCTGGATACATGAATTTGAGCAAATTACTTAATCTTGATGAACCTCACTTTTCTGTAAAATATCGACGGTAAATAACGTACAGGGTTGCAAAACAGCAACAACAACAAATAGAGATAATGGTAAAGTGGGTGCTTCACAGAAAGTAGGAACTCCAGAATCGGCAGCTCTGGTTGTTTGCCATTGTTGTAACAGCCACAGCAGCCTTGGCTGGCCTTCTAATCTGTCCTCTTTCTGTTTGTGTGGTCATCAGCACCCCAGCTACAACTGGGATGTGCTGCCTCCTGAGTCTAGCTACGTCCTCTAGAGCTCTTTAGCCACTACAAAGCAAGCAACACATGTGGACGTGATGTTGCCTATTCTGGTCCAAAGAGATGCTTCTCTTCTTTGAATCCCTACATCCTAAGAAGTTATTTTCTTAATGTGCTGTGATTTATGGCAAAAGCGTCAAACTCCTAGAAAAAGTGAGTTACTATCTTTTGAGAGTTTATATTGCAGGCTCCAGAGTCCTTGTTGCCTGCCCTAGATTCCTTCATTCAGGGCTGTAACTGGGGAATCACCCCCTGTGATTCCTCTCCTCCCCTTTGTGGGTTGCATAATGCACTGGGATTTATTATGCAAATAAAGATTACACCTCTGAGAGACAAAGAGACCCTCTTCACTACTCTCTGCTACGTCTTATTGTTTTATTTATCTAGGCTACACTGGGTCTTCGTTGCTGCATGTGGGCTTTCTCTACTTGGAGCGAGTGAGGTTACCCTAGTTGGGATGCATGTGGACTCAGTATTTGCAGCTCACGGGCTCTGGAGCACAGGCTCAGCAGTTGTGGCTCTTGGACCCAGCAGCACCATAGCCAGAACAAGTTTTGAAGCTGCATCCCCTGCATTGGCAGGCAGACTCCTATCCACTGACCACTAGGGAAGTCGTCTGCTACATTTCAGTGGCAGTTGAGAAGGGGGCTGGTAAAAGGGAGCATTCATCCCTCTTTATAAGGAAATGGGGCAAGGCTGTTGTTTCTGTGTCTGTAAGATTAATCTGACAATTTTGGCAAACCATCTTCTCTTCTCAATATGAGGATATGTTGGTCATGCATCTGTGTGTTTTCTTGTTTGACCCATTAAGCTATATGATAGAGATATTTGTTTTCCAGTTTTATCGACATCTGACTCCTGTTTTTATGTCAAATCATATGTAACAGATTATAAAAGAATAAAATGAATAGTAGTAAAGTGGGGGCATTGCCTTTATGCGTAAAAGGTATGCTTTCTATTTTATATGTTAGTTTTCATTATAATACTTTGATAAAGAATTCAGGCTACACAGAAATACAATAGTGGATGAATATCATCTTCTCTTGCTCCTCCCCAAATTTCACTCTCAAGAAGTAACTGGTAGGCCCTGTTACCCAGTTATTTAGTGTTCTTTCCAGACCAGCCAGCTTTTAAAAAGATTTGTTCGAAACCCTGGCATGAGATATTTATATCATTTAAGGTTGGTCTACAAATCTCAACTGTGGTTGAGGGTTACACAATTATTTTATACAGTGATCAGTTTAGAAAATAGAACTGTATAACTCCATTGTTCCCTTTTAGATGTCAAAATTTATATGGTAACATCAAACCTATACTTCACTTTGCTTATATAAACACCCCAGACTGACTTTCTTTCAAAAATGAGCTAAATGACATAATTTTTTGTCTCCTATTAAACTTTGGAGGAAGGAAATAAACTCATGAACTTCATACTACTATAAATAACAATAAAATGAAGTCTGCTTTCCGTCATAGGACATCAGATCAGGTGTGTCCATTTATCTAAGTCCTTTTTTTTATTTTGGTGTCACTAAAGTTAGTTTTCATTGTAAAACAGCATATAGGATTTTCCCCCGTTTCTTTCTGGCAAGGAAAAATGTAAAACACACACTCCTGATTAGGACTGAACTAAAATTTCTGGCAGCTATACTTAATATATCACAAAAATTTTAATACAGTAATGCAAATATTACGATAAATGCCAGTATATCAGCATATAATAGCATATCCCTGCCTTTCATTTTGCTAAGATTGGCTAACATTTAATTGCCTTGCCTATGTTAAAAAAGGAAAGAAATTACCTTATAGGGGTATGCAGACTCCTGAGGTTTCTCAGCGGTGAGCCCAGCCAAGTTGCCCCCCTTCAACTCATTACTTTACTCCTTAACACACAGATCCTTATACACAACAGTAAATAACCCTCAGTAAATTTGAATCTTATCGCAATCTAAAGACACCACCATCATTACGGGGCAATGTTGTTAGTCTGCAAAACCTCAGTTTAGAACAACACAGCGGTATCCGAACTTCTTGGCTTCGTCTGGATATCGTTACTTCATGTGTTGCCGCTGCCTCCCTGAATGCATTTACAGAGTGATTTCTTAAACATTGGTGGTGTCACAGTGTAACTGGCTGGCTGAGAGCAGTTTTGTCATTTTCCCCAAGAATCCAACAACATCTAGCTATCATTTACTCCATTTAGAATTAGAAATCACCCGATTATCTCACGGTGTTAGAAATAAGCACAAAAAATGCTTCTCACTTGACAAATTTAGCATATTAGAACTACCTGGGTGAATACATTTTTTTTCCACTTTTTTGTTAAGGTATAATTCCACAATCTTAAAATGAGAGTCTTTCAAATTACTTTGCATTAAAACATAAAAGAAAAAGCAGCACGCTGAAGGAACTGAGCTTGTTTTATGTGCTTTTTGTGCAGCAGGACTGTGTATACCAGAAGAAACTGACTGTGCACATAAAGAATCTTCGAGTCCTCACTCTGTTTCCTGGGATCTTCTGGAAATGTAGCTGTGTAATATAGGCATTGATAATAAATAAGAAATGTTTATCTCCATTTAAATAAGATTTCATGAGTTATCTTGAGACCTGCTTGATTGTTATCTGTGCTAGATTCACTTCTTTAGAAGACAGGATTAGTTGAGTGTATTGTGATCTTTCTGTAAATTCCTCATAATCTAAGAGGAATTTTAGCATTTAACTTGCAAAGGCACCTTACAGTACAGGTACCCTACATGGCATCACAAGGACATGGCCCATACTAGCTCTGTCTTAGTAGGAATAAAATACACACCCACAAACACACAAAGAAAATGCATATTAATGTGACTGAATATTCATTAGAACCCTGCGGCCTCGGGCTGGAAGCACAGTGAAGCTATGTGTTTACCAAGCCACCCAAAAGGCAAGAGGGCAGAAGGCACTTACAAACAGTGGCGCAGCGTAAGCAGTGTTGTCTTTGAAAAGTTTTCATTTTCCCTTGAATCAGCTACAGTCTCTTACTTAAGGTCACTGCAGTTTGCAATCTTTGGCAGAAGGCTTCTTCCTTTTTTGGTTGTGGCAGTCTGACTTTTTTTTTTTTTTCCCTTTTGGAAGTGTTTTCCTCTCAAACTGCCATTATCTCCCAAACCTGTTTCATGTTATCATTGTCAGATGCCTCTTCTCTGAGTTTCTTAGAACAAAATGTGATGATATATATATATATATATATGAAATTTTTTAAAGCATAGAATTGAAAGTCATATGGTTATGATTTGAGAATGTCAAGCTTGATTTTTTTTCCCGAGTTTAAGGGGAAAATAAAAAAGAAAACCTCGTACCTTTTTCTCTGGGCAGTGAACTCGCTGTAGAAACATCAAAGAGAATGTGTACTGGATCAAGGTGATTTTTTTTTTCGACCACATCATTGCCAGCTGTGGTGTTTATGATTAGAGGCAGGCGTTCCAGACACCTCTGAGTCCTCACTAAGCGTCAGATCTTTAACAGGATCCATCCCAACTGAGTGACACTAAACAGACAGCCAGAGGGGAGTTGGTGGGCTGGAAGAGGGAAGGCGGTGGGGGTGAGGGAGTCTGTGGTGCCTGGTACACTCCCCAGCCTAGCTCTATAACAGACGCTGCTAATGCCAGGCTGCAGGCTGCCCAGAGGCCCCGTAGCATGCCTTTCAGTCCAGCTTTCATTAGCCAGGGGGATGACTAGAGCCCAGCAAACACAGTCATTGATCCTCTCTCGCTGAGCGCAAGGATGTGCAATGTTCAGGTCACAGCCCAGTCAGCTTTGAAGCAGCTCCATTTCATCGCTGTCAGCCACTGACTTCTAGCTTCCAGGAGCTGACACAATTCCCTCTTGGATCTCCATGCTCTGCTCCAAGCAGCTAACTACATTGAATCCCCTCTGGATGTTGCCTCCCCTTTGCAATATTAACACTTGTTTACTGGTCCTGTTGACATAAGAAATCTGCAAATAGCCAACAGTTCTGATAGCAGTCCTTGGAAGGGAGTTTTCTTTCCTGCCGCCTGTTCCCTTCTAGGTCAAAGAAACTGCCAGAGAGTTTTTGCTAGATTTAAATCCCAGAATATGCTGCTGGAGTCAGGAATCACTCCTATGAGTATGAAGTTGAATATTTGGGATTATTCATCTCAGGATGATAAGTTTTATTCCAGTGATGGCCAGTAAAAGTGAATAAAGAAGTGGTTTGATGATAGCTACTTCTTTTTCAGTGTGAAAGTGTTATTTTTCATTTCCAAAAGCGTCAGGTGTATCCCTTGCTGAGAGAGCCTTGTGATGATAGAAATTAAGATCCTGTAAGGAAAAAAAAATGTTACAATTAGAAAACAAATCTTGCTTTCCTGTTGGTGGGAGGACTGTGAGATTTGTAAGTTAAAACATCTAAGAGAGAGGGAAAAAAAGGGAGTTGATGAACCTGATTTCAAAGAGGCATACAGATAATAGATTGATAGTACGGAGCTGCTGTAAAGAACCTATCCTTGATTACCAGCATCTTTTTGTTGTTGTTTTCATTTTGGCATCTTCTTAGCAATTAGGTATCAGGCCTGGGTGAAAACAAAACAAGGAGGGTATGTAAGATTCTGGCTTCAGCTCCTCAGTTGATTGTTCTGCTCTGCATCCTCAAGTCCTCCTTCCCTTCTAAATCCTCCCTGCCGACTCTTAGCTGCTCATATCACAGCCAGTGGTGTTTTGAAAGCTCTCCTCCTTTAATGGTGAAAGGTACATGGGTTCTTTGCACAGAAGGAATGTAAAACTTGGTCTGAAACTTGGCAGTTCTGAGGCTGTGTGGTCTGGGGGTAATAGATGTGGTGTAACTCATCTCTTGAAAACCAGGTGACTTCAGAGTGATCAGGTTGGACCCGTGTTGTTGCCGGTGGTACTTGGATCAAGGCTTGAACCAGGGTATATAGTTGGGACTCACACGTTGGTAGGATTTCAGGTTTCCACTGGAAAACTGATGTCAGCTATCATCTTACAGAAGAAGGCTGTAGGAGAAGTCCGCATGCATGGGTAATCCCTGCTCATCTGCCTATATTATGATAATAATCTTGCAGCGTACTGTATGGCAGAGACACCAGTGTGAAATGTGATGATAGCCTTGCATTTTGAACCCCTTGAGTTGGCTCATCATTAGGAGTTTTCCTGAGGGAAACCCTTAGGCCTAGCCCCAACCACTAGCATTCCTTACTGCCTTTCTCTTGTCCAAGTTGCCTCATTGTCTCAGTATTCTGCCTTTTCCAACCACTGACTCTCGTACAACTTGGAATAAAACTAGTCTTTCAAAGAAGACTCTAGTTTTCCTACTGGTCCTACTTACCTCTCTATTTCATCATACTTGAGCAATCTCTTGATTATTAGAAAACTTTTCTTAAGTCTTAGACCTTCTTCTTCATAAAACTTACTTCCATTGATTAGATTCTAGAATTTTAAAGGGAAAACAATAATGATTAAATAATATTTTACATCATTCATTTATGTAAACACCTTATATTGTCAATCAACTTGTTTTTTTTTTAAAAAGTTTACCTTATAAGAAGAAAGTTAATTAGGCTTTCTGCCAGTGTTATGCTTCCTTAGGCATATATACTCACTAATTAATGTTTAGGATGATTTTTTTTCTTTGATTAAAAGTAATTATGCTTTATTTCTAAAACTATTCTTAATAGTTTTTTATAGAAACCTTGGAAGCATCAAAGTTTTATGGTGTATTTAAACTATGTAGTTGCCCATGTGTTAACATTGTAGGTAAATGTATGAAGTAGAACAACAAAGTAGTTTTATTTGATGTGTCTTTGTCATCATGCAGTAGGTTGCTTCAGTCAGTTGCTTATTTAATTACACCATTGCCCAGGTTCTGTTTTACTGTTTCTTCACAACTGCTGTATGTCAGCGTTATCCCATTTTACAGGTTTTACAGTGGAGGCAGAAAAAGGATCTTATTAGTTTGAGAGTTTTTGGCTGGAGATAACTCAAAATATTCTTGTATCCTCAGTAGCAACAACTTTTTAAATTGCTATGACTTTTTCATATTTACATGTTCAAGTGGCGTTGTTTTTAAAAGTGCTAAGTTCTGTTTGAGAGGATGTAGTTAATATCAGCCATTTGACAAACAAGAAAACTTTCAACCCTTTACTTTTCCCATCACCTCAAGGAAGGAGAAAATGTTTAAGTAGTGAGAAGGATACTGTTTGTCAAGTTTTCATCAACGAATGAGGTCTGTGTGTACACGCACATGTGTAGGCAGATCACCAGATTGACTGATCTGAACAGAAATAAAAGTACTAACAGCCTGCGTGTGTGTTCCTTAAGTTGCTCAGTTGTGTCTGACTTGGTGTGACCCCATGGACTGTAGCCCGCGAGACTCCTCTGTCCATGGAATTTTCCAGGCAAGAATACTGGAGTGGGTTGCCATTTCCTCCTCTACAGCATCTTCCTGATCCAGGGGTCAAACCCACGTCTCCTGTGTCTCCTGCATTGGCAGGCAGATTCTTTACTACTGCGCCACCTGGAAAGTCCCATATTAATCTTTGATTCTGTTGTGAATGTGTATATTAGTATCATGAATAACATCACAACAAAGAAATTTTTATGGAGAGCACCGCTAATAGAATTTAAAATGCTTGTTAGAGCAGGTTCTTGGCTGGCATAGACAGGTAAGAACACAAATGCTGAAGTGCGGTTGCCTTCTGCTTGTTTCGGTGAAATAATATTACCTCTATCATGTGGGAAGACGGAAGACTTGATTTTTCTGCTGCAGAAGTTGTGCTATGTTGTGTTCAGTTGCTCAGTTACGTCTGACCCTTTGCAACTCCATGGACTGTAGCCCGCCAGGCTCCTCTGTCCATGGGGTTTCCCAGGCAAGAATACTGGAGTGGGTTGCCATCACCTTCTCCAGGGGATCTTCTCCACCCAAGGATTGCACCCCCATCTCTTGTGTCTCTTGCATTGACAGGCAGGTTCTTTACCACTAGTACCACCCCAGGGGTTAGATTGGGTAAATTTAGTGATACCCATTAGCATTTCCCAGAATACAGTTAAGTAAAAGCCCAGGTGCTGCTAACTCCTAGTTTTGCTCTTCCTTCTCTGTTTTTGGTGGAACAAATGGGTGTTTTCCTGATAGCCCCCAGGTATACATCTGAAAAAGTCTTTTAATGAGACCTTCACACTTGGGGTCAGCTGGGAGGAAATGTACTTTTTGCCCGTGTGAAACCCTGCAACCACTACCCAATTTGAGGACAAACCAAAGCTGACTAGCTCAGGGAAATTTGCAGTTCTGTCATTAGAGCACCAAATACCGCCTCCTGCAATGAATCACCTGAGGATTTTATCCATCACCCATTGCTAAAACTTGATAACATAGGTAGGCCAATTTCTTCCCCTGGAATTTCCTTCTCACCTTCCCCAGCCTATAATGTGCATAGCTTGAAGAGGAGGAAATGATTCAAAAAATCTGTGAAGACTTAAACACCCATTGATTTCCAACCCGATGGAAAAAAAATTAACTGAGTTTTCAACCTTGTATTTGAAGAGCTGGTGCAAACATATATGAAATATGTGGCTCTGTTGGGACACAGCGAATTTCCCTAACATTGTGGCATGATACATGGAATTTGAGAGTGGGTGAAAGGAAAGAGTACCTGAAAGGAGGTCAGATGCCTCTGGGAAAACTCTTTCAATATCCAATAGCTGCACTTCCTGCCTTTTTATTTCCTAATTTCATTGCACAGTGGTGTTAAGTGGATCTTCCTGCCTCCCTTTCATAACCAGGTAGGAGACTCGCCTTTCAGAAGCAGTTGTACACCTCTAGAAAAATCACCACCCAAAAAGAAACCAGGATGAAGGCCTAGCAGGACACTCTTCGCCCAATGAGGAAGTTGAACATTTTCTCTTCTATAAAGATGATTGATGACCTGTGGATTAAAATAAAACATGGGCACAGAGGCCAGCTTCTCTAAGACAGCCCGGGCGTTTGGCTAATGCCACCTTGCACGCAGAGGTCTCCCTGACCTTGGCAGTGTGTGGTGACTTGTAGTCTTGCAGGAATGAATTGTTCCTAAACAATTCCTGCAACATCTGAGGGACAAACAGGTCTCTGGAACCATTTGTTAGACGCCAGAGGGAAAAACGGTCTCACCCACTGAAAGCCTGAAACAGACTCGTATATTCAAAAATATTGGGCCCTCACATTTACCCTAAATTCAGGACCCCAAACCTGGACTGTAAAAAAAGTGCCACCTGATGGTTACAGGTTAAATATTGAGCCAGTTCATCTCTGTTTCTTAGAATTGTCCAAAAGACTTCTTCATGTTTCTTATTTCGTTGTTAAGTGACATGAAAGGAACCCTGAGCTTTGGAGGCTCTCTTAAAAGGGCCAGTGATGCTGCTTTCTTTGGCCACATACCAATTTTCCTGCTTTCCTGAACAGAAATGTGATAGATTTTGGAACCTCATCCTTTAGCATAGAACCACATCTCCAGCAGCCTGCAGAAGGCCTCTTTACCCAACTTAGTAACTTGGACTTATTCTCCTTTTAAATTAAGAGTCTGATTGTGTTCCTGTTGCTATATCACCCTAGGTTTTTGTAGCTTGCATGGTATCCATAAAGGAGTCTGATGTTCCATTTTAGACAGTTTTGTGAGGTGGTGTGCATTACAGACAGGTCCCTGTCGGTGTTGTCAGTAGAACTCACGGAGTGATTATGGCCACAGGGCCCCGTCTCCTAAAGGTTACAGGCACTGATGTGTTTCCTGTCCTCAAGGTCTGTAGAGCAGTGGTCCTAGGTGACATGAAGTACATTTTCCAAAATTTACACACCAGTAAGTAGAAGTTTCTAGATTGGACTTGGAGGACTTTGGTGCAGAGGTGACTTAAAAGATGACAGGGCCAGGTGCTTCCTTCAGAAGATAGCTTCCCAGCTGAGGTGTGATGTCTTCAAGCTAATTATTAAAGGTGCTAATGGGGATTGATAGGTGAATATGAAGTGGGCATCCTGGCTGAGGTTTAAGATGTGCAAAGTGTATACAGATCGGAGAAGTAAGTAGACTCTTCATGAGCCAGAAGGCAGAATATCCTGGATGGAAGAAAAGCTGATGGTTAAGAAATGGCTTTGTTGAAAGGAGCTGGTAACAGTATGTGAGGAGTTTCTTTTGGGACCCCTGGGTGGCAAAGAACCAATCAGAGTTTTGAGTTGTGGGATGATATGGTACCTATCTCATGGCAGGGAAATTATTCTGATGAAAATGTGTTCAGTAAATTTAGGTGTGAAGAAACTGGAGGAGTTCAGCAATCCAGGTCAACACATACATAGCAAAAATAAAACAGAATGGATAGGAGTTTGAAAGACTTGTAGTGAGAGAATCTATAAAAATTGTGGGGTTTTTTTTTTTGGTTGAGTGTTAGTGGTGAAAGAAAACCGTGTCTCTCTTTTTGTGTTGTGTTACTAATTGCAAAATGTTGGTGATTTAGTTTACAGTTGTCCAACTGTGTGGCAGGAATCCTACATACTGAAACCTGTTGGATGTGTTGAAAAAGGTCCATAGTGATCAAGTCCAAGATGTCTTTCACCAGAAATGATAGGATGGTAATGAGCAGAAAGAAAAGTAAAGTTAGGTTTTTGTAGCTAAATTTTAAAATTTGTTAATGTGTAGATCTATGATCAAAGAAACAATGGAGACTTTTGTTAGAGTAAGTAAACTTTATTTACTGGTATTGTCTTATATTTTATCTATTTCACTAGATTTTACATCCCTTAGCAGCAGAGAAACTGTTTCTTCCTTATATTGCTGTCTTCTGTGCCTAATAAAATGCCTGACATGTAGTCAATACCCAGTGATTGAAAGAATGTATGGTATTTGCATTCTCATTGATAGTGGTATAGTAATGAAGCCTTGGCATGCATTATTGTATAAGTGTAACTGCCTTGGAAAGTTGTCATTAGTTCAGCCTCTTTGAGTGAATAGGAAGATAATCCTCAGATTGTCTTTGGGGTTACATTAATGCTATGGAGATTAAGAGCCATTTATTCACCCAGTAGATTTTCATCATGGGCCTACTATGAAAAGCATAGAGGAAGGAAACAGATACCCTACCCTCAAGAGGCTTGTAGACTAGGAGAGATGAGATATCTCTCTATAATTAACAGCAACAGTAGGTAGGAAATACTAGTACAGAATGGAGTGTCTGGATTAAAAAAAAAAAAAAAGTGCTATGGAAGTACTGTACTTAAAAAGGGAAAAGATTCTTTACATCCCAGAATGTTGGGAGACCTTTATAGAGAACTTAACTTTTTAAAAATGTGATCTAGCAAGGAGAGGTGGGATTTCAAGTTGTGACAGATGGCACAGGTTCAGAACTTGATGAGATAGGCATAGGAAACTTCAGCAGGTAGGTAGGTGGGATTAAGAAGTCATAAAAAAGAAGCTAGTTCTGCCCAGGATCTTCCCTGATAAATGGTGACTGTCTTCCTGAAGGTCTTTTGAGGTCCCATCCAGGGCCTAGTGGGTGGCCTCTGTTTGCTCTCATCTAAGTTCTTTTCCAAAAACTTGTTACCCGCGTAAGAAGTTTGTGAAATTCAGTATGAAATTTTTTTTTAATCTACACTTGACCATTAAAAAGGTAAACATTCTTGAGCAATTTTCATCCAAGTTTTAATGCAAAAAGTTTGTGATAGGTTTTTAAAAGCTTTCATGGGCCAGTAAAAGCTTTCTTAGCCAGTTTTATTTAACTGGCTTTTCAGAGTCCACTTCTTACCAAGTCTTTGGAGTAAGTGAAAAGAGCTAACAGAAAGCTACATTATGCTGTTTATTTGGCGAAGTGTTTCTGCTTGCAGGGCCCCAGAATTTTTGCAGGAGATTGTCTGTGTGGTTAATGAGGCTTTGTGTACCTGCGACCATCCTACAAATGTGCTAAAATGAGACCCTTACCTCTAGCTCAAGAGACTGGTTTGCTCTCCTTGGGGTGTCAATACTGTATGATACTGAAATGAATTTCAGATTACCTCATTGAAGTTCTTGGGTCTGTGATTAATGGGTGAATTTAGTGGAAGGAAATATGTAAGTTTGGGATCTTTTCTGGGGGACTCTTAACAACTGTTTCTGATATGGGGCTTAGAATCTTTCTGATTCTTTTTAAAAGTTTTCTCGTAACTTAAAACACTGTTTTATTTCAGAACAGCTTTAGTGTTTCAAGCTTCAAACCTTCTCTCTTTAAATCCTGGCTGCATGCTCCCCTTGCCTCCCTTCCCCTTCCCTCCTCCCCACCAGGCACAGTTTTCTCTGGATCTTGGTTGGTCCTAAATCCCATGAGTTAAGACAGCCTAGCTTCTATAAATCAGGAGACAGCTTCATTATCAAAGTTATGTGTTTTCACCTTAATAGATCGCCAGGCCTGGCGTTGGTGCCAGGCCCTGCCTTATCATGTAACCATCAGCACTGCATACTGGAATGTTCTTTGTTTGGATTATTTACTTCTTCTATAAACAAAGATTAGAGTAAAATATGTGTCAGCGCTGGGGCCCCAGTGGAGCTGACAGTTGCTGGAGAATCACAGTAGTTTGGTGTGAGAGGGAACTTGAGTCCTGTGCTGAAAGTAGTACATGCATTTGATCTTCCCAGTAGTCCTAGAAGGCAGGTCCTGGGCTTCCCATTTGACAGATTAGCAAACTGACAGAACAATTCAGGGTATTGCCCCAGCTTCTCTTACAAATAGCAGGCAATTGGCCTCGAAACCCAGTCATTTGACTTCAATGTTGTTTCTTTTACCAACTGCACTATAAAGAAGTTCCAAAGACTGTACTTAAGAAAATCGTGTTACCTGGAATTTGAGCTGCTTATAACCATTAGATGGTTCTATGGTTTTCACTGGTGTCACTGGTGCTGCTTGATCAGGAGGGGACATACTGTTAGGGTTGAAACTTTATTCTCAGTTTTGTATAAAGGGCCTAGAGGTCAGTGACACTTACCGAGTCTCTGATACAGCTTTAGTATTTTGAGAGTTTGTATCTTCTATACAGTTTGTAGGATCTCTTTTATGTAAGGATCTGCTTTTTAATTGAAATTCAGGGAAGTAGCACAATGACCATAGACCAAACGATTTTGGATGTAAATATATCCCAGAAGCTCATCTGGTATCTTAAATAGCTTGGATGTAATTATGAAAGAGGGACACCGTTCTTTCAGAATATTTGGACTGGATACATATAACCCAGAATTAAAACAGTTATTTCTAGAACTTCTGAGGAGTCTGAGTCTCCATAAATTGCACAGATTACTGCTTTTTTTGGGGGGTGGAGAGGACATGATTACTCTCCATGTATTTTTTTATTTCTGCATAAAAGTGCAGGCAAAGAATCATTTTGCAGGTGAGGAAACTATGACCTAGAGAATGAGTGATGTTGCCAAGAAGACAGCCAATAGACACAGGTGATGTCTTATTACAGTACTCACAGATTGTCTGTATAGATTCTGACTTGCTCGTAGGTGCAGAGTATGTTTATAAGGTCAGGGTATCTTCATTTCTTGACTGCAATAAATATGTTTTCTGATTGACTACAAGGTTGTTTTTCTTATTGAACTATATTTCCTGAACGAAACCCCTTGAACTTTATAACTATCACCATAAATAGGTTTAATGGGCTTATTGGCATGTTAAAAATTGTATAGTGTTGGCACATGAAGAAGCTCACATAATTGCTAAATAATGGTACTTAAAATATTTATAAAGGTGCTATTGATTTGTAGTTTGTATATCTATATATGTTTATAACATTCTGGTGACAAATAAAAATTTGAATAAATAATGTCATGTCTACAGATGCCAGTGATAGTAAAAACGTTGGCAGGCATAGAGATGCCTTATTTAAGTCAATTATGCCAGACTGATATTAATCAGATTTTCGTGTGTGTGTGAGAAAGGCTCCTTGACCCTACTTTCTGTGTCTTGAATTTGTCATGTCACCAAGACCTCGTTCCCAGAGAACAGTACTTTGTGATGCTAACTGATACATGACTGTGTTTCCCTTTTTTCTCACTGCCTTTGTGCCATATATTTTTTGTTTCTATTTAAAAAGCAGTTGCTTAAAAATAAGTGCTTAGATGGATCCGTTAGAGTATAAATTAGAATAGGCACATGTGTTCCTCCCCATGAGCACATATTCATGGTACAGTATTTGGAGCTGAGTCCTGAGAGAGGGATGTTTTGTTTTATTTTTTGACCCTTGCGATGTCCTCAGTCCTAACCATACCAATTCTTCTTATAAATGATGTTTGTTGTAATGTTTGGGGGCAGAAACATAGGCAATATACCATAAAGAATCCACCTACAATGTGGGAGATTTGGGTTTGATCCCTGGGTTGGGAACATCCCCTGGAGAAGGGAAAGGCTACCCACTCCAGTATTCTGGCCTGGAGAATTCCCTGGACTACAGTCCATGGGGATGCAAAGAGTTGAACATGACTGAGTGACTTTGACTTTCACTTTCATGCCATATATATATTACATTTTAATATTTTGGGGGTATGTTTCTTGCCTTTTCTACTTTTCCTTCACATGCTCTCTAAAGGAAACTGCATTATTCCACTTCTTCGTGCAGAAATTATCTTGGGGCAACAAATGCATGTAGCTGTCATCCCAGTTCTCACCTGTGGTTTCACAAAGTTTTGCTAGTAATGTTTCATTGCTTCCGTACATCTAGAGTGAATTAGAATATGCCTGTTCTAACTCTTTGAGTTCGTGAGGATTCACTGAACCATGTTCTGATACTTGTGTGTCTGTCTTGTCGTCAGTGGGTTATCCTCACCCTATTGTCAACTGAGAGGTGGATACCAGTTTAGTCTTTCCTTTCAGCAGAATGAATCTTAGTGCTCATAGAATTCTTATGAAATGGAGGAGTGTTGTGTTTTTATGTACAGTAGGGGTTTCTGGCAATTTTGACTGAAGTTTTAGTCCCATTTTCCTACTTCATTCTATGGCATCTTCAGCCCTGTGGAGGGCCTTGATTCTAAGTCTTAGTGAACAGAAAGTCAAGCGCCAGAATGATACTCTGTAGGAGAATTGTTCAGTCCAGTGAGGAATAAAAGGGAGAAAAAGATGAAAAACAAAACAGAGTGGGCACTTGAGTCTAAACCAGTATTCCTAAGTGTTCCTGTGGCTCAGCTGCTAAAAAAAATCTGCCTGCAATGTGGGAGACCTAGGTTCGATCCCTGGGTTGGGAAAATCCGTGGAGAAGGGAAGGGCTACCCATTGCAGTATTCTGGCTTGGAGAATTCCATGGACTGTATAGTCATGGGGTCACAAAGAGTCAGACACGACTGAGCAACTTTCACTTTCCACAGAGCACGTATGCTATGGGGTATATGTTACACTGTAAAAGGTGGCAAAGTCAGATGAGTTTGAGAAAGCCTGGGTTAGAAAGTATTAACCCAACTTTTTATTAAAAACCTTCTCAACATCTTTCAATATGCTGATAAGCATTGTGTATGTTCCCCACTCTCCTCTACCTACCCTCAAAAATAAGCCCCATAGATTATGGTGCATTTCCCAACCCTTTATCCAGGGAGATCTTTTTTTCCTGAAACTAACATTTACCAAATACACATTAAGGAATGTAGTCAAACAGTGCCCTTGCAAATAAGAAATGCATTCTAAATATGCAAGAGAGTGGCAAAACATCTTGATATTCTTCCAGTTTACTTACTTTTCCTCTGTTCTTTAACAATTTAACTGATGAACCCAAAGCCTGTGGATAATTTTTTAACTTTTCCCTTGTTTGTGTTTGACTTAAATGCTTTCTGAAAAATTAAAGTGTAGTTGATTTGTAATGTTGTATTAGTTTCAGGGATATGGCAAAGTCTTTCAGTTTTTTATATATTTGTGTGTGTGCAGATTCTTTTCCATTATAAGTTTTTGCAAAATATTGAATATAGTTCCCTATGTTATATAGTAGATCCTTTGTATGTATTTTATATATAGCAGTGTGTATCTAATCTCATACTTCTAATTTATCCCTCCCCCGCTTTCCATTTTGGTGACCATAAGTTTGCTTGCTACATATTAGTCTATTTCTGTTTTGTAAATAAGTTCATTTGTATTTTCTTTTAGGTTCCACATATAAGTGATATCATATGATAATTGTCTTCCTCTTTCTGACTTGACTTAGTATGATAATCTCCAAGTTCATCCATGTCGTTGCAAATGGCATTATTTCTTTCTTTTAATGGCGAGTAGTATTCCGTTGTACCATATCTTTTTCATCCATTCATCTGTCGACAGGCGTTTCCATGTCTTTGCTGTGCTAAACAGTGATGCTATCAACATTGCAGTGCATGTATCTTTTTGAATTAGACTTTTCATCTTTTCCAGTTATATGCCTAGAGAGCCTAAAGTTGTCTGTAACGGTCCACAAGAGTTCTGGCCACTCCACTGAGTTCAGAATAACAGAGACATGCATTTTCTTACCTTCCTTTGAGTGTGGGTTGCATATAGCACAGAGAAAGAGCAACAAAACTACTTGGCCCTTACCCTGCCCCTATGGGTGGGATCATTGTTTCCATCAAATCAATCGTAAAGGGTCCCATTCATACTTCTCAGATTTGTGTGCACCCCAGGACCAGAGAAAACTGTCAGCTTGTGTATACATTAGGATATAGATTTAAAGCAGGTATTGGACAGTGTGATAGACAGTTTTTACTTGACCCTGATTAAGCTATTTAACTTCCCTGAATCTAAGGACTTACTCACTTTTCATCCAACATCTGTACACCTAGCCATCTATCCATCCATCTCACTGAGTGGTTGTGAGGATAAAATGTGTGAAAAATGTTGACAGTTGGAAACTTAAAGAACATTACACACACACAAAAAAAGTGTGATATTATCATCATTGGTCAAGAGATATGTTCAGGAATGGTTTTCATCACTGACTCATGAGGTAACATATTTCCCTTGTTCCACCAGATTTTTAGTGAAAAGAATAAGCCTTATACATTCATATGAATAATAAAACTTCCTTTAGCTGACTGTGTGGGAAGCTAATTAAGTTTCATACATATCCATCACACAGAGTAGAGACCATGTTGTAAAATGATAGAGCAAATATTCCAAAGCACGCCCACTGTTCTAAGTGTTTATTTGCTTGTTGTATCCCCACAATAACTCTGTGTAGTGTCATTTCTAACCATATTCCACAGATGAGAGTTCTGAGACACAGATCAGTTCAGTAACTTGCCCAAGTTAGTAAGTGGCAGAGCTGTGATTTGACCTCAGGTGATCTGCTTCAGAGGCAGATCTGTTGCCTCAGTGAGTTATACTGGAAGAGATGCCATCTTGTAGATATGGATTCAGATACTGACTGTCAGTTATTGATGCAGGACCCCGGATAACCTATGAGCTGCCTATCTCATTCCTCTGGAAGCATTTTATTATGTATAAAGCACCAAAGTGATATTAAGTAATAGTGTGATCTTACAACAGAAGTGACAGGTGTGTCCTATGTTGTCTCTAGATATGCTCTTTCTAGCTGGGAAGGATTGAGGGCAGGGGGAGAAGGGGACGACAGAAGATGAGATGGTTGGATGGCATCACTGACTCGATGGACATGGGTTTGGGTGGACTCCAGGAGTTGGTGATGGACAGGGAGGCCTAGCGTGCTGCGGTTCATGGGGTCGCAAAGAGTCAGACACGACTGAGCGACTGAATTGAACTGAACTGAAGATAATTATTTTTCTCTCCACTGTGCTGCTGCCCCATCCACCCCTCAACACTAAATCCTTTTACCACCATTTACAAGCATATGTAAAAAAGATGGGCTAGCATAACACAGACCTGCATTTGTGACCAGATGGGCAGGGACAAAGCAGACTCTGTCATTGCTCAGTCACACATGAATTGCCTACTTTGAATGTAAGATTTTCAAATTCTAGAAATTTAAAAAAAAATTTTATGTGCTTTGACTTTG
Organism: Antilocapra americana; assembly: GCA_007570785.1. Taxonomy (NCBI): domain Eukaryota; kingdom Metazoa; phylum Chordata; class Mammalia; order Artiodactyla; family Antilocapridae; genus Antilocapra; species Antilocapra americana. The sequence goes on from ML663041.1 coordinate 4,236,761, forward strand.
TCCCCTGGAAAATCACTGTGTAATGCTCTTCTTGCCATCTGCAAACTTTCATATGGTTACAGAGACAAGTTATATGCATTTAGAAAGTTAAAAGTATAGTTATTAAATAAGAATGCAAGAGGTGGCAAAAAGTCAAGTGCACTGGATGTTCATTAAATGCCCCAGATTTGAAGACAAGCAAGGTCACTGAGGGCTGGAGGGAACTTAATGAAGTGCATCAGAGTTGAGTTGAGTTTTGGCAAATGAATGAGATTCTAAGTGGTGAGGAGAGTCTTCTTGGAAGTCAGGGGATGGGGGAAGAAATATAAGGAAATGCAGGTAGAGAGTCAGGGTGAAGGTAGTTGGAGACAAGCTTCAACCAGGGAACTGGTCTGGAGGGCTTGTGGAGACAAGGAGCTGTGGGGCTGGCAGCAACTGGCTGCTCTGTGAGTTTGAGAATCAGTTCAGTTCAGTCTCTCGGTCGTGTCTGACTTTGCGACCCCGTGGACTGCAGCATGCCAGGCTTCCCTGTCCATCACCAACTTCTAGAACTTGCTCAAACTCACGTCCGTAGAGTCAGTGATACCCAGGCAAGAAAAGTGTCCCTCTTGTTGTAGGTAGTCCGATCATAATGTGGATTCAGAATGGAAGTATAACATCCAGATAGCTAAGTTCTGAGAACCTTGGTCTGATAGCAGTTAAATTGGGCAGTTAGATTAGAGTTTGAAGATACTATAGGCAGTATTAGATTGATATTCAGGAAGGAGGCTAGATATGATGGCAGAGGAAAAGGGTCACACTTGCCATATGTCAGAGACTAGCTAGTCAGATTTGTGTGCTATAGTTAAAAGGGTGGGGTCATGTTTTAGTCATTGAATTAATAATTGATTAATTAACAACAAATTAATTAAAAATAATAATCCCTAAACATAGACTCCGGAATCCGACTGCCAGAATTGAGCACTGAGCCGTACAACCAAATAAAGTTATTGAGCTGTCTGAGCCTCAATTTTCTCTCTTGTAAAATGAGAATAATTATATCCACCTTGAAAGAATTACAGAAAAATGAAATGAGATAGCATGTTAAAACCTTGACATCATATGCCACCAAAATAGTAAAATACAGTAAATTTTAAGTATAATTACTAGTATGCTGCTGCTGCTGCTAAGTTGCATTAGTCGTGTCCAACTCTGTGACCCCATAGACGGCAGCCCACCAGGCTCTGCCGTCCCTGGGATTCTCCAGGCAAGAACACTGGAGTGGGTTGCCATTTCCTTCTCTAATGCATGAAAGTGAAAAGTGAAAGTGAAGTTGCACAGTTAACATCCTACTCTTAGCGACCCCATGGACTGTATCCTCCATCCATGGGATTTTCCAGGCAAGAGTACTGGAGTGGGGTGCCATTGCCTTCTCCAAATTAATAGTATACATATTTTTAAATTGTATTTTGTTTACATAGTGCTTTTTCAAAGAGGTGAGCATACCTGTTTTCCTCTTACGACAGGTAGAATAATTTTATTAACTTTTGTTAACTAAAATTTTAAGTGTGTCTATCATTTGCAGATTCTATGTTATATTCACCTTATTTTCCCATTTGATATCCAGTAACTCGAGGTAGATAGTTCGCTCCCCCTCCCCAGCCCTGACAGACTGGCCCACTTCCTCTGAGGAATAAGGGGGGCAGGGGAACAGAACTGGAGCAGGATTCATAGGGCTGGAAGTGTTACTCAGATTCCTTCACTTGGTGAAACACTCTTTCCAATACCAGTCATCATGTTTCAAGGTGGGAGGCCAAAAAAAAACAGAGAATTCTTGAAATCCTCTTCACTCCTTCATTGGTATGACTGTCCAAGCCTTCTGCTCCTTCAAGGATACACACTATACCCTGGACTGTGGTGGGTGTTTGCAGCCCAGGCTCCGTTCCTGGTTACTGCTTCGCTTCCTCATGTCTCAGCTTAAATGTCACCCAATCTAAATGACTGTCTCCCTTTTGTTCTCTTCTCCTGGCACCTATACCTTTCTTTCATGGCACTTTTTAATTTGTATTCCTGTGTTTGTGCACTGGTGAGTTCACTTAATATTCATCTCCCTTGCCAGATTGTAAATCCCTTGAGACCAGAGACCATTTCTGATTTCTCATTTGGTGTGCTTAGCTTCTGTACTGTGTGGCATATAATAAGCCATCAATAAATCGAATTTGAGGATGAATAAATAAGACTCATATATGTCAACGGATATGGTCACTGCATTTGCCGAGAAAGTTGATTTTAATAACCATCATTAAAGTTCTCAATTCTATGCTTTCATCATCTAAAATGGACAGAATAATAACTGTCTGCATCTACTTCATGGACATGATTTTAGAAAATATGAGATATTAAATAATGTTCTCTCCAAAATCTAAAAATTGAGCCCAGGTCATAAGATAGGTCTTTTTAGGGAGTCCCTTCCCTCCTTCACATTTTGAGATGACTAGGAAACCCCTTTCGGACATTGTATTCCAAAATGTTCGTTATTGGAGCCTGTACTGGGGCAGCACTTGGGGTGATCAGGAAATGGGAAGCTACTAACCAGCAAGGCTGAACAGGCTTCCTGAGCCCCTTGCCTCCCTGTCAGGTGATGCCATCTGGGTCATAGCTAATCTGTGGAATTTGTGTTACCATCTTCAGAAAAAGAGCATCATGAACAGCATTGTGATGGCGGTAGAGATGCTAAAAGGCTACAGTGTGATGATGGACATAAAGTTCATTAGGTAGAAGACACCCCAGAAGATCACACTCTACAGGTTAGTCCTGCAAATTGCCCTTCAGGGCAGCGACTTTTCTAGGTGTCTGGGAACTACAGCATCAATTTGAATAGACATGTTTAAATAAGGTTTTCTCCTCAGTTTCTGGGACTCTGAAGAGCTTGGTAGGATTTTTTCGTTGCTGACGCAATGCCCCTCCCGCCTTTGGAAAGGATATGGATCTCCCAGTTCTTGAAAAAAGAGGGAAAAAATGCACCTGGCAACTGTTGTTGCCATAAATATTTAGACGATGAAAATTCTCTTAAATATTTAAAGAAACTGCTGAGCACTGCTTAATCATCTTATTGAGAACCCTTGATTTAAAACTTAAATGTCTGTTCTTAGCAATGAAACAAGTTAAATTGCCTTAAAAATAAAAGTGTCTCACAGTTGTATCATAAAATCTCAACTGGCATTAAGGTAATTGTGCTTAAGTACAATGTAGGGCCCTTTTGAATGTTTGTTCTGCATGCAATAATAATACTATTTTTAATAGTCCAAGGGTAGTTCTAAAGAAATAAACCTGTTTTCCTTGTGCATGTGTCCTAAACAGCATCATTGAAGGGGGTCTGGACTCTGAATACGGTATCGTAGCAAAACAGGATAAATTATGCCTTGTGGCATCGTTTTGTTTAAAAGAAAAGAAAGAAACGGAATATTCTGTAGTAAGAACTTGGATAACCCAGGGTGAAATTAACACTCTAAAAGTAGAGTGTAGTACTATGGAATGGAGTAATGTAGAAGCTTCCTACCGTGGCCTGTCTGACTCAGTCTTCTGGGACCCATGAATAAAATGCAGATTCCATAGCCTGTGATGTGTTCATAGAAATCAGAAAAAATGTTCTTCTTGGACAGAGGCATCCAAAATCAGTGTCCATGGCTCAATCCCAGTGAGCCTGGCCTCAGCTGAATTCAGCCCTACCTACCGCTCTGGCTGGTGCCTTTGTGCAGTGCACTATTGAGCCTCCTGCCCCTCAGGTTTTCTAGATCGGGATTTCGGTGCAGGACATGCCCAGTGTTAGCAGGTGCCCTGGGAGCCACACTATGTCTCTGTTGGAGCTTTTGAGTATGTGGTCTGATTAGGTCCACAGTGGTCTCTTGACCTTCAAGCCCAAATCCTCAGAGCTGATGGCATGACTTCTAGGGTAAGAATGGACCCACTCTAGAGAACAGTAAAGTCATTTTATTTCATCTTGAATTTAAACAGTAATGCTGCTGACATTTTTTTCCCCTTTTGCTGCTTTCTATCATGTTCAACCAAGAAACCACAGTAGGTTAAGCAACAGTCATCCTTTTTCAGTACCTGTTAATGGTTTAGATAAGAGTTGATGTTCCGTCACCACCTTGTTCAGGCCCTAATCATTTTGTCCCCGTTGGGATCTCTGCACCAGCCTCTTAAGTGGTCTTCCAGCCTCTCATCTGTTCTCTCCTCCAATTCGGGAAAGGTCATACTTGCTAATGATGCATCAATGACTTTCTCACGGATTGAGGAAAAATCCAAACTTTTCAACACAGCATGCCACATCTTGCTCAAAACTCAGAGGTCCCTCCGTGTATAAAGCCTAAGCCCTATAGGACTTACAGTAACTTGACTTAAGCTACACTGGCTTCCTTGTGTTTTCTCCCCCCTAAATGCTCTTCCCCTAGATAGCAGGTCTTGACTCTGAAATCTCCCCAACAAGTCTTTCCTTGGCTACAGTATCTGAAATGTCAGCTCTGCCCCACCCCAAACATTTCAGATCCTCCTTTCCTACATTGTTTTTTCCTCCTGAAAAGTTAACACCTGACCTAGTCCATATTTTATTTAGCTAGCTTATTATTTTTCTCTTCCGCCAGGATTGAAGCTCCATGGCAGTAAGGATGGGTGTGTTCTGTCCCCTCTCAGATCCCCAGTACCTGGAATAGAACCAAACCTGCAGCAGGAAGGCAGTTCAGATGGGCAGAGTCGAGGGCTGAGTGAGCGAGGCCCCTGCCCGCCTCTCCAGCCCCATGTCTCGTTGGTCTCCTTCCTCTTCTGCTTGCTCTCATCTTTCCAGTCTTCCTACTCAATCTCTCATCAACCCACACTCTCCTGCACCCCCAGTGCCTTTTTCCTTGCTGCTGCCTCTGCTTAGGGGTTTCATCCTCACCAGCTTTCCTGGGTCCCCCTCTCAGCACAGTACCAACTGTCAATACATGGCCCTTTTCTGACCCTTTTGCTTGGCTTTTCCATTGAAAACCAGATAACGTTTTTGAGAGCCTTATTTGGTCCTGTGTTCTCAGTCCCTAGCCTAGGGTGGAGAAGGCAATGGCACCCCACTCCAGGACTCTTGCCTGGAAAATCCCATAGACGGAGGAGCCTGGTGGGCTGCAGTCCATGGGGTCGCTAAGAGTCGGACACGACTGAGCGACTTCACTTTTACTTTTCACTTTCATGCCTTGGAGAAGGAAATGGCAACCCACTCCAGTGTTCTTGCCTGGAGAATCCCAGGGACGGGGGAGCCTGGTGGGCTGCTGTCTATGGGGTCGCACAGAATCGGACACGACTGAAGCGACTTAGTAGCAGCAGCAGCAGCAGCCTAGGGTAGGCAAATCTTTTAAAAGTTTGTTAACTGAAGACAAGAGGAGAGCAGGAGAGTTATTGCAGCCTTTTATTCATCCTGTCATTTACCTAGAATGCTGCCATCTTTACAGTAGTTGCCCAGAAACACTCTGAATGAACCAGTCATTTCCTCCTTCTTATATACCCCCAATGCCTAGTAGCAATTACCAAATGCTTGTGTTTTAACATTAAACTTTGAAGAAGTCTTCTGAATTTATAGCATTTAAATCCAGGGTGTGTTGGCCAAATCTGGATGTGGTTAGACAGGGCAGGCAAAACCTCTTTCTGACTCTGAAATCTATCAAGATGCACTGTCTGGGAAGTGGCTATCTCAAGGACCTCAGTTTGTGTGTTTTCTGAAAAACATAGATCAATGGCTTTGCTGACCTATGTCAGTGTCACTGGTAATGAGTGGTCTCTCCCTGAGCGCTCTTTGTTTCCTCCAAACAGAATGATTTAATCACTCAATTACGATTTCCTCTATGAAACTTTTGAATAAAAGTGGAAATAGGAGCTGGGGAGTTCTCAGTCTGTTCAATGATCTGCGGTATAGGTGATCAACAGGAAATGTCATAAAAACATTAATGTTATGAATGTTATTTGTACTGATGATAAAGAGTGTCATCTTAGTCATGCCAGTAAGAAACTTACCCATATGTTAAGTTGAATTAAGACTAAACACTTCAGATAGCCCATAAAGATTTTAGCAGCTGTTTACTGTGACTGATTTGTAATGATACTCACTATTCATGATTAATTGAGGTGACTTTATGGATAGCTATGGAGGAAAAAAAATTGGACAGGACTTTGCCATCACCAAAGGTTGGAGCTTTTGCTAGATTTTGGATGCATGACATGTAGTCCTAAAAGATAAGAGGTACAACATGCTATTTCTCAATGGACCGTGACTTCTCAGCAGGAACATCTTTACAACCTGCCAGGTAAATACATATTAAAGTAATTCTCAGTATGTGCTTTTGTTGCTTTGAGGAATGTGTGTGCAGTGGCATAGCCCTCTTATCTTTTACAATCAGTTCCAATAGTTAGCTAGCTAATCAAAATGATAGAACCTTACCAAAACAAATAAACCACATGTATTAAGCCTTTTAATGTGGTTAAACAAATAAACCACTTGTATTAAGCCTTCATTCTTAAATGTAAGGTATTAAAATGCTTTCATTTTCTTAAAGAGGTTAGCCAAACTTTTGAGGTATAGATGGCTGTATTGATTGGATTTCTAAATTGAATTCTTATATAAATGACATCTTAGTTTATCACTAAGATTTTTGCCTTTGATTGCTCTAAAACAAACCGAGAACTTAGAAATAAGTGGTCCTGGGTACAGGATCCTTCAGTCATTTGCAGATGCCTTGCCCACACCAATCTGGGAGCTGAATTTTTTTTTTTTTTTATAGTGGCCCATCTTTGTCAAGACTGTAAACACAGGGAACCCAACTCTAGGATCTTTGGTGACTTAAATGGAAATAAAACCTAAAAAGGAGTGCATGTATATGTACATATAACTGATTCGCTTTGCTGTACAGCAGATGCTACCATAATATTGTAAGGCAACTATAGTCCAATTAAAAAAATAAAAGATTTTATAAAGCATTCAGCTAGTTTCTATAGAATGAAATTTTTCTTTTACAAACATATTTCCTTGATTTTTACAGTATTTCATAAATTATAAAACAATATTTATAGATGAATGTCCAATCAGATCTGAAAGAAACAACTGACTCTTTGTAAAATAAGTGAGTAAAAACAGAAATGCATGGTCACTCTAGAATGTAGTTTACAAGTACATTTTGTTCATTTAGCATGCTATGGTTATTGAGGTATACTATAGAAAGAATAGTGATACTGATGAATCTGGTAGCATAAGCACACATGGTCATAATATTTTCTTTATTCCTATTTCTGTATAACTGAAAAGATAGATTTCAATTGCAGTGAAACTATCCTTGAAATCCCTAATAACACGCTTCACACTTACATGCATGAATGTATATGCACACATACACAGACATGTTGCAAGTAAAAAGTTAAAAAACATATATCTTCAGCTGCTACCTTGTAACATTTCTTTCATTTTCTTATACCACAAGTGAAGTTCATTGTCTTCTTTCTTAAGCCTTATTCCAATTCCCCAGTCTAAGAGTCAATGGATATATATATATATTGCACTGCACTTGCAAGGTTTATTCAGTATAATCAGAGAAAAATATTTGTCCAGTTAGCTACCAGATCTTGCCATTTCTGGAAAATGCATTTTCCACTCTATTTGAGGATCACCTTGCTTGGTGAGACCCTTACCACCTGCTGAATATATTCTTGTTGTTTAATCACTGAGTCATGTCCAACTTTTCTGCGATCCCATGGACTATAACTTGCCAGGCTCCTCTGTCCTTGGGATTCCCCAGGCAGAAATACTGGAGTGGATTGCCATTTCTTTCTCCAGGGGATCTTCCCAATCCAGGGATTGAAGCCACATCTCCTGCATGGCAGACAGGTTCTTTACCACTGAGCCACCTGGGAAGCCCACTGAGTATATTAGTGAAATAGATTTGATTTTACTGTTTGCCACCAGCCTTGTGCCTCCTGGAAGCTGTGGCCAGATCCTTCTTCCATAAATCTCACTTTCATCATTTCACTTGCTACTCAGAATTCTCAGTGGCTTTTTGCTGACTGTAACATAAAATAAGGACTATTTGTCTTAGCTCTCTGTGCCATTTATAACATGGTCCCAGATGTCCTCTTTTATACCCTGTGGAAACCTGCTGCAACCATGTGACCACCCATTTCTTGGTCATCCAAACTTCATCTCCATGCTTCTGCTCATACTGACTGACTTGCCTGTAGGATCTTAGCTCTTATATGCTGCTTATTCAAGTCTTCAAAGATCTGTCTTGACTTTTTCTTCCTAGGAGTCCTCCACTAGATGGTGAGCTCCTGGAGGTTAGAGACCATTGTGACTAAGCCAGTCATACAACATTTTGTGTTACCTCATTGCATTTATCTTCTTGATTTGAGACCAAGTCCCTGGAAAGTTGAGACCTGCTCCTCATATGTTCTTTTCTTCTGAGAGCCCAGCGCTCTTTCAGTCTAGCACCTGTACTAAGCTCTTGAGTTAGGAGACAGGTGTAGAAAGACTACATCATGTTCCCTGCCCTCTAGGTGCTCCCAGTGTTACAGAAAAGAGATGAGTTCTTAAGTACACCCCTAACATTAATGAAATAGTTGCTAAACATTGTTCTAATGAAGATATGTATTATACTTAGATGAATGTTTAGGAGAAGATGAGATTTCACTCTGATAGTGGGGAGAAGAGCCTCTGACTTGGAGGGGTAAAACTTGTATTAGATATTAAATTAAACATTTGAATCTGAGTGTCATCGGAAGAATAGAATGATTTGCCTATTTATTTTCTTATAAAATAACTTCTTCAAGAGAGGGATAAATAGTATGTATGGTTAATCAAGCAGGTAGTAGAAAGCGTCATAACTCAATCCAGTTCGCATGATTCATCAGTTGCAGACACTCAAGGGCTCTTATCGGGCTTTCTGAGCCTGTTGCTGGGAAAGATTGAAGGCAGGAGGAGAAGGGGATGATAGAGGATGAGACGGTTGAAAACTGGCATCAGCGACTCAATGGACACGAGTTTGAGCAAACTTCAGGAGATGGTGAAGCACAGAAAAGCCTGGCGTGCCGCAGTCCATGGAGTCACAAAGAGTCGGATACAACTGAGCAACTTAATGGAAACAAAGGCTTTCTAAGTAGTAAGTTCTCCTGTTCTTCTCAAGTTCTGTTAAATAACATTCTTTGGAGTCACCTGAATGTACAGAAGGATGTGAATTTTTAGAGGGAAAGAAACTTTTTGGCACACCCCCACCCCCACCCCCCATGTAACACTCAAATCACTCAAGAAGTTTCCTTTTTAAAGTACTTCAAACCTGCCATGAAGTTAGCCTTTGGGGAGGAGAAAGGCATGTATCATAAAATATCAGCCGAGAGCCTTTGAAGATAGGTGATGTGTTTTTCTCCTTAGGATGCTAAATCACACATCACCACACATGTGCACGGAAAATGAAAAATGTCAGAGACACATTTATGTAAACCATGGATCATATTTGCATATACAGCCCTTCAGCTTGGCCCATCTACCCTCTGACCAGCAATGATTGATGCTTTGTAGTTTTGCTTTTTCAAAGACTTCTCTAGTCCTAGGCTTTTGCTCTATGTTAAGACTTGTTATTTTAGTGCAAAGCAAACTAGGGTTATTAAACTATAGACCTGAGCTGTCCAATATTGTAGCCAGTAACCACGTGTCTACTTAAACTTACGTAAACTTTAAAATAGATTCCCATATTTGTATAGCCACATTTCAGGTATTCCATACCAAATTGAGATGTACAGTACAAGTAAAATAAATAAATAAACTTACCAGATTTAAAAGAGTTAGTACAAAGACCCATTGTAAAATACTGTGAATTTTTATATCAACTATATGTTGGACTGACAATATTGTGGACATGCTGGATTAAAATATGTTATCAAACTTAAAGCTGATTTCACCTGTTCTTACTTATTGTTGCTTGAAAATTCAAAATTATGTCTGCGAGTCACATATTTGTAGTTGAGAAAATTTGCTTAAAAAATTCATATGTTATTTTCTAATCCCATTGTTTTAGTATGAAAGTTTATACTGAGTGAGTTTACTAAACATTTTGGAAAGAGGGTAATTAGTAATGACTAAAACATTAGATGATTTTGTAGACTCCTTAAATTTTTTTGTTTATGATTTTGACTAGATCTAACAATCAGTTGCGGGGTGGGGGGGAGTGGTGGTTCTGGCTTTGTTTGTTTTGTCAGAAATAAATGCTTTTATCCCTGTTAAGTACCTTATCTTTTTAAATTGTTTTTGGTTTTGAGCTAGTTTGACTTTAACCTTTGCTCCTTGATTGGCTAGTGAGTAAGGCTCACTAAATGATAGGAATTAGGATTCAAATATTTCATAAATGTTGCCATGATAGTATTTTTTTAAATGGGAATTCTTAGTCAATACAGTATGTACGGCAGCACGTTTAATCTAAATTATTTGCAGGCTAAGCCCTGAATTCACATATTTTAGTGCAGAAAAAAATCTCAGACAGAACCATTCATTTGCCAATTAGAAAAAATTTTGTTTCCCCCTATATACTTGACTCAGTAGCTCACGTGTAGAAACCCTGAATGTTTCCACAAAGTTGCTTAATTTATTTATGTGAGTTCAAACTAGGTTCAGCATAATTTTTCAGTTCGTTTAAGTGTAGGCGTGTTAGTGTCATGTAAACCCCATTTGGCTATTAGTACTGTTGTCATGTGTTTGATTATTTAAAAAGAGGTATCTCAATCTGAGAACAGGCTTCCTAACTTAGGGGTTGTTAATATTTTATTGTTTATGTTATTTGGAACATCAAGATATAGTATAGATTGAGGGGAGAAAACCAACCCTTGCAAATTTTAAAGAAAATTAGAAAGCTTGCAAAGAAAAGGCCATTGCTGTGGTTTGAGGCTGACCTTACTGAAATTGTAGTGACACACAGGGAAATAAATATCAAGAGGAAATGGTGTTTTTTGTACCATGTGGAATGTGTGATTTGGTAGGACAAAGACAAAGGTAAAGCTAGGGCCATAGGGACTTCCTTGGTGGTCCAGTGGCTGAGACTCTGTGCTCCCAGTGCAGGGAGCCCGGGTTCGATCCCTGGTTAGGGAACTAGAGCCCACACACGGCCACTAAGACCCAGTGCAGCCAAATAAATAAAATAAATATTAGAAGAAAGATGGGGCCGTAAATAGTAGTGTTGCATTTTGCTGAATTGAATCACACTGACATTTGAGTATTTTCCAGTGTTGAACTCTCTCCTGTAAACCTGAGTCTTGTCCTGTTTTTCCACCTGTGCTAAAGCATCCATGGAACAAAATGATTTGCTAGTGGTTTGCTCATGTGTCCACATTGGTTCCTTACTGGTGCTTCATTAGGAAAGGCCAAACAGGCCTGCGATGAGGAGTCAGAGGGTTTCACAGCTGCGTTCTCAGCTAAGGAAGACCCAGAGAAATGTGTTCTTTCTGAATAACCTCCTTTGCTGACTTCCCTGGTGGCTCAGGGATAAAGACTCCTCCTACCAATGCAGGAGACATGGGCTGAATAGTTGAGTCAGGGAGATCTGCTAGAGAAGGAAATGGCTACTCACTCCAGTACTCTTGTCTGGAGAATTCCATGGACAGAGGAGCCTGGCGGCTACAGTTCATTGGTTCGCAAAAAAGTTGGACGTGACTTAGCGACTAAACAGCAGCAGCAACCTCCTTCACTCAGGTGTTCAGCTCTTGTGCTCATACTGCAAGTAGGAATGTTCCTGGAGACTCAAGAGTGACAAAGTACTGTCTCTGGAGACAGGCCTTTGCTTTTTTCTCCTAGGACGTGGTTGGGGTTCATTGCTCTCTTTGGTCTTATTTGAATGGTATTTTATCAGTCAGACAAAATAATATTCAGCTATTACTATCGTTCTGCTAAAACAGTTAAGGATAAAGATTTAATGTTCTCTTTTCAGTGCAGGGCTTATGGCCACCGTGCAGGATGGTAATAAAAGAGAAACAAATGAGGCAGCTCAAAGTTATGGCTCTCCATGGCTTTTAGGTCTCTCATACATTTTTATAAAACATATATCAGAACTTGTGAATTGTTAAATTGGGTTATTTTTAAATGCAGTTGTACTCAAATACAGTTCTGAAAGTAACCTGTTAGGTTTCAGTATTCAGAACAGGCTCTCTCTTGGCTGCAGACTTCTTATCCTTATTATGTCCCCTGGTCTGTAGCCAGGAGGGGATAGTGGACCCCGCAGCTCTGCTCCCCCCACCTGCTCTTCAAGTCCACTGCTGCACCCCCAGTTCAGCCCCCAGCTCCCCTTCTTTCCCATAGGCAAACAGGTAACTGAGTCACCCATCTCTTCTCATCTGTAAAAGGGAAATACAAAAGGGGTCGTTTCTGGATTCCCTTGTGGATTTTAAAAGCACAGATGAGATTAAAGAGGAACGTGAACTTCTCATGTTGCTACTGTTTAATATTTACACTCCCCCTAGAAGCCCAGGAGAGCTTTAAGGAACAGGAAGTAAATTTCAGCTCAGGTATTCCAGAGCCTGATGTACTATTAAATGTTTGTGGGAATGTACTTTTGCCAAAAAGCTGATAATTAAGGTTCGATTAGGGAAGCATCACTCAAAATAACTTTATGAAGAGACTCTTTCAAGTAATACTGTCCAGCTCCAGTCCTGGCAGGGTAACAAAGTGGCTATATATTGATTTGGGTGTGGAGAAATGAAGATCAAGTGCAAGATGGGCTTCAGCAGTGACTCCTCCTGCCCCAAGTTAGAAATGGACCCGTCTCACATGAAGAAGGAATACGGAGTCCTGCAAAGCCAGGAATGGTATTACTATTCTGGGATACTGCTGTCCTAACACTTACAAGGGACTGAAATCCAGAACTCAGGTCTTCAGCTCTTCCCTCCCAGGCTGAAATAGGAGCAGAACGAGAGGCCAAGATCATCCGAAGTAGATGGATTGCCAGGGCAGGTTGTTCTGACTTAGTGAAGTTCTTTGCATTAAAACAAACATCCCTAAAACACATTAGCCTCCAGCCCAGGAGTGGGAACACATGAAGCAGGAAGCCTGCTGGAGCCTTTAGGGAAATCTTGAGTGCTTTAGGCTGATTTATTTTCAGAGAGTTTGAACTAGATCAGCTCGAGAAGATGGAAACATTCAAGATGGTGGGAAATAACTGTCTCCTTTCTCCTCTCAGTCAGTGCTCTCCTTGGAAAGACAACACAAGTAAACATTTTCTCCTAATGTTGTGGGGGATGGGGTAGAGTTAGGGATTTCACAGAAATCCTTTTTTTTGCTTTTTCCTAAAGCTCCAACTACATGGGATGAAGCCAGTGGGATATAGGACCAGCCCTGGCACACCCTATGTGATTCCTTGGCTGGGTTAATGCAAAGTTGGTCCCTTGTCAAATTCTGCAGAAACTGCAGATGGCTTGTACTTTTGAAATAGACTTGGCCTCTGCATCCCAAATAACCCACAGAGCAGGTCTTTGAGTAACTGATGCTTAATGTGCATTCCTCACCCAAGGTTTCAAATGCACAAACTGGGCTCAAAAAGATGTACCAGAACAAGAGGAAAGCCCAGTTAGAGGGAGATCCAAGCAGTCTCACATACCCAACCATGAATCAGCTGCTTTTTCTAGCTTAGAACATCTGTATTAGATGTTATTAGGAAGAGTCATTTAGACCAAGGCTGAGCTCCCTGGAACTCTCGCAATGAAGATGAAATTATTATGCAGTTTCAGGATTTTTTAAAAAAAGGAAATCAGAGATACTCTGTGTGTGCATTTGAGGAGTTTGTCAGGAAGCTCAGGAGCAGCGAGTTCTTCTTTGTTAAGGGATGTTGTGAAACTACCTCAGTCCCCTTCGGTATGGTGGTTGTAATTATAACCACAGGGATATTGTGTTCTCAAACAAACAGTCAAGCGCTGTGATCCCAGGCTGCCTGAAGCCAAGCTTCACATATGGATGTACGTAACAATGCCTCTTAGTAATCTCCCCATCGCTTGTCATTGGCCTTCCCCTCTAACAGTGGAAATGTCTTTATAGTCTGTGCCTGGCATATTGCTTTTGTTCATCTTGGGTTCATCGTGTCAGTTTTAAACGATGAGAGTGTTTTGTTCTCGAGATATAACCCACCTGGAACTCTCAATCTGGATAGGGTGTGCTCATGTTGTGGGAAGCCCTTGCTTTCAGAAATTTCTTTGTGGTGTGGTTGTATACCATTAACACAGTGGGAATGAGGAAAATTAGATCCACTTGCACGCCAGCCAACTCTGTTTTTAACACATAATTATTTTATTGGGGTGTACATTAATTAATCCTGAAATAAGATCCTGTGTGACATTCAAAGTTGTGTTGAGTAGCTCAGAGTTTAAATATTTTAGTTTTACAACTCTGTTATGCTGGCAGCCAACAATGGTGTCTCAGAGAAGTCAGCATATGAGCCCTGCTTGTGATGACATCTGGAAAGCTTGTTTTATCTATAAGCACAGTTGTAGACAAATGAAAGCAGACAGATGTAAGGCTGGGGTGGCATCTTCGCCTCCAGCACTCTCTGGCTGTACATTTTCCAGTGTGTCAAAAACAGGGAGCTTTTTTTTTTCAGGGGTGGAATAAAAACATTCTGTCACATCCATACCCCAGCTACTATGCTGCCTCTCCAGAGCTCTGAGGTGTAAAATGGCATATATTGTTCAAAATTTAACAAGAGCAGGAGATGGCAATTGGGAGGAGGTGCCTGCGTCTTAAGGCTGCTTGACACAGAGGCAGAAGAAGGCATGGTGTCTGTTAAGTTCATTACAATCCCTCTCTCCCAGAAGAGCCTGGGGGAAATAAAAGAATTATCAGAAGGGGATTTGAAGTTCCAGGTATAGTTTTTCTCTTGCCATTATCTTTATCTCTGTATCATCACTGGGTATAGTACCCGCTGTGTGCAGAGGAGGCATCTACATAGTGGTTTGTGTGGGTGGGTCAGAGGTAAGCTTTAGGGTGGGCTTGTGCTTGAAGATGAACATTCAGAAACCTGGAAGCCACCAACATCGTGTCTGGTTGGCTTACAAGTCATTTTGCTCTGGGTTCACTCTCCAAACAAATTTTATACAAGGACAGTTTGCCTTTTATCCCTTTTTTTGTTACTGTAGAAGTCAGTAGTCCTCGATATATACATACCTACATGCCTAGGTATTTGCTGAGACTTGAGTTAAAGCAGAGACTTTTCAAAGTTCCTGACCCTCCAGCAGCAATAGAATTGACTGTACCTGCTGTGGGCATCATGTTCCTATTTTTGTCTCTAGTGACTTAAGGTGCCGTATTTCATGTTATATACCACACGCACCATGTAACCTTTGCTAATGATTGCTAGACATGTTTTACTGAAATTTTGGGAAGTCTTAATACAGTCTCAGTAAGCATCTGTTGAAGGACTGGGTTGCCTGTTTGCATCCCCCCCCCCAAAAAAAAACATATCATTTTAGAGTATTGAAGTCTTGTATCTGAGGAAGCCACTCAGATTCGTGTAATTTGAGGGCAGTGAAATAATGGAAATGAAGGGAAGAAAGCAGTGTGGCTTAAGGAGGCGAAATACCTGCAGTTACTTAGGCCAGGGCCCAAGTCTCTCGCTTCAGCAGTGTCTTTTTCAGTGGCTCAGGGTTGTTGAAAACATCCTCTTTTTTCTTTCTTTCTTTTTAGCAATACAGTTGCATTATGTTATTAACAGGGGAAAACACAGATGTCCATTTCCTGTCCCATTCCCACCACACCATCATCAGTCCTTTCAAAGTGCATGGTGCTGAGGGCCACTGGGCCCTGATAAGTGCCTTTGTGTGTACAAAACGGTGCTTTTTTGTTTTACATGCTGTTAGGCA
This sequence comes from Antilocapra americana, assembly GCA_007570785.1. Classification (NCBI taxonomy): domain Eukaryota; kingdom Metazoa; phylum Chordata; class Mammalia; order Artiodactyla; family Antilocapridae; genus Antilocapra; species Antilocapra americana. Next base: position 4,252,610 of record ML663041.1, read on the forward strand.
TGGTGGAAGAAATACACATGTAATCGAAAGTGTACAGCAAATTGCCATTTGGACCTACAAAGACTAAATGGTCTGGTCAGATGGATGGTTGAGATTTTAATAACACTTGATTGAACTGATGAGCTGGCCAAGGAAAGCCCCTGGACCTTTGCATGACTTTTCACTTAAAACCATGTTTGGGCCCAGTGACCCCATCAGTGTTCTTAGAAACCCAGTCTGGCCCCAAGGGTCCTGGATTTTAAATGTGCAGTGGATGACACCTCTGAGTTTATAAACTGGAAATACAGAGGGGAGGGAATATTTTCTTGGTTCTTGGCTTCCTGGATTTACCTGATAACATTAGGTTACAGGTAACAGACCTATAAATTATCTGTAGGCCACAGACTTTGATAACCAGAAACATTTCATGTCTCATCATCCTTTCAAAACGGAGAGCCATGAGTCAGATTTTACAGCCTTTTCCTCGGTGGCAGCTTATAATTTAAACTATTAAAATAGAGACTGTAACTCCTTCTAGTGTCATTCAACAGAATCGGTTTTTTTCCCCTCTTGGTCTGTGTTTCCATAGCTGAAATATTTAGTTACTTTTTAAATGTTTGCTAACGGTATTGGATTGACACACGATAGGCAGCAGGGACCTTGTGCTGATACCAGTTTGATTTGTTGATAAATTAAACAGCTCTGCTAAATCTACTATAGTACTATTTAGTCATCTTGAATTAATCAGACATTCCTTTAAGATGCCATCTCCTAGAAGGCTGTGTTTAGTCAAGATTAAAATTATTCTTTTGGCAACATCAAAGCAAAGTTGTGGCTCCCCTCATGGTGTTAGTAAATATTAATTTTATTGACATACGTCGATCTTGTATTATTATCATTATTATGATTGATAGCACTTTGGGAGGCTACTGTGTGTCACATAAGCTAAGTGTTTTACAACTGTTTATTGAGTGCTTATTATGTTATTACAGGCACTTTGAAACTCCAGTTATCCTATGTAATGTCACCATGATCCCATGAAGTTGGTTCTGTATTATTATCCCATTTTGTCAACAAAAACACATATTCAGAGAAGTTACTTAACTTATTCAAGATCATACATCTTCTTTGCATATTGGGGTGTGTGTGTAGGTATATAGGCATGGATTTCATTTTCAGCATAAAATATTTACTTTCTAGTCCAAATATATTTTAACCAAAATGGGCTTTGTACATCTGTTTACTTGGAAACAAACTTATAATTTACTGATTTTAGAAAAGATGCATTGAAATCGGGCATTGATTCAGTTTCCCAACTGAAAATAACCAATCAGTTGCTAGGTTGACTGGAGCATCAGTGACCGAAATACAAGTTTTCTGTCCAGCACGGACTCTTCTCTTGCTTGATAGAGAGGCAGTGTGGATTGGCTGGTCAGAGTCTGCAGGATAGGTTACTGGACCTTGATCCCACCCCTGTCACTTGTGGGTTCTGAGACTCTTTGTGCTTCATGTTTCACATCTTTAAAATGGTGCTAATCAATATTAACAGTACGTATTCAATGAAGATACAAAGTGTATTGAATGAGCTCAGATATGCAAAGCATTTAGACTGATACCTGCCACGTAGCAAATAAGGTAGGAGTATTAGCTGCTTTAATTATCTTGTGGCTGTTATTGTGATAATATAACTTAAGCTGACCCATAGGAGACTGTAAGCAGCTTGCAAGATAATTTTCAAATTTTTAGAAACATTTGGAGACTGTCAAAGATAACTATGCCTCCAAAGGTTAAGCTGTTACAGATAACATTTTACTATCTTTCTGTTGAGCTGTTAAAATAAACAGATAAATAACCTAACAGATATTCTACCAAGAGTGCATAGAGAAAAAATTTAGAGCTCAAAGGCAAGTAAGATTACGTTAGTCTAAATTAAGCATTTGAAATGTTTTATATCTATCCTTTAAAAATGAGTGCTGACCCAGTGGTATCAGGAATTTTCTCCCCCTGAAATTGTAAATTACGTGACTGTTGTCTCATGCTGATCAATGCTACATAAAAAGGATCCTTACAAGCAAATATAATAAAATGATAATTGTAGAATTTAGTTGGTGGATATATGGATGCTTACTGTTGAGTTCATTCAGCCTTTCTCTGTGTTTGAAGATTGTAATAATAAAATACTGTTAGGGGGAGACTCTCCCAACATTGCTTCTCAGTCACTGAAGGGAAAATAAACCTCCCCAAAGCTTGAAACCCTTCACCAGGCCATGTGTTCTTTGGCATAAGGGTAGATGGCAGTCCTAGTGGTGTGGCACACACACAGAAACACACCCTGTGAAATCCCGTTCCAGTCTAACTGGGAGATAGATTTTTTCCAACCACCAACCTTTTCTTTTTTTGAGTCGTTTTGTGTTTTTGTGTGTGTGTGTGTGTGATTTGGATTCCCATTTGCATTTTGGTCTTCTGCTTAATATCAGTGTCATGCTGCTTTTCCCTAGTCAGAGCTGGAAGGTCTCGGAGAAGGAGCCGAGAATGCAGGGAACCACAAAATAGTGATTTCAATTTAATGACACTCTTACACAATGACATTCCTTTGTAACCTAGCAGAGTTGGCCAGGAGCTTTATGGTTAACGTAGAGCTCACATTTTTCTGAAGCTAATAAGCATCTGTACATTAGATGATCTATACTTACTACATCTAACAATCCTTTCATCTTGTAATCTGTGTTAAAAGATGGTTTTAGGACAAATATTCTGTGTTACTCTAAGGCCGTTCATTGAAGAGAAAGATCAGAAATTAGGTTACAGATGTTGCTCAAGTAAAAGGCAGCGTTTTATCACTGCACAGAATTTAAGTGTTAAGTTGAAAATATTTGTATTCTGTCATGTGCCTTTTTTTCCCCTTTGGTTTGGAGTTAAAGTTTCTTTATACAACTTTTAAAGGTTACTTTCCATTTACAGTTTTTATAAAACACTGGCTATATTCCCTGTGTCATGTGCCTTTTTTTTATGAAAAGGTGCATTTGTTCATTAATTAGAGAGCTGTGACGATGAAGTAAAGAATCCCCTTCTCTGTGCTGCTCAGACCACATCCAGAATTTTGCATTTAATTCTGGGTATCACGTGGTATGAAGAGCACTGAGCAGTCGAAGTGAGACACCCTCTCTCTCCCCAGCAAGAGTGACCAGCGTGGTGAAAGTTCTGCAGACTAACCATTGGCAGATCAGTTGAAGATGCTGACAGCGTTTGGTCTGGAGAAGAGCCTGCCAGGGTGGAACCTCCTCCCTATCTGTGAGGGCTTCCATGTGGACCAGGAAACACGCAGACTCGGTTGATGCCTCAGAGGACCCTATTTTATAGGAAGGCAGACTTCAGCTCTCTAGAAGGCAAGAAGTGTAGGATTCAGAGCCACGAGTCAGTGCCTCCCAGCGTAATGAGCCAGATGCAGCTGGGGTTTTTCCTTTTATTTCTGCCAGACACTCCTGTCACACATTTATAAGATATAGAAGGATGCAAGTGCCCACCCTAAGCTGTTTCTAAGGAGAATGATACTTTCTGAACGCCTGCGGGAATATGTGCTAAGAAGTTCAAATAAGGAGGCACCATAACCCCCACCCAAAAGCCGAGCCACCTCTTTCTTCTGGGAATCAGTTCCTGAGGGGGAGCTAAAGAAAGTTTCTTTCTAAGTCTCTTCTGGAGCTGACTGTCTTTGGGGGAACACTGAGCAAAAGGTACATATGAAGTCAGGATTCTGGTATAAAGAAATAAACGCGTTCAGTTTTTGATTTAAAGAAGGCAAATTCTATCCTGTTACAGCTGACATGAAAATATATAGTGTTTATCTTTTCTCCCTACATATTTTACACTTTTCATTATTTTAGGGTTATGGTAAAGAACCCGCCTGCCAGTGCAGGAGGTGTAAGAGACGCAGATTCGATCCCTGGGTCAGGAATATCCATCCCCTGGAGGAGGGAATGGCAACCCACTCCAGTATCGTTGCCTGGAGAATCTTACGGACAGAGGAGGCTGGCGGGCTGCATCCCATAGGGTCGCAAAGAGTTGGACGTGGCTGAAGCAACTCGGTATACAAGGACCTAGCTAGACCTATCAGATGTCTCCCAGTGAAGGCCTTAGTTTTTCAGAATGTCTGAAGCTACAGGCAAATCATGTGTTCAACACTGTTGTTTCTCTGTGTTGGGGAAAGAAACAGAAACAATGAAAGATTAAAGATAAGATGCTTACATGACTGATCACGAGAATAGTGTAAGTCTTGCCTTTAGGGGAAAAAATGTTTGAGGTTTTTAAATAACTGTCTATCACAGTGAGATGGTATTGGCTGCTGCTTACAGGTTTTACAGTCCTGGTTTGTTAAGAAAATTAAGGGGGGTTGGTTTTGTGAAGGTTTGTTTCTTTGTTTAACTCTCGTCACATTTTTATCAAAGACTTTTTGTCTTTAGAAGTAAATACTAGAAACTGAAGGTAAGCAAAGGGGATCCCAAAGCCTTATGACACTATGACCACTCGTGAAGGAGTGTGTATGGTTTCTTTGTCTTGGCCCGCCTCTTCCTTTTCCATCGTGCAGAGAAGTATGGTGGTTTCGAGCATCGCTGAGTTTAAGTTCTGGTTGAGTATCGAGAGCACTCTTGAGGGCTTCTTCTACTTTATCAGTTTTTCCAAATCCTACATTACTTTCCATCATCTTCGCTTTGTTCTTTTCCTACTGTGCATGCTAAGTTGCTTTAGTTGTGTCTGACTCTTTGTGACCCTATGGACTGTAGCCCACTAGGCTCCTTTGTCCATGGAATTCTCCAGGCAAGAATACAAGAATGAGTTACCGTTTCCTACTCCAGGGGATCTCCCAGACCCAGGGGACTGAACCTGCATCTCTGACATCTCCTGCATTGGCAGGCGGGTTCTTTTCCCCTGTAGATACATGTAAAACACACACAATTGTAAAGTTTGGGGGCATTTAAAAACCTTTGCTTCATTACACGTATTTAACCTATGATTTCAGAAACAGCCACCTTGTAACATGAAAGAGTTATGGAAAATAAGAGGAACTTGGCATGTTTAGGAAGATTGTCAGGGGACTGTGGTGGATTAACTTGCAGCATTTAGCCATTTAACAGGTACTCATTCATTTGTCTGTGTGCTGGATAGAGCTGCTTGATTCTAGGAGTCAAAATGATGGGCGAGACGGATGCAGTCCCTGCCCTCATGGAGCTTACGGACCAGTGGGGAAGGTGGGCTCAATTAATCCCATAAGCATATTGCATATAAATTGCCATAAAGTGTTTAAATAAAAGTGTGTGCACTCACGTGTGCACACATGTGTGCATGCACACACACACAGGCAAGGCTTAAAAAACCAAGTATTTCTGGAGTTGTTTCCTTGATAAAGTCAGTTTTGAGCAGAGATCTGAAGGATGAGTTGCAGTTCTTAAGGGGCCGGGTGGTGCTGAGGGATCGCAGGCAGGGGGAAGCCCGGCCTGCTGGGAGAACTGGCCCAGTTAGAGCATCACTGGTGTGTCGAGGGGAGACTCAAGGGCAATGTAGGGCCTCACTTGGGATACACACTTCCCTTCTCCTCTGCTGCAATTTCTTTCTGGTCCTCCCAGAACTTTCCTAGGATCATCACCCACTGGGTAGATGATGCTGTTTTTATTCTAATGAAACCTAATCCTTCTTTATTTCATGTGATGACCGCTTCTAGAAGCACTGAAACTAGCAATAGTGTCTCAGCTCTCATGGGCAGATCTTTCTTTCAGTTTTTAATGGTGGATAAAGCAAAACTCCTCTTGCTCATTGGCTTCCCCTCTAGGCTGCCCTGGGTAGGGAGTTGATAGGGGATATTTTGGACATGGGAATTGCTTCACTGTTGACAGAAAGACATGGTGAATTTGATTAAATTAAATTAGGAGCATGTGTATGCTTGACAAAGTGAGCTAATGAAGGAAAATGCATCAAAAGGATTTATGGTGAATTGATTAAAATTTTTCTCTGCAGAAAGCCCTTCCGGCTTAACGCTTGAAATTAGAAGGCTATCGGTGCTTCTAGGCCCTCCAGGTTCTCACTTGCCTTTACAGTAGGCAGTTTGGGGACTTTTCTTTGCTTTGAGCAGCCGCTCTGTCTGCAGCCTTCTCTATCGCAGGCAAAAAGTATTCCCAACCTGCACTCTGAATTGCATGGAGGAAAAGAGGATAAAAGACACTATTTGATTTATTAATTTCTAGTGGATTAGAACTACAAATGTTTGCTGTGTTTTTAATTTGAGAAATAGAGAGAATCACAGCAGCTTTTAATTATGCATTTTGTATAATGCAGCTCTGAATAGAGCAGAACAAAATTAAAATTGTGGATCAAATACTAAATCTGAGTGGATGCTAAAGTGAGCTGTAGTGCGATGCTAATGGTTTTGCGTCTTCCTGGCATTATGTCAATAATGGCTCTGATCACATTAAGTAGAGAGCCCATTAGCTTTTTCTTTGCAACAGCATGCACCATAGCAACACACTGAGTTCCAAAATAACTTTTGACATATTTTTAAAAGCCTTGCCATGTTCAGGCTAAGAGGCAAGTACACAACGTGCGTGTACAGACACAATCGTGTTCAAGGTGCTTTATATGCAATGATGTTCTTTTGTTAGTTTAGGCATATTAACATTGCCTAACATTGTCTTTGAAAAATTCAACTAGTAGCCTTATCTTCATAAATATAATAGATTATATGCTATATTTCATGAGACTAAAGCTTTCATGGAATTTGCTAGGGTATAAAATCTGATCTCCTTATATAGCACTGTACCTAAAGGGATGTAAGTCCTTTGCTATTTTCTTTCTTTGCCCTGTTCTCAAAGAGCCTGGCGTTTTCTTAAATTCCTGTCTAGTTCTAGGTTAAAGCTGGAACCGAGAAGTCTGCTTGAGGTTCTTCTGTGTGAATGCCATGTCAGGTCCGTTTTGGTACAGTGCTTTGTGCTCGCACGATTATCTTCTCATGGGTGTTCTTAGACGAGGAAACTAGTAGTGATACAGTGTGTGAATAGTTCTCTGATTAGTAAATTTGGGAGAAATACTGAGTATTTTTAAACTTTCAAACAATTTTAAACTTTTCAGAGAAAGTTGCAAGTATAACCCCTTGGGTTTTCATGTTCTCACACTGAGGAGAACTGGGGAGTTGATGAAGGGATCTTTCAAATAATAACATGGCAGAGACACTTTATTCTCAGTATGTATATGACCTGATGACTTATCCTTCTCCCCAGACTTTCACCCAGCCAGTATGTATGTAGACAACCAGACTGGCGATATTGAGGGTCCATCTTTGATGCTTTCTTCTTTCCCATCTCTTCCATCTCATTGCCTTCTGCCCCACAAGTGATTGCTTCTAAAGAGCCCAGGAGCTTATTCCCTCTTCTCCACCCTTCACCATCCCTTGCCTGTTTACATGCTAATGTTCCTCTTGGTGCTACATGAGGAATGACTTTTAAGAAAGCAACATATCATGATGTGTGAGGTTTCCCTGGTGGCTCAGTGGGAAAGATTCCACCTGCAATGCAGGAGACACAGGTTTGTTTCCTGGGTCAGGAAGATCCCCTGGAGGAGGGCATGGCAACCCACTCCAGTATTCTTGCCTGGAGAATCCCATGGACAGAGCCTGGCAGGCTACAGTTCATGAGATTGCAAAGAATCAGACACGACTGAAGTCACCTAACACAATATGATGTGTGTGCAGAATCAATTTCTGTCCTAAGAGGTATTCTTTTCAGCTAGGTTGCATCTCCCTAACTTCTATTCAAAATGCATAATCAGGGGTAGTAAGCAACATTAAATTTTACTGCTGATGACTGCATTCTATTAGTGCCGTTACAAAATATAATTCTCTTAGAACTTGAAAGCAAGTGCTAGCTACTTCAGTCAAAAGTCAGGTATCTTGTATGTTTATCTTTGATATCAAAGACCCAGAGAATTTGGAGAAACATCACACAGCTTTTAAAATTATTCAGACAAGCCGTAGTATCACATGACTGCTCCCCCAAACAGTAAGACATTACTCACTGGATCTTAAGACATTTTAAGTACTTAATCATCATAATACCTTAATGAGATAGTCAGGAATGAAATTTAAATCACTTTAAATTGGGGAAAGGGGAGGTGAAATGACTGCCCAAGTTTGCTTTCACAGTGGTTGGACTAGGATCAACTCCAGAAATAGTTGCCTTTTTATTGTTATATGTTAAAGGATACTTCCACTTAGGCTTTTAATTCAGAAACATCAAATTGAGCTCCTTAAAGGCATTCATAAGTGTGACAGTCCTACCTTTTCAGAGCACTTTCAGATTTGTTTCTTGTTAGAACCCCATGAAGGAAAAAGGTAGGGTCCCATTTGGAAGATGAGGAATGTGACGTATGGTTTGTGTTCACAGAAGTGAAATTCTTTGGACTCTCAGCCCATGTGATTGCATTACATCATGCTGCCTGAGTGGCCTGACTTATCCACAGAGATGAGAGTGTTAGTTCCGTGGGGACAAGGGCCATTCCAGCGGACTGCACACTGGAACATTCCACCACACAGGGAGAGGTCGGAGCCATCAGACTCGTGCATCTAGTAACTTGCCCAGCTCCAGGCTGTTCTCCTAGATCTGTCCTCCCATAGGATTGTCTTTCTCTCTAGATCTTCCTTGAGCATCTCCCGCAGCTACAGCTGCTGCCTTTAAGGGAGATGACCCACAGCCGGTTCCCCTGCACCCACCTTCCTTCAGCACCACAGTTACACATTTTCAGGTGTCCACTCACCTGAGGCCTGGTGGTACTATCAGCAGATCCATATCAACATAACTAAAACTGAGTTTTTTTCTATTTTACCCCCTCTCCTAAGTAGTTACTCCTCATAACTATCCACATTGACCATCTGTATCAGTCAGTAGAGCTTTCAATGGCTGGGTTCTATGATGTGTCTCCTGATGGTTCCACAATTTGATAAAACGGTGTTTGCTTCCAAGAGATACAACGGGGAAGAAAGATGTGGATCCTATTTGTGTTTCAGAAATTTCAGTATGTTTGGAGGCTTGAGACTGGGTTTGGACCTGAGGGGACAGGAGACCCAGTCTGATAGGAGGTAGAAGGTGATTGAACCAGGTGATGTTGTCTGAATTTTTCTCCTCAAAGAGTTCACAGTTGAGTAAAGGGGAGTGGATACATACACAGGACGTCCCTGATAGTCTGCCTGCAAAGCAGGAGACCCCAGTTCGATTCCTGAGTCAGGAAGATCCACTGGAGAAGGGATATGCTACCTACTCCAGTATTCTTGGACTTCCCTGGTGGCTCAGAAGGTAAAGAACCTGCCTGCAATGCGGGAGACCTGGTTTCAATCCCAGGTTGGGAAGATCCCCTGGAGGAGAGCATAGCAACCCCTTGCAGTATTCTTGGTTAGAAAATCCCCATGGACAGAGGAGCCTGGCAGGCTATAGTCTATGGGGTCACAAAGAGTCAGACATGACTGAGCAACTCAGTACAGCACACGATACACACCAAAGTCTAGGTAAGGGTAAAGTAATCAGGACATGTTTTAGAAAGCTGAGATCTCAGTTTTTCCTAGTTGGTATCATTCTTTCTGCCAGACAGACGCAGGGCAGCATTTCCTGGGAGTTGTTATTGTACCATCTTTTCTGTTCATACCCCCTGCCCCAGAGCTCACTCATCCCTTCTGTCCATCCATCCTTCCTTCCTTCCCTCCAGGAAATGGGAGGAGAAAGAGAAGACAGATAGAAAAAGATTATGTACCCACACTATCCAGAGAGTTCTCTGCCCTTTTGTGTCACTTCAGCACAATATAGTATTTGTTGGGGCCTCTAGAATTTATCCTCATAGACCTAAGAGAAGCATTGATAAAATTTGAACATCCCCTCTTTCAGAGTTTCTTGTTCCTGGAAGATGAATACAAGATTTACTGTTCATAGGCTAAATTTTGGGCTTCCCTGGTGGCTCAGACAGTAAAGAATCTGCCACAGGAGACCCAGGTTGAATTCCTGGGTCAGGAAGATCCCCTGGAGAAGGGAATGTCTTCCCACTCTATTTTTCTTGCCTGGAGAATTCTGTGAACAGAGGAGCTTTGCAGGCTGCAATACTTGGGGTTACAAAGAGTCAGACACAAATGAGCTATTTTTACTGTCATAGGCTAAATTTTGTTCATGCACATTACCTAATCCAGTCCAGTCACCTCATGGCAAATAGATGGGGAAACAATGGAAACAGCGAGAGACTTTATTTTCTTGGGCTCCAAAATCACTGCAGATGGTGACTGCAGCCATGAAATTAAAAGACGCTTGCTCCTTGGAAGAAAAGCTATGACCAACCTAGACAAGCATATTAAAAAGCAAAGACATTACTTTGCCAACAAAGGTCCATCTAGTCAAAGCTATGGTTTTTCCAGTAGTCATGCGTGGATGTGAGAGTTGGACTGTAAAGAAAGCTGAGCACCAAAGAACTGATGCTTTTGAACTGTGTAGTTGGAGAAGACTCTTTAGAGTCTTGGACTGCAAGGAGATCCAACCAGTCCATCCTAATGGAAGTCAGTCCTGAATATTCATTGGAAGGACTGATGCTGAAGCTGAAACTCCAGTACTTTGGCCACCTGATGCAAAGAACTGACTCACTGGAAAAGACCCTGATGCTGAGAAAGATTGAAGGTGGGAGGAGAAGGGAATGACAGAGGATGAGATGGTTGGATGGCATTGCCGACTTGATGGACATGAGTTTGAGCAGGCTTTGGGAGTTGGTGATGGACAGGGAAGCCTGCTGTGCTGCAGTCCATGGGGTCGCAGAGTCGAACACAACTGAGTGACTGAACTGAACTGCGCTGAACACTACCTACCTTGGTAACAATCTTTAAAACATAAAGAGCACACGCAGAGGTAAAATGTAATATTCCACATTACACATAGGCACATAGGCTCATAATTAATTTAAAAGTGCAGGATTTGTAAGCAGATATACAGTCTCTCAGCAAACATTTTTCATAAGCTTACTCTTTGCCTTAGTGCTTTGACTATAAAGCTGAAAAGTTTTGTTGTTACACAAACCAGCAGTTAGGTTGCTGTGTGATATTTGTGTTCTTGGAGGTATGGCAAGTGGAGGGATAAGAGTATGGACTTTGGTGTCTGCATGTTAGTCGCCCGGTCATGTCCAACTCTTTGCAACTCCCTGGACTGTAGCCCACCAGGCTCCTCTGCCCGTGGGAGTCTCCAGACAAGAATACTGGAGTAGGTTGCCATTCCCTTCTCCTGGTGTCTTTCTGACTCAGGGATCGAACCCTGGTTTCCTGCACTGGGGGCAGATTCTTTACCATCTGAGCTGCCAGGGAAGCCAGACTTGAGGCTAAATACCTTCCCTACCTTCTGTTAGCTATGTTACATGAATAAAACTTTTGACCTTTTTAGGCCTTAGCTTAGAGTTAGTACATTCCGTGTGGTGATGGTTTGGGAAATTATTGAGGATAATGAAGTTTTAGTAGCTAGCAGAATACTTGGTGGAAAGCAAATGCTCAGAGCAATGTTTGCTCTTGTTACCATCACATTAATAAAAAAAAAAAAAGGAACCTCTAAGTTTGTCTTGGGAGATCATAAGACATCACAAAAGAGGTAGGTAACAACTGAGGTGACACTAAAAAAGACAAAAGTAGGAGATTCTCAGGAACAAAGTATTCCATCCACGCTAAAGAACAGCATCCTCTAAAGCGTAGAATTGTGAGGAGCTGTGGTCTCTTCCTGAATTTTGTGAATCCATATTGTTGGAGCATAAAAAGACTCACAGGCAGTAAAGCTGGATGGATAACCAGAGGCAAGATCATGAAAGGCCTTGTCCTGAGAAAAATGTTTTGAGTTTATACTCTGTGCCAGTCATCTTCTAAGTGGTGTGCTTGTGGTATAGACATTGAGAAATGGGAAGATAATGGTAACATTCTGTATTTATTTTTTCTTGTCTTAAATCTGTCTTATAATATTCATTTTGTTGTTAAGTTGCCAAGTCACTTCTGACTCTTTGCAATTTCATGGACTGCCGGGCTCTTCTGTCCTCCACTTTCTTCCATAGTTTGCTTCATGTCCACTGAGTCGATGATGCTATCTAACCATCTCATCTCCCGGCACTCTCTTCTCTTCCTGCCCTCTATCTTTCCCAGCATCAGGGTCCTTTCCAATGAGTCAGCTCCTCCATTGAGTGGCCAGAATATTAGAGCTTCAGCTTTAGCATCTGTTCTTCCAATGAATATTTAGGGTTGATTTCCTTTAAGATTGACTGGTTTGATCTCCTTGCAGTCCAAGGGACTCTCAAAAGTATTCTCTGGCACCACAGTTGGAAAGCATCAATTCTTTGCTGCTCAGCCTTCTTTATGATCCAACTCTTACACCCATACATGGCTACTGGAAAAGCCATAGCTTTGACTATATGGACCTTTGTTGGCAATATGAATATATACACATAATACATTATATAAGGCATTATATATTAGTATAGAGTAGTACATATAGATGGTATGAGCTTGAAATTCAGACAGTATATAAGTGTGTCCATATAATTATTTTTGTGGCTGGTGTTTTCTGATTGGTTATGGCAGCCATACAGATTGACCATTACCTAGCCTTACCAGTAATTAAGGAGTTTTTATATCACTTCTTCAAGTCAGTATATCAGTGTTGGGCTGTGTACTCAAGTTCCATTATTGATCATGAGTCTGCGGACCACTGCTGTGGGATATGGGGAACCATTGGAGGGTTGGGGCAAGGGAGTGAAATGATTAGAGTCATCACTGGGGCAGAATCCCTCAGGACTCTTAGCATTGAGAAAGGTTAGAGGAAGAGCTGTCATCTCCACACTTACTGAGGTATAAGCACATAATTCAGAGTTGAGGCAAAAACATCAGCTCTCTTGATGCAGGACTTCTGGAAGAAGGAGGGCATGATTGGTTTAGCTTTTCAAGGGTTGATGCATAGAAAAGATATTGTTTAAATTTTGATAAACAAAATTAAATCATAGCATATAATGATTTAGTTACAAAAGAAGTGAGAGACAGAAATTGAAGACTTCTTTAAAAATATTCAGAGAAGAAAGGAAAAGTAGACATGTGGAAGAAAACTCTGGCGTAGTATTTAAATACTTTTAATAACTTGAATGGCACAGCCCCTGTACAGTAAGAACAGATGTCCAGTGTTGGGCCCATATTCCATACCAGTCTTAGCATATATCAACTCATCCTTGGCCAGGAGGAATAAGTAAACACATAAATACTTGAGGGTCTTAAAGCTTTGTTAACTATGATTAGCCTGTACTGAATGCCCCTTTCCCATTTTAAAACCATTTATCTTTATCTTCTATTTTATATATAGTTTTATTTATTTATTTATTTTATTTTGACTCTGCTGGGTCTTTCTTTGCTGCCTGTGCTTTTCTCTAGTTGCAGCAAGCAGGGGATATTTTTTAGTTGTGTGTGGGCTTCTCATTGCAGTGGCTTCTCTTACTGCAGAGCACAGGGTCTAAGACATGCAGACTTCCATACTTGTGGCACATGGGCTCAGTAGTTGCAGTTCCCAGTCTCTAGATAGAGCACAGGCTCAAGAGTTGTGGCACATGGGCTTAGTTGCAGCAAGGCGTATGGAATCTTCCTGGACCAGGGAGTGAACCTATGTCTCCTGCACTGGCAGGTGGATTCTTCATCACTGAGCCACTAGTAGTGAAAGTGAAGTCGCTTAATCATGTGCGACTCTTTGCAACCCCATGGACTGTGGCCTACCAGGCTCCTCTGTCCATGGGATTTTCCAGGCAAGAGTACTGGAGTGAGTTGCCATTTCCTTCTCCAGAGCCACTAGGGAAGCCCTTAAATTTGTCTTCCTTAGATATAAATTTGGTAGTCCAAGGAGGAATTAGAAAAGAATCTCTTGTCAGTGTCTATGTAACCTTCATTTGTGACAAATGGAATTTAATTCTGATTTTATCAGCACAGTGAGATGGCACTGGGAATGCCTTCCATTTGGGTAGATCATCCCAGGGATTCTGTAGGTCTTGTGTGTTTGCAGTGGCACCTTTTCAGTGTGGTCATTGTTCTCTACTTTCCAGAACGATCACAGAACATCTTCTCACTCATCCTGGTTCAATCTTCTCAACATTGCCTTTGCACTTGCCATGGAATAATCAGTGTTGCCTGTTACACAAGCTCCTAGCTTCTGTCAGTGTGACTACATGCTTTTGGCACTAGCCCTCCTTTGTCTAAACCGAAATGAGAGGAGTGATCAAGGAAAGGAAGATTGCTTTCAGAAGTGAGAACGGAGAGAGGCCAGAGGAGCTATATGGGGAAAGAAAGGAACAGGCGAGCTCTGAGTTTGGGCAGTGGTTCAAGAGAAGAGGGAAGGTGGGACTATAAATGTGGGAGTAAAATCAAGATATCAGAGGAGAGTAAAAAGGAAGAAACTTTAGGCACAGCCTGTGGGGATCTGGAGAGAGATGAAATAACCTGAACAAATGGATGAATACAAAGAACGAGGGCGGGGGGTGCGTTTTCTCTAGCAAAGGAGGTGGATGGTGAAGACCAGGAACCAGCAGAGATGGAGCAGATGACCTTGTCTTTGATTCCCTATCACAGACTTATGATGCATTCTCTCCCTTCCCCATTTTCAGGGTGAGAGAGTGATGAACGATGTGTCTTGAAGACAGATTGGGTCTTCACTATCATACAGCTAAAGCCCTTTGCATGTGCTTGCCACTTCCTCTTAGGTTGAATCTTAGCAGATGTTAATCAGGTGTTTTCCTTCACTTTTCTCCAAACTTAGTTTTTGATTCTTTGTGTCAAAACCCAAACATGAGATCTTCATCTTGGTTCCCATTGTCCACCAGTTTGCACTTATAAGTGAAAATTTAATTCATACATTTGAGTGGCTAGAGAAGATACAGGTGTTGGTGAAAGTACAAGTTGGAGACAGAATTCTCAGGAGATTGCTCCTGAGATGTTTTAGATGGATAACTATTAATTCTTAGAGTAAGGCCAAATTCCATTCATCAGCATGCCATGTTTCAGCAGGCATAAATAACTTTTTTCTTTGGCTGGTGGATGAGGTTTTAGCTGGTCTTGAGTTATTTCAAAAAAAAAAAGGAATGTTAGTGAAGAAATTCTGTGTTAGTTCAGAGACAGCAGGAGGCTCTCTGCGGTGACGGGGGAGAGCAGTCCGCAGACTTGCCCGTGGACACTCATTAAATGTTAATAGGAACCGCATGTGATGAGAAGCAGGCGACTCTGAATGTGTCTTGTAGCTGAATGTCTACAACTAGAAGTATGCGAATGAAGTCAAGGAGAGGCATTACAGAAATCATTTGTTAGGAAGCACAAGCAAGATTGTGTTTACTTTAACATACCTTGAAGAGCACAGACCCAGCATTTGTGACCTGGAAGCCCAGGAGAAGCCAGTGGCTGTCCAGCTCAGTGGCAAGTAGGAAGATGCTGTTAGAAAAGCAGTACTTCTTCTATCAGAATAAATTCCCAGGAAGGCTGAGAGCCCCTGACATGGTAAGTATGTAAAACCATGTAGCTGACATCAAGGCCTGCTGCCTCCTTGATTCAAGGCCTGTAACCTCCTTGAGTCACTGGAGCGAGCCGTCCCTGGTGGGGGAGGCTGTCACTGGGTTCTGTGTCTTGACAGGTAGTTGTACCTGTGACACCTGAAACCGTCTACACTCCCCTCTCTAGTCCTGGGTCATTGGAATGCAGGCACTGGGTTGTAGCGTTTATTCATAGCACATTAAAAATATAAGTATCTATGAGGCCTCACTTAGGAGGCTCTTAGAGGATTAATAAAATATTTACAAAATCACCTATATGATTGCTTCATTGGTGAAATATTTGGCTCTCATCGCATCATAAATCCTCATTCAAGTGGCATCTCTGTTCTATGAAAGAAGTTCCATTCTACTGGAGAAGCAGAAGCAGATTCCTGCCATACTTTTATTAAAAATGAAAAGGATCCTGATCTCTCTGTGTACACGTGTTCTCTTTTACACACACACACAGCCAGCACCCAACAAGCCAGTAAACAAAAAAGGATAGAATGATCATTTTTTAAAACTTGTCATGGATTCAGTGAATGACATTCATGTGAAAAATGTTCAGAAGAGATCCTATTATCACAATAAGAATTTCCTCTCTGCATGTTTTACATGCTACCTGTAACCTGGAGACTCTTAAGCTGATCAAAGTAGTTTTTCCAGTAATTAAAGACCGTTAATGTAGCTTATGAAAAATTTAACCTTTGTCTTAAAAGTCCATTGTGTCATTTATTGTTTATTGTTTTGTATGCAGTCTCAGTAGATCATCTTGTACAGATTTCTAGATGCAAGGTCAAGATTTCAGTTAATCTTTGGATTTATGCTAAAGCTAGCAGTGTATCTGTGAGCAAGTATTTACTGAGTGCTTGCAGTGTGCCTTGGAATTCAGCAAAGCCTGTCATGAGTCTTTGTACTTAACTCAACCCTAATAATGACTAATCGGAGAAGGCAATGGCAACCCACTCCAGTACTCTTGCCAGGAAAATCCCATGGATGGAGGAGCCTGGTGGGCTGTAGTCCATGGGGTCGCTACGAGTCAGACATGACTGAGTGATTTCCCTTCCACTTTTCACTTTCATGTATTGGAGAAGGAAATGGCAACCCACTCCAGTGTTCTTGCCTGGAGAATCCCAGGGATGGGGGAGCCTGGTGGGCTGCTGTCTATGGGGTCGAACAGAGTCGAACACGACTGAAGCAACTTAGCAGCAGCAGCAGCAGCAGCAATAATGACTAATAATCCTAGGGATAATAGTAAAAGTCAAGTATGAGCATCTACTTTCATAGCTGGGAAGGAGGCTCATTGTGGTCTTACAGCTAGTGAGGAAAGAGCTTAGCACTGGTGCTCAGACCTGTGTGACTAAACACTCTACACTGTATCTTATTTTATTTCTATTTGATGTGATTTGTTTCTCTACTCCATTCTGCCTCCCCTTATTTCTATGGAAGAGCATATTTTAAGATTGTTACAACCAGAGCATATCCATTTTTTCCCGCATAGTCAGTGATCTCTTCTGCTCTTTTACTGAATTTCCCCTCCATCGCAAGCTATCGCTCCTTTTAAACTGTGACTTCTGTGATACAACATGGAGCTGGCCTCTTGTGCAGTGTTATTAACTTTAATAAAATATTTATTCAATGATTAAAAGTTTTGCCAGAAACCCATGTTAAAATGTTCTTGAAGGCTAAAAAATACTTATCTGGCAACAATCCATTCCATATATAATGGAAATATTTTTAGCCCATTTCCTTCCCTCTTCTTTCTCAAAACCCTTACAGCTAGGGATAATGGAGCAGGCAACTGTGGCCATAGGAAGTCTGTGTAGCCTGTGGTTTATGTAAATGAAAGATAACATGCCAAAATATATGTGTTTGCCGTGACTTTTTCTTTTTATTGTGGATAGATGCAGAAGCCTCAACTTTCCACTTGTCTCCCTTGTGATTAATGGGGATGACTTTGTTCTCTCCAGTTGTAAGATCTAAAAACCAGCCTCCGTCTTTCCTGAGTGTCAGCGCAGCTGCTGTTTGCATGCTGTTTGCTTTGTTGCTATGTGTGTGGGAGCCTCAGGCCCAGGTCCCGAGTCCCCCTTCTCCTGCCCGCGTGTTGCCTGTGCTTCTGTGGAGAAGGGTAAATGTTCTTGGATCAGGGACTTTTACACATGGGTGTGTTCTTCCTTGTTGGCTTGGGGTGATCAAAGACCTCCATGTTTCATTTTGCCCAGAGCCTCACGTCCCACCCCCTAAGTAGAGTAAAATCCATGGCAAAGAGCTTTACCCTCAAGCCACAGAAAACAAATCCAACACCTGTGGCCTGAGAGAGTTACTTACAAAGGCCTGGAAACTCCCAGAATGTTGTTTATGAAGCACACTCTCAGTCAGGACTCTTAGGCATTGCTACATCTCTTGCTTCTTTTCTAGCTTCTTGTGAGCATCAGACCATTTTGCAGAGGGAGCGAGGCATGCATGTTCTATAACATAGTCACACCTGTCAGGACAAATTCTCCCTCATGACGCTAAATTCTGACTAATATCCAGGGGATATTACATGTAAGAAGGTAATACATGCATATGGGTATATTTTAGCTTCCATTTAACTCTCTAATTGTTTTTTTAAAATTACTTAAATAAGGATTTCTGTCTTTATTGGTGGTGGTATTCACAAGAGACTGTGAGGTTTGTGCACTTGCCTCACCCATGTGATGTGGAAGGAATGTGTTTTCTTTCTCCATCTCCCCACTCAGTGGGGATGGTCATACCAGAACCAGGAAGCTCCACAGAGGGACAGTGCATGTACTTGCTCCATGTTCTCCCCTTGCTCTGGACTTGAGTTGCAGCACAGTTTCTAACCCTCATGTGTGCATTGAGTGATGGGGTAACTGAGGGGGCGACACAAGTGGAGGCTTCCCTGGTGACTCAGTGATACAAAAAAACCGCCTGCCAATGCAGAAGACGTGGGTCCAGTCCGTGGTTTCCTTCTCAGATCCCCTGGAGAAGGAAATGATAAACCACTCCGATACTCATAGCTGAAAAATTCCTTAGACAGAGGAGCCTAGTGGGTACAGTCCATGGGGTCGTAAAGAGGTGGCTGCGTCTTAGTGACTAAAGAGCAGCAATGTAGGTGAGGTGCTTTTCTTTCCCCTAGTGCGGCACATAGTGAGTGCTTGGTGAGCAGTGGTCATGATTTTTCACTGAAGTCTAGTCCACATTCTACCTCTCTCTTTAATGCACATTTCTGAGATCCTTTTACTTAGATCTGAAAGTCAGTTCCTACCTTGGAAATGTGCTTCAGGAAATGTTGACTTGAAATTAGAATTTTGTTTTGTATACTTTCACATATAGTTAGTGGATTGCCTTGATTTCCTTTTCCTAAATAACCTTACATTTCTAAGAGATTTCCATAAATAAATTGGATGTCATGATGGTAGACGTACTCATGAGCCAGTTTTAGACAACAATGAAGACTCTCTTCCCTATTTTAATATAAAATGAAAACCAAGAGATTTGTAAACATCCCCATACTGATTTTTGTTATTAGAAGTGAATGAAAAGTGCCCACAAAAGCTGGTTTTCCAGCCTCTATTGGACCAGAGGCCTCTTCTGGGGAACCATTAGTTGCATCTTCTAATAAATAACATTTGATACATTAAATACTCATTTGAATGGATACTCTCTAAAGGAAATGAAGCTAACACAGTCCCTTGGCTTCTATGAACCTTTAATTTCATGTGTGTATTGTACAGTTTATCGTGGTAGGGTTTTTTTCCCTTTAGGGACAGATTACGTTTTCAGTAGTGTCTTTCTTAAAAATATTTTTTATTTTTTTACTTTTTTTTGGCTGCGCTGGGTCTTCGTTGCTGCCCGCGGACTTTCTCTAGTTGTGGCAGCGGGTGGGTGGTGGCACTGGCTATGCTAGCGATGGTGTGCAGGCCTCTCCTGGCAATAGTTTCTCTTGTTGTGGCCCATGGCCTTAGTTGCTCCACAGCCTGTGGGATCTTCCTGGACCAGGGATTGAACCAGTGTCCCCTGCATTTCAAGGTAGATTCTTAACCACTGGACCACTAGGAAAGCCCTCAGTAGTGTCTTTTGACTCACCGTAATGATTGAACCTGAGTCTCCAGCATTGCAGGCAGATTCTTTACCATCTGAGCCACGAGGGAAGCTGACACTGTAGAGGGCACCAATAAATCACCCTTAACTGTGCAAACGGAGACAGATTTCTCCCTGTCTCCCACGTGTGCACCCTTTCCGGGATCAAGTACCAGAGCTATGGCCATCTAGAACCTCAGTACTAGAAGGCATTTTTGGGTGGGGTGGCAGGTATAGCTCTGAAGCAGTGTTGAATCTGAAATAGTAATGGGTAGGCATGCAGAAAAATGGTAACATAGCAGGTCTGCAGTGCTATCCTTAGAAAGGCCTGCGTACAAAATTGGCCCTTGGCTAGCATCTAGGAACTTGGGTTTGGGGATGTTTCCACCATTCTATTATTGACGAGAAGCTTACCGTTCTACGCTTCCCTGATAGTTGGTAAAGAATTTGCCTGCAATGCAGGAGACCCCAGTTGGATTCCTGGGTTGGGAAGATCTTCTGGAGAAGGCATAGGCTACCCACTCCAGTATTCTTGGGCTTCCTTTGTGGCTCAGCTGGTAAAGAATCCGCCTGCAATATGGGAGACCTGGGTTCGATTCCTGGGTTGGGAAGACTTCCTGGAGAAAGGAAAGGCTACCCACTCCAGGATTCTGACCTGGAGAATTCCATGGACTGTATAGACCATAGGGTTGCAAAGAATTGGACATGACTGAACGACTTTCACTTTCACTTTACTGTTCTAAACTGTTTGTGCAAATAATAGTGGTGTATGCTGAACACTTACTTTCCTTCTGGAAGTCTGGAATTTGAAGTTTTGGTACATGTTCCACAAAGGGGGCCCATGTGACCAGCCCCCAGTGAAAATCCCAGCCACTAAGTTGCTAAGAAGCTTCTCTTGTACATAGCACTTTCTATGTGTTGTCACAGTTCAGTGCTGGAGATGAAATACATCTTGTGTGTCTCCGTGGGGCGAGGACTCTGAAGGATGCTGTTGGTTTCTTCTGGACTTTGCCCTATGCCCTTTTCCCTCTGCTGGCTTTGTGTCCTTTCACTATAATAAATCTTAGCTGTGAGCATGATTATGTGTCAAGTCCTGCGAGTCTTACTGATCTAGGGGTTAGCATTGGGAACCCCCAACACAGTCGTTAAAACCTAACTTGTGTAGAATTCCATACAAGGAGGAAGGCAGAAGGTATGCCTAAGACTTTGCCTTATGGATCACAAGGATCCATTTTCTACATTTTCTTCCTAAGCACTTCTTCATTTTGGTGTCACACTCAGCAACTATGTTTAGACTGGAGTATAATGAGGTGGGCACATCTGGCACATTCAGTTAGCCATGTGAATTCATTCCATGTTCCTCATTGCCTTGGAACGGAGGTGTAAAGGAGAGAGAGACAAAACACATTTCTTTTCCTCTTACACACGTACACACGTTTCCCCCGTTATCTCTTCTGCTAATAATCGGAAATCAGTACTAACTGGAATTCTTATTGATGGAATACAGTTGCCCTTGATTTGGAAATCTGAGTTAGCAAAATAAAATGACAAAAATTACCTCCAATTAGAGTTAAATCTGGGGGCTTGTTTTTGCCCTGTTCCTCATCTTGGATGTGCATCTAGAATCTGCCTTTCCTTACTGCACAGAGAATTTGCCAGAGTTTTAAGTCTCTCTCTCTCCATTTGGAAGGCTTCTTTACTTGCTTACTCCTTGGTAAAGAAGGAGGCCAAATAGAAGTGCTCCTGAGAAATAATCCCCCAGGAGAGCATCTGGGGAGAACGTATAGGACCGATAACTGGATTCACTGGTGGCTGCCGCGGGCTGGCCTGGGCGTGCTCTCCTCCGTGGGCAAGAGTTTACATACTCTTTGCCTTTTTGGTCTGGTTGGATAACCTCTATGCATTACTTCTGAGACAAGTGAACATGAGCAAATAGAGCATATAAATTTATAGACAGTGTCTATTTTAGACTTCGTGAAAATAGACACTTGAAAGAGAAGATGGATGAGATAACAAAAATCTTATTTCCTGCCTTGAGAGGTGACTCTGTAAAAAGTAAAATGTGGTATGCAATTCTCTCCATGAATAACAGTTTTTCTTTATTAAAGTGACTTAATTCTTTGATGATTTTTATTTAATACTACCTTATCTTCCTCAAATAAACATAAATAAAGAAAACCGTCCTCCTGGTGATTTAGAAAATCAACAAAGAGTTGATTTTCTTAAAAGGAGGCTTCAACTGTTTTATTGCACAGTGGTTCATAGGGAGCAGTTCACTAGTTATTAAAGTTAGTACATTTCTAAGACAACTAAGTCATTCCTTTGATATTCTGTGGAACATTACAGTCAGTGTTTAGAAGTAACAACTGACAATAGGTATGAAAAGTAAAATAAGTGAAAGCTTTTTATTTTTTTTAGTTTTTATGAAATACTATAATATACATTAAATGAAGTTCTAACAGTTGTCTTTTTTAATTTTTATTTTAGATTGGAATAGAGTTGATTTCCAGTGTTGTATTAGTTGAAGGTATACAGGAAAGTGATTCAGTAATACATACACAGATATCCATTCTTTTTTAGAATCTTTTTCCATATCAGTCATTACAGAATATTGGGCAGAGCTCCCTGTGCTGCACAGTAGATCCTTGTTGATAACCTGTTTTATATATAGTAGGATGAGATGGCTGGATGGCATCACCGACTCGATGGACATGGGTTTGGGTGGACTCCGGGAATTGGTGATGGACAGGGAGGCCTGGCGTGCTGCGGTTCGTGGGGTCGCAAAGAGTCAGACATGACTGAGTGACTGAACTGAACTGATACGTTAATCCAAAAAGTTATCCCATTCTCCCATCTTTCCCCTTTAGTACCCATCAGTTTGTCTTTGAAGTCTGTGAGTCTGTTTCTGTTTTGTAAGTTCATCTTTTTTTTTTTTTTAGATTGCACATATGAGTGATATCATATAACATTTTTCTTTCTCTTACTTCACTTAGTATGGTAATCTTCAGGTCCATCCATGTGGCTGCAGATTTTAATGGCTGGGTATTATTCCATTGTACATATACACCACATCTTTTTTATCCATTTCTCTGTTGATGAATATTTAGGTTGCTTCCATGTCCTGGCAATTACTTACAATTAAATAGTACTTCAGTGAACACTGAGGTGTATGTATCTTCTCAAATTCTGGTTTTCTCCAGATATATGCCCAGGAGTGGGATCATATGGTAGTTCTAGTTTTAGTTTTTTTTAAGAAACCTCCATACTGTTTTCCATAGTGGTTGTACCATTTATGTTCCTACTAACAGTGCAGGAGGGTTCCCTTTCACCACACCCTCTCCAGCATTTATGGTTTGTAGACTTTTTGATGATGGCCATTCTGACTAGTGTGAAGTGATACCTCACTGTAGTTTTGACTTGCCTTTCTCTAATAAATAGTGACACTGAGCATCTTTTCATGTGCCTTTTGGACATCAGTATGTCTTCTTGGGAGAAATGTCTCTCTAACTCTTCTGCCTATTTTTTTTATTGGGTTTTTTTTTTTTAATTGAGCTGCATGAGCTGTTTGTATATTTTAGAGATTAACCCATGTCAGTTGTATCATTTGCAAATATTTTCTCCTATTCTGTGGGTTGTTTTTTTGTTTTGTTTATGGTTTCCTTTGCTGTGCAAAAGCTTTTAAATTTAATTAGGTCCCATTTATTTATTTTTGCTTTTATTTTCATTACTCTAGGAGGTGGATCTAATAAGATATTGCTGCGTTTCATGTCACAAAGGCTACTGTCTATGCTTCCTTCTAAGAATTTTATAGTACCTGGCCTTCCATTTAGTTCTTTGATCCATTTTGAGTTGATGATACGTATGGTATTAGAGAATTATGTGTATGGTGTTAGAATGAAATTAGAAATTCTCTTTTATAGGTAGCTGGCCAGTTTTCCCAGCACCACTTACTGAAGAGACTGTGTCTTTTCTCCATTGCCTCTTTTGTTGTAGATTAACTGACGGTAGGTGCATCAGTTTATTTCTGAACTTTCTGTTCTATTCCATCATTTACATTTCTGTTCTTGTACTCATACCATACACTGTTCTGATGACTGTAGCTTTGTATCAGTAGTATAGTCTGAAGTCAGGGAACCTTATTCTTCGAGCTCCCTTTTTTCTTTCTTAGGATTACTTTGACTATTTGAGG
Organism: Antilocapra americana; assembly: GCA_007570785.1. Lineage (NCBI taxonomy): Eukaryota > Metazoa > Chordata > Mammalia > Artiodactyla > Antilocapridae > Antilocapra > Antilocapra americana. The sequence continues at coordinate 4,276,443 of ML663041.1, forward strand.
TTTTTTCTGTTTCTATAGACATTTTTAATTTTTTTCAATAAAATTAGAAATGAAAGCCTTTTATATTTTATAATTTAGACTAGCTGGAAAGGTATTCTGTAATATTTCTTTTTTAAAAACATACATTTCATGTTAATTCACCCACATATATTTTCTATGCTTTTTTAATCCCCATCCTGTGTATTTTACTTTTAGCATACAACCAGACTTCCATATTAAGAATTAAATTGACGTATTCAAAATTGATTACCCCAGCCTCTACTTTCATATACCTAGGTATTAATTTTCTCTTTGCCTTTTTAGTTTTACCAAATCTTTCTATACTTTCTGTCTCCTCCTCTTCCCTACCCAGTCTGCTCATACTGATATTCCTAAAACCCTGGCCAGAATTCAGCTACTTACTGTTGCAATCAAATCATTTTAAATGTTCTGACATTCAGTTTTAACATTGAGTAATTCACTGTTGGCCACAAGTGGAAATCATTTCTAGTCTGTCAAATTTTAAATGTATATTCATGTTCTATGTATGCATTTGCGAGCTCTCTTTCTAATACTTAGTTTCTTATTCCCAAATTTCCTATTTTCCCCCTCCTAGCTTACTTTCCTGTGACAGTCACTCATTCTGTATTGTCATTTCTTTTTGCATGTTAGAAAATGTACTTTTTTGTCCCTAAACCTGTAAATAATCCGGTAAATAAAATGAATTGGAAGCATAGGACCAACCCAGAACTCAAAATATTTTGAGAAAAATGAATTCTTTACTTGTGTTAGAAAATATATTTTTATTTCTTAAGTACATAATATAAAACTTGTGGATATCTGCTTTTGCATATGACTGTCTAACCAGATATTGTACAACTTAGGTTTTGGACTCGTACTGTTTTTAGATATCTAGTAAGCATCCATCTAAAGAAAATAGTGGGTTTACAGAAATTATAAGTGATCAGTTGTCAACAGAAGTGAATCAGTATAAAGCCAAAGTCATTTGCTTAAAATGTGTGAGGTGTAACCCTAGTTGCTTTAGGGATATCAAGATGAGTACTGTGGAGCCTTTCTACTCAAAGGTCTGGCTACACTGAAAGTTGTTCAGTCGCAAAGTCATGTCCAACCACTTTGTGACCCCATGGACTGCAGCATGCCAGGCTTCCCTGTCCTTCACTATCTCCCTTAGTTTGCTCAAACTCCTGTCCATTGAGTCAGTGATGCCATCCAACCATCTTATCTGCTGTCACCCCTTCTCCTCTTGCCCTCAATCTTTCCCAGCATCAGGGTCTTTTCAGTGAGTTGGCTCTTTGCATCAGGTGGCCAAAGTATTGGAGCTTCAGCTTCAGCATCAGTCCTTCCAGTGAATATTCATGGTTGATTTCCCTCAGGATTGATTGATCTCCTTGCTGTCCAAGGGACTCTCAGGAGTCTTCACCAGCACCACAGTTTGAAAGCATCAATTCTTCAGTGCTCAGCATTCTTTATGGTTCAACTCTCACATCAATACATAACTACTTGAAAAACCATAGCTTTGACTGTATGGACCTTTGTCAGCAAAGTGATGTCTCTGATTTTTAATACACTGCCTAGGTTTGTCATGGGCTTCCTTGGTGGCTTAGACAGTAAAGAATCTGCCTGCAGTGCAGGAGACCTTGGTTTAGTCCCTGGGTCAGGAAGATCCCTAGTGAAGAATATGGCAACCTGCTGTAGTATTCTTGCCTGGAGAATCTCATGGACAGAGGAGTCTAGTGAACCACAGTTCATGGGTCTCAAAGAGTTGGACACAACTGAGCAACTAAGACACACACACACTAGGTTTGTCATAACTTTTTGCCCAAGGAGCAAACTCCTTTTAATTTCATGGCTGTAGTCACCATCTGCAATGATTTTGGAGCCCAAGAAAATAAAATCTGCCACTGTTTCCATTTTTTCCCCCATCCATTTGCCATGAAGTTATGGGACCGATTGCCATAATCTTAGTTTTCTGAAATTGCATATAACCAATATAATGGAATATGGTAAAAATAAAAATCACATGAAAAGCAGATGGGAATTCTGGGTAGATCATAGGATTTATGATAGAAGTAATATTTTAAAAGAGGGCCTTGGCTGATAGTGGGCCTCTAGAAAATTGATGCCAGCCTTCCAAGTGGAAGAGATGGTATAGACAAAAACATGGTGTGGTGAGAAAACATAGTGTGTGCACTGACAGTTGATTTGTCCAGTTTCCAGTGACAGAGTGTGCGCAAAAGAAGCAAGACTTAAAAGCTAAATGAGGGCAGTTCTTAAATTCTAGCATGAAGAATTTATGCTTATGTCATTTAGTGGGGGGGAGCTGTTGAAGTTTAGTTTAGAGGGGAAAGTTGTAATGTGACCAGAGAGGTACTTTAGGGAATGCAACTTGACATTGGAATGTAGTCAAAATATAAGTGAGATGAAACGAGTAAATGGGAAGAATGAGGAATGGTTAAAATAATCCAGTTAGGAAGCAATGTGTGACATCACTAAGCTTGAGAGAATAGGTATAAAGAGACAGTATGTGACTGGACAACTAAGTTCTCCAAGCCTGGATTTCAGTTTGGAGAGAACAGTGGGAAGAGAAAACTCCCCTGTTGGAGGCTTGCGTGGGGGCGGCAAACAGGAGTGCCTGCTGTTTCAGTGTCCTTCTAGACGCGGATCACTGGTTAAAATCCCAGCTCCAGAGATTGCTAGCTTTATGACTTTAGGCAAGTTAATGAACTTTTTTTTTTTTTAATTGTTTTTGCCATACATTGTCATGATATCACCATGGGTTTACATATGCTTCCCCTCCGGAACCCCCCCCCCTTTCCCCCCCCCCCCCCCCCGGGAAATCTCGCTGCACCAGCCCCGAGCATCAGTCCTGGGCTGGCGATTGACTAGACATATGAAAATTAACATGCTTCAATGCCCTTCAAGTTAATGAACTTTTCTGTGCCTCAATTTCCTCATCTGTAAAGTGGGTCTGGTAATAGTACTTCAAACCTGATTTGAGTGCAGATGAACATAATACACGTATGTTACCTAGAGGCCTCTTTGGCTTGTACGTGCTCAAAACAGTGTAGGCATTATTATTGTTATTTTCTTTAACCCTCAGAGCCCTTTGTTGTTGTTCATTGGCTAGGTCGTGTCCGACTCTCTGCGACCTCATTGACTGCAGCATACCACCAGCACACCAGGCTCCTCTGTTGTCCACTATCTACCAGAGTTTGCTCAAGTTCATGACCACTGAGTCGGTGATGCTATCTAACCATCTCATCCTCTGCCGCCCCCTTCTCCTTTTGCCTTGAATCTTTCCAAGCATCGGGGTCTTTTCTAATGAGTTGGCTCAGAGCCCTAGCAGGTAGCTATTTTTACCCATTTCGTATATGAGAAAGACAAGCTCAGAGACTACAGTTGACCCTTGAACAACACAGGTTTGAACTGTGTGGGTCCCACTGACACTCAGATATTTTTCAATAGTAAATACAACAGTCTACATATTCCAGAATTTGTTGATCCTCAGATATGGAGCCACAGATAGAGAAATCAAACCTCGTATATCGAGGACTAGCTATAAGCTAGATGCTGACTTCTGACTGTTCAGAGGGTCAATAATAACCCCACATTGTTCAAGGGTCAACTCTGTATTATTTAAGCAAACTCAGAGCCTGAAAATAGCATTTTCAGTTGCCTCCATGCCTTAGTGTATCTCAGATTTTGTTTTGTTTTCAGAATTCAGATAACAGTTTTTCTTAAGCAACTGAGTCTAGAGGTAGAATCTCTAAAGAAACCCTCAGACATAAAATTTTTCTCAGAAAAGTGATAAAGCAGATGCAAGTTAGAAATGAAAGATGGCAGGATTGATGGGAAGGTGGATGAGGATTCAGGAATTAATAAGTATAGTCATTTTCAGCAGACAAAATGAAGGAAAGAATGTGCATGCACACACATTTCTAACTGTAGTGGTTTGTCATTTCTGTGTCTAATATTAAACTGAATAATTGAATGCATGTCTTCACTCTGTAGGCAAATACATATATAGGACACTGCTACATTTGCCTTCTAGTCCTTTATATGCTGGGATTTAAAGCTGATCCTGAAAATTTCCAACATAAATGTAATGCCATTGCCAAAGGCATTTTCCAAATGCAATAGATAATTTTATGGTACTTTCAGAGAAAAAAAATATGCATATTAATATGGCTAAAGCTGGCATTCTTAACTTTTTCTCACCCCTAGCACACTGTTAATGAAGCCACCTCCCTGCACCAGTGGTGTTAGGGAATGACTTCACATTTGTATTGGACATCTTCTTGATGGTCAGCAGGGGAGTCCAATCCAGGGGAAAAGGGCTTCCAGATAGGGCTAGTGTGGGGTTGAAGAGACTCCCAGTTGACTAGAATCTACCTACACCCAGCGCATGGAAGTAAAGTACAGTCTGTGTTCTCTGTCCTGAGTCAGGCGTCCTTACACCAGCATAAAAGAAAAGGACGGTATTGTGAGAAGAGCGCTAGACTGGCTCAGAGGAGCTGGACAGATTCTCTCAAGTCAGCTCCTCACACTCTGGCTTCCTGATCTTGGGCAAGATACTTATTAATTTTCTCCCGTAAAATTAAAAAGTGGCATTAGATGACCTCTAAATTGCCTCCCAACTCCTGCATTCATAATAATAATGAATTCATTCAGTATTGATTCATCCTGGCAGTTGGGATATAAACTACAGTAATCTTGTGATAAAGAGATACACATGACATAGAAATATAAGCAGATTGCTGAAGGGGCAGGTAATTCCTCTTGGGAGTAGGGAGAAGGAAGGAAAAGGGTAGGATGGGAAATATAGGTTAATTTCAGTTGGCCCTTGAAGGATGGGAATGTGTCAGAAGCAGAGGGTTCAGAAGCAGGTGAGATCTTACTAAACTTTGTGTTTATGGTAAGATCTTTGCAGTTGGAGTTCAGAGGTCCTGGCAGGAGATGATGTAAGGGTGGATTGGGTTTGTGTTGTGCATGTGTGCTAAGTCACTTCAGTTGTGTCCGACACTGTGCAGCCCTATGGACTGCAACCTGCCAGGTGCTCCTCTGTCTGTGGGATTCTCCAGGCAAGAATACAGGAGTCAGTTTCCATTGCCTCCTCCAGGGGATCTTCCCAACCTAGGGATCGAACCCTCATCCCTTATGTCTCCTGCATTGGCAGGCAGGTTCTTTACCACTAGCACCTGAAGGGATTTCGGATGCCAGGTAAGGGAATTTTTTATTCTCTGCACAATAGGAACCCCCTGAAGGTTTGACAGGAAGCGGAATGAAATATTTTGAGTCTCAGTTTTTGGAAACTTGATGAAAGTCTGTAAAGGGTGGATTAAAGTGAGCAAGGAAATCCAATTTGTTTTCTTAATGGCTGTCTTCATCTGTAACCTTACACCCAGGTACCTTTGGGCATTTATATTGGTCCCTCCAGGACTGTCTCTCTTTCTATAACCATCACTGACTTCACAAACTCAAGAAAATACTGTTTGTACTCCTCTTCTCTGAGGTGACACCAAGAGCTTATCTCCCTTAAGTGCACCCCATCTGCCCCTATCCCCAACCAAGCAGAGTGGCTATACCATTAGCAATGTGTTTTTTTGGGGTTTTTTAAAGGCAAGAAAATCCACTGTTTAAAGAAAAAGGAAATTAATGATTTAGAAATTCACTTTCCAAAAAAGAAAAAAAAATGAAAAAAATCTTGTTTACTCAGTTCTGTATCCATAGGTAGCTTAGTTTAAAAAAAAAAAAAAATGATCAGGAAAAATTTAACCCCTTACTGGTTGTCACAGTGATGTCAGTCTTAACTGTTGTTAACTGATGTAACCCTTGACTTTGGCTTAACACACTGAAAGCAAAGAACATTGTATGGTGCTTTCATATTTGATCGCAGCACTTGCTTGATTGAAGCTGCATTGACTGAATGCAGGACAGACACTAAGATCAATTTTAGGGGATCACAGGGAGCCCCTAGGGGTTTGCTTGGGATCCCTGAGGCCCCTGGGTCAGGCCATCAACTCTGGCTTTCACGTTTTCCTTTTTCTCTACTGCATCCTTTCTCTCCACTCTTTTTAGTGAATGTACCAGAAGGTCCTGTCTGTGCATGCACGTATACTTCCACCAAATAGCTTTATCATCAGTGCTCTGGGCCTTCCTTTACACACTCGTGGCTTTCTTAAGGCAGATTTGACGCAAGCTTTCTCCACACCCAGCTTTCTCCACACCTGTCCTTCAGATGGCTCTGTCACTTAAGCTTGCCAGTTGTCAACCACCCTGGTGTCATTTAAATGGAGGCATTTTAAATGTTTCTCATTTCACAATGTTTTAAGACACTCATTAAATGACAGTCATCTTAGGAAAGCAGCTGTTTCTTCCCGTTCTCGTGCAAACATTGCAAACATTTGTTCACCTGATAATCTTCAGAATCACAGATTTCTGGTTAAAAACAAATTCTTCCAAATTATTTGTAGTTGGCTCAATATGGCTTACATTTTTAAATTTAAAGCCACTCAGGCTGTCCTGTTTTCTGTGTAAATTATATCAGAGCAGATACAGTACCCTGAGGCTGTAAGGGGGACTAAACTAATTTCACTGATGTAATCATTGTTAAACAATTTCCAGTGCAACTTTGGAAGCAGTATTTGTGAACCTGTTTAATGATGTTTAAAAATGCATCAATGAAATTGGCTTAGCCTGTGGCCTTTATTACAGTCTCTCTTCTCAATTACACAGATGCTGTGTTTTATGTCTGGACTGATTATAAGTAACCCCTCTACCAAAAAAATACCCTAGCTGAAGAGTGTAGCTTATCCCTAACCCATGGAATTTGATTTGGAATTGAAAGATCTTGGAAAATAGTTCAAGAGTACCATATCAGCTGTTAGAATGATAGGAAATGCATTCAGGTTGGGCTGGCATTTCTATTTCTGTTTTCACCTTTTTTTTTTTCCCTTTTATTTCCACTGCTCTTCACCTTCCCCTTACCCCCAGTGCCATCATGAGTTCACTATAAATTCCAAGCCATCTGCCTTGAGATATAGCAGAAAACATTAAATATGTTTTTACTAATGATCTGCTAAAATCACAATTCAAGCTCTGTGCTGAAGCTGCTTTTTTTTTTCCAGTTTCAGAAGCAGTATTTAAGTGATGACATGCAGTAATTTGTTCATTCTTCTGTCAGTATAATTTACAGGCAGTGGCAGATAAACATAGCAATACAAGATTCATTTACGGTGACACAATGGCAGATACACAGAGCAGAACCCTGCCTATGAGATAAAGTGGACTGAGTGACTTATGCAGTAATTAGGGGATAATTGTCATTAACCTCACAAACAGTAGTTTACCCATATTGTTTAAAAGGCTCCAGGATGCGTAATGACAAGGTAATCTGTCAAAGCGCTAGGGGGAAATATTAATAAGATTTGTGCAAGCCTGGATAGAAAATATGCAGAAAGCGGCCACATTAAGCTAATTGGTGGATGAATATACACTTGTAAAAGTGCTTCTAATGGCACGTTTGCTGCTCTCCAAATGACTACCGTTAATGTGGAGAAGTGGGCTGCTTCGAAAGTCAGGACTGCTGGGACAAGAGGGTATTAAGGCATGCAGACGCAGTTATTACCTTGTGCTCCGTAATGCATGCTTCCCCCTCCTCTATTTTGGAATTCTGAGTTTGGCGTTATAGTACCATATGTTGATTATTTACTCTGATGATTACATTTTTTGATCTTCTATTTCTTCAGTTAGCCACCGACCCCCCAATCACCTCTGTTTTGTGGCCAAATAAAATGTCTAATAGCTACACTGATAACTTAGAAATACATAGAAACGCGTGTGTAGATTGATAATTACACACACATGTGTGGGGGTGCCTTTTATAGGAACACATTTAATCTGAGCAATCAAAGGAAAGTATATCCATCAACAGCCTCGTGTATGTGTTACAAGTAATAATGTGTTGTTCCCTGATGAATGCTAAAGCAGGAAATTAATCTTTGTGTTCTACTGCTATTCTTATACCCCGAGAAGAACACAGTTAAATCTCCCAGTACATCTCTCTGTTCAATCACACACTCATTCCTCCACGTGTTGTATGGAATCCTGCTTAGTGAGTGTTCAGTTCCTTTCTCCCCCTACTCCCTCACATCCTAATGAATATGTTGAAGTTCCTTAGGGTTGCTCAGTCAGCTTCAGTTGTGGAGCGATTCAAAGTGTAATATGTGAGCTAGAATCAGCCTTTCAAGCTTTGGAAGCTGGAATATGACTGCTGAGGGTCTTGGTTGTACAGACAAACTTCATACAAAGATTGAAGGTTGTGACCTTGAATTCATTCCGAGGTTTTGACCCTTACCTAATGTGGAAAGTCCTCCTCCTCATGAAAAAAAATGCGCCCGTTTTTGCTGTTTATCAGACATTACAGGAGAGCCCAGCAGGAAATGCCAGGGTCTCTCTGGTGTCTGTTTAGATACATAAAGCCTCAGCACAGACCCCTGGGCAGACGGAAGCTTTCTACAAGCTTGGTGGCAGAACATCGGTTATGGAAAGAAAGGTAAACCAGAAGATATAAAGCTCAAAGCAAAAATGCTAGCACGGGCTCTGGTGAGTGGTGTTTACTGCCAGGCAAGCAGATTTATAGCTGTCCAAGGACTTGGGTTTTATCTTTATGTCTGAGGGGAGAAGAAAACAAGACCACTCGCAGGGCCCATCCTTCTCTTACCTCCTGTCTCTAGTGTTTTCTCTAAGGATTTCAAACTGTTCCTTTGCTGTCCTGACCCATAAAATGACTTACCTCCTAGCATCTCATGGTGATCATCACCGAAAGAGTAACTTGGGTCTATTTAAAGGTTTAATTGAGGCAAGAGTCTTATATAGAGATACTGCTGTTTCTCAGAACTCCAGAGATCACAGGCGAACTACAGATATTTATTTATATAGCTTGATGGAGATATAACATATTTATTTTGGAATGGCTGAGCCTCCTGTTTTACAGGATTTCCACAAACCCTGTTGATACAATGATACGGGGGCTTCGAAGGAACTTCCTGAGCAGTTTCCCTATACAAGCGAAGTTTTCACTTGAACAGATCATTAAATTGACCAGGAGTAAAAAGTAATCCAGAAAAATTACTACCTCTAATCACATTTCTTATAAAGCATCAAGGGAAGCATGCAGATTATGGAACCTTACAGTAACTCAGATGGTGGCATATTTTCAGTCATATACACGTATGTTCTGAAAATAAGTTGTACATACACAAGTTGGTTGCAAGGAAAAATTTTAGCCTAAGATTGGAAAGATTTTAATTGAAATGTCTTGTGTGTCGAGATGGGTAGAAATAGTCAAATAAGGGAATGTGACTTTTTTTAGTAAGGCTTAGAAAGTTAGTGGGGCTTCCCCTGGTGGCTCGGTGAAGCATCTGCCTGCCAGTGCAGGAGACTCAGGTTTGATCCCTGGGTCAGGAAGATTCCCTGAAGAAGGAAATGGCAACCCACTCCAGTATTCTTGTCAGGGAAATCCCTTGGAGAGTGGGGCCTGGTGGGCTACAGTCCATAGGGTTAAAAAAGAGTTGGACACAATAGCGACTGAACACCACCAACAAGAACGTTTAGTTGGACTCTTACTTACAGGTAAGAAAATGGAACTCGGTACTGGTTACTTCATAGTCATGCAGCTGGTCATTGGCAAATCAAAGACCAGAATTCAGGTGTCATTTGCTTATGTTCTTTATTTTCCTCTGAGATTGAATATGAGGAAATTATATCAAGCATAACCAAAATTTGAAATTTTAAGATCCAAATTCTCTTTTAGCCTCTAAGTTCAGAGTTAGATACTCTATGCTTAAAGATGCACAGGTAATTTTATATTAAATGTTGATCTTATAGGAATAAAGATCTGCTGGATTTGAGATTTCCTCTTTTGGAAACTTAAATGATTCTTAAGATACCGTTGTTCATTATTAAAATGCATTGTGTCTTTAAAAGTTTCTGAGATTTGATTTACAGTGGAGCTATGTAATTTGAAAAATAACTTTGGACTCTTTGAAGTGCAATTCTAGATATTGTGGAAAGTAGTTTACACCTCTGAAAATTCTGTAGATGGCAAAGCAAGGCACTTGCTTTATTTATTTGCAAACAGATACCCACAGAAGAAATGCATGGAGCTGGTTTAAAGCCAGACAAGCTAAAATTCCTGGGTAAAGGAAAGAAATCCTGACAGGCCTTTAACAGAGCTTAGCTGGAGTTTCTGTGATTAAATATGTTGTGATCCTGGAGTGATCTATCATAATCACAGATTTTAAAATAAAATTACTGTACAGGTGGTTATTGAGGAGAAAAACAATAGTCCTCTATGAATTATATGTTCTCATCTGGTCCATAATAAAGAACATTCTATAACAAAGTAAATTTTTATATCAAAAGTTAAACAATATACTTAAAAAAAATCAGAAGAGCCACTTAAAACTAATGCCTTGGCATTTTGATGCCTCTTGATTTGAGAGGTGGTTATTTGGGGAGAGTGTATTGTTCAATTTCACAATAATTTGTTTCTTCTTCTAAAAGATACCTTCTTCAATGAAAAGTAGTTGCAAATATGGATCAGAAACAGAAACGGTAGGGATTTATCTCTTGAAAAATCTACCAGAGCCATACCTAAAAATCACATAAAATTATTGTTGGCTTTTCCTTCTGCTCCCAACTGAAGTCAAGGGCCATTTCCTTCAGACTTCCAGTTTCATCCAAGGAGATGAAGTCCTTAATTCTGTACTCTTTTTTTGCAAGTAATTTTGATATGCCTTTCCTTAGTATACTGCCAATTCTTCATGATTGAGCATTTTTCATCTTATAATAAGACTGATTTATAATGAGATTCGTGCAGTGACCTGAGGATGGTAGTCTGTCTACAAATACACATTTGTGTACATGCACATGGACGTGATAAATAACTTTTTTTTTATTAGTTTTGCCATACAATGACATGATATCGCCGTGGGTTTACATATGCTCCCCCTCCAGAACCCCCCTCCCTCCTCGCTCCCCCCGGACGTCTCAATGCACCAGCTCCGAGCATCAATCCTGGGCTGGCGATTGATTAGACATATGATAATTAACATGTTTCAATGCCATTCTCCCATATCATCCCACCCTTGCCCTCATCCACAGAGTCCACGAGTCTGTTCTATACATCTGCATTCCTTTTGCTGTCTCGCATGCTGGGTTCTCATTACCATCTTTCTAAATTCCATATATATGCATTAGTATACTGTATTGTTGTTTTTCCTTCTGGCTTACTTCACTCTGGATAATGGGCTCCAGTTCCATCCACCTGAGTAGAACTGATTCAAATAAATTTTTTTTTAATGCTGAGTAATATTCCATTGTGTATATGTACCACAGCTTTCTTATCCATTCGTCAGTTGATGGGCATCTGGGTTGCTTCCATGTCCTGGCTATTGTAAACAATGCAGCGATGAACACTGGGGTACACGTGGCTCTTTCAATTCTGGTTTCCTCGGTGTATATGCCCAGCAGTGGGATTGCTGGGTCATATGGCAGGTCTATTTGCAGTTTTTAAGGAATCTCCACACTGTTCTCAATAGTGGCTGTACTAGTTTGCATTCCCACCAACAGTGTAAGAGGGTTCCCTTTTCTCCACATCCTCTCCAGCATTTATTGCTTGTAGATTTTTGGATTGCAGCCATTCTGACTGGTGTAAAGTGGTACCTCATTGTGGTTTTGATTTGCATTTCTCTGATAATGAGTGATGTTGAGCATCTTTTCATGTGTTTGTTAGCCATTTTTATGTCTTCTTTGGAGAAATGTCTTTTAAGTTCTTTGGCCCACTTTTTGATTGGGTCATTTATTTTTCTAGAATGGAGCTGCAGGAGTTGCTTGTATATTTTTGAGATTAATTGTTTGTCTGTTGCTTCATTGGCTATTATTTTCTCCCATTCTGAAGGCTGTCTTTTCACCTTGCTTATAGTTTTCTTTGTTGTGCAGAAGCTTTTAATTTTAATTAGGTCATATTTGTTTATTCATGCTTTTATTTCCAATATTCTGGGAGGTGGGTCATGTAGGATCCCGCTTTGGTTTATGTCAGAGAGTGTTTTGCCTATGTTATCCTCTAGGAGTTTTATAGTTTCTGATCTTATGCTTAGATCTTTGATCCATTTTGAGTTTATCTTTGTGTATGGTGTTAGAAAGTGTTCTAGTTTCATTCTTTTACAAGTGGCTGTCCAGTTTTCCCAGCACCACTTGTTAAAGAGGTTGTCTTTTCTCCATTGTATATTCTTCCCTCCTTTGTCAAAGATAAGGTGTCCATAGATGCGTGGATTTATCTCTGGGCTTTCTATTTTGTTCCATTGATCTATATTTCTGTCTTTGTGCCAGTACCTTACTGTCTTAATGACTGTGGATTTGTAGTATAGCCTAAAGTCAGGTAGGTTGATTCCTCCAGTTCCATTCTTCTTTCTCAAGATTGCTTTGGCTTTATGAGATTTTTCGTATTTCCATACAAATTGTGAAATTATTTGTTCTAATTCTCTGAAAAAGACCTCTGCTAGCTTGATAGGAATTGCATTGAATCTATAGATTGCTTTGGGTAGTATACTTAGGAACAAGACAAGGGTGCCCACTCTCACCACTACTTTTCAACATAGTTTTGGAAGTCTTGGCCACAGCAATCAGAGCAGATAAAGAAATCAAAGGAATCCAGATTGGAAAAGAAGTAAAACTCTCTCTGTTTGCAGATGACATGATACTCTATATTGAAAACCCTAAAGACTCTACTAGAAAATTACTAGAGCTAATCAGTGAATATAGCAAAGTTTCAGGATACAAAATCAACACACAGAAATCCCTGGCATTCCTATACACTAACAATGAGAAAACAGAAAGAGAAATTAAGGAAACAATTCCATTCACCATCGAAACAAAAAGAATAAAATACTTAGGGTATTTCTACCTAAAGAAACAAAAGACTTGTATATAGAAAACTATAAAACACTGATGAAAGAAATCAAAGAGGACACAAACAGATGGAGAAATGTGCCGTGTTCGTGAATTGGAAGAATCAATATAGTGAAAATGAGTATACTACCCAAAGCAATCTATAGATTCGATAAGTAACTTTTAAAGTCAATCCCTAACTTGCAAATGGTATTTATAGAGAGCAGACCTTTGTTAGCAAGGACTAATAAGAGTCTCACCTTGATCGAAAATTCTTCGAGGCAAAGTTTTTTGAGAGCTCTGTCGTTCTAACCAATGGTGGATATTCCTATAGAGTTCATTTCTCCTTTGGGGGGAAAAGGAGGAATTGGAAAGATACTTTAGACAAGTCCTTTATAATCCACGCATACTGAATTTAGCACCAGCTTCTGTAATCACAGCCAGCCAATATATACATAGCTCTGATGTCTCTGCACACATTGCATGACATCGATGGGCCCGGGTTGATGAGGAAAGCATATTTGTTTCCCAGAAGGGATAAATGTGCATGAATGTTAACAAAGTCCAGTCTTGATTTCTCTTTGCAAGTTTTCATTTCTTTCTGTACCCCACCCTGTTGATTCTTTCTCATGGGACCCTTCTGTCCTGCGGAGGGGCAGAAGAATCAAGAATGGACTGATCAACATTGTATTTAAAAGGTGAAGTGATGCTTCTGAGAAATTCTGCAAAACACAAATTTCCAAATGGTGGAAATCGGGTAGTTTTTATTACCCAAAACAAATTTGATTTTTTTTCCTATCAAGTCTAATTTGAACCATTTGGTGCAATCATGGTATAAATGAGCATGCCTCACTCTGCCTACAGATATTATAGTTGTTTCAACTGGCCTGGAAATGTTAGCCTGAAACACTGGAAAAGCACACTCACTTGAAACAACTGTGAATAAAGAAGAGTATAATTCTGTTTACTTACACAAGCAGACTGTTCCATGTATACTGTATATGGTGGGTGGTTCATCTTTCTCAGTCAGTGCCCTCCCAGAAATACGTGTTTAAATGTGAATTTGCTAAAACAAATAAGCATGCCAAGTTGTTTCCCCACATAATTTCAAGTGTTTCTCAAAAATTATCACAACATTGCTTACAAAATTTCCCCAAGTGCTTCCCAGAATCTGTTATTTTCAATAAGCATTTTTTGTTGTTTTACCATTTTGCTTCATCTGCCCCCTCCTGCACACACCATCACCTCCCCCGCCCCCTCCTTCTTGCTTGCTTACACACACATGCAGACACACAGACACAGGAATTTTAACCCATGCCAAGTCATGTAAACTAGATAAATAAATAATTAACCATTTTTCCCCCCTAACAAGAGGAGGAGTGGCTCTGATATATGTGGAGAGTACCCAGACCAGTTAAATTATTTGGCTGAAGAGAAGTTTAAAAGTAACTTGACTTTAGAGGAACAGTTTAAAATTGAAATATCTGCTTGTCACGTATGGACCCACATGAGTTCTAAAACAGGTAGCTTGTAGGTGAAAAGGAGAGAAGAGGACTGAAAGTTCTATAACTTTTATAAGATTTTTTTTGGCAAAGCTATAGGGAGCGCTTTCAGCCCTCACATCCAGCCCCGCCCAACCCTCGGAGGTGTCCATGAACTCTCATTTGCAGCACCCCCCATGCCCCTATATGAAGTTGAGGGAATGGCCCTGTTCATGATATCTGAGATAATAGTCCAAGCCCACCTCTTTCCCCTGAGGTGACCTACCAGTTAAATGATAAATTTCCTAATCTCTGGCTCACTTCCTTGATACACGTCCACCTAACCAAGAGGCCAACACAAAGGCAGGTGAAGGGGAGCTTAGGTGAATTAACAGACTACTCTTCAACTTCTTCCAGTGTGTGTGTGAAGACGTGTGTGCGTGGTCCGTGCCACGTGTCAATATTAGCTCTGTAGTGAAGCAGCCTAAACTTTTTATGACTACACATGCTTTTCATAAAATATATGAGCGTGCACCCTAGTCCATGTGAAGCTGCTTTTAAGTTAGTAATATATTGTAAATTTACATATAAAAATGTAACACATTTGTCTTTTTAGGTTAAAAAAATAGAAATTCTCATGTTTACTCACCACATTAGTGGATAGCTGTGTACCTCCTACAGATAGGAGAGAATGGAGGAGGGGGCATGTGTTTTTCTGGTTATAGCAGAATGCAGGGAACAAGAAGATGGTCTATATATAAATGGGGAAAGTTGTGAATGTTGAGTTCTGAGTGTGAGAGGTCATGCAGTTTTCATAGTTTAATGTTTTGTGTCAGCTTCATTGAGGTATACTTTACATGCCAAAACATCTAGAAATTTTTAAGTCTACAACCTATATAATCATATACACATCACTCTTAAGATATACAACATTTCCATCACTGCCTAAAGTTCCCATTGTTCTTTCACAGTCAGTCCTTTTTTCCACCCTGGGGCCCTGCCAACTACTGATCTCATTTCTCTTCTTGTAGGCTTACTTTTCAAGGATGATTTCTCTGATTGGCATAGTAGTATCTGTTATCTTTTAGGTCTGACTTCTTTCATTGTTAAGGTTATGTTTCTATCAATAGTTTATTCCTTTTTATTGCCCAGTAGTATTCCTGTGTGTATCTCCCACTGTTTGTTTAATTAGGACTTAAATGTCAAGAAAACCTGGCAAAATGTATGTTTCAAGTTTTGCATAGCATGATTTCATCAGTTTTTAACTCCACAATTAATAGTTCAGTTTTACTTGATAGAGTACCAAGCTGGATTGGCTTGGGATTGTTTCTCTGCCTTCTACCCAAGTCCATTCCTCTTGACTTAATACCTGACCTCATCCTGAAGAAGAAAGAAGTTCAGTTCAGTTCAGTTGCTCAGTTGTGTCTGACTCTTTGCGACCCCATGAACTGCAGCACACCAGGCCTCCCTGTCCATCACCAACTGCCAGAGTCTACCCAAACCCATGTCCATTGAGTCAGTGATGCCATCCAACCATCTCATCCTCTGTCGTCCCCTTCTCCTGCCCTCAGTCTTTCCCAACATCAGGGTCTTTTCAAATGAGTCAGCTCTTTGCATAAGGTGGCCAGAATATTGGCATTTCAGCTTCAACATCAGTCCTTTCAATGAACACCCAGGACTCATCTCCTTTAGGATGGACTTGTTGGATCTCCTTGCAGTCCAAGGGACTCTCAAGAGTCTTCTCCAAAACCACAGTTCAAAAGCATCAATTCTTCAGCACTCAGCTTTCTTTATAGTCCAACTCTCACATCCATACATGACTACTGGAAAAATCATAGCTTTGACTATATGGACCTTTGTTGACAAAGTAATGTCTCTGCTTTTTAAAAGTTGGTCATAACTTTCCTTCCAAGGACTAAGCGTCTTTTAATTTCATGGCTGCAGTCACCATCTGCAGTGATTTTGGAGCCCCAAAAGATAAAGTCAACCACTCTTTCCCCTGTTTTCCTATCTATTTGCCATGAAGTGATGGGACTGGATGCCATGATCTTAGTTTTCTGACTGTTGAGCTTTAAGCCAACTTTTTCACTCTTCCTCTTTCACTTTCATCAAGAGGCTCTTTAGTTCACTTTCTGCCTTAAGGATGGTGTCATCTGCATATCTGAGGTTATTGATATTTCTCCCAGCAATCTTGATTCCAGCTTGTGCTTCCTCCAGTCCAAAATGAAGAGAAAATCCCAATAGGAAAGTGGTCATGAAAATAAATTGCCAATACAGTTGGAATGGAATAATACCTTAAGATCGCACACTATGCTTGCAAATCTAGACGTAATATCAGAAAGTATGTCTCATAAACCTCTCATTTTGTTTTAGGTGGATAGCATTTCATTAAAAGCTTTAATATTAGATCAAAGGGGAAATGTTTTTAGGTTTTAGGTAATCATTTTTGGATTTGTCCTTTAAATTATGCCTTAAATTTGACAGAAGGAAATTCATGAAATAGAGTAGAAAATTAAACTATTCAGGGCTGGTCTTTAAGCTGTTTGCTAATTTCTTCATAATGTGAATACTTCTAGAGCAAATAGGCCCTAGGTCTCACTTCCATGTGTGGAAGGAAAGGCAGTGTTTCCCTCTCTGCTCTAGCATGCTAGTGGCCTGCGATGAGCACAAACAGGTTTATTCTTGGCCTTCAAGCAGATTCAGGGCTTAAGGTCAGCTGACAGTCTAATGACCCCAAAGTCTCTATCTGGTCTCTCTCCAGTCTCTTTACATCTTTCCTTCTCTAGTCTCCCTTTCCCTCACATAAGCAAAAACAGTTGATCTTACTTGACTTTGGTTTTAAAACCATGTATCATGTAAGGTGTTTTGATGTGAAAAAGGGGCTCAAGTAAAACTGTTGAAACCGTGATCGTTGACCCTACTGACAAAGATTTTAGAAAATCACTCTGGACCCATATTGAACTGGGTGTCAGATTTCTCCTAAGTGATAGAAGTGCCAGTTCAGTGAATATAAAAAGAAGTCTTTTCATTTAAAATGTTTAGATGTAAATATTTTTTTTTTTGTTTGTTTGTTTGTTTTTATTTTATTTTTAATTTTTTTATTTTTTTTAATTATTGTTTTAGCCATACATTGTTATGATATCACCATGGGTTTACATATTAGATGTAAATATTTTAAGTGTTTTATACTGTTTCTGAAACCAGTGAAACTGGTTTATAAGTCTGGATTATTTGCTTACAAATCTACTAATTAATAGGATAGCCGATTATTATCATAGGAAATCAATACTTATCCAAGGGATTTCACTGGTGGGCCGGTGGTTAGGACTCCATGCTTTCGTTGCCAAGGGCCTGGGTATGATCCCTGGTTGTACAACTAGGATCCCACAAACTGGCATAATACAGCCAAAAATTAAATATTTATCCTAATACTTTGCATTTCATTTAACAGGACAAATCTTATCATCCTCATTTTGTAAATAAGAATTTCCAATGAAATGGTCACTGAGCTCTGGTTACAAATGGGAGAGCCTGAAGTAACTCAGTCACCAACTACAACACGAATGGGAAGCACACGAATCCAGTTACTCACTCTGATGTGACTTTTCACTCATACACAAGTCCAGCATCTCAGTATGAAGTGGTCAGGATGTCCATAGTAGCCTAACATACTGAATTTTTTCCATTACTGTTTATTTTGTGACAATACCAGATTCTTTTTATGGCTCTCAATCACTCTGGTAAAGTGTAGTTGACATGATAAGGAGGCCTAGGTTTTAGATCTGTACTTCTCAAGCTATCTGTGAGGAAGGACCAGTTTTCCCCCAGCTGATCTTGAGCCAATACTTAAGTTAAATAAAGTAAAAAACAGTTAATTTTAAAAGGAATGACCATGTCTTTCATTGTACAACAGTGTCGTACGTTGTCCTAAAAGTTAGCAGATAGCTACTCTCAATTCCTTGCAGACTGGTCCTTTTTGATAGCTTATAGGCCACTCATGGGAAGTCTTAACAGAGGAGGAGTCTTAAGCCATGGTTTAAGAATCACTACACCAGATCCTGATTACTTCTGTCGCAAAGATGTCCAGGCAAAAAACCTGCACTTCCCTTGTTTTCCTCTAATGATTTCTATCTAACTCCCTTCAACTACTTGAACCCAAGGATATGCTAAAGCTGATGCTCATTCCTTGCATTGAGCTTTCAGACCCGTTCTATTACATGAGACAGTCAACTTTGTTTCTTGTTGCAGTTTCTCTGTTTATGAAAGGGATGGTCTTTAGACGGTCTTGATGAATGATGAAAAGAACTTCACATTGCCTGGATCCAGTGGGTACCCTGTCGAGGATGCTAGTTGGAGTATGTCATGTAGATATTTGACCTGGCCCCAGGCACATTCGTTTACAAAGATACTATGTTGTCCTTCTAGGTAAACATAAATGGATGCTTCTGTTACTGTGGTAAATAAAGCTTCTCTTTTATCATTCAGGCAACCAGGAAAGTTCTAAACCTTGCTTACCTGGACCTCTTCCACCAGAAGTAAGTAGTTTAACATAGCAGTCTGCATTTTAGTGGAGACAGCCACTCAGGACTAAAAAAGAATCTGAAAGGCAGTAGATGTAGAAATAGCAGCAAGCATTCGCAGTGGGCCAGGAGAAGAGAGAAGCCATATGGGACTGCTGTGTACCGTTAGGGGAGGGAAGACAGAAGGGTGATGGAAAGGAGGTGCCTCAGGTGGGTTTGATCAGTTGCTATGGTTTCTGAGGGCTGTTTTAGTATCAGAGGCTGCCAGCTCTGTAAGTATAGTATCAACATGCAGATTTAGGTACAGGCTACCTGGGAAGAACCTGAGGTAAAAATGGCTGTACACCTCTCAGATTGAGTTTCCACAGTGAAAGCTTTCATAAAAAGAATAATCAAGAAAATGGATTTGATGGTAAAGGAAAAATGGTGTAGAAGAGGACATGACAGTGATCTGGAGACCAGCCTTGTTCAGGAGAGGTCTTGCTCCTTGTTATCGCAGACTCAGTGTGCCCACCTGGGAAATGGCCTCATGGATGACAGTAAGTTCAGTGAACCAGGAGTCAGAATTTCTGGCTTCGAGTCCTGGACCCCAGTTAGCATCTTTGCAACCTTAAGCAGTTGCACCTCTGGTGTCTCATCTGTTAAACATTTGCCGAGCTCTGGAAGCTATTATAAGACTCAAATGAGATAATCTCTGTAAAATCACAGTTTATTTCTCTGCTTATTTACAATACCAACAGTCTCCTCTACTTCCCTGTCCCAAAAAAGGATGTAAGGGAGACCATTGCTACAAGGGATACTTTTAAAAAAGCGGCTACTTCCCAATTCCAGCATCATCCAGTCAGTCACTGTGTCGACATATCATGGTATGACTATTGTGAACAGAGAACTGCATGAGAATGTTTAATCTGAAGGCTAATTTCCCCTACAAATGAGGGAGGGACATCTGTATTTGCCAGTTTACATGGCTCAGTTCAGTTGCTCATCGTGTCCAACTCATTGCATCCCCATGGACTGCAGTATGCCAGGCCTCCCTGTCCATCACCACCTCCCAGAGTTTACCCAAACTCATGTCCACTGAGTCAGTGATGCCATCTAACCATCTCATCCTATGTTGTCCCCTTCTCCTCCCACCTTCAATCTTTCCCAGCATTGTGTTTTCCAGTGAGTCAGCTCTTCGCATCAGGTAGCCAAAGGATTGGAGTTTCAGCTTCATCATCAGTTCTTCCAATGAACATTCAGGAGTAATTTCCTTTAGGATGGACTGGCTGGATTTCCTTGCTGGTCAAGGGTCTCTCAAAAGTCTTCTCCAACACCACAGTTCAAAAGCATCAGTTCTTTGGTGTTCAGCTTTCTTTATAGTCCAACTATCACATCCATACATGACTACTGGAAAAACCATAGCCTTGACTAGATGGACCTTTGGTGGCAAAGTAATGTCTCTGCTTTTTAATATGCTGTCCTGGTTGGTCATAGCTTTTCTTCCAAGGAGCAAGCATCTTTTAATTTCATGGCTGCAGTCACTATCTGCAGTGATTTTGGAGCCCAAGAAAATAAAGTCTGTCTCTGTTTCCACTGTTTCCTCATCTATTTGCTATGAAGTGATGGGACCAGATGCCATGATCTTAGTTTCCTGAGTGTTGAGCTTTAAACCAACTTTTTCACTCTCTTCTTTCACTTTGATCAAGAGGCTCTTTAGTTCTTCACTTTCTGCCACAGGGGTGGTGTCATCTGCGTATCTGAGGTTAGTCATAGTTCTCACAGCAATCTTGATTCCAGCTTGTGCTTCCTCCAGCCTAGCATTTCTTATGATGTAGTCTGCATATAAGTTAAATAAGCAAGGTGACACTATACAGGCTTGATGTACTCCTTGCCCAATTTGGAATCAGTCTGTTGTTCCATGTTCAGTTCTAACATTGCTTCCTGACCTGCATACAGATTTCTCAAGAGGCAAGTCAGGTAGTACTAGACACCAACACACATATATAAGGATAGAATGCCAGAAATGAGCCTTATAAGGAATGGCTTATAACTATTAGAGCTTCTTTTTTAAGCAATTTAAATAAATGACAAGTATTGCCTTAATATCAAATTAGGTATTGTGATTCAGACCATACACTTGTGGTCCAGAGAGAATTTCACATCACAGGGCTGAATAGAACTGTCTATGAGAGAGAATTCTCTATTGCAAAAATAGTACAGTTCCCTTTATCCTGTTTGCCCTAATATAACATCTTACATATGCATAGTACAATTGTTAAAACAGAGAAATTAGGATTGATACCATGCTCTTCAGTAATTGAGAGACTTCCCTGAAATTTCACCAGTATTCCCACAAATGTTCTTTTTCTGGTCTAGGGTACCTAGAATCTTATATTCATTTGTCCTGTCTTAGTCTCCTCCAATCTCTAACCAATCTTTGACTTTTTAAAAAATCTTTCCCAACATTTACACTTTGAAGAATACTTGCAGGCTATTTTGCAGAACACCTTTTAATTTTGGTTTATCTGATGTTTTTTCATAATTGAATTGAGGTATGCACTTTTTTTTGGCAAGCATGCCACAGAAACCACAGTGTGTTCTTCTCAGCATATAGATCACAAGGTCCGTGATGATCCTTCATTTGGGCAAGTTGGTCAAGGTGGTGTCTGCTAGGTTTCTCCCTTATAATGTTATGATTTTCCTCTTTGTAATTAATAAGGCTCTTGAGATGATTTTGTGCTTCCATAAATCGACTGTCAAGGGATGGAACAAGTGCTGTCCACAGAGGGTCGCCGAGTGTCCTGTCCTGGTGGGAAGGAGCTGTGCCCTAGAAGATGATGGAGTCATTATTTAAGTGTTTGAATAGGTTTCTCTCAATCCATACTGAAATGGATTGCCTGACATTACATCGCAGGATTTTTAAGTCCTACCTCCAGGCATATCTCATAGTTACTAGCAAAAATGAAAGTGTGAAATGCTTTTTAATGTATATTTAACAACACATAGTCTGGTGATTACTGATGTGTACTCTCTGTGGACGCTCTCTACTATCAGAGCAGGATGTTAAGAGATAATATTTTTACACATTTATTCTATCTAAATCCATCACATGTTTACTTTCTGAATATCTAAAAAGTCAAATACTCTTAACTCAAACTTTGAATCATAGAATTACAATCCGTTTTCAGAAAAAAGTACAATTACTGTGTTTCCTTACTAACCCTTATGAAAATGCCTACTGTAACGTAACACTAAAATTCAGCCACTTAAAAGGGGAGAAATACAGCATAGCAATGTGAGTATGGGGGTGATGCTACGTCATTAATCTTCATGATTTAGAAATTCAGATAATACCTTCTATTTAAAGGAAGTTTCATCATTGAATCTAGTGTCACATCTGATTGTGTTAAAGAAATAAAATTTGAAAAATGTACCTAATTCCTTCCTATGGTGTCACTATTTGATAAAGATTAAGGTACCATGTTTTGTTCTGCTTTTGCATACACTGGGTTGCACAGCAAGAGTTCACGTTATGGACTAATATATGCTAAATACTTGCATAGTCTATAGACCATTGTTGTTAAAAGTAGCAGTAGTGTAGGCATTTTAGATCACAGAGCCCCAGTGGTCTACGTTTTGTTTGCTTTGACATTATTAAACTCAATCTGTTTCTCTAACTGTGACTCTAATGACTGCATTTGCATGGCAGAAAAGTTTGCTTTGTGGATCAACTTGTATTAACAGTGCTTGCATGTTGTTTTCTGCTCTTGCTCGCGGTGTTCCATGAGCAGGCAGAGCACCTTCAGCTGCACTGAATAATTATGCACAATCAATAAGTTTCTGTGTTTGTCTTTGTCGTTTCTTTGATGTGGCCTCCAGGATGCTGCTGGCAAGGTGCTGGACCGCTGGGCCATCATGTCTCGAGAAGAGGAAATCATCACCCTTCAGCAGTTTCTGCGGTTTGGAGAAACCAAATCCATTGTGGAGCTGATGGCGATTCAGGAGAAAGAAGGGCAGGCCATAGCTGTACCATCTTCAAAGACAGACTCAGACATCAGAACTTTCATTGAGAGCAATAATCGCACCAGGAGTCCCAGCCTCCTCGCCCACCTAGAGAATAGCAACCCTTCCAGCATTCATCACTTCGAAAACATCCCCAACAGCCTCGCCTTCCTGCTGCCATTCCAGTACATAAACCCTGTCTCAGCCCCGCTGCTAGGATTGCCTCCGAACGGGCTGCTGTTAGAGCAACCAGGACTGAGGCTGCGGGAGCCCAGCCTTTCGACCCAGAATGAATATAATGAGAGCAGTGAGTCTGAAGTCTCCCCCACGCCCTACAAGAACGATCAAACGCCCAACAGAAATGCCCTGACCAGCATCACTAACGTGGAGCCCAAAACCGAGCCAGCCTGCGTGTCCCCCATTCAGAACTCCGCCCCAGTCAGTGATCTGTCCAAAACGGAACACCCGAAGAGCTCATTCCGGATCCACCGGATGAGAAGGATGGGGTCGGCCTCCCGGAAGGGAAGAGTGTTCTGTAACGCGTGTGGGAAGACGTTCTATGACAAAGGTACTCTCAAAATCCACTATAACGCCGTTCACCTGAAGATCAAACATCGGTGCACCATTGAAGGCTGCAATATGGTCTTTAGCTCCCTCCGCAGCCGCAACCGCCACAGTGCGAACCCTAACCCTCGCCTTCACATGCCTATGCTAAGGAATAACCGAGACAAAGACTTAATCCGGGCCACGTCCGGAGCTGCCACCCCCGTCATAGCGAGTACAAAATCGAATCTCACACTCACGAGCCCTGGCCGGCCCCCAATGGGTTTTACCACTCCCCCACTAGACCCCGTCTTACAGAACCCTCTCCCTAGCCAGCTGGTGTTCTCTGGGCTAAAGACTGTCCAACCAGTTCCTCCATTTTATAGAAGTTTACTCACTCCAGGGGAGATGGTGAGTCCTCCGACCTCCCTCCCGACCAGCCCCATCATTCCAGCCAGTGGTACCATAGAGCAGCACCTCCCACCCCCCTCTGAGCCAGCAGCGCCAGTAGTGATGATGGCCACTCATGAGCCCAGTGCCGACCTGGCACCCAAGAAGAAGCCCAGGAAGTCCAGCATGCCTGTGAAGATCGAGAAGGAAATTATCGATACCGCCGATGAGTTTGACGATGAAGATGACGACCCCAATGACAGCGGGGCTGTGATCAACGATGGGAGCCACGACAACCACTGCCACTCCCAGGAGGAGATGAGCCCGGGCATGTCTGTGAAGGACTTTTCTAAGCATAGCAGGACCCGGTGCATTTCAAGGACAGAAATAAGAAGGGCTGACAGCATGACTTCTGAGGACCAAGAACCTGAGCGGGACTATGAGAATGAGTCTGAGTCTTCGGAGCCCAAACTCGGTGAGGAATCCATGGAGGGGGATGAGCACATGCACGGTGAGGTGAGCGAGAAAGTCCTGATGAACAGTGAGAGGCCGGACGAGAACCACAGTGAGCCCTCTCACCAGGACGTCATCAAGGTGAAGGAGGAGTTTACAGATCCCACTTACGACATGTTTTACATGAGCCAGTACGGACTGTACAACGGCGGGGCTGCCAGCATGGCAGCCCTGCACGAGAGTTTTACATCGTCTCTGAATTACGGCAGCCCTCAGAAGTTCTCCCCAGAAGGGGACCTGTGTTCTAGCCCAGACCCTAAAATCTGTTATGTGTGCAAGAAGAGTTTCAAAAGCTCCTACAGCGTGAAGCTTCACTACAGAAACGTTCACTTGAAAGAGATGCATGTCTGCACGGTGGCTGGCTGCAACGCTGCCTTCCCCTCTCGCCGGAGCAGAGACAGGTCAGTAAATCTCCATTGGCTGCTCCTGCTGGGAGGGTGGAGGGTGCCAGTCACGGCGGACTTGACACATTAAAAAGAAACCCAACTTAGATGTTTTCGATGCACTGTAAAGATTGTCCACAGTGACCGCGTGATCCCCAGGCTGCCATGCTCATGAAGGATTGTTGCGGTCGGTGCTTGCTCTGATTAAGCATGCAGAATCATACGCCATCTTACTCAGTAATGCACGCCATTTTTCTCTGTGCTCTGTATGTATGTGTGTGTGTGTTTCCATGCATCTAGGTGTGAATAAGTTAACTGTGTACACAGTTCCCCTGCTTTCCCGTGAACCTTCACTTAGAAGCTGCAGCTTCTGTTATATATATTTCTGCTTTGCCTTGTGGCTTTATAATTGAATCAATATATTATCTTCATACACACGTATTTATCCAATATAGAAACAGAAATTTACGGATGGAAAGAACCATAGGTCCAGGACATCGAGACAGCCTGCATCTGCGTAGGTATAACCAGAAATGTTATCGTTCTTACCTGAGTATTTAGTGTGCCCATGAATTCTTTAAGAGTCATAGAAATATCGGAAGAAAATGGGACCGAAGTAATTGTTGATATGGGGAAATGGCATGATGATTGTGGGTTACTTCAACTTCACAGTGTCTTTGAGCACATCTCTAACATATAGTCCGTCATGGGAATTATGCATAGAAGGGGAGGCATGCATATACTTTGAGGATCAGTTAGAATATATTATGTCCAGCCTTCAGATGACATCACACCTTAGATATGTAGCTGTGGCTCTGAAACAGTTGGGCTTAAACGGAAGCAGCTGGTCCTAAACCTCCAGTGTTCTTTTTCAATCTTAAAGAAAATGTAATATAAAAGGAATGTGTTAAGGTGGTCAGTGGTGGGGTTACACAGTTGTCCTCCTCTTGTGGAGATAAGCTTATGAGCAGAGCATCACACACCAGCCTAACTAGAGTCACACAGTTAGTTCATCACATTATAGCGAATGCAGTTTTTTTGTTTTACATTGTCTTTTAATAATGTATCTGGAGAAAATTGTTTACATGGTAAAAATCAATATATGTAGACAAAACAGTATTAACTAGGAAGTTTCCAAATAGCTACCACCCAAATTGTAGT
Source organism: Antilocapra americana (assembly GCA_007570785.1). NCBI lineage: Eukaryota > Metazoa > Chordata > Mammalia > Artiodactyla > Antilocapridae > Antilocapra > Antilocapra americana. The sequence continues at coordinate 4,302,369 of ML663041.1, forward strand.
GTTTCCCTGGTGGGTAGAGTTGTTTGATAAAGTAACATATAATAGAAGTACACTGAAAAGTAGTGACCTGCCTCTAGAATGATCTGTTTTTTCCCATCTTTAAAAGTTCAGTCTTCTTAAAAATCAAAGAAGAAAATACTTTTTCCTTTCTACTAAAATACAAGGGATCCAATGCATTGAAAGCAAAATCTCTGAGAAAAAATTCAGTGGCTTTCTTCATACAATCCAAAACATGCTTTGAAGAGAAATCTATCTTATTAAAAAATTCCTTCCCCCCAACTCCATTTACCTTGTTCTGTGAAAATGTTTTATGGTCACAGAGTTCTTTTCAGTTCCAAGTTATCATTGACAGTCCCAGAATACAGCAGTTAAGATAGCTAGACTTTGAATAATAAAATATAATACTATATCCACCCCCCCCACGTTTGTAAGTAATATTCATTCTTTTGCATTTGAAATAGTGCACTTGTGATAATGAGGTTAATGCAATGGATTTTTTTTAACAAAAATAAAAGACTCATGAAAAACTGCATAAAATATTTATGGAAATGGAGTGTTTGAAGACAAGCCAAAATTTAAGCTTATTTGCATGAATTCCTATCACAGTTTTAGTTGGTTTGCTGAAAATACTGCAAGTCATAACACTCAAATAAATGGCTCTGGGACCAAAGGCTACAACACCCAAAGCTTGGTGCTTTCATGTACATCAAGCCACTAGAAAACACAGCCCCAGTGTATAAGGAAGTACTGTGGCGAGAATGGTTTGTATGAGGAATAACATTTATTGAGAGCAGCAGAATATTTCAATCTCTAATTTTATTCTAAGGATTGAGCATTCACGGGTGACTATCCATATACAAGTTGAGACCACTGCCCAGGATAACTTGGATATAGGATATTCCAGGTGGGAAGCATAATACAGATATTCTCCCATGTATGTTCAGTCTCACAAGAGATTGCAAACCCCAGAAGACAGGTGATTACATTTCATACGGTTGAAATAGCATGTCACGCTGAATCTTTTTAATTCTGGAATTTTGACACACACAGTAAAAAGAAAATTGGGGGGAAAAAAAGGACTGTACAAGGAAGTCTTCTGATTCTCACCTGAAACTTTCCTTTTCAAGAGTCCTCAAATTTTTTGACCTCAGGGTAAACACTTAGCAGAAACTTTGATACTTCAGCTTTTTTTTTTTGTAAGAAGAGTGTTCATCCTTGTTGAGTCTGACTTGAGTTAATATATGAGCATAGCTATCACCAAATAAGCAAAAACAGGGATGCCATTGAATCCCATCCTCTTTTGCATCTCAGGAAACATAACTGCACTATAATTGTACCCCTGTTTCATTGTCATCAACTAATGTTGACCTGTAATTTGATTTCCTTATTCACAAAACCTCTGCCTCCCATATCATATCTTCCCAGTAGACTTTTCGTCCCTTGTTTTTTCACTTTTACTGTATCAGTCGCAAAACCCCAGGAATTTTATGTCCCTGCTTTTTTCCTCTCCAATTCACTACGAAGCTAGGCTAAGTTTTCTTACCTTTCTCTGAACCAACACACCTTCCCAAACAGAAAACCTTTGTCTTTAATCCTGCTGTCCTTGTGTCCATTTCTCTCCTCTCCCCAGAGTCTCAATTCATCCATCCTGGACTCTACAACATCTTCCTTGTACAAACAGAACATTAGAAGGCATTTTGAGTTGGGGTCGAAGTGTGCAAGGGGTTTACCTGTGATAAAACTAACAGAATAAACCCTCTTCCTTCTATTTATGAAAGCAGCCTTCTTGTCTTTGGGCTTAGAACACCTTACAGGAGTGAGAAACACGTCTTCCTCAGCTTCTTCCAAGATGGTTGTATTTGAGGGAGTTGTGTGTTTGGGCTCAGACAGGCAGGCAGCAGGATGGAAGTAGAAAGATGGTAAATGCTGTGTTTTACATTTGGCAGCTAATTAGCAAAGATGTCCAAGTCTTTGCTTAGCATCTTTCTAGGTCTTATAAGAGCAGATTGAAGGCTTTTTGGAAAACAATATTCTTTGTGTGAAGTCACCAAAAGGGACATGAGAGAGAGCGGGGGGCACAAGCAAGGTCTGTGAGGGCTGAGGATTCTGAGTGAAGTATCAGAAGTGTCCTTTCTATACATCTGTGAATGAGTGTGAGTTTAATAAATTTGAAAGCAAAGAGGACCATTTCACACGAATGACACAGAGCAGGCTAATATGCACAAACTCAAATTTGTCTGGTCACTAGGTGGCTGTTAGGGTAATTTTTACTCTGAGTTTTCGAAGTACAATGTAAATTACTTTCCCTGTAAAGAACTACAGAACCAATTAAGTCGATGGATGATATTTAAGTATTTAAGTGTATACTGATAGTAGTGTGTAGTGTTACACCCGACAGTCACTAGACACCTGTTCTTTTTTTTTGTTTGTCCCTTGATTTTTCTGCTAAGATGCTCTTCTGTCAGGGAACAGCAAAGCTGACACTAGGTTTTGAAGCATACCTATGAAAATACTCCCTGGGAAGAAGAATTCTAACTGGCTTAGAACCTACAGTTTTCATAAAGGATATTTTCTTGAAGAGTGTCATAGAATTGGTTGGCCCTGGCTTTCTTTGGTCATTTTTCATCTTCTGTCCAGTATTTTGATCCCCAGGAGGGCTGAGTGGCCATGGATCATCTGTATATTAGGGAAGCTCATTTATAAATTACATTTGGTTTTTATTCAGAAAAATAAAAACCCTTGTCCTCTTCTGCTGAATTCCTTATCATTTGCCAGTATGTTAAAAATCTGTTTGTATCTGTTTCAGCGATTGGCTGTTTTAAAACTCCCTCAATTATAATGAAGACTTTGTCCACAGAAACTAGATGGTCTGCATAGAAAGAAATAATTAATCTGTTTGTTTTTCATCTTAACATGAATTTTACCATCTTTGTTCCTCTCTTCCCTCTGAGAATAGTAGCCACTCATTGCTACAGTTTGTCTTGAATTTTATCAGAAAGGTAAGCATTATGTTTGATCTTCAAGGTGTAGGAAAGGTGATTCAGCCCCATGAATAAATTTAGAAACAAAATAATATTTGCTTAGGGTGATTTATAAATAAATAAATAGGCAAGCATTGGTGCCAAGTAGAAACCTTCTCTTTGATTGCTACTTAAATCTGTCCAGATTTAAACATGTAAACTTCTTGATTTGTATGAAGTAAGACATCTGTATTTGGTTTATTAAAACCTGCTGATGTCTCCAGAACTAAATTTGTTCCTATATAGGCCTCTGGGTAGCCGTAGCTAAAAAGCAGAGATGTATAGTTTTTGCTTGTTTGATTACCTGACTTCCAGCCCTGTACAGGTGTGCAGGAATAAATTAACATAAGCTACCTCTGACAAGCCACTGCATACATTAACAGCAGAGGTGAAGATGCGAAAACATGCTACCTGCCTCCTGTTATCACCTTCCCAGCAGTGACATCCATTTTTCCCATCATTTTGTGTTTAGAAAAGTTCTTTGTAAGTTTCCAAAGAGAGATTTTCAATAAATGCATATGATCTCACCAGGCAATACCTCCAAGAAATGAGCCACTTAGCACCAATTTAAGATAACTATTAGTGTATTTGCCCTAATACAATTAGCTGTCAAACAGTGTGTTAATCTTCTCCAGGTATGAGAACACTTGAAGGCATCAGCTTTTTCATTTCCTACATTTTTTGCCATCCAAACTGCAGCTCTTCTTTACCAGAATTCTTTTAAAACGTAAAGTCGTGTGGGTCCTCTGACTTTTAAAGGAAGACATTTTCTTTCCCCCCTCTGTTACTCTTTTGGTTTCACAATACAGCCAGGAGATCAATAGGTCTTTTGTACTTATCTCTATTACTTTCCATCAAAGGCAAACAAGCAAAATAAATTCCCCCTTCTGAGTAATTGCTAGTTGTGCCCTCCTCAAGCAAAACTTTGGTAGTAAGATAAACTTCGGGGTCATTCCTGTCTCTGGGGTTCTTTTTATATCCTGGGAGAAGAGCAGTGAGCAAAAACGGCCTCCTTGTATCATGGGGAGAGACTCTGTCAAGCCTACCATGAGCCTCCGATCTTCCTAATGACCTCCTGCTGGCCCAGCTGGATGTAAGACAAGCTCATTTAAGCCTCTGCTGACCTTTCACTCCTCCAGCCCAAGAAGTACACCAATCACTTCCACCAAACTGCCTACCAACTAGACAACAAAGCTTAATGGCGAGCAAAGGACTTCCTCTACATGATACAAAGAAGTTCTTACGAATTTCTCTTGACGGGAGTACCATTAAATCTCTTGTGGCTACATAACTTCCACTGCGTAAATGCAATGCTTCCATATACCCTGTATTCCTACCTTCCTTCAAAAGGAATGAGCTACTACTCTCTCCATCGGGAACCTGAAAATCCAGGCAGAAGTAGCATTTAGATCAGCATGTACATACGGATGGCACCACTTTGAAAGGGTCGTCTTCATGATTTCTGTCTCCCTTGGGTCTCCTACCATCTATCTGATCCCCTGATAGACTTTTTTGGTCTCATTCTTTCTCATAATGATTCATTCTAAGTATTTGTTTTTGTAGGTAGTATTTTCTTTTTTAAAGCAAATAAAAAAAGGACATTTCTCACCTGGAAGCAGGTTATGAGACTTCACACACATATTAGTATTTGCTTGTATCCTTCCTGCAAAGATGGGTTCTCCATAAGGTAAGAGGCTTCTACCAGCCCTTTCTTGCTGAGTGATTTGTTGTTGTTGTGCTAAGAACAGACTTTTCTTACTCTGTTGAAATTTCATTGTGAAGGTTGGGCTAGAAAGCGGTTCTTTTTTCCCTTTTTAAAAAGCCTTCTCAGAAATAATTTAATGTTTTTGCCGTAAGACTCCCACAAGCTTCAGATAAATGAATGTGGCAGAATATGAAAGGAGTTTACACTTGCCAAAAAATTACAATGTCATAAAAAAAGGATTTATTAACTTTGATTCTTGAGTGCCAAGATGTGTGTCTGTGCATATGTGAGAGAGAAGCAAGCTGAGAAAGAGGGAAAAAGAATGCTTTTCAGGAAAGGACAATTTTTCTTCAGTTACTTAACAGAAAGCTACACTTTTTAAAAAATACCTAGATTTTATGCCCTAATGCAAGCGTCTTGAATTAAAACAGGAGCTGTAAATTCCTGGTAAAAAGCTGTTATGCCTGAAGTGTTAGTGATCTTAACTCTAGTACTTTATGGAGTTTATTACTTCTTTTATTAACTAGGGGGGAAAATGTTACCTATTTCTAGTTTAATTCTTTTTCTTGCTTGCTCTAATTATTTTGACTTTCCCTTAGGAAAAAAAAAAAAAGCCATGTTTCTAACCTGAACATACATTAGTGATGCCTCCAGTCTGCTATTGCATATATCAATTGGAATTATTGCCAGCTATTCAAAAATTATGCTAACGTTCTCATCTAAATGTATCCACATAAAGTATATGTGTGTTTATATGTGAACAACCACATAAATAAGAATAGCAAAAGACAGATCATCCTTAATTGCCAGAATAGACATCTTCATCTTGGGAAATGATGTATGAAGTTACTTTAGCACATGGATAGGAAATAAGATTTTTTTCCAGCCAGAAGAGACAGGTTTGGGCGATGAGAACAACAGACCTTCAGAAGTGAGTCTCATGGGTCTGATGGCCAGCTGAGGGGAGCCGCTCGAACTCTGCTGGCTTTTTAGTCCACTCTGTCACCAAGGGGGCACTGGGGGGTCAGTCCGCTCACTAGTAATTGTGTTTTACAGACTTCTAAAGCAATTGGCTCAGTCAGTCCCAATTCAATAAAAGTGGAGAGCAAGAGAGAGAGCACTTTTGTTCTATTTTTTACTTGAAATTATTTCATTCAGCAGTCTGTCTTTTTTATTACCAGGACTTGACATTAGCACTCCAAGCTATATTAGCATCCATTTCAGCAGTTCAGTAATGGTATTAAAAAAACACTTAACTTCAACGGTGAATGGTTGTATGACAGTACCATAAAAAATCCACATTAAAAAAAAAACTTATGTATTTGTCCCAGCAAAAATTATTTTTCACTTGTTTAACCACTTCAAAGCTATGTTCTTGAGATGGGTTTTCACGAGAACCTTCTCGCTCTCAGAAGCAAGCAGTCAGCAGTGCTTTGTAGATTAGGGAATCAGAAGAGGGAAAGAGAGATCCAGTGGGGAGAGGGGAAGTAAAGATGCTGTTTACCCTGTAGTTAGATTACCTTCCATTCATCAGCAGAGATGGAATTGGCAACCTCAGAGCACCCAAGGTGAAATTCTTGGATCCTCATGCCTGGCTGGGATTTGATTTTTAACCCAGCACTCCCCAAACTTGGGAGCAGAGCCTAACTACTTTGGCACTGCAGTGTGCTCATAAATGACTACATTAGGTTCTAAATTTTGATTAAACATTCAGTAATTAATCAATGGTAGACATGAAGCAGTTGGCAAGGTCCAGAGCTGCAAAATGTTTAAGACATAAAACATTACGAAGTAATTAGAATATGCTCCTTCAAGAGAAGGATTGCCTTCAATAAAGAGGTAAATGATAGCATCCTGCTTATTGTGGACGTAGGCAGCCAGAGCAATATGATAAACTGCTGGAGATACACATATCAGTAATCATCCACATTATTAGTGCCATTAATCATAATTCCAAAAATATGACAGCAGCAGCCAACTTTTTGACCAATTTCGCTTCTGCCCGTTGGCCATTATAACTTCGCTAATAGACTGCAGAGCTCCTGTGCGTGGCAGTTTGCATTGAGAATGGAAGGTTAATTATATTTGAGCTGCTGATTTCTTCTCTCCTTGGAAAAGGCTTAGCACTTTGACAATCCCAAGAGCTCACTGGTGTTAAACCAGTAAAAGTACCTTATTGAAATTTTCTTTGTTGGTCAGGAACGAGGAGATGTTTCAAATGAGAGAGATGCACCAGGCTGGGATAGCCGCTAATGTTTCTTGCTCCAAAGAAACATCTTGGGTAGCAAGATGAAGTCAGAGGTTTCTGTAACTCGCTTTGCTCTCATTTCTCTTCGGCAGACGGGTAGAAATTTCACTCTATGGTGATACACCAGGTGAATCCCACAAGATGCGTGGTGGTCTCAATATGTATATGTGGGACTAAGAAGTTGGGGGAAGTGGTTAATGGTATTGGAAGCAATAAGCACCTCTTTCACACAGAATTCTGCTTCCATGGCTATGCTTGTGTGAATCAGGAGTAAAAAGAATTTCAGAAAAATCGGAATGTTTCTAAACATTGAAAGGTTGCATGCGGTGTTGCTGGTTGCTTAACTGAAGTTTTCCTGTTGGTAGTTTGACACCATTTAACCAAAGATATAAATTAGATTTTTGTGCATTCTTTTTGTTCATATGTCTTAAATAGTTTCATTTTCAACACAGAATTCCAGATAAGACTGTAGCTCAATTATAATGTTGCCTGCAAAATCCTGTCCCCTTTCTTGGGGAACTTGCATATCCCTAATGCTCTCTTTTTAAAAGATCACAAATTGTTTTAATGATATAAAACTTTCTTGGATAGTTAGGAAGCATTTCCTTTGAAAAAGATCTCAGAAAGAAACTGATGTTCCATATTGTACACATTAGAAAAGAAAGCTTACTTTTAAATAGAAGAAGAAATTTGAATGTCAAGAGAAAAATACATTCTTACTGTTTTGGAAATAGATCTTCTCAACTCTTTGTATAAGATGATAAAACAAGGGATGAAAAACTGAAGAGTTAGTTCATCCAGGGTAAATATAAATCTCAAAATTGTAGCTCAGATTTTATTTAAGTCTTTAAAAGATGCTGGGGTGAATGGCTTTGCTTTCTCTTACCCAACAGTAGTAGTAAGCTGAGCACCATATGAGCTGCCTGATTGAGAAATTTTCCAAATGCTGTGAAAACATAATCCTATTCACAGTGTAACACACGTCTCACATTACAGTGCAACAGGTTATCTATTGAATAATCAGCACCCTCGAGACGCCTCGATGTGTCAGATACAGCTCAGAAGTAAAATGGTTAGGGAACAGCATTGGATATCAATTCTGCACTTAACCTGAGCATCCAGCATAGACATTTTCCATCTACCAATCTGCCTTCCCAAATGCCATCACTACATTAACATTTTTTATGCATTCCACAGCAATGACAAATTGTTTTGTAGCCGTAGTGCCAGATTTAGTATGCAAGAGACACGTTCGCCTCTGCCAACAAACCAATAATTCTCACTAACATCTTCAGGGTTACAACATTTATAAAGTTGCAAAGTGGAGTAAACAAACCATCTGTTTGGCTTTTCCATATATGTCATGGTTTCTTATTAGCATATTACGATTCATTTAGTAAACAAATTTGGTGATTTCGTTCACGTCAAAGTTAGGTCGGAAGCTTGAAGATGATTAACATTCCTGGGACAGGCACATTAATACATTGCTTCCTCGGCAAAGTTAAATGGCTTCTCAGGAGAATCGCCCCTTGTTGACAGGATGAGACTGTCAATTTGGTTTGCCTGCCACATTAGGGGCCGTAAGGGGATGGTAGGCTCTGAGAGAGGGGAGTCATGTAGGCAGCATAATTCACTGTGAATTGAGAAAAGAAGTCTAATTCTGATAAATGGTCAACCCCAATACATCCTACCTGTTATTACAACAGACGTGCTGTATCTGTGCAGTAAATTAGCTAAACCCCTAAAGAGTTTGGTGGGAGCTTATCTTCAAGTGAATAATTTGAATGGAGAGAACTGTCTGCGTGACCAGTATGGATGATTTGTTTTATATTGAAAGGGATTGAAGGGACTGGATTTCTACTTTTAATTTGCAAGAATTTGCTTAGCTTTTGTTTCTTGCATTTATCATGTACTTCTGTACTTTGGGGGGGGAGGGGAGGTTGAGCATTGTTCACTAAAATTTTACATTGAATTTCCTGAGCTGGGGATGGTTTTCAGATCTTTTGGAGAAAAATCTTTAAATACTACATTAGAGAGCACCTGCTCATTTTGCAAAAATATATACTAATAAAAAATATCATGACTTCACAGGGCTATAAGTATACCACCGTCAATGAATGGGAATACAAATATGTTTGAGGCATTCAGGACAACAGGTAGTGTCAAGGCAATCTAGATAAGAGAATAAATAAGGCACAGAAGTTTTAACTTTTCATTTCTGTGGATTTGGAGAGCAGATGTACATTTCCGATCAGGAATATTGGCTCAGTGTCCAACAATACACTCAAACCCAGCATCCAGATTTTGTATTTTATATTACAGTTCAGTTCAGTTGCTCAGTCGTGTCCCAACTCTTTGCGACCCCATGAACTGCAGCACACCAGGCCTCCCTGTTCATCAGCAACTCCCAGAGTCTACCCAAACCCATGTCCATTGAGTCGGTAATGCCATCCAGCCATCTCATCCTCTGTCATCCCCTTCTCCTCCTGCCCCCAATCCTTCCCAGCATCAGGGTCTTTTCCATTGAATCAACTCTTCGCATGAGGTGGCCCAAGTATTGGGAATTTCAGCTTCAACATCAGTCCTTCCAATGAACACCCAGGACTGATCTCCTTTAGGATGGACTGGTTGGATCTCCTTGCAGTCCAAGGGACTCTCAAGAGTCTTCTCCAACACCACAGTTCAAAAGCATCAATTCTTCGGTGCTCAGCCTTTTTCACTGTCCAACTCTCACATCCATACATGACTACTGGAAAAACCATAGCCTTGACTAGATGGACCTTTGTTGGCAAAGTAATGTCTCTGCTTTTCAATATGCTATCTAGGTTAGCCATTACTTTCCTTTTAAGGAGTAAACATCTTTTGATTTCATGGCTGCAATCACCATCTACAGTGATTTTGCAGCCCCCCAAAATAAAGTCTGACACAGTTTCCCCTGTTTCCCATCTATTTCCCATGAAGTGATGGGACCAGATGCTATGATCTTGGTTTTCTTAATGTTGAGCCTTAAGCCAACTTTTTCACTCTCCTCTTTCACTTTCATCAAGAGGCTTTTTAGTTCCTCCTCACTTTCTGCCATAAGGGTGGTGTCATCTGCATATTTGAGGTTACTGACAATATGCCAGTAAAATTTTATATTACAGGTTAAATATAAATTTATGTATGCCCATATACATACATAAAAACACACATACACTCTTTATATGTGGTGGTATCTGCTGTGTATACTTCACTGTGATCATTCTGGACAATTTGAGGGGTGTGTGTGTGTGTGTGTGTGTGAAGTGGCAAAGATAAGCAGAAAAAGTAAAGGCAAAAGTTAGGCCAAAGTGGAGCTTCAGTTCCATTTCACCTGGGGCACTGCAATTAATTATCAAGTACTTTGTTTCAGTTCAGTAAGTTTAGGATGGCTCAGAACTGATTAAGAATTAAGGTTAGATTGGGCTTCTTATGTAACCTATAGCTTGATTCAGTCTGATGGCCACATTTTGATTTTCTAACTTGGTCATGAGATTCTAATTTTTAAAAAATGTTTGTCTTTGTCTCTCAAAGTCAAAGTTAAAATCTCAAAACACTTTTTCAGTGTGCTTAATTTTTTTTTTCTTTTTATGGTTAAACATTGCATTAAGTTGAATTAGGTATTTGAACCAGGTTAGAAAGGGAAATGTGAGGAAAGAAAAGCTCAAGACAGGACTGACTTTCTCTAAAGGGTGTTTGCATTTATTTGACTGTTGGATTTGCTGTCTTCTTTGGTTGCATGGTAAAATTTTCTTTTTTTAACTGAGATATAATTGACTTGTTTTCATTAAAGAAACCAAAAAAGAGTGGTAGTCCACCTTAATCTAGTTAGAGTGCTCCCACTGAGCATGTCAAAAAGTCTGGTTTCATGATGTCTTCTATGTCATATAAGCTTCATTACCTTTTGTTTTTAAGGGTGCTCTTAGTTTTCAAGAGGCTTTGGTAAACTCAGTACAGACATAGTAGGAATGAGTGCAGAGGTCATAAGAAACATTTGTGGTTCTAAGCATCGCCCAAGTCATAGGGCTGTGTCATGCCCTGGTTATGTAGCATTACCTTGCCACCACAGTGGGGTGTGAGTGGGTCAGGATTATCTGCTATATTATCTGTGTCTTTTCTTAAATCTTTAGGTACATGTTTCCAATCTTGGGATCATTGTCTTCATGTTTAATTTGTTTTGGGGAAAGTTTTTTTAAGCCTCTGCCTATACTGATTGAGGTCAAATAAATGTACTTTTAATTATGTCCCATGTGCATAGTATTGGGTTGATCAAAAGTTAAGAGTGTTTCCATCAGATGGGATGGGGAAATCCGAATGAACTTTTTGGTCAACCCAGTATTCTACTGGAGCAGCAGGAGACTTGAGGTTGAATAAGATGTAGTTTGTGTTCTTAAAAGTAACCATCTTGGAACTACATTTTGGCCTACTGTCTTGACGAGATCCCCAGTAAGATCAGATCCTTCCTCCCTCTACTTATCAACTTACCTTCTGCCTTCATCCCAGTCTTTTTTTTCCTAAAAGGAAGCTGCCTTTTCATATTGGTATTACCTACCTAATACCCAATCAATGCAAATAGAAACAGCTTTTGTACCGCTGACATTCTTATAAAGTATAATAAGTCCTAATACAGTTTTAGTTCATGGTTATTTTTTCCTCTTTTCTGGAGACAAAAGAAACACTAGGTTTATTTTCTAGAAAAACTCATCTCTGGAGAACTCAAAGTCTGTTCCTTTCTGGAGTCCTCTGCTCCTTATTACAGACAGTTGCCCACTGCTTCCTCTGCCAGGGGTCCTCCCATTTCCGGCAGTCTCTGGTCTTTTTCCACTTTTTAGAATCCTCTTACTTGTATACCTGATAGTCTCCTAATGACTCTTCTTTCTGTGTCTCTTCATCTTCCTTGTCTTCTTGCCTCTCTAGGTTTTGCTGATCCATATAAACTTGTAAGTTACTGTTAACCCCAGGTATTCGTCGCTTCTCCTCGGATAGTGTTCTGTGGCAGTTCATGGTTTGGATCGACTGAGTTCAGGTCTCTGTTAACATCAAGCACTGCTTTTTGTCCATTCTGTAGAGGCAAAGCTAACTTCCTGAGGTAGAGGATCAGGACTCTCTCAAGAGTCTATCTCCTCTCCCTCCTCTTGCTTTGCCTCTTTCCACTCCAGTAATACTGGGAGTTAAGTTAGAAGAGCTCCAAGCCCACCATCATGAGATTGAACCAGTAAGCTTTCCATAGCACGTTCTTCCTATCCCTACTTCTGGTATTTTGCATATGGCATTTAGGAGGATTATTGCACAAAAATGAAATAGATTAAGAAATGAACATAAAAGAATCAATTCTCTTGAACTGTGGTTGCATAATGGAAATCGACTACCACGAATGAACCCGTGTACTGAAGTTATGAACAGCAGAGCTAATGCACTGCCATGAGTTCATCTTTATTATTGCATTACACCTGAATCAATTGATAAAGTAGCTTTTTTTTTTAAGGCAAGGATGGCACTTAATTGAATAAAAGTCAATGTAATTATATTAGCAGAGGCCAACAGTACTGCTGACAGCGGAAAAGGGACACTGTTGAACCAAGTGCCAGAGCTGGTCTACACATTTCTGCACATCATTTGGTTGACAGATATTGAGGGCTGGTACCTCATCTAATTAGATTACAGATTTCTATTGCTGTAAGTGAGACATGAAGAGAAACATCTCTTCCTGGTAACACAACAGTGGAGATGTGTAATTTCACAAGTCATCTCAGGGAAGATGTGTCCATCTGGGGATCCGTGTGTCCTTTTGTCAATGTTAATTTATTCTTCCTTATTCAGTGTGTCTTGATGTGACTGCTGTGTGTCTGGCTGCTGTTTTCTCAGCAGTGAATCTAGGAAGCGGTAACTGCAGAGTTCTAGATTAGAATCATCGCAAAACGTGTGTTTGTGAAATTAAGAAAGGGAGGGGAGGGGGTTAAAAATAATACACAGGGGTAGGATTTTGCAAGCTGCTTATGGTTGGCAGGTTGTTTTATCAATGGAGTAATAGTACATACTGTAACTCTATTTCCACATTCTTGTAATAACTCCAGTGGTGTCATACCCACGTCAGGGGGAAAGATTTCTCAGTAGGCATTTCCTGCACTCTGCTTAACAACCTGCATTTGGAATCATCTGCCATCTGACACCAAGGAGATGGGGCGCAACTGTCAGAGCAGGGACCTTGGGGACCCCTTCTGTTTATCATTCACATATCCGCAACACTGCATGTATCTGTGTAGAACTCATTTATGGATGACAATGATGCTGTGAATTTGGTTTATCTTAATTTGATTTATGATTTTTGGATCATGCGGCTGATCTGAAAATCATCAAGACAGCATATGAGATGATCGCTTATGACAGAAAATGATTTTTTGATCAGAACATTTTAAATCCCTGTGTTATTGTTTAAGTTTTTTTTTCCAAACCAGATGTCTAGAATGTGAATTTGTTTTCTCTCTCTCTCCTTCTCTCTCTTTCTCTCTCTCTGTCTCGTTCTTGCTTTCTTTTGTGATCGATTTAGCAAAAGATTAGAAAGCTGATCTTATTATCACAAGGTAAGCTCAGCCGTCCTAAGTGCAGTGCAGAGGGGGCCGCCGCCCCTCTGCCCCTTCAAACCCAGAGTGCTATATATTGTCTTGTGTGGAAAGGTGGAATGTGTTTCCCACCTTTCTTGTCTCTGAGGCACATACCTCTCAACCATCTCTAAGACATATTAGCCATGCTCGTCACCGAGCAGAGCGACTCATTTCAGTTTTCCATACTTTTTAATTATAATCAGCAGGTATGTCGAACTTGATCCTGACCATTCTAGGTCATTTCTATTATCACAATTAACTTCTCCAATGTAGAGCTTCCACCATTACTGAGAAGCTTTTATGCATCTGTATTTATTTATTGGTTTGCTTTTTGGAAGGGTAGCTTTCAATTTAGACACTTGTCAAACATAAGCCTTTGCAGGTGGAGAGAGGTATATGCCCAAGGGCACTTTAAAAATAAATGGGGGATGTAAATACTAAGGCAGTGTTTTCAGATAGATAATGACCTATCAGGCTTTGTAAATCATGACATCCCTATGGATGCTCTGGGACAAATCTTGTTTTTTATTTTCTTTATATACACAAGCAAAGCATTCAGTGAGTACAGTAAAGTTTTGCTTGCCTAAGAAGTATGGATTCCAGTTATTAAAATGGAGGGACCATGTGTTATTATTGTGCTTGATTTTTTTTTTTTTTTGTTTTTATTGTGTGTGGGTTTTTTTCTTTTTTGGTCCCTTTTTTTTTTTTCCTGTTGAATGTGATTTGTTTTTTAAATGGGGGGTGGGTTTTATTTACTAAGCCAACTTCTGTTTTTCACTTTTTTAAGATTAAAGTTTACAACTTGAATTACTTGAAATATTACTTTTAACTCTGAAACATAGCAGCTTCTGAAGATAAATGTATTTTACTATTAGATATAGCTGAGATCCCAAATCATCCTTAAAAAGGATTTATATTAAAGATAGTGTGTAACCCTATTTTTATTAAATAAATTGCTAACCTTTTAAGCTCAGTTATTAAATAAGATGAGGAAGATGAGGGGGAACAAGTTACTTTGTCAAGTGAATTCTAAATTATCTAAACCATTTCCTTTTTTTAAAAAAAAAAGGAATCCTTTTCATACCTCTAAAGTGTTCGCTGTAGAAAAAAAGGGGGTTTCCTTCTGTTTTTAGGTAAATTCAAATTATTTGTTTTGGACAAGCAGAAAGTCTCCATTTGTTTATCATATTCAGTATATTTTTTCAAATCTCTGCTGAGATTCTATGCAGCTGATGCTGCCACAGAGTGAAAGGAACAGAACAGTCATTCAGAAAAAGGTGCATGGGTTTGCTTTCATACTTCCATTGAGGGCTTTTACTTTCTTATAAAAATTATGTTAATGAAGAGCTCCCCTTCCTGCACTCCCCACTACCACTTACTCCCCATTCCTGAGGATGTAGGAAAATGCTTTTTACAGTAGTGTCATTAGCAATGAATGCGCTTAGGTGATACCTCGCAGAAACTGAATCAATTTTAAAATGCTCTCTTTTTTCTCGCCCTCTCCACTCCCTGTACACCTATCCGCCCCTCCCCCCCTTCCCTCTTGTTTTCCTAGACACAGTGCCAACATAAATCTGCATCGTAAACTGTTGACCAAAGAACTCGATGACATGGGCCTGGACTCATCACAGCCCTCCCTTAGCAAGGACCTCCGGGATGAATTTTTGATGAAGATCTATGGTGCCCAGCACCCCCTGGGGCTCGACATCAGGGAAGACGCCTCCTCTCCCGCGGGGACGGAAGACTCGCACCTGAACGGGTATGGGAGGGGCATGGCGGAGGACTACATGGTCCTGGACCTGAGCACCACCTCCAGCCTCCAGTCCAGCAGCAGCATCCATTCCTCCAGAGAGTCCGATGCCGGCAGTGACGAGGGGATTCTCCTGGACGACATTGACGGGGCGAGTGACAGCGGGGAGTCGGCGCACAAGGCCGAGGCCCCCACCCTCCCTGGCGGCCTCGGGGCTGACGTTTCAGGGTCTCTGATGTTCAACAGCTTGTCCGGGGGCACTGGCGGGATCATGTGTAACCTTTGCCACAAGATGTACAGCAACAAGGGGACGCTGCGGGTGCACTACAAAACCGTGCATTTGCGGGAGATGCACAAGTGCAAAGTCCCCGGTTGCAATATGATGTTTTCCTCCGTGCGAAGCCGGAACCGGCACAGTCAGAACCCTAATCTCCACAAAAACATTCCCTTCACTGCAGTAGATTAGTCTCAGAACGGACACTACAAATGCCAGCTCTCACCAGATGGCCTATGTATCTGAACTGCCATAGTCTGTGCTTGTGTACTTGGCGGAGGGTGTGTGTGTATGTGTGTGTGTGTGTGTGTGTGTGTGTAGACAAACACACACACACACACACATACACACACATTTTCTTTTCTCCGATATAAGAAGATACACACTAGGTGCTTTTGAAATTTTTGGTCTTTTTCCTTTATAGTTTTGAGAAAGAAGTCAGATCTTTAATTTGGAGGTGAAACAAAGTACCCTTTAAATACACAAGTGCACACACATAAAAGCGTGCCACATAAAAGTGTGCAACTAGCCCAAACTCTGACAGAGTAACAATTTTTGGTCCTCTCCAAAGAGACAATTTGTTGTACCTATGACTGTTGCCTGCAAAGAGATAAAGGGGGAAAAAGAAGGAACTTCTTATAGTTGTCTTTTGTGAACTTTAAGGTTTTGAGAGAATCTTCAATTAAAGCATGGCAGATTCACCTGTAAATATTTAGCCTTGAGAGGCCAATGATGTAAAACAATTGTATTGATGGTTGTTTAACTCTTTTGTTTAATTTTTACAGTTACATCCAGCTGTTAGATATACAGGAAAAAAAATAGTTTGCTGGCTAGCTCTATTCATTTATGTTAGCATTAATGCACATTTTTTAAGGAAAAAAACATGGTCTTGTTTTTACTACCTGCTAGATATAGTGATAAAAGAGGTGCTGGCATGCCTTACAGCACAGATCTGATTTTTTAAAATGTCCTGTACTAGTACATAAATCCAGTCATGCACTTTTTTTCATACACTACAAGGGGATGTGTAATATCCATGCTTCTTTTTTATCCTTAAACTATTGCCATACTTAAAGTAAGTGTCTTTTTTAAAAAATTCACTTGTATAAAAATGGTCTGGTCAGTATGGGGCACAAATGCCAAACAAAAGTATTAGTGTTAACACAAAACTGCCAACTTTGCACAAGTTTCCAGAAAAGAAAATACAATTAGTCACTCAACATAACCACAGGCCAATTTGTTGGCCACCAGAAACCCGCTTTACAAAAGAACACTTGGTGATGCTTCCAAGTGCCGAGTGTTATTACAGTCAACATTGCATCCTTCTTGCTTATATGTTAGGTTACATAAAAGGAAAACAAAGTGATGCGTGTGAAACAGCCAAGGCATTTATTTTTTAGAGGCAGGATAATGTTTCAGGATACAAAAGCCCAAATTACTCACTACGGAGCAAAGCTGAATACAGTGGAAGAGCTGAACACTCATGCGCAAGGACCTGACCCTTCTGCAGTAAACAGGAGAAAGTCTGAACTGAGTGGGTCTATTATGTGGCTGTGTAATCTGTCACAAGTAGTGCAGTAATACTATGATTCAGGCCGGTTTGGTAGACAAAATCAAAAGACATTTAACGGCAGCGGCGGCAGTACTTGGAAGCTTTGCAAGTATGTGCTGAACTTGAAGTAAGCAATACTTCTTTCTGAGAAGCCAGAAGAAGGAGGTTTAAAATAGGATCTCTCACTGTTTAGTGTTTTGCGTTTCCCCACACGATTTGTCAGAGAGAAATGAAAGCAAGCCTGAAACCAAGCAATCGAGAGTGAGAAAGAGCAGGGAGAGGATTCTCCAAACCTTTTTTGTTTTGTTTTGTTTTGTTTCCGATGTTTACACATGTTGCCTGAGCTGGTTAACCACATCAGCAGCCTCAGCTACCACAACATACTGACTAAATGATGATATTTACTCAAATTCAGTCTGCAGCCAAAACCATTAGGGTGTGCATAGCAGACTGTGTTTTGTTGTCTTTTTTTTTTTTTTAAGTGGAGGGGGGGAAAAGATAAACAAGGCATATTTTGTCAAGCAGGACACAATAATCTAAAGAGAATGTATTTCTTTTCTGCATTTAAGGGCCTCAAACATTTCTTTCACCAGTCTAAAAGTCAGAAATACTCCCTTTGTCTTAACTTTTTAATGGCATTTCCATTTTTCATATGTTTCATGATTATTTTTTTCTAGGTTCACATCAGCATTCACTTCCGTTAAATTTGCCAAAGGAAACTGTTAATGTTTCTCTTATTACTCCTATAGGATTTATTGTACCTCAGTATTTATTGTTTCCAAAACTAAGCATCATTAGTTGAGGCTTCAGTATTTTTTTGTGTGAAAATTTCAGAAACAATGGAATCTTAAGCTAGATGTGTCTAGCAGCTTTATCTTTTCATCTCCTTCAGAGGATGCTATGGGGTTCATTTACTTCTTCATTTGTTCTACAGTGATGAGAGACCAAAAGTATTTGCAGTTCAAAAGAAACTATATCAAACACTATGTTTTAATGACAAATGTTTACGGTAAAAAAGCTGAGGAATTAGTGCTAACCGTTTTTGTTTTTCTTGTACCTTTGAATTTCCCAAAGTCTTAATTGCTTTATTTCAGTGTTGTTAAACTGAATAGACAGAGATGTTTTCTTTTGTTTTATACCATATAAGACTCTGTACAGTATGTTTGTGGAAGACTGAACTAGAATAATGAAAATTTGTTTGCAAACATTTTGGTCCTCTTAGCCTTCTCTGTGTTGCGCTACTGCCCCATTAACCAAATGATTTGATTCCAGAAGGGTGGAAGAAATATTTTGTTGGTATCCCAGCAAAAGATTATGGAAACACTAGCTTTACGAGTATATATAGACCGAATGACACTTTGATGAAATAACACATTTTCAGCGATTTTTAACAATTAAACTCTCGGTTTTGATACTAGAACTCAGCTTGTACAAAATCAGTGCTTAGTCTATTTAATGTCAACCAAAAGGTCAAAGAGCCCTAATGAGTGAATCACATAGCTGTCAGCAGGTCACAACAAAGGAACCAGGCTTAGAACAAATGTTTGCTACTCGCCACAAATCAGGCTGATGTGGAGAGCCAGTTAGAATAAGCCCAGAAGTAATAAGATTCTCAAGCAGAATTTCCCTTGCTCAGAAGCATGAATGTGTTCACCTGCCTTTTGTTGGAGAAATGACAGTGAGTCTGGACAACCTGCCCTTTTTAAGTCTCTCCCCTCTTTGCTACTAGTTTTGTGCCTCAAGTGCCCACATGTTATGGTGGCCTTTTAAGTGGGTGTATAATATTTTCAGTTTAAAGCCTAATGGCTTAAAAGGGACAGGGGTAGTGGACAGAAGTGGTCCATAAGATGTAGAATCATGAAAACGTACATTTCCTCTAGTCCCTGAGTTTTGCTTGTTCTTGGGTGTGTGCCTGGGTGCAGTGTTTTGACTTAACTCTAAATCTAGTTAAGATGGTGATCCCAAGGCTTATTTGCAAATGGGAAGGATGATGTGATCACCATTTTAACCACTGAGCCCTTCCTCTTTGTCCATTCATACTCATTTCTTTTTTCATAGGAGTTTTCTGTTGTGAAACAGGCTCTGTCCAGCTGCATCCATGCTAGGGCGGCTGAAAAAGGAATAGGATACAGCATTTCATCCAAGCAACCTTTCTCTCCCACTTGATTCATTTTAACCAGCATTCTGTCACAGGTACAAAACTGGGCAGTATTATTAACATGCATGCTTGCTAGGTGGTATTGAAATGTTCTGTTTTGATCATTTTAAGCGGTGTGTTTGTTAAGGATCAGAAAGGCTTAGTCTCCTTTAAGGAGTGTCTGTGTGTTGTGGAGGGGGATGACCTGGAGCAAGAATAACAAGAGATAATAAATAATTTGGTGTTTAAAATGTGATAAAAAGCATGACATTCTTTGTTCTGCTATTAATTGTATAGAAATAAGTCCGTGCATTTCAGATCTTAGTCCAGCCTGATGCCTTTAAAGCTGGCAAACATCTCTTTTGAAATTGTTTTTAGCACAATGGCACCACTGTCCTTACATAGTGTAATTTCTTTGGTTGTGAATTCCCAGGCCCTTCCAGTATGAGGAGAAAGGCACATAACTGGTTAATAGCCTGTTAGTCTGTGTGTGTATATATATTATATATATAATATATTATATATATAATATATATATTATATATATAGCTATTTTTTTTTTAAGGCAAGCTTTGAATATATCAAGAAGGGGCTGTTGCAGAGGCATTCTCATTTTACTCAGGGGAAACCATGCACTAGGTTCCCACCAAATAAAAAGTGACCTTTTGTTCCTTTTCCTCTGTACACACCCTTCATGTGTGCCAAGCAAATGAGAACAGAGGCCCTTGGGAATTAAAACAGAAAGAAGCCAGTAACCAGATTGAGATGAACATGCTGCTAACTGCCAGCCGTTGACCTGAGCAGTCCTAACTTGCACTTGGTCTTTAGTGTTGGGCTAGATCGACTAAGTAAATAAATGTCAACTGTCATAAAACACGCTACATCTACTGTCATACGAAACAAATCAGTCAGAAGATACTTCCTTTGATCTTATGGACACACTCCTTCTCTTGAGCTTTGCAAAAATTATGACAAATTTTGGGGTTTAAAAAAATCACTTACATTTCACCCAGACTTGTAATCTTTAGAAGAGTTTGCTTCTCCTTCTCATTCTCTGTGTTTCTAGTGAAATGGGAGGGGTTTAAACAAGTATGGAGGGCAGCCAGAGACAGGTGCCACAGAGCTTGGAGGGAATCACAGTTTTTTACAGTGGAGTGAGGGGTGCTAAGTAAAGGACTCGTACCTGTCCTGGTTTGAAGATAACTAGAAAATAAAATAGTGAATACTCTGAAAGGAGGCAGTCAAGAGAAACGTCCAGTGCAACTCTGCCTAGCAGTGGATGGGAGCGGATCATCCATGCAGAGCACCCCATGACCATGATTGCCAGCACAGGTCTGTTCTTTCTCCATCGTGACTGTGGCTTGCCCCCATAGCCTTGGTTGTACCACTCTTTGGCTACAAAGATCTCTTGATCAAAATGTGAGCTCATTCACCTTCCTACAGAGCATAAAAGCAACTTTGCTGCTTTCACATCTTCCCTCCAGGCCAAACCATGTGTGGTAGAGGTAGCTTTCCTCACGCTAGCATCAGGCCACATCTGCTCTGTCCCAAAGGCACTTCCCTTTCCTATAGTCAGGACTTGCTCACTGTACACAGTAATTTTCCATTAGTATTATGTAAAATCCAGCCGTACAACTGACTGGTGGGTTAATGTAACATCACTGTTGCCCGGACACCCATCTTCTCCTGCATCCTCCCATCATCCTTACTCATCTCACATCTTGCACAAGATGCTGTTTATGGTCATTCGGCAATAACTGGACATCAAATACTATCTTTTTGGCATTTGTTGAAAAATCCAAATGCCCCATCACAGGGGGTTTAAAGAAAAAAAACTAAGCATTTTTACAAGTACACTGAATTGGATCAGCATTATTGTTCATTATAATGCTATATATTTTTTTGAAGTAACATACTATAGTTGTCATAAAACTCTTTATTCTCCTCCTCTGAAGTGTTGTTGTAAATTCATTTGACCTTTACTGCAAGCAAAAAAAAAAAAAAATCTTTTCTATATAGAGTATCAAGACAAGGCTCAGTTTGTAACAAATAGTGGACCATTACAAAAGAGGAAACGGAAAAAGCCAGGCTGAGCAGCGAGAAGCTTCAGTTCAATTTCACCTCATATCTTTCTAATAACTTACTTGTCACTTTATTACCTTCCAGTAATGTGAACGCTGCTGACAAGACTGTCACACTAACAGCAGACAACACCCTGTCTGCTTCAGCCCCAGCTCTCCTGGCTCCTTATTGCCCTGGCCCTGAAGGGACACAAACTAATAGCGTGCTTTCCAGTTCAGCACTTGGCCATCAAATATAAAAGGATGCGTAATTGCCTGTTTATCCCTGGTGAAGGGGAAATTGAGTACAAGGGCTAGGCTTTCCCACTGAGTTCCCCGATGCGCGCACATCCAGTCGGGCTCTCCCTCCCTCCCCCGCCGCCTCCCAGCGCACCAGCACGTACACACGCCCACTAAACTGTATCTCTAGTAAGCCCAAGGCTGCCTCGCGGTGCCCTCTCCAGCTATTAAGTGCACAGTAACAAGACTACTTCTTAAATAAAGGGTCAGTAGAGAGATTCTGGCTTTGACAGCATCCTCTAGGTCTTTGGAAACTTAAGTATTGCAATTCCAAGCCCACGTATTTTGGGAGTACTGGGTATGGCGCCATAATTAGAGCAAAGTTTCTGTAAGTCCGTGGCAAAAGTGGGATTAGATTGCCCCATGTTCTGTAAGTAAAGAACTAAGATGTTTTCCTCTCCTTCAAAAAGTGCACGTGCTGTAAACAAACTGGCTGTGCGTGGTTGGTTTGAAAAAAAATTGTTTAGGTTTGGCCTCCAACCAGTAGTCTAGATGTACACAGTTATCTTGCCAGGACAATCTCCAAATCCATAGTGTAATAAGACAGATTCACCTTTAATTGGACTGACAATCTGAAAAAAATAATAAGGCACAGGGGCTTTGAGTTTAATCACTAAAACAGGTAAAATCACTACCCTATATGTAGAAAGTAAATTCTCCACTTTGGAAGAATTTTGGTAAGTATAAGCACATGAGCTTTAACAAAATCAAGTACGAGGGAACAAAAGGTACAAGGAAAAATCATGTGAAAATGTGATCTTCCCAAATATCTTGAGCCCAAATAACATATATATAAGTATTGGCTTCTATTTTTGTATACTGAACTACTTAAAGGATCATAAAGGTGGCTAGTTAGTGGCTAAATGAAGTGTAAGATCTCAGTGTGCATCTTCCTTGGCAAATTAGGGGACACCCTGCTTCTTTCTAAACCTTCCTACAGCGGGTTGGAGGGATGCTGTTGATCCCACCCCCCCCACCCACCCCACTGACTTTGAACAGTCACATTTTAAATCTATGCAGGTGTCATCTTTGATGCATACTTTTGGAAAGAGAGAGAAGTGGCAGATTGAGAGACAAAAGGTCTATGTGGACAAATCCGTGCTAAAATAATTGTATTAAGCAGTATGAGGACTGGGCAGAAGAGCACTTTGAGTAACAATTCTTGAGGTCAGGGAAAAAGCAGTTGGTGTTTTATAAGTTCTCCCAGTATGTATATATTACAATCATTTAGCAAACATCTTAAGAGAATCTTAATTAAAAATTCAGTGGCCAAAATTGCACAGATTATTCAATATTAGCTCTACCCACCCCCGCTTAAATAACAGGGTTGCTTAAGGACAGTTCTAATTGTTTTAGCATATTTTTAGCTTCCTTTTTCTAAGATTCTTTGAAGGGAAGGAAGAGTGGGAAAAGGTATTTTAACAAAAAAGGAAAGAGATAGATAGTATAAAACTTACTTCTTAAAGTATGCAAGTGCTATACCAAGACTTTATAAGGCTTCCTGTTGCCAAACGCGATGCTGAAATAATGCACAAGATGGCACATCAGTCCAGTACCAACCGGCTCTGCCCACTTCTGTTACAAAATGCAGGGATTGAGAGGTGGCCCCATGGGTGAAGGGGCCTATCTGTGTCAGAGAGCTCCACTCTTCTGGCCCTGGAAATGTTTTCCACAAGAAGGGGAAAAAAGGCCAGCCCTCTCGGTAGTCCTACCCCAAGGTGAGCTGACCTGGCACTGTTTCCCTAGGAGCTGTGAGACCCGCCCTTCCCTCACTAGGAGACAAAGCACCCCTGGCCTGCCTGTGAATCAGTTTCGTGGCAGAGAGAAGCAGTGATTCACGAGGCATGATGCTCTTGATTCCCAGACAATGTGCTCAGTTAACAGGCTCACTTGAGATGTATAAACCAAGTTGACTGTTTTCATCTAGTACTCAGATTTGGAGTGTTTTTGCATGTCTTTGTACAGATCCATTCCTCTTATTGCCCATCTTAATCTCCTCTGACTTCTCCATTATCTTTCCACTCCTGCCCTTCCTCCTTCTGATCTCACCCACCCTCTTCAAAGAAAATCTTTTCTGAAGCAAGAAGATAGAACACTCCCTCCTTCATCTGGATTTTGATTGCTCTGGAAACATTTGTGTGTTCCACCCTGTCTGGGGTTTACATAACGTGAATTAAGTGAATGAGATATTCTAGTATTATATATTAACCTGATATGACTAAGATATATAATATATGGTGCTCTCACTTTCCTGGGCAGACTTTGGTTCTGCTGCCCTGCAGAAAAGTCTCAACCATTTTCCTACCAATGCCAGTATAAACAGGGCAGGAGAGCTAAACGTGGGTACCTGGAGGTCAGAGGGGTGAGGGAGGTGGAGAAACCAGGAGAAGATATGGGTCTGAGGCCCTGGGCCTTTCTTTCCTCAAAGGGGGAGGTGAGTCAAGACATCAGGAAAGCAAGCTCTCAGATCTCAACTGCTCCTCATAGAACCAGCAAGATCCCTCACCTGGTTGAGAGAACACATAACTTTCTTACTCACCCAAACCCACTGGTGTGTCTTGCCAACAAAACACTGGACACAACCCTCCTATTTGACAGCAAAATTGGCCAAAGGGAACTGAAATATCTTAAGGAAAAGTAATTTTCCCCAAGATATGTCCTCTCTCCCCTCCACCCTACCCCAGAGTTTGGGGCCGGGGAGAGGGGCCCTGTGCTTTTTTTGTTTCTGTCCTCCTCTACACCAAACCAGCCTCTTCTGCCCAGCCTGTCACAGAACCAAAGTCTGCACTACGAAAGGGGTCAGCACCCAGGGACGGGCACAGCTTACATCACCCTGATCTGATCATTGTGACGTCGGTAGCTTCATAAATACTGTATGTACCTTGAACAAGGGTTTTGTTTTTGGTTTTGATTTGTTTTTCTTAGTAGTTTAAGGGAATTAAAAGTTTTTATTTGCTGTTTCTTTTGTTGTATTTTCTGTACTATAACTGTCTACAGTATGTCTTTTTGCATAAAATGCATAAGGGTTTGGGGATGTAAATGGAATTTTATTCATATTTTGTCCAAATACCTCTTGTAATTTGTATCAAAATTCTTGTACAATTTTTATATTAAAGATTTATCAGTCACTGATCTCTTCTTACTTCCTTTGAAGAAACCTCAACCAACTCCAAGAGACCACTGTGAAATACACCAAGAAACACTTTAGCTTACATTGTGATTCACCCTTATTTAAGCTCCCATGTTAGATATCTTGGTCTCTGTTTTGGACTGAATCATGCTATTATTGAACACACTTCTTAGGAAGATCAAACTCATCTCATGCTCAGATAACCAAGCTGAGTCAGAGCCCCAGAGATCCTAGCCAGTTAGTCCCAATGGAGCCCAGCAAACACTGTCTCTTTCCTCACTAAAGCTATCCCTTTGGGGATGTTGTTCCAGTGTCTCCATAATTTCCTTTCCCAGAAGCCTTGGCCCAAGATCTCTTAAGGAAAGGAAGACCTTAAGTATCTATGTACCTTGGCCTTCTGTAAGTAGCTTCCACCCTGACCCTGGGAAATTTGTGTTCAGCAGCTAACAGGATGATAACTATATATATATAGTTTTTCAAACTAGATGTTAGTGTTTCAGTTTTATATTCTCTTGACAATGGTTTTCTGCAGATTGGACTTTTATCATCTAGAAATAAAACTAGCAGGTGGAGAGAGATCATCATTGGCCACATCTCTCGTCACACTGCTTGAGGCCGATGGGAAGAAGCATACAGGCTGCTGCTGACTCCGCGACTGTTTAATATCACCCACCTCTTAAACCAATCCTAGCTTAACATGAGGCTAACCCAGACTGTAACTTTTCTTAGAATCTCCCTTTCCATTTAGTATTTCCTGTTCTCCATCCCTGGAGCCACACATATCCAAGTCTCTTATCTTGTGGCACCCCCTTCTCCCATTTCCTCTGACCCAGAGAAACCAGCAGCTACCCAGACTCAATCTAGCAACCCCCTTGGCCCCAGGTCTCTGGCCAGCAAGGAGCTAAACAGGCTGCTTGTATCTGCTGGTTGTCATCAGACCCACAGTAAAGAAATGTCCAGCCAGCTTCAGGTACCAATGACAGGGTCCCTCCCACGGTAGCAAAGGTGCCAGCTGCTAAGCCTTGACATGCCTCCCCCCATCCCAATTTCCTCTGAGCACCCAGACTTTGGGGGTAAGAGCAAAGAAATGGAAGATAAAACAATTGGAGGAAGTCAACCTTGGTTCAGGCATGTGGTTATTAAATGTCACAGATATGTTAACGCACCCCTACAGGGAATCCAAGCATAATTATGATCTTTTCATCTGTCATAACACGTCTGTAATTGGCAAGAATCTCCCTCAAACAGCTCCTTCTTAAAAAAATATATTCTTAAATGTCGTTAAATGGGGGAAATCCTGCTTAGTGAAGAGGCACCCACGAATTCAGCTCTCAGCACAAGGCTAATCAGCACTGTCTGGGCTACAGCCCTTTGCTCTTCTGAGCCACTGGAAGACTTGCTGTCTGCGAGTCTGCCCCGTGTCGTTGACAGTAGGACAGCAGATTAAGTGCTACTAATTTAATAAAGCTGCTCTGAGGACAGAGCCGATCCATCAATGAAGACCAGAGAGGATAGCATGCGGGGGTGGGCGGTGGCTCAAGAGGGGCGGCGGAGAATATCGAATTGCCTCAAGTAATACTGGGCGGGGGTGGCAGTGGGGCTGGGAATCTATTGATCCTTTGTACAGCGCAGTTATTTTTAGTCACCTGACTCTCAGGCACCCAATCATTACCCATATTCATCAGAGACATATAATGAACAGAGGTATTGATTAACAGGGGCAGCTGAAGAGAGCTCCCAACAGTGCTAGTTCACATTGATAGGTCTCCAGTGGGAATACAGGCCATGCAGCCCTGGAACATAACTTACTCTGTTCTAGGTCCTTCCATTGATTTTGCTTAGTGGGGAGGGGAGGCTGGAGGGAGAGACAGCTTTGCACACTGTGGTGCTCCCTTGACCTTTCTCTGAAACCTTCTTTGAAAAAAGAGAAAACTGACCCACTTACATGAGTCAACAAGTCCGTAGCCCCGCTCCAGGTTGCCTGCTCCTCTCCAGGCTGGCAGTCCCACCTCATCTCTGATTGCCGTTTGTGTTATCTTGATTTACAGAAATGTGCTGGAAGCTGGGACATGCCAGTCAGAGCTCGGAGCCATCAGGCAGATGAAGCCTTCACACCCCTAAAGATCAACATATGGCTTCGGGAAATTATCATGTTAGGCTAATTGCACCACGTTGGCATGGTAGGAACATAATGAGTCCCGGTTTCAGCACGCTGACCCCAAACCCAGTGATGCCAGCACAGAGTAACTTTCCAAGCATTTTGCCTCATGGCAGGAAACCTCATTGAGCTGCTGTTTGCAAAAGGTATTTGGTTCAATTTCTAGCATGCGCCCAGAACCTGCTCAGTGTGCTCCGTTCGTACAAGGGAGGTCGCTGTGCGGTTCAGGCGGGCTCTTGTCCTTCCAGAGAACTAGTGGTGACCCACACACCACAACCATCAGAAGCCTGTGCTGCCTGGCGGCTGACAGGCTGTGTAAAATGCTGATAGGTAACTAGAAACCATTGAACCCCAGGGAGAAAAAAATGGAAAGGATTAAGACAAGGACAGCTGTAAAAAATAAAACTCAAATGGATCATTAGAAACCAGAAACTCACAAAGTCCAACTGCCTGTCATCCACACTGAATATTAGCAACACTTGACTTAGATGTGAATGAAATGCTGTAGGAACAAGAAGTCACCCCTTAACCCCTGAAGCCTAAGGCAAGTTTCTCTTTGCTCCAGTCTCTCCTTACCTCAGTCCAGGGTTTTGATGATGTTTAATGTCATTTGCCTCCAATTATTCTCACCAGTGTGTCTTTGTCTTACCTTGGTCAGCAGACTTGTTCACCTTCAGGTCCAGCCTCTCCTTGGACTTCAAGAATTTTGCATGTACTACCTTCAGCCTTTTCTCTTCCTGTCTTAATTTTCTTCATTATAATATTCAGCTCAATTTCTGTCTTCTTAGCCGAAACCATTAAAAAACAAACAAACAAAAATTCAGTTCAATAAATTTTGATCCTCTGGGATTAAATTGTACCTTAACTTCTTTCCAAATGTCAGAGCTTATATGGGAAAAAAAAATCAAAGGTTTCAATAATTTTAAATCTCAAGCTCTGTGCATTGTGCTGCAACTTCACGTTTTTGGAATGCTCCAAAAAATAAAAAACAAAAACAGTATTATGAGCAATTGAATTTGGAGGTTATCAGGGTTTGGGGCATACACTGTGTGAGGTGGTTTAAAGTTATTAGGCCACTTCCAGGTTTTTAGAGAGATTCATTTTTACAAATGTAAGTGCTATTAACAATTCAAAGCACTCTCATAATTTCCCATCTTTGTTCTTCCCCATGATCTCAATTTCAATTTTTTTTAAGTTTTTTTAAGTGGAGAATTTCCTTCCCAAGTTTCACAAAGTCATTTGCAGACTGAAAACAAGACACTTATTTGATTATTTTCAGATGTCACATCAATTGGTCTTCAGTAGAAAGTAATTTTGCAAGATGTTATGCTTTATGCTTTCTGTTCTTTCAAAAACCACAAACCTGTGTGTTTGAAAATATGTCTCTTTCCAAAGCCCTCAGCCACACCCAGAGCACACATGTGAGAATGGTTTCAGGCTCATATACAGACATGCCTTTTCAAGGAAGCAACAAAGCCCACTTACTTCACAGACCTACTGTGAATGTAAGCAGAAAACAGGGAAGAAAGCCAGGGTGAAATCCAGGAAGTTGTGTGTAGCAGGGAACTGTGTCCTCAGCACTTTAAAGATGGGCAGTCTCTCTAGCCCTTATAGTTAGTGATACACAGTAGGTGCTCAAGGGGCATCCATAGAATAAATGGATACCGCAAATGGGCATGAAAGGTGACTGGATGGAGCCCTTTGTTAAATGCCCAGGTCAGAGCCAGCCTCAAGGCGGAGGCTGTCACACCTGCATAGAAGGCAGGCATCAGCTATTTGAGGACTCTGCAAAGCAAACAGTAGCAGAAATACTGAGGAAGATGACCAGGATTCGTAGTACTGCTGAAATAGCCTGACCTTGCCATCTCCCCTCTCTGTGCCCAGGCCTGAACTCCTGGAAACCTGAAACCCACAAGTAGTCCTCAGGGCTGGAAAGAGAACTCTCCAGGAGAAGCCCTCAGGTCAAGGAGCCAGGAAGAAAATGGTGGATGCTCAGGAGAGTGGCAAAAATTCCCAGTTCTTTTTGCTGTTTTTTTAATGCCTGCCTCAAACCCAAGCAACCCTGTGACAAAAGGAGCGGCAGTGGCAACAGGAGCCAGAAGGCGCCTAAACTCTCGGGGAGGAAGCCACCTGCCTGGACTGGAGGAGCTTCTGTCCAGAGAGGGTGGGGGAGCCCCCTTCTGCATTTTCTCTGTCTGTCTACCCACTTGGTCTGGGAGGTGAGCATAGCCCCAGGAAGTAAACTGCGGAGCATGAGCTTTCCAGCCAGAGGACTGAAAGGGCAAGGCTGGAATATTCCAGGGAAATGGTAGAGAGAGAGTTCCTGGGGAAAGGAGCCCTACAGATGAATTTCTGAATCACCCCTCATCCCACATAGCACCTTACATGGGCCAGATCCAAACAGTGCTTCAAGGGTTTTGAAAACTGAACTGACACCAGAACGAAGACCCACAGAAGGCTGATTGGGACTTGCAACCTGAATTAAGGCTGAAGGCCTTGCTAAAAACGTGGTGACATTCTCCACAGGAATTAAACAAGGCCCAGAATCTCATAATATGTGTTGTAGGCAGACTTCTTGATTTTTGTCTGTTTTTCAACTGTGGTAAAATATACATAACAAAAACGTATTGTTAACCATTTTAAAGTGAACAGTTCAGTGGTGTTGAGTATCATTCACATTGGTGGGCAACCACCACCACTATCCATCTCTGGAACTCTCCATCTTCCTCAGATACAACTCTGTACCCATGAAACACTGACTCTCCACTGCCCTTCTCCCACGCTTCTGCCTTCTTTCTCTATGAGTTTGACTACTCTAGCTACCTCATCTAACGGAACCTTATAATCTTTGTCCTCTTGTGACTGGCTCATTTCACTAGTATAATGTCCACAAGGTTCATTCATATTGTTGCATGTGTCAAGATTTCCTTCCTTTAAAAGCTCCATAGGTTTCACTGTGTGTATACACCATGTTTTGTTTATCCATTAATCTGCTAACAGGGAGCTGGGTTGCTTCCAACAGTAGGCACTAGGCAGACTTCTAAGATGGTTCCTAATAAGCTAGTGAAGGTTCAGATACCCAACAAGGACCAGCGTGTCCTCTTGGCAAAACTCCAACAGTGGGACAACCAGGGCGCCAGGCATGTCATCCAGCTACGTGGAGTGGCTGAAGGGCGTGTCCCTGCCTGTCAGATCCTGACAAATGTGGCCCACTGGAGAAGGGAATGGCAAACCCCTTCAGCATTCTTGCCTCAGGAATCCCATGAACAGTATGAAAAGGCAACAATATATGAATCTAAATGGAGAGCCCCCCAGGGTGGTAGGTATCCAATATGCTACTGGGGAAGAGCACAGAAACAGCTCCAGAAAAAATGAAGAGGCTGAGCCAAAGTGAAAATGATGGCCAGTTGTGGATGCGTCTGGTGGTGAAAGTAAAATCCAATGCCGTAAAGAGCGATATTGCATAGGAAGCTGGAGTGTTAGGTCTGAATTAAGGTAAACTGGATGTGGTAGAACAGGAGAGGGCAAGAGTGCCCACTGACATTTTAGAAATCAGTGAACTAAAATGGATGGAAATGGACACATTTAATTCAGATGATCATTACATCTATGACTGTGGGCAAGAATTTCTTAGAAGTAATGGAGTAGTCCTCACAGTCAACAAAAGACTCTGAAATGCAGTATTTGGGTACAGTCTCAAAAATGACAGAATGATCTCAGTTCTCCAAGGCAAACAATTCAACAGTAATTCAAGTCTATGCCCCAACCACTCATGTCAAAGAAGCTGAAATTGAAATATTCAATAAAGAGCTAACACTAAAGATAGATGTCCTTTTCATCACAGGGGACTGGAATGAAAAGCAGGAAGTCAAAAGACACCTGGAATAACAGGCAAGTTTGGCCATGGAGTGAAAAATGAAGCAGCACCAAGGCTAACAGAATTTGCCAAGAGAAAGCACTGGTCATAGCAAATGCCTTCTTCCAACAATAGAAGAGATGACTCTGGGCATCACCAGAAGGTCAATACTAAAATCAAACGACTATATTCTTTGCAGCTGAAGACGGAGAAGCTCTATACAGTCAGCAAAAAGAAGACCTGGAGCTGACTGTAACTCAGATCATGAGCACCTTACTGCAAAATTCAGACTTAAAGAAAGTAGGGAAAACCACTAGACCATTCACGTATGCCCTAAATCAAATCCCTTAGGATTATACAGTGGAAGTGACAAATAGATGCAAGGGATTAGATCTGATAGAGTGCCTGAAGAACTATGGATGGAGGTTTGTACCACTGTACAGGAAGTGGTGATTGAAACCATTTGCAAGAAAAGAAATGCAAGAGGGCAGAGTAGTTGTCTGAGGAGGCCTCAAATAGCTGAGAAAAGAAGAGACGTTAAAGGCAAAGGATAAAGGGAAAGATATGCCCACCTGAATGCAGAGTTTCAGAGAATAACAAGGATAGATAAGAAAGTCTTCTTAAGTGAACAATGCAAAAAATAGAGGGAAACAATAGAATGGGAAAGACTAGCAATCTCTTCAAGAAAATTAGAGATACGAAGGGAAAATTTCATGCAAAGATGGGCATAGTCAAGGACAGAAACAGCAAAGACCTAACAGAAGTGTAAGAGATTAAGGAGAGGTGGCAAGAATAATAGAAGAACCATAGAAAAAAGATCTTCATGACCCAGATAATCATGATGGTATGATTACTCACCTAGAGCCAGACATCCTGGAGTGCTAAGTCAAACGGGCCTTAGGAAGCATTACTACCAACAAAGTTAGAGGCGATACAATTCCAGCTGAGCTATTTCAAATCCTAAAAGAGGATGCTATTAAAGTGCTGCACTCTATATGCCAGCAAATTTGGAAAACTCAGCAGTGGCCACAGGACTGGAAAAAATCAGTTTCTGTTCCAGTCCCAGTGAAGGGAAATGCCAAAGAATGTTCAGACTACCACACAGTTGGACTCATTTCACATGCTAGCAAAGTAATGCTCAAAATTCTCCAAGCTAAGTTTCAACAATATGTGAATCAAGCCAACTATCAGATGTACAAGCTGGATTTAGAGAAGGCAGAGGAACCAGAGATCAAATTGACAACATCTGCTGGGTCATAGAAAAAGTAAGGGAATTCCAAAAAATTCTATTTGTTTCACTGACTATGTGAATCCTTTTGTTGTGTGAATCACAACAAAATGTGGAAAATTCTTAAAGAGATGGGAATACCAGACTACCTTACCTGCCTCCTGAGAAACCTGTATGCACGTCAAGAAGAAAGAACTGGACACAGAAAAATGAACTGATTCAAAATGGGAAAGGAGTACATCAAGGCTATATTTGTCACCCTGCTTATTTAACTTACATGCAAAGTACATCATGTGAAATGCCAGACTGGATGAAATGCAAGCTGGAATCATGATTGCCAGGAGAAAGATCAATAACCTCAGATATGCAAAAGACATCACTCTAATGGTAGAAAGCAAAAATGAACTAAAGAGCCTCTTGATGAAGGTGAAAGAGGAGTAAAATACTGGCTTAAAACTCAACATTCAAAAAACTAAGATCATGGCATCCAGTCCCATCACTTCATGACAAAACTGATGGTGTAAAAATGGAAACAGTGACAGACTTTATTTTCTTGGGTTCCAATATCACTGTGGATGGTGACTGCAGCCATGAAATTAAAAGATGCTTGCTCCTTGGAAGAAAAGCTATGACCAACCTAGACAATGCACTGAAAAGCAGAGACATCACTTTGCCAACAAAGGTCTGTATAGTCAAAGCTATGGTTTTTGCAGTAGTCATGTATGGATATGAGAACTGGACCATAAAGAAGGCTGATCACCTAAGAATTGATGCTTTTGAACTCTGGTGCTAGAGAAGACTCTTGAGAGTCTCTTGGACTGCAAGATCAAATCAGTTAATCCGAAAGGAAATCAACCCTGAATATTCATTGGAAGTACTTATGCTGAAGCTGGAACTCCAATATTTCAGCCACCAGATGCAAAGAGCCAACCATTGGAAAAGACCCTGATACTGGGAAAGATTCAGGGCAAGAGGAGCAGGGGGCAACTAGGATGATATGGTTGGATGGCATCACTGACTCAATGGACATGAGTTTGAGCAAACACAGGGAGATAGTGAAAGACAGGCAAACCTGGCATGCTGCACTTCACAGGGTAGCAAAGAATGGGACACAACTTAGTGACTGAAAAGCAACAATAGACCTCTGTCGGAGTTTTCATATCCTTACACGATCCCATCCCCTTAAGTATAGGCTGGATCTAGTGACTTACTTTTAACAACTTGACCGTGATAAAAGTGGTGACATACAGTCAGAATATAATCCGTAATTTTTCAGCCTATGAAGAGCTAGGAAAATCACATAGAAGAAGACAATCAATAGATTATATTACCAAGATGACAAAGGTATAATTACTTGAAAAAGACTTAAAATCAAGCATTATTTAAATGCACCAACAGTAAGGTCAAACTCTTTTGAAACAAATAGCAAACTAGAAGTTCTCCTAGACTTCTAAATAGAAATTTTAGAACCAAAAAATAAGATTATTAAAATTCACTGGATCAATTCAATAGTAAAATGGAGATGACAGAGGAAAGTCAGTGAACTTGAAGACAGGTCAATAGAAATTACCCAATCTGAACAACAAAGAGAAAAAAATTGAACAGAGCCTCAGGGACCTGTGAATGAGAACAAAATATCTAATGTGCATTATTAGAGTCCCAGAACCACAGGAGAAAGTTCAGTGAAAAAAGCTATATGAAAAACTGATCTCTAAAAACATTCTAAATTTGGCAACAGACACAAACCTCCAGATTCAAGAGACTCAGTTAACCCAAGGAAGATAAAACCAAAGAAATACACACTCAGATAGTCAAAATCAAATTGCTAGAGTCTAAAGGAAAAAAATATCCCCAAAAGAAAAAAGTCGAGAAAAATGACACATTACTTCTAGGGTAACGATTGGAATAACTGTTTTTTCCATCAGAAACTAAGAAAGCCAGAAGGAAGTTGAACAACATTTTTTAAGTGCTGAAAGAAAAGACCTTTCAACCTTGAATTCTAAATCCTGGAAAAATATTCTTCAGGAATGAATGTGAATTAAAGACCTTCTTAGATGAAGGATTTCTCAATCCCTCTCCACCAGTGTATATGTTCCAAAAGAGCTGCTGAAGGAAATTACTTATAAAGAAAAGAAATTACACAAAAATTGGAACTTCAAGAAAGAAGACAGAGGGCTTCTCTGGTGGTCCAGTGTTTGGGAATCCACCTTGCAATGCAGAGATACCTGTTCAATCCCTGTCCTGGGAAAATCCCACCTGCTCTGGAGCCCCAAGCCTGTGCACAATTATGGAGCCCGTGCTCTAGAGTCCATGAGCTACAACTACTGATCCCACGTGACCTACAGCCCATGCTCTGCAACGAGAGGCCACCGCACATGGGAAGCCCACACACTGCAACAAAGTGTAGCCCCCACTCTCTGCAACTAGAGAAAGCCCGCATGTAGCAGTGAAGACCCACCATAGCCAAAAAATAAAAATATTTTTTAAAAAGAACAACAAAAATTATAAATATATGGGCAAATACAATAAATTATTTTTCTTATGCTAATTTTCTAATGGTTTGAAAGCAAAAAAAATATGGCATTGTCTGGTGCTGTTTTAGCATAGGTAGGTTTAGTGTATATATAGTATATGTAAAACTTAAGACAACTATGATATAAGATTATACCATGTACAGTTCTATTATATGACATTCTCTAGAAGACAAAAATGTAGCAGTAGAGGACAGATAAGTGGTTGCCAGGGCTTGGGGAGAAGGTGGAATATGACTATGGAGAGATAGCAGGAAGGAATTTCTGGAATGATGGAACATTACTGTATCCTGTTTGCAATGGTGGTAACCACTCTATATATGTCCTGAATTTTATAGAATACTGGGGAAAAGTTGATTTTACTGTATATTAATTTTTTAAATGGAATTAGAGCTAGGCACACTGATATCAGAGAGAGTGAAATCTGCCTCCCTCACCCTCAGTTCTAAGTGACACATCCCTTTCTCTTACTTGTTTGCTTTTACAGATGTCATTTAAAAAAGGACAGAGTCCTTCTCATCAAAATGATAAGGCTTAAAATAAAACCCTATAGGGAAAACTCATTGATTTAAATTCACCTGAAATTTTAAATATTCTTCAGCTTATTTATAGCAGTGTATTCTGATTAAATGGAGCCTGCAAAGGGAGGCACAGGACATTTTGACAGGAGATGCCACCAGTGAAAGACTGGAGTTATCTAAGAGCCTTCATATTGATAGACAAGTCTTGGAGAAGACTTCAAATATTTGTGATGGAGAAGGACAGAGGCAGAACATTTGTGATGTTAACCACCTGGAGCCCTTCCCTCTAGCCCAGTAAGCAGCTCCTAATTCCTGACCATGGCCCTAGAGTTCTTGAGTACCCTGCAGTCGCTAACTGGAAACTCTGAATCTCCAGCTACTCCCTCCACCTTGCTCCTCATGCACATACAGGCTGCAGTACCATGAGGCAACAAGGGTGAAGGTAGGAAGGTTGTCTTAGATGTTATGTCTCCACTGGAAAGTCTGTGGACTAGCTGCTTCATTGAAATTAGCAGTGAGTGAAGTAGAGAAACCAACAAGGGAGACTGACAAGAATGGTAAGGAGAGAACCAGACTCATGGAGGGGAAAGTAGGGGACTTAGAAGTGTCAAAGAGTAAGTGGTCAGCTATATAAAACACTCCAGAGAATCAGGTAAGATGAAAACTGGGAAGCATTCATGGGATTTGGTGATTAGGGAAACTGTTAACAATTTAGTGCAAACAGAGTATGTCCACAAGATATGCATTACAAGTGCCTCTCAAGTTCAACTTTCCTTGCTAGTAAAAAGGACTCCACCATCAGCCCCAACATAAGAAAGCCATGCTCATTTGACTATTGCAGGACAGTGGCCAGAGACTGTCCAGGTATGGGTGACTGACCAAGAACTGCCCATTTATATGCTGGTAAGGGAACAGTATTACATAGGAATCTGGAATGTTAGGTTCATGAATCAAGGTAAATGGGATGTGGTGAAGGAGATGGTAAGAATAAACATCGACATCTTAGGAATCAGTGAACTAAAATGGACGGGAATGGGTGAATTTTATTCAGACGACCATTGTATCTACTACTGTGGGCAAGAATCCCATAGAAGAAATGGAGAAGCTGTCATAATCAACAAGAGGGTCTGAAATGCAGTACTTGGATATAACCTCAAAAAATGACAGAATGATCTCGGTTCCTTTCCAAGCAAGCCATTCAACATCACAGTAATTCAAGTCCATGCCACTATCACCAATGCTGAAGAAACTAAAGTTGATCAGTTCTATGAAGACCTAAAAGACCTCCTAGAACAAACACCAAAAAGAGATGTTCAGTCTATTCCTCACTGGGGATTGGATTGCAAATGTAGGAGGTAAAGAGATACCTGGAATGAAAGGCAAGTTTGGCCTTGGAAAACAAAATGAAGCAGGGCAAAGGCTAACTGAATTCTGCCATGAGAATGCACTGATCATAGAAAATACCCTTTTTCAACAAGACAAGAGATGACTTTACACATGGACATCACCAAAAGGTCAAAACTGAAGTCAAATTGATTACATCCTTTGTAGCGGAAGATGGTAAAGCTGAATACAGTCAGCAAAAACAAGACCTGAAGCTGACTGTGGCTCAGATCATCAGCTTCTCATAGCAAAATTCAGGCTTAAACTAAAGACAGCAGGGAAAAACCACTAGGCCATCCAGGTACAACTTAAATCAAATCCCCTATGAGTATGAAAGAGTCAGTTTAAAACTAAATATTAAAAAAACTAAGATCATGGCATCTGGCCCCCTTACTTCATGGCAGATACAGAGGGAAAAGGTGGAAGTACTGATAGATTTCCTCTTCTTTGGCTCTAAACTCACTGCAGATGGTGACTGCAGCCATGAAATCAAAAGACGTTTGCTTCTTGGCAGAAAAGTTATGACAAACCTAGACAGTGTGGTAAAAAGCAGAGACAAAGGTCCATATAGTCAAAGCTATGGTCTTCCCAGTGGTCACATACAGTTGTGAGAGCTGGATTATAAAAAAGGCAGAGCGCCGAAGAAATGATGTCTTCAAACTGTGGTGCTGGAGAAGACTCCTGAAAGTTCCTTGGACTGCAAGAAGATCAAACCAGTCAATCATAAGGGAAATCAACCCTGAACACTCTTGGGAAGAACTGATGCTTAAGCTAAAACTCCAGTATTTTGGTTATCTGATTTGAACAGCCAACTCCTTGGAAAAGTCCCTGATGCTGAAAAAGATTAAGGGCAGAAGGAGAAGAGGGTGTCAGATGGCATCACCATCTGGATGGAGATGGCATCACCAATGGCTGGATGGCATCACCAATGCAACTGACATGAACTTGGGCAAACTTTGGGAGACAGTGAGGGACAGACAGGCCTGGTATGCTGCAGTCCATGGGGTCACAAAGAGTTGAACATGACTGGGTGACTGAACAATAACAGTGAATATGCAGTGGACATGATGAATAGATTCCAGGGATTAGATCTAGTAAACAGTTTGCCTGAAGAACTATGGACAGAGGTCCATAATACTCTACCAGAGGCAATGAACAAAACCATCCCAAAGAAAAAGAAAAGCAGAAGGCAAAGTGATTATCTGAGGAGGCTGTAAAAATAGTTGAAGAATGAAGAAAAGTGAAAAAGGGAGAAAGGAAAAGGTATATCCAACTAAACACAGAGTTTCAAAAAATAGCAAGGAGAGACAAGAAAGCCTTCTTCAATGAACAGTGCATAAAAATAGAGGAAAACAACAGAAGGGGAAAGACTATAGATCTCTTAAGGAAAATTGGAAATATCAAGGGGACATGGGCACAATAAGGGACAGAAATGGGAGAGACCTAGTAGATGCTGAAGAGAACAAGAAGAGATGGAAGGAATACAAGGAAGAACTGGCTTCTTGAACCAGATAACTATGAGGGTGTGGTTGGTCACCCAGAGCCAGACATCCTGGAGTGCGAAGTCAAGTGGGCCTTGGAAGCACTGCTGTCCCTAAAGCTAGTGGATGTGATGCAATTCCAGTAGAGCTATTCAAAACCCTAAATGACAATGCTATCAAAGTGTTGCATTTTACAAATCTGGAAGACACAGCAGTAGCCACAGGACTGGAAAAGTCAATCCTCATCCCAGTTCCCAAGAAGGGTAGACTAAAGACTGTTCTCATTGGACAATTTCACTCATCTTCCACGCAAGTAAGGTCATATTTAATATCTTGCATGCTAGGCTTAAGCATTATGGGAACCAAGAACTTCCAGATGTCCAAGCTGGGTTTAGAAAAGACAGAGGAAATAGAGATCAAATTGCCAACATTTGCTGGATCATAGAGAAAGCAAGGGAATTCCAGAAAAACATCTACCTCTGTTTCATCGACTACACTTAAGCCTTTAACTATGTGGATCATAACAAAGTGTGGAAAGCTCTTAAAGAGATGGGAATACCAGACCATCTTACCTGTCTCTTAAGAAACCTGTATGCGTGTCAAGAAGCAACAGTAAAACCCTGTATGGAACAACTGAGTGGTTCAGGATGGAGAAAGGAATACGACAGGGCTGTCTGCTGTCTCCCTGTTTGTTTAACCTATATGCTGAACACATCATGAGAAATGCCAGGCTGGCTGAGTTACAAGCTGGAATCAAGATAGGAGGGAGAAACATCAACAGCCTCAGAAATGCAGATGATACCACTAACAGCAGAAAGTGAAGAGGAACTAAAGAGCCTCTTGATGAGGG
Organism: Antilocapra americana; assembly: GCA_007570785.1. Classification (NCBI taxonomy): domain Eukaryota; kingdom Metazoa; phylum Chordata; class Mammalia; order Artiodactyla; family Antilocapridae; genus Antilocapra; species Antilocapra americana. The sequence goes on from ML663041.1 coordinate 4,341,173, forward strand.
TGAAGGAGGAGAGTGAAAGAGCCGGCTTAAAACTAAATATTAAAGAAACCAAGATCATGGCATCTGGTCCCCTTACTTCATGGCAAATAGAAGGAGAAAAGGTCCAAGTACTGACAGATTTCCTCTTCTTGAGCTCTAAAATCACTGACTGCAGATGGTGACTGCAGCCATGAAATCAGAAGGCAATTGCTTCTTGGCAGGAATGCCATAGTAAACCTTGACAGTGTGTTGCAAAGCAGAGATATTACTCTGCTGACAAAGGTGAGCATAGTCAAGTCTATGGTTTTTCCAGTAGTCATCTATGGATGTGAGAGCTGGAACATAAAGAAGGCAGACTGCCAAAGAATTGATGCTTTCAAATTGTGATGTTGCAGAAGACTCTTGAGAGTCACTTGGACTGCAGGGAGATCAAACCAGTCAATCTTAAAGGAAAACAACTATGAATATTCATTAGAAAGACTGATGCTGAAGCTGAAATTCTAATACTTTGGTCATCTGATGCAAAGAGCTGACTCATTGGAAAAGAGACCCTGATGCTGGGAAAGACTGAAGGCAGGAGGAGAAGGGGTTGACAGAGGACAAGATGGTTGGATGGCATCACTTACTCAATGGACATGAGCTTGAGCAAGTTCTGGGAGATGATGAAGGACAGGGAATCCTGGCGTACTGCAGTCCATGGGGGTCACAAAGAGTCAGATACAACTGAGCAACTGAACAACAACATTGGTCTTCCCAGTGGTCACATATGACTGTGAGAACTGGACTGTAAAGAAGGCAGAACACTAAAGAATTGATGACTTTGACCTGGAGAAGATTTCTGAGAGTCCCTCGGACAGCAAGGAGATCAAATCAGTCAATCTTAAGGGAAATCCACCTTGAATACTTATTGGAAGGACTGATGCAGAAGTTGAAGTTACAGTATTTTGGTCATCTTATATGAACAGCCAACTCATTGTAAGAGTCCCTTATGCTGGGAAAGATTGCAGGCAGAAGAAGAGGAGGTCAGCGGTTGAGATGGCTGAATGGCAAACTTTGGGAGATGGTGAAGGACAGGGAGGCCTGGCATGTTGTAGTCCATGGGGTTGCAAAGAGTTGGACACAACTAGGCAGCTAAACAACAAGGGGACCTATGAGGAGGTCTGGTACAAAACAAACATAATAATAGCTATTTAAACCAGCTCTGTCCAGGATTTGGACTCTGATATATAAAGTAGATCTAGCAGTTGGGTGTTAGAAGAAAACAGAGCAAACATTAAAAGACAGAGAGAGAAAAAGAGAGAGAGACACAGGCTAGGAATGCTGAGAGAGATGGATAAAGCAGCAGTTCCCTACAGCTGCTCTGGACTTCAGGAGGGTGTGTGGGGGTTTTCTTAGGAAGCTTGGTGGCAAAAAGAAGAAAGCTTATGTCAGATTGCAAAGAAAGGTCAGGGGCAGTGGGGTGTGTGTGTGTGTGTGTGTGTGTGTGTGTGTGTGTGTGTGTGTGTGTGTGTGTGTGTGTGTGTGTGTGTGTGTGTGTGTGTGTGTGTGTGTTTAATAAGAGGAAAGAGTCAAGCATGAAGAAGGATGTGAAGAATATCATTATGCTGACTCATTAAATCCTGCCTCTCGATCTAGGTCAACAGTCAGAGTGTTATATGCTTCTGCTACAAATACCCAAGGGACCCAGAAAGGTCTAGAGATGACCACCTACTTAGCAGAGGAGCTAGAGTGAAAGTGATCAGTGTGGGTGGAAGAAAGCATCATGTATAAGTTTGAAACATCCATCAGCCTCCCTCCTAAGCACTTTACCTACCTTTTCTCATGTTTGCCCACCCCCACCACCATCACACCTGTAAGATAAACATTATCCTACATTACAGTTGAGAATGTGAGACTCAAGGAAGTTCAGTAATAGAGACCATTGAAATTGGACTTTGAACTCGGGTCTGTTTGTCTGACGTCCTGCTCTTTTCACTTTTCATCATTTTTCCTATTCATGAATCTTGTATGCTTATCAATCAACAAGAAAACTTTTGTGGAGTTCTTTTGAGTGTAGCTAAAACTAAAATAAAGAAATTTCCAATATATTTGAGAAATAAAAATATGTGTAACATGGTAAGTGACAGTTTATGGTAGGCCAGTTGGGGTTCAATCGGGAAAAGAGAAACTTCACTATGTACTTCAGCAGAGAGAATTCAATATGGGAATTAAGTGGGTGTTGGAAGGCTGAAAAGGTAAAGGAGAATATTGAAGGAAAACAGATAATAGCTACAGGGAGTAGCTACTACTCCCAAGTCTTAGGGGACAAAAGGAAGGAAGTGGTTGGGTCTTCAGAACATTCAAGTTCAGAGGAGGGGCCTAATTAACTGGGCTTCTGAGAAACTATAGAGCCTCTGGTATCTCAGAGGTGTGAACAAGGTGCCTCATGGAGATGGGACTAAGACGTGAGGAGATGGGCTGCCTGGCAAGGACTTTTATCTCGGAACTTGAGGTGGGAGAGCCTGAAGAACTGAAATTCAGGTTCCTGAGGAGAGATCATTGCTTGGCTATCGGTGGTACCTCTGAGGTTGTTCAGTGAAGCTGGTCCTGGATATAGGCAAGGAAGTTGGAGGTCAGAACCAAGCTCTACTGTCTGGGGGCAACTCTGACAGGAATAGTAGACATGCAGGAAGAAGCAAGTCCATTTTCTTTCCCTCCTGCCTTCTAATCTCTCTGGATTTATCAGTATTGGCACCAAGTAACAGGAAGTCAATTGGCAAAGGAGAAATGGAGGTGGCAGAGTACCAGCCTCAGCATCCCAGACCAGAATCTAAAAGAGTGTGTTTAGGGCTGAAAGATAATAGCATATGAAGCAACATATACTAACTACCAAACAAGGTGTAGAAGGCCAGGATGGAGGGTGGAAGTCATCCCTAGGGCTGTGGTGGTTGAGGGAGGCCTCACAGAAGAGATGGTGCTTGGGCTGAACTCTAAGGGTTGGCCAAGAGAGGATGAGGGACACCACAAACTGAGGCAGAGCTACAGGAAAGCTTGAGGCAAGGTTGGGGGCAGAGTAGACGCAGGAGCCCAAGATGGAAAAGTGGGTTGAGGGATATTTTTAACAATTAAATAAGTAAATGTCAGCATCATTTTAATGGAACTTGTTAAACCGACAGAATGAAGAGTTTGACATTTGTCTCTTTAAAATAAAAGAGCTGAGCAGTCAAGTAGGTCTCTCCTAATGACTCCATTTCATGACCAGTTCACTGTCAAGGATACAGAGGTTACAACAGTAGAGCAACTTCTAGGAATCTGACTTCTGAAGTCTAAGAGATTATCCAGGCCAGTGATTTTCCTGTGTGTGTGTGTGTGTGTGTGTGTTTCTTACTGCGTGAACAATTTTTCCAAAAAAAAAAAAAGTTAGGTACAGGCACAAGGCATGAAACAAACAGGAGGAGAGGTTCTCTGGGAGTGTCAAGAACTTTTCCCATTTGGCCTCCCCTTTTCCTCACTGCAGGAGACTTGGAGATAGTTCTCTACATGAACTCCTCTGCTTTATAGATGAGGAAGCTAAGGTTTAGAAAGTTCATTGGTCACTCCATAGATTAGTGCTAGGTGGTGATTACAATGCACATCTTCTGACTTCTGGTCCAGGACCATTACCACTGCAGTTGGAGTGGTCATATAACTTACTGTCTAAGCTAGAATATGTTTTAGAGTGAAAGAGGACAATAAAAGTAATTGATTTGCATGAAAAGATTCACAAAAATACTAACCTGGGACTGTCTAGAGCAACACGGAATATTTGGTCATGCTACTGAAATTTCACTGCATTTTTAAATACTTTCTAACTCAAGATTACCCCAGTTTCCACCTAACAAAAACCCTTCACACATTTATTTTTTGACCCTTAGTTCAATTCAGTTGCTCAGTTGTGTCCCACTCTTCGCGACCCCATGAACCGCAGTATGCCAGGCCTCCCTATCCATCAACAATTGCTGGAGTCCACCAACATCCATGTCCATTGAGTTCTTGATGCCATCCAACCACTGCATCCTCTGTCATCCCCTTCTCCTCCTGCCCTCAGTCTTTCCCAGCATCAGGGTCTTTTCAAATGAGTCAGCTGGCCAAAGTATTGGAGTTTCAACTTCAACATCAGTCCTTCCAATGAACACTCAAGCCTGATCTCCTTTAGGACTGACTGGTTGGATCTCCTCCTAGTTCAAGGGACTCTCAAGAGTCTTCTCCAACACCACAGTTCAAAAGCATCAATTCTTTGGCACTCAGCTTTCTTTATAGTCCAACTCTCACATCCATACATGACCACTGGAAAAACCATAGCCTTGACTAGACAGATCTTTGTTGAAAAAGTAATGCCTCTGCTTTTTAATATGCTGTCTAGGTTGGTCATAACTTTCCTTCCAAGGAGTAAGCCTCTTTTAATTTCAAGGCTGCAATCACCATCTGCAGTGATTTTGGAGCCCAAGAAAATAAAGTGAGCCTCTGTTTCCCCATCTATTTGCCATGAAGTGATGGGACCCGATGCCATGATCTTAGTTTTCTGAATGTTGAGCTTTAAGCCAACTTTTCCACTTTCCTCTTTCACCTTCATCAAGAGGCTCTTTAGTTCTTCTTCACTCTCTGTCATAAGCGTGGTGTCATCTGAATATCTGAGGTTACTGATATTTCTCCTGGCAACCTTGATTCCAGCTTGTGCTTCCTCCAGCCCAGTGTTTCTCATGATGTACTCTGCATAGAAGTTAAATAAGCAGGGTGACAATATACAGCCTTGACGTACTTCTTTTCCTATTTGGAACCAGTCTCTTGTTTCATGTCCAGTTCTAATTTTTGCTTCCTGACCTGCATACAGGTTTCTCAAGAGGCAGGTCAGGTGGTCTGATATTACTATCTCTTTCAGAATTTTCCACAGTTTATTGTGAAAGAGTCACAACCTTTGGCATAGTTAATAAAGCAGAAATAGATGTTTTTCTGGAACTCTCTTGTTTTTTCTCTGGTTGGTCCAGCAAATGTTGGCAATTTGATCTCTGGTTCCTCTGCCATTTCTAAAACCAGCTTAGACATCTGGAATTTCATGGTTCATATATTGCTGAAGCCTGGCTTGGAGAATTTTGAGCATTACTTCACTAGCATGTGAGATGAGTGCAACTGTGCAACAGTTTGAGATTTCTTTGGCAGTGGAATGGAAATTGACCTTTTCCAGTCCTGTGGCTACTGTTGAATTTTCCAAGTTTGCTGGCATATTGAGTGCAGTACTTTCACAGCATCATCTTTCAGGATTTGAAATAGCTCAACGGGAATTCCATCACCTCCACTAGCTTTGTTCATAGTGATGCTTCCTAAGGCCCATTTGACTTCACATTCCAGGATGTCTGGGTCTAGGTGACTGTGAGTGATCACACCATTGTGATTATCTGGGTCATGAAGATCTTTTTTGTACAATTCTTCTGTATATTCTTTCCACCTCTTCTTAATATCTCCTGCTTCTGTTAGTTTCACACCATTCTGTGGAGCCCATCTTTGCATGAAAGATGGTATCTCTAATTTTCTTGACAAGATCTCTAGTCTTTCCCGTTCTATTGTCTTCCTCTATTTCTTTGCACAGATGCTGAGGAAGGCTTTCTTATCTCTCGTTGCTTCTTTGAAACTCTGCATTCAAATGGGTATATATTTCCTCTTCTCCTTTGCTTTTGGCTTCTCTTCTTTTCATATTTATTTGTAAAGCCTCCTCAGACAGCAATTTTGCTTTTTTGCATTTCTTTTTCTTGGCGATGGTCTTGATATCTGCCTCCTGTACAATGTCACCAACCTCAGTCCATAGTTCATCAGGCACTCTGTCTATCAGATCTAGTCTACCATATTTTGGCCTCAGGTAAATATCAGGAAGGGAACACAGCTCCACCCATCAGCAGAAAATTGGATTAAAGATTTACTGAGCATGGCCCCGCCCATCAGAACAAGACCCAGTTTCCCCCTCAGTCAGTCTATCCCATCAGGAGGCTTTCATAAGCCTCTTATCCTTCTCCATCAGAGGGCAGACAGAGTGAAAATCACAGTCACAGAAAACTAACCAATCTGGTCACATGGACCAATAGCCTTGTCTAACTCAATGAAACTATGAGCCATGCTGTGTAGGGCCACCCAAGAGAGACGGGTCATGGTGGAGAGTTCTGACAAAACGTGGTTAACTGGAGAAGGGTATGGCAAACCACTTCAGTATTCTTGCCTTGAGAACCCCACAAACAGTATGAAAAGGCAAAAAGATAGGACACTGAAAGATGAACTCCCCAGGTCGGTAGGTGCACAATATGCTATGGAGATCAGTGGAGAAATAACTCCAGAAAGAATGAAGAGAAGAGGCAAAAGTAAAAACAACACCCAGACTGGTGATAGAAGCAAAGTCCGATGCTGTAAAGAGAAATATTGCATAGGAACCTGGAATGTTAGGTCCACGAATCAATACAAATTGGAAGTGGTCAAACAGGAGATGGCAAGAGTGACTGTTGACATTCTAGAAATCAGCGAACTAAGATGGACTGGAATGGGTGAATTTAACTCAGATGACCATTATATCTACTACTGTGGGCAGGAATCCCTTAGGAGAAATAGAGTAGCCATCATAGTCAACAAGAGAGTCTGAAATGCAGTACTTGGATGCAATCTCAAAAAGAGCAGAATGATCTCTGTTCATTTCCAAGGCAAACCATTCACTATCACAGTACTTCAAGTCTATCACCCAACCAGTAATGCTGAAGAAGCTGAAGCTGAATGGTTCTATGATGACCTACAAGACCCTGTTGAAAGTGAAAGTGAGCATCAAACCTGGGCTGGTGATTGATTTCACATATGATAATTAACATGTTTCAATGCCATTCTCCCATATCATCCCACCCTTAGCAAAACCAACACAATAAAGTAAAGAAAATTTTTAAAAAAATCTAATTACGCAGAAATCTGACTTCTGCAAGGGGAATGTTTCATGATAAATTGGGGAATGAGCTCAATGATAAGGTTGCTATGGAAGATAGAAAATAAAAGATTGTATAGAATGATATGTGATGTAATGATGTAATGGGGATGATTTGGGGCTATAAAACTGTAAACCAACAACAATAAACAAGAGAGACTGCTCCATCACCAAAAAAAAAAAAAAAAGAAAGAAAGGAAGAAAGTGAAAGTGAAATTGCTCAGTCATGTTCAACTCTTTGCAACCCCATGGACTGTAGCCCACCCGGCTCCTCTGTCCATGGGATTCTTCAAGCAAGAATACCTGAGTGGGTTGCCATTTCCTTCTCCAATGCATGAAAGTGAAAAGTGAAAGTGAAGTCGCTCAGTCATGTCTGACTCTTCGTGACCCCATGGATTGCAGCCCACCAGGCTCCTCTGTCCTTGGGATTTTCCAGGCAAGAGTACTGGAGTGGGGTGACATCGCCTTCTCCTATATACATATGTACATGTATGTATAACATATGATATATACACATATATATGATATATAATATATACATATACATAGATAGATAGATTACTAAATCAAAACTTCAGGGGAAACTTAAGTCAAAAATCAACAACAGATACACACACAAGAAACAAAAAGCAATCCAAACACAACACTAGTCATCAAAACACAAGAGAAGAAAAAGAAAGAGGAAAGGGAGAGAAAAACATCTATATGGCAATAAGAATATACATATCAATAGTTATCTTACTGTAAACTTTCAACCAAAAGACATACAGGCTGAATGGATACAAAAACGAGACCCATTTATGTATATATATTTGCCACCTATAAGAGACCCACTCAGATATAGAGATACATATGGACTGAAAGTAACAATATGGAAAAAGATATTCCAGGCAAATATAACTTAAAAGAAAGCTGGAGTAGCAATACTCGGACAGAATTGACTTTAAAATAAAGACAATTACAAGAGACAAGGAAGGACACTATATAATGATCAAGAGATCATTCCAAGGAGAAGATATAACAATTGTAAACATTTACGCACCCAACATAGAAGCATTTCAATAAATAAGGCAAATGTTAACACCCAAAAAGGAGAAACAGACAGTAACACAATAATAGTAGATGACTTTAACACCCCAATTACACCAATGACAGATTATCCAGACAGAAAATTAATAAGGAAACTCAAACTTAAAATAACACATTAGAACTGATAGATTTAATTGATATCTCAGGACATTCCATCCAAAAGCAGCAGAACACATTTTCTTCTCGAGTACACAAGGAATAGTCTCCGGAATAAATCACATCTTGGGTCAAGCCTCAGTAAATTTAAGGAAATGGAAATCATTATCGAGCATCTTTTCCAAACTCAATGCTATGAGATTAGATATCAGTTACAGAGGAAAAAACTGTAAAAAACACAAACACATGGAGACTAAACAATACACTTCTAAATAACCAAGGGATCACTAAAGAAATAAAAAAGGAAATAAAAAAATATCTAGAAACAAGTGACAATGAAAACACAATGACCCAAAACCTATGAAATTTAGCAAAAGCAGAACGAAGAGGGAAGTTTATAGCAATAGGATCCTATACCTCAAGAAATAAGAAAAATCACAAATCAATAATCTAAACTTACACTTAAAGCAATCAGAGAAAAAAGACAAACTACCCAATGTTAGCAGAATAAAAGAACTCATGAAGATCACAGCAGAAATAAATGAAAAAGAAATGAAGAGAACAATAGCAAAGATCAATAAAACTAAAAACTGGTTCTTTGAGAAGATCAACAAAATAGGTAAACTATTAGACTCATAAAGAAAAAATAAGACTCAAATCAATAAAATTAGAAATGAAAAAGAGTTGCAATAGTTACTGCAGAAATTCAAAGGATCATAGAGACTATTATAAGCAACTATATGACAATAAAATGGACAACCAGGAAGAAATGGACAAGTTCTTAGAAAAGTATAACCATTGAAGAGTAAGCCAGGAAGAAATAGAAAATATAAACAGAACAATCACAAGCACTGAAATCGAAAAACTGTAATAAAAAAGATTCCAACAAACAAAATCCCAAGGATGAATAGCTTCATAGATGAATTCTAGCAAACATTTAGACAAGAACCAATACCTGCCCTTCCAAAAAACTTCAGTGGAAGGAATACTCCCAAACTCATTCTACAAGGCCACTAACACCCTGATACCAAAACTAAGGATATCACAGAAAAAGAAAATTACAGGCCGATTCCACTGATGAACATAGATGCAAAAATTCTCATAAAATACTAGGAAGCAGAATCAAACAATACATTAAAAGGATCATTTACCATGACCAAGTGGGGTGTGACTCAGGGATGCAAAGAATCTTCAGTATACACAAATCAATCAATGCGATACACCACAATAACAAAGTGAAGAACAGAAACCATATGATAATCTCAATAGGTGCAAAAAAAGCTTTTAACAAAACTCAACATCCATTTATGATGAAAACTCTCCACAAAGTGAGCATAGAAGGAGCCTACCTCAACATAATAAATGCTGTATGACAAACCTACACCAAACGTTATTCCCAGTGGTGAAAAGGTAGAAGCATCTAAGATTAGAAACAAGACAGAGGGACCCATTCTCACCACTATTATGTAATACAGTTTTGGAAGTCCTAGCCACAGCCATCAGAAAAGAGAAAGAAATAAATTATCCAAATTGCAAAAGAAGTGAAATTGTCATTGTACACAGATGACATAATAGTAATATGCAGAAAATCCTAAAGATTCCACCAGAAAACTACTAGAACTCATCTATGAATTCAGAAAGTTATAGGACACAAATTTAATACAGTACACAGAAATCTCTTGCATTTCTATACACTAACCATGAATAGTATGAAAAGACAAAAGCATATGACACTGAAAGATGAGCCCCCTAGGTCAATAAGTGTCCAAGATGCTACTGGGGAAGAGCAGAGAAATAGCTCCAGAAGGAATGAAGAGGCTGACCCTAAGCAGAAACAATGCCCAGTTGTGGCTGTGTCTGGTGGTGAAAGTAAAGTTTGATGCTGTAAAGAACAATATTGCATAGGAACCTGGAATGTTAGGTCCATGAATCAAAGTAAATTGGAAGTGATCAAACAGGAGATGGCAAGAGAGAACATTGATGTTTTAGGAATCAGCGAACTAAACAGACCGGAATGGGTGAATTTAATTAAGATGAATGTTATATCTACTACTGTGGGAAAGAAGTGATTAGAAGAAATGGAGTAGCCATCATAGTTAACAAGAATCTGAAATGCAGTATTTGGGTGCAATCTCAAAAACGACAGAATAATTTCTGTTCATTTCCAAAGCAAACCATTCAATATCGTAATAATCCAACCACTAATGCTGAAGAAGTTGAAGCTGAATGGATCTATTAAGACATACAAGACCTTCTGGAACTAACACCAAAAACAGATGTCCTTTTCATCATAGGGGACTAGAATGCAAAAGTAGAAAATCAAGAAACACCAGGAGTAACAGGCAAATTTGGCCTTGGAGTACAAAATGAAGCAGGGCAAAGGCTAACAGAGTTTTGTCAAGAGAATGCACTGGTTATAGCAAATACTTCTTGCAACAACACAAGAGACAACTCTGCACATCTACACCACCAGATGGTCAATACCAAAATCATACTGACTATATTCTTTGCAGCTGAACATGGAGATGGCTCTATAAAGTCTACAAGACCAGGAGCTGACTGTGGCTCGGATCATGAACTCCTTATTGAAATATTCAGACTTAAATTGAAGAAAGTAGGGAAAACAATCAGGCCATTCAGATATGACTTAATTCCTTATGGTTATAAAGTAGAAGTGGCAAGTAGATTCTAGGGATTAGATCTGACAGAGTGCCCGAAGAACTATGGACAGAGGTTCATAACACTGTACAGGAGGCAGTGATTAAAAGCATCCCCAAGAAAAAGAAATGAAAAAAGGACAAATAGTTGTCTGAGGAGGCCTGACAAATAGCTGAGAAAAACAGAGAAGCAAAAGGGAAAGGAGAAAAGGAAAGATATATGCATCTGAATGCAGAGTTCCAAAGAACAAGAAGAGTTAAGAAAGACTTCCTCAGTGATCAATGCAAAGAAATAGAGGAAAATAACAGAATGGGAAAGACGAGAGATCTCTTCAAGAAAACCAGAGATACCAAAAGAACATTTCATGCAAAAATGGGCACAATAAAGGACAGAAATGGTATGGACCTAACAGAAGAAGAGGAAATTAAGAAGAGGTGGCAAGAACACAGAACTGTTAGAATAAAAAAAAAAAAAAGGTCTTAATGACCCAGATAACCACGAAGGTTATCAAACCAGTCAGTCCTAAAGGAAATCAATCCTGAATATTCATTAGAAGGACTGATGCTCAGCTGAAGCTCCAATACTTTGGCCACCTGATGCAGAGTTGACTCATTTGAAAACACCCTGATGCTGGGAAAGATTGAAGGCAGGAGGAGAAGGGGATTACAGAGGACAAGATGGTTGGATAGCATCACTGACTCAATGGACATGAATCTGAGCATGCTCTGGGAGATGGTGAAGGACAGGGAAGCCTGGCATGCCAGATTCCATGGGGGTCAAAACAAGTCAGATATGACTGAGTGACTGTGTAACAGCAAACCACGATGGTGTGATTACTCACCTAGAGCCAGACATCCTAGAATGTGAAGTCAAGTGGGCCTTAGGAAGCATTACTATGAACAAAGCTAGTGGAGGTGATAGAATTCCAGCTGAGGTATTTCTAATCCTAAAATGATGCTGGTAAAATGCTGCACTCAATATGTCATAAAATTTGGAAAACCCAGCAGTGGCCACAGGACTGGGAAAGGCCAAGTTTTCTTCCCAATCCCAAAGAAGGGCAATGCTATTGAATGTTTAAACTACCACACAGTTGTACTCATTTCACATACTGGTAAGGTTATGCTCAAAATCCTTCAAGCTAGGCTTTAACAGTACTTGAACCAAGATCTTCCAGATGTCCAAGCTGAAAAGGCAGAGGAATCAGAGCCCAAACTGCCAACATCTGTTGTATTATAGGTGGAGTAGGAAATGGCAACCCACTCCAGCATTCTTGCCTGGAAAATTCCATGGACAGAGGAGTCGGGCAGGCTATACAGTCCATGGGGTCTCAAAGAATTGTACAGGACCGAGTACACATGCACGTAGGATCATAGAAAAAGCAAGGAAATTCCAGAATAATATCTACCTCTGCTTCATTGACTATACTAAAGCCTTTGACAGTGTGGATCACAACAACTGTGGAAATCTCTTCAAGAGAAGGGAATACCAGACCACCTTACCTGCCTCCTGAGAAACCTGTTGCAGGTCAAGAAGACGGAACTGGACACAGAAAAATGAACTGATTCAAAATGAGAAAGGAGTACATCAAGGCTATAATTGTCACCCTGCTTATTTAACTTACATGCAAAGTACATCATGTGAAATGCCAGGTTGGATACAGCTCAAGCTGGAATAAAAATTGCCGGGAGAAATATCAATAACCTCAGATATACAGATGACACCACCATAATTGCAGAAAGTGAAGAGGAACTAAACAGCCTCTTGATGAAAGTGAAAGAGGAGAGTGAAAAAGCTGCCTTAAAACTCAACATTCATAAAACTAAGATAATGGCATCCAGTCCCATCACTTCATGGCAATGAGATGGGGAAAAAGTGGAAACAGTGACAGACTTTATTTTCTTGGGCTCCAAAATCATTGTGGACAGTGACTGCAGCCATGAAATTAAAAGGTGCTTACTCGTTGGAAGAAAAGTTATTAACAAACCTAGATAGCATATTCAAAAGCAGAGACATATCACTGCCGACAAAGGTTTTTCTAGTCAAAACTATGATTTTTCCAGTAGGTTTGTACAGATGTGAGAGTTGAACCATAAAGGAGACTGAGCACCAAAACGTTGATGCTTTCAAACTGTGGTGCTGGAGAAGACTCTGATCTCCTTGCTGTCCAAGGGACTCTCAAAACTAGTCCATCCTAAAGGAAATCAGTCCTGAATATTCATTGGAAGGACTGATGGTGAAGCCGAAGCTCCAATACTTTGGCCACCTGATGAGAAGAGCCAATTCACTGAAAAAGACCCTGATACTGGGAGCAATTGAGGATAGGAGGGAAAGGGAATAACAGAGGAGGAGATGGTTGGATGGGTATTGCCAACCCAATGGACATGAGTTTGAGCAAACTCTGGAAGATAGTGAAGGATGGGGAAGCCCAGCATGCTACAATCTGTGGGGTTGCAAAGGGTCTGAGCAACTGAACAACAACAACACAGAAATCTCTTGCATTTCTATACACTAACAATGAAAAGTAAGGAGTAATTAAGGAACAATTCCATTCATCATCAAATCAAAAAGAGTAAAATGCCTAGGAATAAACCTACTTAAGGAGACAAAAGACCTGTATTCTGAAAACTATAAGATACTGATAAAAGGAAATGAAACTGGAAAAATATATATATATATTCTTGCATAGGAAAAATCAATATTGTCAAAATGACTATGCTACCCAAGGCAATCTACAGATTCAGTGCAATCCCCATCAAAGTATAAATGGCATTTTTCACAGAAATAGAACAAAATTTTTTTAATTTGTATGAAAACACAAAAGACCCTGAATAGTCAAAACAATCTTAAGGAAAAAAAAAAATGGAGCCAGAGGAATCAAGCTCCCTGACTTCTGACTATTTTACTAAGCTGCAGTAATCAAGACAGTAGGATACTGGCACAAAAACAGAAATACAAATCAATGGGACAGAACAGAAAGCCCAGATATAAATCCATAAACCTATGGTCACCTTATCTTTAATGAAGAAGGCAAGAATATACAATGTGGAAAAGATAGTCTCTTCAACAACTGGCACTGAGAAAACTAGACAGCTACGTGTAAAAGAATGAAATTGGAACAATTCCTAACACCAAACACAAACTCAAAAGGGACTAAAGACCTAAAGGTAAGGCTGGACATAATAAAACTCTCAGAGGAAAACATAGGCAGAACATTCTTAGATATAAATCATACAAGATCCTTTCTACACACGTTTTAGAGAAATGAAAATAATAACAAAAATGAACAAATGTGACCTAATTAAGCTAAAAATCTATTGCACAGCAAAATCCCCTTCATGGATCACTGCCTTGGTTGTGGTGAAGGGGCTGTGTAACTCAATGAACTATGAGCCATGCTCTGTAGGGCCACCCAAGACGGATGCATCATAGTGAAGACTTCTGACAAAATGTGGTCCACTGGAGAAGGGAATGGCAAACCACTGCAGTATCCTTGCTGCGAGAACCCCAAGAACAGTAAAAAAAAAAAAAAAAAAAGGCAAAAAGATATGACTCTAAAAGATGAGCCTGGCAGGTTAGAAGATGTCCAACGTGCTACTGGGCAAGAGCAGAGGGCAATTACTAATAGCTCCAGAAAGAATGAAGCAGCTGGGCCAAAACAGAAACAATGCCCAGTTGCAGCTGTGTCTAGTGGTGAAAATAAAGTCCGATGCTATAAACAATAATATTTTTCTTAGGAATCTGGAGTGTTAGGTCCATGAATCAAGGTAAATTTAACATGGTCAAACAGGTTACAACAAGAGTAAACGTCGACATCTTAGGAATCAGTGAACTAAAATGGATGGAAATGGGTAAATTCAATTCAGATGACCATTGTTATCTACTGGACTTTCCTGGTAGCTCAGCTAGTAAAGAATCCACCTGCAATACAGGAGACCCTGGTTCAATTCCTGGGTCAGGAAGGTCCCCTGGAGAAGGGATAGGCTACCCACTCCAGTAATCTTAGGCTTCCCTGATGATTCAGCTAGTAAAAAATCTGACTCCAGTGTGGGAGACCTGGGTTTGATCCCTGGGTTGGGAAGATCCCCTGGAGAAGGAAACAACTACCCACTCCAGTATTCTGACCTGGAGAATTCCATGGACTTTTCCATGGAGCCACAAAGAGTCAGACATGACTGACTGACTTTCACTTTTCATTGTATCTACTACCGTGGGCAAGAATCCCATAGAAGAAATTAAGCAACATGCATAATCAACAAAAGAGTCCAAAATGCAGTACTGGGGTGCAGTCTCAAAAATGACAGAGTGGTCCCGGTTCTCCAAGTCAAACCATTCAACATCACAGTAATCGAAGTCTATGCACCAACCACTGATGCCAGAGAAGCTGAAGCTGAATGGTTCCATGAAGACCTATAAAACCTTCTATAACTAACCCCCCCTCAGAAAAAAAAAAAAAAAAAAGATGTCCTTTCCATCATACAGGACTAGAATGCAAAAGTAGGAAGTCAAGAGTTACCTAGAGTAACAGGCAAGTTTGGCCTTAGAGTACAAAATGAAGCAGGTCAAAGGCCAAAAGAATTTTGCCAAGAGAATGCACTGGTCATAACAAACACCCTTTTCCAACAACACAAGAGACAACTCTACACATGGACCTCACCAAATGGTCAATACCAAAATAAGATTGATTGTATTCTTTGCTGTCAAAGATGCAGAAGCTCTATGCAGTCAGCAAAAGAAAACTGGGAACCAACTGTGGCTTACATTATCGGCTCCTAGTTGAAAAATTCAGGCTTAAACTAAAGAAACTGGGTACAACCACTAGGTCATTCAGGTAAGATCTTAATTAAATACCTTATGATTATACAGTGGAAGTGACAAATAGATTCAAAGGATTGGATTTGGTATACAGAGTGCCTGAAGAACTATGGACAGAGGTTAAGCACACTGTACCATCCCAAAGAAAAAGAAATGCAAGAATGTGGAGTGGTTGTCTAGGGAGGCTTTGCAAACAGCTGAGAAAAGAAGAGATGTGAAAGGCAAGGGAGAAAGGGAAAGATATACCCAACTGCATACAGAGTTCCAGAGAATAGCAAGGAGAGATAAGAAGGCTTTCTTCAATGAACAATGCCAAGAAGTAGAGGAAAACAATAGAATGGGAAAGACTAGAGATTTCAAGAAAACTGGAGATATCAAACGGACATTTCATGCAAGGATAGGCATGATAAAGGATAGAAACAGCAAGGATGCAACAGAGGCAGAAGAGATTAAGAGGAGGTGGCAAGAATACACAGAAGAACTATTTTAAAAGATCTAATGACCAGGAAAACCACAATGGTATGGTCACTCACCTATAGCCAAGACACCCTGGACTGTGAAGTCCAGTGGGCCTTAGAAAGCATTACTATCAACAAAGCTAGTGGAGGTGATCGAATTCCAGCTGAGCTATTTAAAATCCTAGAGATGATGCTATTAGCAACTCTGGAAAACCAAGCAGTGGCCACAGGACTGGAAGAGGTCAGCTTTTTTTCCAATCCCAAAAAAGTGCAATGTCAAAGAATGCTCAAACTACCACACAATTGTGTTTATTTCACATGCTGATAAAGTTATGCTCAAAAACCTTCAAACTAGGCTTCAGCAAACTTGAATCGAGAACTTTCCAGATGTACAAGCTGGATTTAGAAAAGGCAGAGGAACCAGAGATCAAATTGCCAATATCCGTTGGATCATAGAAAAAGCAAGGGAATTCCAGAAAAACATCTATTTCTGTTTCATTGGCTATGCTAAAGCCTTTGAGTGTGTGGATCACAAAAACTGTGGAAAATTCTTCCAGAGATGAGAATACCAGACTATCTCGCCTGTCTCCTGAGAAACCTGTATGGGGGTCAAGAAGCAACAGTTAGAACTGGATATGGAATAACGGACTGGTTCAAAATTGGGAAAGGAATACGTCAAGGCTGTATATTGTCACAGCTCATGTGATAAAGAATCCGCCTGCAATGCAGGAGACCCTAGTTCAATTCCTGGGTCGGGAAGATCCCCTGAAGAAGGGATAGGCTATCCACACCAGTATTCTTGGGCTTCCCTTGTGGCTCAGCTGGTAAAGAATCCGCCTGCAATGTGGAAGACCTGGATTCAATCCCTAAGTTGGGAAGATCCCCTAGAGAAGGGAAAGGCTATTCACTCCAGTATCCTGGCCTGGAGAAGTCCCATAGACTGTACAGTCCATGGGGTCACAAAGAGTCGGACACAACTGAGTGACCTTCACTTCCACACTTTCACATATGTAGAGTACTTCGTGCAAAATGTTGATCTGGATGAGTTGCAACCTGGAATCAAGATTGCCAGGAGAAATATCAACAACCTCAGATATGCAGATGATGCCACTCTAATGGCAGAAAGTGAAGAGGAACTAAATAACCCCTTGAAAAGAGTGAAAGAGGAGAGTTAAAAAAAAACTGGTTTGAAACTCAACATTAAAAAACTAAGATCATGGCATCTGGTCTCATCACTTCATGGCAAATAGATGCGAAAAAGTGCAAGCAGTGACTGATTTTCTGTTCTTGGGCTTCAAAATAACTGCAGATGGTTACAGCTGCAATGAAATTAGAAGACTCTTGCCACTTTCCAGGAAAGGTGTGACAAACCTAGATAGTGTATCAAAAAGCAAAAGCACCACTTTACTGACAAAGTCTGTTTAGTCAAGTCTATGGTCTTTACAGTAGTCATGTATGGATGTGAGAGTTGGATTATAAAGAAGGGTGCCAAAGAATTGATGCTTTTGAATTGTGGTGCTGGAGAAAACTCTTGAAAGAGTCCTTTGGAAATCAAGGAGATCAAACCAGTCAATCCTAAAGGAAACCAACCCTGAATATTCGTTGGAAGGACTGATGCTGAAGCTGAAGTTCCAATACTTTGGCCACCTGATATGAACAGCTGCCTCACTGAAAAAAACCCTGATGCTGGGAAGACTGAAGGCAGAAGGATAAGGGTGTGGTAGAGGATGATGTAGTTGGATAGCATCACCCACTCAGTGGACATTGGGCAAACTCTGGGAGATAGTGACGGACAGGGAAGTCTGATGTGCTGAAGTCCATGGGGTTGCAAAGAATCAGACACGGCCGAGCAACTGAACAACACAACAACAACAAAAATAAACAAATGGTACCTAATTAAACTTAGATGCTTTTGCACAGCAAAGGAAACCATAAACAAAATGAGAAGATAATCCACAGAATAGAAGAAAATATTGGCCAATTAAGAAACTGATAAAGGATTAATATCCAAAATATACAAGCAGCTCATACAACTCAACATAAAAAACAAACAACCCAATCAAAAATGGATGGAAGACCTAAATAGACATTTCTCCAAAGAAGAAACACTGATGAGCAACAAGTACGTGAATAGATGCCCAACATCATCAATTATTAGATAAATGCAATTCAAAACTACAATGAGGCATTACCTTACACCAGTCAAAATGGCCACCAGAAAATCCACAAACAATAAATGCTGCAGAGGGTATGGAGAAAAGGAACAATTTTACATCATTGGTGGGAATGTAAATTGCTACATCCATTATGGAGAACATTACAGAGGTTCCTTAAAAAAATAATAATAGAGCTACCATATGACCTAGCAATCCCACTCCTGGGCATGCATCTGGAGAAAAACATGGTTCAAAAGGATATAAGCACTGCAGGGCTCACTGAAGCACTGTTTACAACAGCCAAGACATGGAAGCAACCTAGATGTCCACTGACAGAGGAATGGATGAAGAAGATCCAGTACATATAACAAGGAAATATTACTCAGACATAAAAGAGAATGAAATTATTCCATCTGCAGAAACATGGATGGATCTAGAGATTGTCATAGTAAGTGAAGTCAATCAGAGATGGGGAAATATTGTATGACATCCCTTATATGTGGACTCTAAAAAGAAATTATACAAAGGAACTTATTTACAAAAGAGAAACAGACTTAGAAAATGAACATATGGCTGCCAAGGGGAAGAACTGGGAAAAGCGATGGTTAGGGAGTTTGAGATCGACATGTACACACTGCTATATTTTAGATGAATAAAATATCTGGTGTATTTTACAAGGTCCTACAGTATAGCACATGGAACTCTGTTCAACATTATGTGGCAGCCTGGATGGGAGGAGGGTTTGGAGGAGAATGGATACATGTATATGTATGGCTATATCCCTTTGCTGTCCACCTGAAACAATCATAATATCATTAATTGGCTAAACTCCAATATAAAAAGGTTAAAAAATAAAAAAAATAATAAAAACTATACTCCAATATAAAATACATTTTTTAAAAAAATGAAATAAAATAATGGGACTTCCCTGGTGGTCCATTGATAAAGAATGCAGGGAACACAGGTTTAATCCCTGGTTCAAACTTAAGATCCCACATGCTGTGGGGCAACTAAACCTGTGTACCACAACTACCGAGCTTGCAACTAGTAGAGGTGGTGAGGTGCAACTACCGAGCTCTCATTGAGCAACTACTGAAGCCCACACACCCAAAAGACTGTGCTCCACAACAAGAGAAGCCACTGCAGTGAGAAGCCCATATAGCACAACCAGAGACTAGTCCCCACTTGCCAAAACTAGAGAAAGCCCGTGCAGTAGTGAAGAGCCCACGCATCACAACAAAGACCCCAGGACAGCCGAAATAAATTAAAAATAATAATAACTTTTAAAATCCAAAAAACACAACAGGAGAAAATATTTGCAAACAAAGCAACTGACAAAGGATTACTCTCCAAGAGATACAAGCAGCTTATGCAACTCAGTATTAGAAAGAAATAAAGAACTCAATCAAAAAATGGGTGAAAGATCTAAACAGATACTTCTCCAAATAAGACACAGACTGCCAAGAAACACATGAGAAGATACTCATCATTGTTCATTATCAGAGACATGCAAATCAAAACTACAGTGAGTATCACCTCACACTGGTCAGAACGGCCATCATCAAAAATCTACAAACAATAAATGTAAGGAGGATGTGGAGAGAAGGGAATCCTCTTGCACTGTTGGTGGCAATGTAAATTGATACAGCCACTATGGAGAACACTATGGAATCTCCTAAAAACTTAAAAATAAAACCACCATATGACCCATCAATCCCACTACTGGGCATATGCACTGAGAAAATCCTAATTCAAAATGACACATATTCCCCAATGTTCACTATAGCACTGTTTATAATAGCCATGGAAGCAACCTAAATGTCCACTGACAGATGAATGAACAAAGAAGATGTGGTATATACAAACAATGGAATATGACTCCACCATAAAAAGAAATTGGGTCATTTATAGTCATGTGGATGAACCTAGAGCCTGTCATACAAAGTGAAGTAAGTCAGTACTAGTGAGACAGGCAAATCTAGAGCCTATTATACAGAGTGAAGTCAGTCAGAAAGAGAAATAAAAATGTCATATACTAACACATATATATGGAATCTAGAAAGATGGTACTGATGAATTTATTTGCAAGGCGGCAATGGACAAACAGACTTAGAGAACAGACTTATGGACATGGGAGGAGGGAAGGAAGGAGAGAGTAACATGGAAACTTACAATACCATATGTAAAACATATCACCAATGTGAATTTGCTGTATGACTCAGGGAACTCAAACACGGGTTCTGTGACTCTAGAAGAGTGGGATGGGGAGGGAGATGAGAAGGAGGTTCAAGAGAGAGGGGACATGGGTGTACCTATGACTGATTCTTGTTAATGTTTGAGAGAAAATAACAAAATTCTGTAGAGCATTATCCTTCAATTAAAAATAAATAAATTTAAAAAAGGAAAAATATCATATATTAATGCATATATGGAATAGAAAAAAATGGTACTGATGAACCTATTTGTAGGGCAGGAATAGAGACACAGACTAAGAGAATGGACTTTTGGACACACAGGGGAAGGAGAGGGTGGGACAAACAGAGAGTAACTTTGACATAATATACTGTGCTGTGCTTAGTTGCTCAGTCATGTCTGACTCTTTGCAACCCTATGGAGTATAGCCTGCCAGGCTCCTGTGTCCATGGGGATTCTCCAGGCAAGAATACTGGAGTGGATTGCCATGTCCTCCTCCATGGGATCTTCCCAATCCAGGGATCAAACCCAGGTCTCCTGCATTGCAGGTGGATTCTTTACCAGCTGAACTGCCAAGTAAGCCCATGAATACTGGAGTGGGTAGCCTATCCCTTCTCCAGGGGATCTTCCTGACCTAGGAATCGAACCAGGGTCTCTTGCATTGCAGATGGATTCTTTACCAGCTGAGCTATCAGAGAAGCCCAACATAATACTCTACCATGTGTAACATAGACAGCTATTGTGAAACTGCTGTATAGCACAAGGAACTCAGCTTGGTGATCTGTGATGACCTAGAGGGGTGGGATGAGGTGAGTGGAGGGAGGGAGGCTCAAGAAGTAGAGGATATATGTATGTATATAGTTCATTCATGTTACTGTACAGCAGAAACTAACACAACATTGTAAAGTAATTAAACTCCTATTAAAACACATAAATAAAAATAATAATAGTAAAACAAGCATTTGTATACCACACAGGGATGCTAATTGTCCAGATTTAATGAATGTTATTATATCATAGTTGCTTTAGGTATTTTTAAGAAATATGTATATCCTGTTAAAAAAAAGAAAATACTAGCAAACCAAATCCAACAATACATTAAAAGGATGATTAAGTAGGGTTTATCCCAGGGATTCTTTAATATATGCAAATCAATCAATGCAATATACCACATTAACAAAATGAAGAACAAAAACTGTATGATAATCTCATCAGATACAGAAAAAGCTTTTGACAAAATTCAACATCCATTTATGATAAAAAAAAATCCTTGCATAAAATGAGCAAAGAAGGAATCTACCTCAATATAATAAATGACATATGACAAACCCACAGCTAACATCATTCTGAATGGTGAAAATCTGAAAGCATTTCATTGAAGGTCAAGAACAAGACAAGAATATCCATTCTCATCACTTTTATTCAACATTTTAGAAAGTCCTAGCCCAGGCAATCAGAGAAGTAAAAGAAATAAAAGGAATCCAAATTGGAAAAGAAAACTGTCACTGTGCACAAATGACATGAG
Organism: Antilocapra americana; assembly: GCA_007570785.1. NCBI lineage: Eukaryota > Metazoa > Chordata > Mammalia > Artiodactyla > Antilocapridae > Antilocapra > Antilocapra americana. Next base: position 4,363,103 of record ML663041.1, read on the forward strand.
AGCACATATTGAAAATCCTAAAAATGCTATCAGAAAACTACTAAAGGTCAATAATGAATTCAGTAAAGTTATAGGATAAAATTTAATATAGAACATAGAAATCTCTCACATTTGTATACACTAACAGTGAAAAATCAGAAAAAGAAATTAAGGAAACTATCCCATTTATCGTTGCATCAAAGAGAGTAAAATGCCTAGGAACAAACCTACCTTAGAAAGCAAAAGACGTGTACTCCAAAAACTATAAGAGGCTGATGAAAAAAGATTGTAATTTAAATGGGAAAAAACAAACAAACAAACATGTTCTTGCATAGGAAGAATCAAAATGACGGTACTACTCAAGGCAATCTACAGATTCAATGCAATCCCCATCAAATTACCAATGGCACTTTTCAAAAAAATAGAATAAAATTTTAAAATTTGTGTGGACAACAAAGGAAACTATAAGCAAGGTGAAAAGACAGCCTTCAGAATGGGAGAAAATAATAGCCAATGAAGCAACGGACAAACAATTAATCTCAAAAATATACAAGCAACTCCTGCAGCTCCATTCTAGAAAAATAAACAACCCAATCAAAAAGTGGGCCAAAGAACTTAACAGACATTTCTCCAAAGAAGACATACAAATGGCTAACAAACACATGAAAAGATGTTCAACATCACTCATTATCAGAGAAATGCAAATGAAAACCACAATGAGGTATCACTTTACACCAGTCAGAATGGCTGTAATCCAAAAATCTACAAGCAATAAATGCTGGAGAGGATGTGGAGAAAAGAGAACTCTCTTACACTGTTGGTGGGAATGCAAACTAGTACAGCCACTATGGAAAACAGTGTGGAGGTTCCTTAAAAAGCTGCAAATCGTCCTGCCATATGACCCAGCAATCCCACTGCTAGGCATATACACCGAGGAAACCAGAATTGAAAGAGCCACGTGTACCCCAATGTTCATCGCTGCATTGTTTACAATAGCCAGGACATGGAAGCAACCTAGATGCCCATCAACTGACGAATGGATAAGAAAGCTGTGGTACTTATACACAATGGAATATTATTCAGCATTAAAAAAAAAAATTCATTTGAAGCAGTTCTACTCAGATGGACGAAACCGGAGCCCATTATCCAGAGTGAAGTAAGCCAGAAGCAAAAACAACAATACAGTATATTAACACATATATATGGAATTTAGAAAGATGGTAACGAGAACCCATCATGCAAGACAGCAAAAGGAACGCAGATGTATAGAATAGACTCGTGGACTCGGTGGATGAGGGTAAGGGTGGGATGATATGCGAAAATGACATTGAAACATGTTAATTATCATATGTCTAATCAATCGCCAGCCCAGGATTGATGCTCGGGGCTGGTGCATCGAGATTTCCCAGGGGGAGGGAGGAGGGAGGGAGGAGGGAGGGGGGTTCTGGAGGGTGCGCATTTTTTAACCCATGGTGATATCATGGCATTGTATGGCAAAAACAATAAAAGGGAAAAAAATAAAGAAAGAAAGAACCATTTAATCCAATCAGAAATGAAAACTTTAATTATGCTTTTTAGAAAAACATGAAAATATTAAAAGGATAATACATTTAAAAAAAAAATTTGTGCGGAAACACAAAAGACCCTGAGTAGTCAAAGAAATTTAAGAAAGAAAAATGGAGCTGGCCGAACTTCAGATTATATTAGGAAGCTCTAGTCATCAAGACAGTATGGTCCTGGCACAAAAACACAAATGAAGACCAATGAAACAAGATAGAAAGCCCAGAGATAAACCCATGCATCTGTGGGTACCTTATTTTTGACAAAGGAGGCAAGAATATACAATGGGACATTCTTCAATATGTGCTGCTGGGAAAACTGGACAGCTACGTGTAGAAGAATGAAATTAGAACACTCTCTAACACCCTACACAGAGATAAACTCAAAATGGATTAAAGAGCTAAATGTAAGACCAGAAACTATAAAACTCTTAGAGAAAAACATAGACAGAACACTTTATGACATAAATCACAGCAAGATCCTCTATGACCAACCTCCCAGAGTAATGGAAATAAAAACAAAAATAAACAAGTGGGACCTAATTAAACTTAAAAGCTTCTGCACAGCAAAGGAAACTATAAACAAGATGAAAAGACATAGCAAATGATATAACTGACACAGGATTACTTTCAAAAATATACAAGCAGATCATTCAACTCAATACCAGAAAAACAACCCAATCAAAAAGTGGGCAAAAGACCTAAACAGACATTTTTCCCAAGAAGATATACAGATGGCTAATAAATACATGAAAAGATGCTCAACATCGCTCATTATTAGGGAAATGCAAATCAAAACAACAATGACATATCACCTCATACCAGTCAGAATTGCCATTATCAAAAAATCTGCAAGCAAAAAATGCTGGAGAAGGTGTGGAGAAAAGGGAACCCTCTTGCACTATTGATAAGTATGTAAATTATACAGACACTATGGAGAACAGTATGGAGATTTCTTACAAAACTAGAAATAAAACCATCATATAACCCAGCAATCCCACTACTAGGCATATACCCTGAGGAAACCAAAACTGAAAAAAGACAACTGTACCCCAATGTTCATTGCAGCTCTAGATTCAATAACTAGGACATGGAAGCAAATGAGATGTCCATTGACAAATGAATGGATAAAGAAGCTGTGGCACATATACAATGGAGGATTACTCAGCCATAAAAAGGAACACATTTGAGTCATTCCCAATGAAGTGGATGAACCTAGAGTCTATTATACAGACTGAAGTAAATCAGAAAGTGAAAAACAAATATCGGATACTAAGGCATATATATGGAGTCTAAAAAGTTGGTACTGATGGACCTATTTGCAGAGCAGCAGTGGAGACACAGACATTGAGAACACACTTATGGACAGGGCTGGGGGGTGGGGGAGGAAGGAGAGTGTAGGAGGTATGGAGAGAGTAACATGGAAATATACACTATCATACGTAAAATAGATAGCCAATGGGAATTTGCTGTGTGACTCAGGGAACTTAAACCAGGGCTTGGTAACAACCTAGAGGTGTGGGATGGGAAGGGAGGTGTGAGGAATATTCAAGTTGAACGACCATGGGTAAACCTATGGCTGATTCATGTTGATGTTTGGTAGAAACCAACACAATACTATATTAAAAATAAATAACTTTTTAAAAAAAGAGTAAAATGCCTAGGAACAAACCTACCTAAGGAGGCAAAAGACCTGTACTCTGAAAACTATAAGACACTGATGGAAACAATCGAAATTGAAACAGATGGGAAAAAACATGTTCTTGCATAGATGGACTAAAAATTACCATACTACCCAAGGCAATCTACAGATTCAATGCAATGCCCATCAAAGTACCAATGGAATTTTTCACAAAACACAGAACAAAAATTTTTTAATTTGTATGGAAACATAAAAGAACTTGAGTAGTCAAAGCAATCTTAAGAAAGAGAAATAGAGCTGAAGGAATCACGCTCCCTAACTTCAGACTACATACACTACAAAGCTATAGTAATCAAGACAGTAGGGTACTGGCACAAAAACAGAAATACAGATCAAAGACATAGGATAGAAAGTCAAAAATAAACCCATGCACCTATGGTCACCTTGTCTTTGACAAAGTAGGCAAAAATATACATTGTAGAAAAGACAGACGCTTCATTCATTAAGGGATGCTGGGAAAACTGGACAGCTACATGTAAAATAACGAAATTAGAACACTTCCTAGTATAAGACACAAAAATAAATTCAAAGCAGATTAAAGACCTAAAATGTAAAGCCAGTTATTATAAAATTCTTAGAAGCAAACATAGGCAGAAACTATGACATAAATCACAGCAATTTTTTTTGGATCCACCTCTCAGAGTAATGAAAATAAAACAAAAATAAACAAATTGGATCTAATTAAACTTAAACACTTTTACATAGCAAAGAAACCACAAAGCTGAAAGACAACCCACATAATGAGAGAAAATATTTGCAAATGAAGCAAACAGTAGGCGATTTATCTTCAAAATATACAAACAGCTCAAGCAGTTCCATGTCAAAAAACAAACAAGCAACCTAATCAAAAAATTGGCATGTCTAAATAGACATTTCTAAAAGGAAGATATACAGATGGCCAAAAAGCACATGAAAAGATCCTCAACATCCCAAATCATTAGATAAATGCAATTCAAAACTAAAATGAAGTATCATTTCACACCAGTCAGAATTATCATCTTCAAAATGTCCACAAATTGTAAATACTGAAGAGGATGTTGGATAAAAGGGAACCCTCCCACAATGTTGGCAGAAATGTAAGTTGGCACATCCACTATGGAGAACAGTAAGGGGGTTTCTTAAAAAACTAAAAAGAGAGCTACCATATGACCCAGGAATCCCATTCCTATACATGTATCTAGAAAATAAACATAATTAGAAAAGACACATATATCCTAATGTTCACTATAGCACTATTAACAACAGTTAATTTCCTAAATCTCCATTCACAGAAGAATGGGTATATATGTGGTACATATATACAATAGAATATTACTCAACCATACAAAAAGAATGAATTAATGCCATTTGCAGCAACTTGGATGAACCTAGAGATTATCACACTAAGCGAAGTCAAAGACAAATATTATATGATATCACTTAAATGTAGAATCTTAAAAAAAAGATACCAATGAACTTTTTACAAAATGGTAAGTCCCTTGGACTGCAGGGAGATCCAACCAGTCCATCCTAAAGGAGATCAGTCCTGGGTGTTCACTGGAAGGACTGATGTTGAAGCTGAAACTCCAAAACTTTGGCCACCTCATGCAAAGAGTTGACTCATTGGAAAAGACCCTGATGCTGGGAAAGATTGAGGGTAGGAGGAAAAGGGGACGACAGAGGATGAGATGGTTGGATGGCATCATCAACTCAATGGACATGAGTTTGTGTAAACTCCAGGAGTTGGTGATGAACGGGGAGGCCTGGTGTGCTGAGGTTCATGGGGTCGCAGAGTCAGACATAACTGAGCAACTGAACTGAACAGAGTCATAGAGAGGCCTGGTGTGCTGTGATTCGTGGGGTTGCAAAGAGTCAGATATGACTGAGTGACTGAACTAAACTGATATATGAAAAGATTCTGAAAAAGAATGGATATATGCATATGGACAATTAAACCACTGCTGTACACCTGAAAGTAACACAAGTGTAAATCAGTATATTCCAATATAAAATAAAAAAAAATTAACAGCAACAACAAAGGGAACACTCATACGTTGTTGGTGAGAAAGTAAATGGGGCAGTCACTGTGCAAAATAATATGGAGATTTTTTTTAAAAATTAAAAAAAATACCCTATCATATAGCCCAGTATTTCCACTTTTGGTTATCTATCCAAGAAATACGGAAACACTAACTCGTAAAAATACATGCACTCCATGTTCATGGCAGCATTATTTACAATAGGCACGATTAGGAAGCAACATAGTCATCCATCAACAGACGAATGGTTAAAAAAGATGATACACACAGAGACACACAATGGAATACCACTCAGTCAAAAAAAATAACGAAAATTTACCATTTGGAACACCATGCAGGATTTGGAGGATATTACACAAAATGAAATAAGTTAGAGAAAGACAAATACTGCATGATATCACTTCTATGCAAAATCTAAAAACTGTAACAAACTGGTGAATATAATAAAAAAGAAGTAGACTCACAGATACAGAAAATACACTAGTGGTTACTAGTAGGGACAGAAAAGGAGGGAGGTGGCAATTTAGGAATACCAGCTTAAGAGGTACAAACTAATATGTATAAAACAAATTATAAAGATATACTCTATAAAAGGGAATATAGTCATTATATTATAATAACTGTAAGTGGAGTATAGCCTTTAAAATTGTCAATCATTATTTTATATACCTATAACTTCAATATGGTATAGCAACTATGTTGTTGTTTGGTCATTAAGTTGTATTTGATTCTTTTGGGACCCCATGGACTGCAGCCTGCCAGGTTCCTCTGTCCATGGGATTTCCCAGGCAAAAATACTGGAGTGGCTTGCCATTTCCTTCACCAGGGGGTCGTCTCAACCCAGGGATCAAATTTGTTTCTCCTGCATTGGCAGGCAGAGCCACCAGGGAAGCCATTATACTTCAATTAAAAATAACAAGAACATCAATATTCTAGACTGGTACTGCTCCATCAGCCTGGGTATAGGAAGAGAAGATGGTGAAGAGCAAAGCTAGAGCGAACCATGATGTGTATGCAGCATTAGTGCGAATTTAGACTTAAAGCCACTATGATATGGGTAAGTCTGTCATGGCATATTTAACTTCTGACACATGCTCTAACCAAGATTTAAGATTCTTATGACAGAGCATTCTCGAGCACAGAAACAGATAATTGTTTAACCAAAAAAAAAAAACCCCAAACAAACCAAAATCCAGGAAAACAAAAAACTGGGGGGAAAATGACTCAAACTTCATTACAATATATAAAATTTATCCAACTATATAATTTTTAAAGTATCACCTTCTTTCTTCAAGGTCTTGTTTAACCTTGCAGCTCTTCCAAGCACTGCTCTAAAGTCCTCATAATACCTCAAGTACAAAGCTTGCTTGAGTAGAACCCTTGGGGTCAACTCAGCAAATTCTTCACAATCTCTATTGTATGTATGTTAGAGAGATTATTTATATTGATTTCACCTTTAAAAAAAAAATCAGTGAATGTTAAAATTGATCAAGGAAGCCTTCCACTGGGACAGTGGTTTTTGAAAAACACACAGACAGATTTAGACAATAAGAAATTGTAAAGTGAGTAGTGTGTGTGCATGCATAAAATTTGCTTGGACTTCCTTCATAGCTAAGTCAGTAAAGGATCTGCCTGCAATGCAGGAGACCAGGATTCAATCCCTGGGTCAGGAAGATCCTCTGGAGAAGGAAATGGCAGCCCACTCCAGTACTCTTGCCTGGAGAATTCCAAGGACAGAGGAGCCTGGCAGGCTACAGCCCATGGGCTCGCAAGAGTTAGACATGACTTAGTGACTAAACCATCACCAACATTTCTAAAAATTACATATTTTAACAAATTTTCTGAAAATAAGGAATCCATTATTTTTCGACTTATATTGTATAATCAAAATGGTTCTGTTTACCATAGAATTATTTTTCCTCTCTAAGGAAATTAAGTACAATTCCTGGCTTCACCCAAAGTTTTAAGGTTCCACTAATTCATTCACATCTGCTCATGATGTTCCAGTCCTTTAGGATTCAGTGCACAGACTGAAAAGAATCTTTACTTTAAAAAGCAGGTCAACCAGGTAAATTCCAAAGTGAATTTACCTTAGAGGCTTTTCAGAGTACTCTGGGCAGAACTTGGTGGTGATGCCAGGTGTTAGCTAACCCAAGGCATAGAGATAATTTGGGGGATTCAGCTTCCTGTTATCTTGGACTGAGAAAAGCAATTTATGTCCTCAGAAGTCATCTAAAATAGTATGAAATTTCTGTAATTAATTTTCAAGATGGGATATACCTGTTAATTCACACACTTCCTTTTCTTTACTCCTGAATGTAGTCTTCTGGCTATTTTTCTGCTACCTGCTCAATCTGCAAGTATCTTACATGTGACCTTAGGGTGCATGTCAACTTGGGCTTTAAGGAAAAATATAGCTATCTACTTCACGGGTGAAAAATATATTACCTTAATCACTAGCATCAGTGCTCTGCTAAAGGATAGGCAAGTCTTTGTATTGTAATTTTCCAAGTCTTTTTTGTGGAAATAGAGTGCAGAGGGCATTATCCTTCCAGAATACATGGGAACAAGCAGACAGACAAACCACTCTGATTAACAAGTTAAAAGGAAGAACTTCCCTGGTGGTCCAGTGGTTGAGAGTCCACCTTTCAGTGCGTGGGTTTGAGCCCTGCTTAGGGAACAGGGATCCCACATGCTACAGGGCAACTAAGCCCACAAAGAAGAGCCCATATGTCACAATTAAGACCCAACACAACCAAAACATTAGTTAATTAAGTGGTGGTTTAGTTGCTAAGTCATGTCCGACTCTTGTGACCCCATGGACTGTAGCCTGCCAGGTTCCTCTGTCCCTGGGATACTCCAGGCTAGAATACTGGAATGGGTTGTCATTTCCTTCTCCAAATTAATTAATTAAATTAATTAATACTTTTAAAACAACTATTTTTAAAAGAAGACATTAAAAGGAGAGGGAAAGGTAGGCAAAGGGTATTGAGCAACAGGTTGGCAGAGAGATTGCCAGTGAGAAATTTCCAGGAACAATGGTATGCAAGGATGCCCACTACCAACCAGTACTAAGACTCAAAATTTAGTTAGAATGGGGAGAAGGAGATCAAGATAGCAGAGTAGAAAGATATGGAACCCACCTCCCTCTACAAACATCAAAATCTCATCTACATGTGGAAAAAATCCCACAAAATACCAAGTGAAAACTGGCAGAAGAGCGCTTATACAACCAAAACTGCAAGAAATTTCCCTACGTAACTGTATAAGATGAAAGGAAAGAAAAATAAAAGAAGGGATCAGGCTGAAACCTATGCCTCTTGGAGGGAGCTGTGAAAGAGGAAAGGGTCCCTCAACCTGGGAACCTCTGCTGGCTCAGAGGTATGCTGGATCATATGGAAAGATGGAGTGGCTTAGAATTTGCTCAAGAGGAGGGTATGAGGAGGGTATAGGGAGCTGCCAGGCAGTGTACAGAGGGATTGGCACAGATGATCCCTGCCATGTCACTGCATTTCCCAGCCCATGAGGCATTCCTACTAGTGGGTGCAGTGGGTGGGCAGCAAAACTCATGCTTCAGTGGATAGATTCAGCTAGAGGCCTTGGTTGGTTTTGTGGCGACAGCCTAGACTATAGTCTGTGCTGCAATTATGGGTGCACACAGGATGGAGGGCAGGTCTGCCATAGTAGTTCATTATCAGCATGCTCATGGTGGGACACAGCGTTGGTCATGCTGGGCTTTTGGAGCATGTATGTCCCAGAGCAGGACAGATGTTCTAGCCTTACATGTAGGATCAAAAATAGAATATAAATAAACTTATTTACAAAACAGATTCACAGACATAGTAAAAAAGAAATTACAGTTATCAAAGGGGAATGGAGGGAGAGATAAATTAGGAGTTTGGGATTAACACAAACACACTACTATGTATAAAGCAGGTAAATGACAAGGGCCTACTGATAACACAAGGAACTATATTCAATATATTTTAATAAACTATCATGGAAAAGTATCTTAAAAAAGAATATATATGCATACATAACTAAATCACTTTGCTGCACAGCAGAAACTAATAGCACATTGTAAACCAACTATATTTCAATTAAAATAAAAAAGGGAATTATGGCTGAAAACTTCCCAAACCTAAAGAAGGAAACACATATCCAGGAACAGGAAGCAAAGATGGTCCCAAACAAGATGAACTGGAACAGCAGACATTCCATAAATAAAATGTCAACTGCTAAAGAGAGGGACTTGCCTGGTAGTTCAGTGGTAAAGAATCTGCCTGCCAATGCAGGGGACACAGGTTCAATCCCTGGTCCAAGAAGATTCCACATGCTGTGGGGCTACTAAGCCTATGTGCCACAGCTACTGAGCCTGTGCTCTAGAGCCCAAGGGTTGCAACTAATGAGCCTGCATGCCACGACTACTGAAGCCTGCACACTCTAGAGCCCACAGGCTGCAGTTACTGAAGCCTGCAGGCCAAGAGCCCAGACTCCATAAAGAGAGAATCAATGACAATAAGAAACCCACACACCACAATTAAGAATAGCCCCCACTCGCCCCAACCAGAGAAAGCCTGCAAGCAGCAAGGAAGAACCAGCACAGCTGACAATATATAAATAAATAAAGATAAAGAGAGGATTCCATATACAGCAAGAGTAGAACAAAGAGTCAATTACAGCTTCTGGTTCAAGATGGCAGAATAGAAGGACATGAACTAATCTCCCATGAGAGCACCAAAATTGAAATGAGCCGTTGAACCATCAACCAGAAGACACTGGGAACCACCAAAACAGAGAGACACACATGACCAAAGACAAAGGAAGAAGCCACAACAAGATGGTAGGAGTGGTACAAACATAATAAAATCAAATCCCATACCTGCTGGCTGGGCGACCCACCAAAACAAAAGCAAAGCAGAGACATTACTTTGCCAACAGGTCCATCTAGTCAAACCTATGATTTTTCCAGTAGTCATGTATGGATGTGAGAGTTGGACTATAAAGAAAGCTGAATGCTGAAGAACTGATGCTTTTGGACTATCATGTTGGAGAAGACTCTTCAGAGTTCCTTGGACTGCAAGGAAACCCAACTGTCAATCCTAAAGGAAATCAGTCTTGAATATTCATTGGAAGGACTGATGTTGAAGCTGAAACTCCAATATTTTGGCCACCTGATGCAAAGAACTGAATCATTGGAAAAAACCCTGATACTGGGAAAGATTGAAGGCAGGAGGAGAAGGGGACAACAGAGGATGAGATGGTTGGATGGCATCACCGACTCAATGGACATGAGTTTGAGGTTTCAGGAATTGGTGATGGACAGGGAAGCTTGGCATGCTGCAGTCCATGGGGTCACAAGGAATTGGCAACAATAACTGAATGACTGAGCTGAATTGAACTGGGAGACCCACAAACTGGAAAACAATAATACCAAAGAAGTTCATTCACTGTTGTGAAGGTTTTGAGCCCTATATCAGGCTTCCCAGACTGGGGTCCAACAAAGTGAATGAGAATCCCTAGGGAATCTGACCTTGAAGGCCAGCAGAATTTGATTATAGGACTTATACAGGACTGGGGGAAACAGCATCTACTCTTGGAGGACACAAACAAGGTCTTGCATGCACCAAGACCCAGGGGAAAGGAGCAGTGACCCCACAGAAGACTGAACCAGACCTAAATGCTGGTGTTGGAGGCTCTCCTATAGAGGTATGGGTCAGCAGTGGCTTGCCACAGGGATGAGGGGCACTAACAGCAGCAGTCCTAGAAGGGGACCCTTGGAAAAAGTCCTCTTGGAGATCACCACTAACTCTACCATAGAGCCTGTAGACCCCAGTGTTGGGTCACCTTAGGCCAGACAACTAACAAGGAGAGAGCACAACCTCATCCATCAGCAAATAAGTCAATTAAAGCTTTACTGAGTAAGGCGCTGCCCACCAGAGCAAGACCCAGTTTTTCCCACTACCAGTCCCTCCCATCAGGAAGGTTACAAAATCTTCTTAGACTCCATCATAAGGAAGCGAGAAGAAGCAAGAAGAACCACAATCCCACAGCTAGAACAAAAACCACATTACAGAAAATTAATCAGGATGAAAAAGCAGAAAGTTATGTCGCAGATGAAGGGACAAGATAAAACCCTAGAAAAATAACTAAATGATGGTGACATAGGCAAACTTCCAGAAAAAGGATTCAGAATAATGATAGTGAAGGTGATCTAGGATCTTGGGAAAACAATGGAGAAGATGCAAGAAATGTTTACCAAAGACCTATAAGAACTAAAGAACAAACAAACAGATGAATAATTCACTAAAAGGAACCAATAGAATAACTGAGACAGAAGAATGGATAAATGGCCTGGAAGAAAAAATGGTGGAATTCACCGTCACAGAACAGAATATAGGAAAAAGAATGAAAACAAAAAATGAAGAAAGCCTAAGACAGACCTCTCGGACAACGTTAAACACATCAACATTCGCATTATAGGGCTCCCAGAAGGAGGAGAGAGAGAGAAAAAAGAAAATATTTGAAGAGATAATAGTTGAAAACTTCCCTAACATGGGAAAGGAAATAGTCAACTAAGCACAGAGAGTCCCAGGAAGGATAAACCCAAGGAGGAACACAAGACACATAGTAATCAAACTGACAAAAATTAAAGACAAAGATAAAATATTAGAAGCAACAAGGGGAAAATGACAAATAACATATAAGGGAACTTCCATCAGGCTATCAGCTGATTTCTCAACAGAAACTAAAAATCAGAAGGGAATGGCATGATACATTTAAAGTGATGAAAGAGAAGAATCTATAACCAAGAATACCTAGCAAGACTCTTGTTCAGATTTGACAGAAAAATCAAAAGCTTTACGGACAAGCAAAAGTTAAGAGAATTCAGCACCATCAAATCAGCTTTACACAAATGCTAAAGGGACTTCTCTAAACAGGAAACACAGAGAAGGAAAAGGCCTACAAAATAAATTCCAAACAAGTAAGAAAATGGTAACAGGATCATACATATCAATTATCTTAAATGTAAATGGATTAAATGCACCAACCAAAAGATATAGACTGGCTGGGCAGATGAAAACACATGTATGGATGTACTGCCACTTACCACATCATTCTACTTAATGCCCCCAAATTGTATGTAATTATTTTATATTGTTAGGTTAATCATGTTTCCACTATGGCTTGCAATTGTAATGACCTATTCTGATCTGGCTATTGATTGTGAAAACTGAAACATCTACTATTGTGACTTTTATTTAATGCAATAATTGTATCATGATTGGCAAACAGAAAAATAACAGAATTCTATATCACTAAAACTACCATTTAATGGAAAAATCTGTAATCATTTTTTTAAATCCAGATGCATATCAGAACTATCTTAGAAGCGTTTGAAAATACAAATGCCCAGGTAATTCTTTCGTTTTGCCAGAGCTCCAGATAGGTTTCTAATGAGCAGCCATGTTTAAAAACAACTGGACTATGTGAGGATCTTTTACTTTTATCTAGTTTGTTTCATTTTTTCTAGTTCATATTCAGTGCTCCCATTTCATTTAGCTTATGTTTTTCCATTTCTCCATCTCTTTTTTTTAAACGTTCTTTCTCAAGCCTACCAAGCATAGTGGAAAAGCTTTTGTATACATACATATATATATAGTATATATATTTTATAAAACTTAAGAATTTTTGCCCAGCTAAACAATTTATGACATTTTGATTCCACTTGTTAGACTTAGTATGAATGATAGATTTCTAATTTATATTTATTCAAAATTTTTATATAGTCCCATGTATTTTGGCATCAAATATTACTACAAAAAGTCTAGAAAGTTTATTAGTGATTAAAAAATATGAATGAATAAAAGCTATATATGACAAACCCACAGCAAACATTATCCTCAATGGTGAAAAACTGAAAGCATTTCCCCTAAAGTCAGGAACAAGACAATGCCCACTCTCACCACTACTGTTCAACATAGTTTTGGAAGTCCTGGCCACAGCAATCAGAGCAGAAAAAGAAATAAAAGGAGTCCAGATTGGAAAAGAAGAAGTAAAATTCTGTTTGCAGATGACATGATCCTCTACATAGAAATCCCTAAAGACTCCACCAGAAAAATACTAGAGCTAATCAATGAATATAGTAAAGTTGCAGGATATAAAATCAACACACATTTGCATTCCTATACACTAACAATGAGAAAAAAGAAAGAGAAATTAAGGAAACAATTCCATTCACCATCGAAACAAAAAGAATGAAATACTTAGGAGTATTTCTACCTAAAGAAACAAAAGACTTATATATAGAAAACTATAAAACACTGATGAAAGAAATCAAAGAGGACACAAATAGATGGAGAAATATACCGTGTTCATGGATTGGAGGAATCAATATAGTGAAAATGAGTATACTACCCAGAGCAACCTATAGATTCAATGCAATTCCTATCAAGCTACCAGAGGTCTTTTTCAGAGAATTAGAACTAATAATTTCACAATTTGTATGGAAATACAAAAAACCTTGTATAGCCAAAGCAATCTTGAGAAAGAAGAATGGAACTGGAGGAATCAACCTACCTGACTTTAGGCTATACTACAAATCCACAGTCATTAAGACAGTATGGTACTGGCACAAAGACAGAAATATAGATCAATGGAACAAAATAGAAAGCACAGAGGTAAATCCACACATCTATGGACACCTTATCTTTGACAAAGGAGGCAAGAATATACAATGGAGAAAAGAAAACCTCTTTAACAAGTGGTGCTGGGAAAACTGGATAGCCACTTGTAAAAGAATGAAACTAGAACACTTTCTAACACCATACACAAAAATAAACTCAAAATGGATCAAAGATCAAAACGTAAGACCAGAAACTATAAAACTCCTAGAGGAAAACATATGCAAAACACTCTCCAACATAAACCAAAGCAGGATCCTCTATGACCCACCTCCCAGAATATTGGCAATAAAAGCAAAAATAAACAAATGGGACCTAATTAAAATTAAAAGCTTCTGCACAACAAAGGAAACTAAAAGCAAGGTGAAAAGGCAGCCTTCAGAATGGGGGAAATTAATAGCAAATGAAGCAACGGACAAACAATTAATCTCAAAAATATACAAGCAACTCCTGCAACTCCATTCCAGAGAAATAAATGACCCAATCAAACAGTGGGCCAAAGAACTTAACAGACATTTCTCCAAAGAAGACATGAAAATGGCTAACAAACACATGAAAAGATGTTCAACATCACTCATTATCAGAGAAAGGCAAATCAAAATCAAAATGAGGTATAATATTACACCAGTCAGAATAGCTGCCATCCAAAAGTCTACAAGCAATAAATGCTGGAGAGGATGTGGAGAAAAGGGAACCCTCTTACACTGTTGGTGGGAATGCAAACTAGTACAGCCACTATGGAGAACAGTGTGGAGATGCCTTAAAAAACTGCAAATAGACCTGCCATATAGCCCAGCAATCCCACTGCTGGGCATACACACCTAGGAAATCAGAATTGAAAGAGACACCTTTACCCCAATGTTCATCGCCTGCATTGTTCACAATAGCCAGAACATGGAAGCAACCTAGATGTCCATCAACAGATGAATGGGTAAGAAAGCTGTGGTACATATACACAATGGAATATTACTCAGCCATTAAAAAGAATACATTTGAATCAGTTCTACTCAGGTGGATGAAACTGGAGCCTATTATACAGAGCGAAGTAAGCCAGAAGGAAAAATAACAATACAGTATACTAACACATATATATGGAATTTAGAAAGATGGTAATGATAACCCTGTATGCGAGACAGCAAAAGAGACACAGATGTATAGAATAGTCTTTTGGACTCTATGGGAGAGGGCAAGGGTGGGATGATATGGGAGAACGGCATTGAAACATGTAAATTATCATATGTGAAATGAATTGCCACCCAAGTTTGATGCATGATACAGGGTGCTCAGGGCTGGTGCACTGAGATGACCCAGAGGGATGGAATTGGGAGGGAGGTAGGAAGGGGGTTTTGGAAGGGGAACACATGTATACTCATGGCAACTTCATGTCAATGTATGGCAAAACCAACACAATAATGTAAAGAAAAAAAATAAATTAAAAAAAAATAAAGCAAAAAAAAAAATCCCCCCCCAAAAATATATAAATGAGACTTGGAACTTCTAATCCAATATTCTAATTTGAGAATATAAAGAAATACTATGTTGTAAAAACAAGAAGTTAACATGTAACAGTGTTATTAACTTCAGATTTTGTTCAAATCTCACAAAATTTTATGCTCATTTTCATTATTTGTTTTCATACTTTATTCAAGACTCCACATTATATTTAATTGCATTGAGCAGCTTCAGTTGCATGCAACAAGTTCTGGTAAATTCATTTCGTTTTTATTCTACTACAAATATTATCTAATTTTCCTTGTTATGGCTTCTCATATAGATCTCTCATTTAAAAGTGGACATTTGATTTCCAAATACATGGGATTTAAAGTATCTGTGATACTAATTTTTCATTTAAATGTTTTCTTCTCTGCAATTGCCCTCTGGATTTTTTCAGTCTTCTAACTTTATTGAGACTTTCGATGGCTAAATCCAAGATCTTTTTTGATAAATATCACACTGCACTTGAAAACATGTGGGTTATTTTCAAATATCTTTTGACATTGATCTCTAACAAAATTCTACAGTAATAAGAACAGAATCTTGCATGATCTCATTACCTTTAGACCATGAAGTTTCTGTATCTGGTTTGATGTCTCTGGATATGTTCCAGTGTCTCCTAGTTTAAAGTCTATGGGAACTTGAATAGAATTTGTATCCTGCTGTTGTGTGAAAACTGTAGAAGTTTTAATTATGTCAAATTGGTTCATATTGCTTTTCAGGTCTACTATATTCTATTTCTCTGCACATTCATTCTATTAATTTCTGAGAGCATGATGTTGAAACTCCAAATACAAATCTTAATTTTTCTATTTAAAGAGCCTCTTGATGCAAGTGAAAGAGGAGAGTGAAAAAGCTGGCTTAAATCTCAACATTCAGAAAACTAAGATCATGGCATCTGGTCCCATCACTTTACGCAAATAGTTGGGAAAACAATGGAAACAGTGGCAGACTATTTTTTTTTAGGCTCCAAAATCACTGTAGATGGTGATTGCAACCATGAAACTAAAAGATGCTTACTCCTTGGAAGGAAGGTTATGCCCAATCTAGACAGCATATTAAAAAGCAGAGACATTACTTTGCCAACAAAGGTCCATCTAGTCAAGGCTATTGCTTTTCCAGTAGTCATGTATGGATGTGAGAGTTGGACTGTAAAGAAAGCTGAGCACTGAAGAATTGATGCTTTTGAACTGTGGTGTTGGAGAAGACTTTTGAGAGTCCCTTGGACTGTAAGGAGATCCAACCATCAATCCTAAAGGAAATCAGTCCTGAATAGTCATTGGAAGGACTGAAGTTGAAGCTGAAACTCCAATCCTTTGGCCACCTGATGTGAAGAACTGACTCATTTGAAAAGACTCTGATGCTGGGAAAGATTGAGGGCAGGAGGAGAAGGGAATGACAGAGGATGAGATGGTTGGATGGCATTACTGACTCAATGGACATGAGTTTGAGCAAACTCTGGGAGTTGGTGATGGACAGGGAGGCCTGGCACGCTGCAGTCCATGGGTCACAAAAAGTCAGATATGACTGACTGAATTTATCTATCTAAAACAAACAATTGTAATATATAGTGGAAATACATGTAAATTTGCTCTGCATTTTCCAAGCCTCTTGTAAATGTGTTATATTTTCAATAATTAAAGAGTCAATTATAAGGGAACCCCCATAACACTATCAGTTGAATTCTATATAGAAACCTTGCAGGCCAGAAGGCAGTGTCAAGATATGTTTAAATTTCTGAAAGAAAAAAAAAACCTGCAACCTAGGATACTCCATCTAGCAAGATTACCATTTAGAACAGAATCAGATATAAGAATTTCTCAGACAGTCAAAATCTTAAAAAGAGTACAAAAATACTAAAACAAACCTAAAAGAAATATTGAAAAGTTTTGTCTAAAGAGAAGCAAGAATCTACAGCAATTGGAAAATCATAAAAGGAAAGACAAATATGTAAAGGGATTGAATATCACTTAAATAAGCCAGTACATAGATTAAAAAACAATCAAAAAATTTTGCGCAAGTGATTGTAACAAGAATGAATTGTTGTTCAGTTGCTAAATCGTCTGACTCTTTTGCAACTCCATGGATTATAGCCCATCAGGCTCCTCTGTCCATGGGATTTCCCAGGCAACAATATTGGAGTGGGTTGCCATTTCCTTCTCCAGAGGATATTCACAACACAGGGACAGAACCTGCGTCTCCTGCATTGGCAGATGGGTTCTTTACCACTGAGCCACCAGGGAAGCCAAATAAATATATGCTTAACAATAATTACTTTAAACATCAATGGACTAAATGCCCCAATTAAAAAATATAGAGTGGCAGATTGGATAATAAGACAAGAATCTACAATATGTTGCCTACAAGAGATGCACTTTAGTGTGAAATATATATACAGATTGAAAATGAGAGGATAGAGAAAGCTATTTCATGCAAATAGAAATGACTAGAAAACTGGTATAGCAATACTCATATCAGAGAAAATAGGCTTTAAAACAAAGGCCAGACAGAAAGAGAAAGACACTATATAATGATAATGAGATCAACTCAAGAAGAGGATTCTATATTTTATTGACATATATGTACCCAATATAGGAGCACCTAAATACATAAAGGGAGAAACTGACAGAAACATAATAGTAGGTGACTTTAACACCTCATTGACATCAAAAATCATATCTTTTGGACAGAAAATCAGTAAGGCAACAGAGATCCTAAATAACACAATAATCATTTACTTAATTCATTTCTTTCAGACATTACATTAAAAAAATACACATTATTTTTAAGTGCACACAGAATGTGCTCAGGAATAAACCACATACTAGATCACAAAACAAGCCTCAACAAGTTTAAGAAAATAGAAAGTACTTCAAGCACATTTTCTAACCACATTTATATGAAATTAGAAATCAACCATAGAAGGAAAAATTGGAAAAGGAAGAACACATGGGAACTAAATATGCCAATTAAAAAAACAATTGACCAACAATAAAATCAAAGAAATAAAAAATACATTGAGACAATTGAAAATGAAAACACAACCTTACAAAATCTAAGAAATGTAGCAAAAGCAGTTCTAAGAAGGAAATTTAAAATGATATAGGCATTCTGCAAAAAAATAAGAAAAAATTCAAGCAACCTAAACTACCACATAAAAGAATTAGAAAAAGAAGAACAAGGAAAATGTAAAGTTAGCAGAAGGAAGAAAACAAAGATCAGAGGAAATAAAATGGAGATTAAGAACAACAGAAAAAAAAATCAAGAGCTGCCTTTTTAAAAGGATAAAAAAATCTATAAACTGAAGAGAGGACTCAAAATAAGAGAAAGGAGAAATAACAGATCCAGCAGAGATGCAAAAAAAAAGTGTAAGAAAATACTATGAACATATGCCAACAAACTGGGCAACGTAGAAGTAATGGAAAAGTTTCCTGAAGCACAGCATACCAAAAACAGTCAATAAGAAACAGATGATTTGAATAAATGATCAGTCTGTATGAAAGAAAATCTAAGACAAATAAGCAAAAAGGAAACCAAAAATCTCCTTGCAAACAAAAGTCCAGGATTGGATGGCTTCACTGGGAAATTCCACCAAACAAAGAATTATTTATACCTATCCTTCTCAAGGGATGACAGAGGATGAGATGGTTGGATGGCATCACTGACTCGATAGACATTTGGGTAGACTCTGGGAGTTGCTGATGGACAGGTAGGCCTGGCATACTGTGATTCATGGGGTCACAAAGAGTTGGACACAACTGAGTGACTGAACTGACTGACTGATCCTTCTCAAAATGTTCAAGCTGGTTTTAGAAAAGGCAGAGGAATCATAGATCAAATTGCCAACATTTGCTGGATCATCAAAAAAGCAAGAGAGTTCCAGAAAAACATCTATTTCTGCTTTATTGACTATTCCAAAGCCTTTGACTGTGTGAATCACACTAAACTGTGGAATATTCTGAAAGAGATGGGAATACACCTGACCTGCCTGTTGAGAAACTTGTATGCAGGTCAGGAAGCAACAGTTAGAACTGGACATGGAACCACAGACTGGTTCCAAATAGGAAAAGGAGTGTGTCAAGGCTGTACATTGTCACCCTGCCTATTCAACTTCTATGCAGAGTGGCTGTACATTGTCACCCTGCCTATTCAACTTCTATGCAGAGTACATCATGAGAAACACTGGGCTGGAAGAAGCAGAAGCTGGAATCAAGATTGATGGGAGAAATACCAATAACCTCATATATGCAGATGAGGCATATGCTAGAAAGTGAAGAACTAAAGAGCCTCTTGATCAAAGTGAAAGAGGAGAGGGATTGGCTTAAAGCTCAACATTCAGAAAACTAAGATTATGGCATGTCGTCCCATCACTTCATGGCAAATAGATAGGGAAACAGTGGAAACAATGACTGACTTTATTTGGGGGGGCTCCAAAATCACTGCAGATGGTGACTGTAGCCATGAAATTAAAAGATGCTTACTCCTTGGAAGGAAAGTTATGACCAACCTAGACAGCATATTAAAAAGCAGAGACATTACTTTGTCAACAAAGGTTTGTCTAGTCAAGGCTATGGTTTTTCCAGTAGTCATATGTGGATGTGAGAATTGGACTATAAAGAAAGCTGAACACCAAAGACCTGATGCTTTTGAACTATGGTGTTGGAGAAGACTCTTGAGAGTCCCTTGGACTGCAAGGAGATCCAACAAGTCCATCCTAAAGGAGATCAGTCTTGGGTGTTCCTTGGAAGGACTGATGTTGAAGCTGAAACTCCAATCCTTTGGCCACCTGATGCCAAGAGCTGACTCATTTGAAAAGACCCTGATGTTGGGAAAGATTGAAGTCAGGAGGAGAAGGGGATGACAGAGGATGAGATGGTTGGATGGCATCACCGACTCAATGAACATGAGTTTGTGTAAACTCTGGGAGTTGGTGATGGACAGGGAGGCCTGGCATGCTGTGGTTCATGGGGTTGCAAAGATTTTCAGACACAACTGAGCAATTGAACTGAACTGATCCTTCTCAAAATTTACCAAAAAACTGAAGATAACAGACTACTCCCCAAATCATTCTACCAAGCTACCATCAACCTGACAACAAAACCAGACAAAGCCACTCCAAAAAAGAAAATTATATGCCAATATCTTTGATAAGTATAGAGGCAAAAATCCTTAACAAAATACTTGCAAACTGAATCCAACAACAAGGAAGGATAATATTGTACAACATGATCAATTTGGATTCATCCCAGGGTCACAAGGATCGTTCAACATGCACAAATCAATATAATATACCACATCAACAAAAGAAAAGACAAAAACTAAATGATCATCTCAAAAGATGATAGATGCATTGACAAAATTCAATATCCACTCATGATCAAACTCTGACCAAAGTGGGTATAGAGGGAGCATATCTCAACATAATAAAAACCATAGCCAATAAAATACTCAATGATCAAAACCTGAAAGCCTTTCTGCTAAATTCTGGAACAAGAAGGATGTCCAGTCTCACCACTTCTATTCAACATAGTATCAGAAGTTCTAGCTACAACAATCAGACAAAAAATAAAAGATTTCCAAATTGGAAAGGAAGAGGTAAAATTGTCATTACATGCAGATAACATGATATACCATACATAAAATTCTAAAATCTCCACACAAAAATTACTAAAACTGATAAATGAGGTCAGCAACATAGCAAGATAAGTATATAAAAATCTGTTTCATTTCTTTATACTAACAATGAAATATCAAAAAGAGAAAGAAAAAAAATCCTATTGTGTCTAAAAAATAAAATATCTAGGAATAGACCTAGTCAAGGAGGAGAAAGACCTATGCACTTAGAACAATAAAACAGTGATAAAGGAAAGGACAATGATTAAAAAAAAAATGGAAAGATGCCCCATGCTCTTAGAAGAGTATTGTTAAAATGTCCATACTACTCAAAGAAATTTACAGATTTAATGTGATCCCTATCAAATTATCCATGATATTTTCCACAGAATTAGAATAAATAACCCTAAAATTTATGTGGAATCACAAAAGACCCAGCACTGCTGAGGAAATTCTGAGGAAAAAGAATAAAACTAGAGGCAAAACCCTCCCAGACTTCGGACAACACTACAAAGCTATGGTAATCAAATCAGCATGATATTGGCATAAAAACAAACATACAGACCAAAGCAACAGAATAGAGATCCCTGAAATAAACCCACACACCTATGGACAACTAATCTTTGACAAAGGAGGCAAGAATGTACAATGGAAAAAAGACAGTCTCTTCAGCAGTTGGTATTGGGAAAGCTGGATAGCTGCAGTTAAATCAATGAAGTTACAATACTCCCTTACATCATCTAGAAATAAACTCAAAATTGTTTAGACTTTAAGACACGACACCCTAATATTCCCAGAATATATGCAAACTATTAATAGAAATAAAAGCAAAAATAAACAAACGGTATATAATCAAACTCAAAAGTCTTTGCACAGCGAAAGAAACCATTAACAAAATGAAAAGTAAACCCCCACACTGGGAGAAAATATTTGCAAATAATTTGACCAGCAAGGAATTAATTTCTGAAATATGCAAATAACTCATACAAGTCAATAACAACAAAAACAATCCAATCAACAAACAGGCAGAAGACCTAAATATACATCTCTCCCAAGAAAACATACAGATGGCCAGAAGGCATAGGAAAAGATGCTCATCATTACTTATTAGGAAAATGGAAATCAAAACTACGATGAGGTATCACCTCACAGTGGTCAGATTGGCCATCATTAAAATGTCTACAAATAACAAATGCTGGAGGGGGTCTAGAGAGAAGGGAATCCTCCTACACTCCTGTTTGGGTTATAAATTGGCGCAGTCACTATGGAAAACAGTATGGGGGTTCCCCAAAAAAACTAAAAATAGAGCTACCATAAGATTCATCAACCCCACTCCTGGGCATATAACCAGACAAAATTATACTTTGAAAAGACACATAACCTCAAATGTTCACAGTAGCACTATTTATAATAGCCAAGACATGGAAACAACCACAATGTCCATCAACAGATGAATGCATAAAGACGTGGTGTGTTTATACAGTGGGCTATTACTCAGCCATAAAAAAGGGTGAAATAATGTCATTTTCAGCAACATGGTTGCAACTAGAGATTATCATACTGAGTGAAATCAGGAAGAATACCATATCACTTATATGTGGAATCTTAAACATGACACAAATGAACCTAAGTACAAAACAGAAACATAAACATATAGAGAACAGACTTGTGGCTGCCAAGGGTGGGGTGCGGGGCGGGAAGGGAAGGACTTCATATTTCAGCTTCTTCATATTCCAGTTTTACGGAATATGACTCCTTCCGCCCTAAAGCTATTCTTCTGAAAACTTACAAAAGTACAGCACTTTGAGCAATTACACATTTATAAAATGTTGTTATTCTTCCTGGAGTAATGTGTTGCCATTATCAGCTATTTCTGAATTAGGATGTGCTATCTTGTTTCTTGCAAAGCTACAAGAAAGGAGGTCTTCTTCACCAAGGCTATCCTTAATCTTTATTTTCCCTAGCTCTTATAATTGGAGACCCCCAAAAAGTTATTTCATCTCCCTAAGCTCTCAAATCCTTTTCTGTAAGGTGGGAATAATATGTCACCTCACCCTTGAGGATTTACTTTGTTACATGTGTTTATCTAGCTTTATTAACACCATTTGCAAAAGAGACTGTCTTTGTAACCCCTACTGCATGTAGTAGGCACTCAGAAAATACATTTTTTCCCCACTGTTTTCTGACCAAGCATGTTTGTTTTTCTAATCAGTAAAGCACTGTCCCTTGGTGTTGTTTTTTTTTTTTCCACGTTCACTCATTTATTCATTCAATATTTATTGATGACTGCACACACCAAGCATTGTTCTAGGTTCTGGGAGATAACTGAGTGAACCACACGGAGGAGGCCCCGACTTCATCAAGTGGCTTGGTCTTAGCACGGGGCTACGTTCTCCTCTAGCTACATTTGAATGTATCTTTCCCAGTGTGAGCTCCCAGCTGGCACAACCTTGTTTCATTTCTCCATTTTCTTTTACTTCGATTTCTGGTACTTTCTTCCAACACTCATAGCTTGTGGCAGTATATGATTCGGAGGGAAATAACTTGGAGAACTAAATGCTCAAAGATGCATAAAGGGTTGCAAAGGTACCCCCATGGTGTCTGACAACTACCAAAGCTCCAAGATAAACAAGGCTAAGAAATATTTGTGTTTAATGAAACCCAGCATTCCTCACCAGCAGAAGTCCTCAGTGCAGGCAGCATGAGAGCTGGAGGTGCTCGGATCAAATTGCCATACTGACAGACTTGCTTTCCTCCACATCGCTACCAGACAAATTATAGTCAAATGACTCTCAGATAAATTTCTTCTCATTCCTCCAAATCTGCAAGATGGGGTTCTGCTCTTTTGTGAGTCTCTAGCATGGAGCTCAGTGTCTAGTACCAGGTAGCCTGTGTTCTTTGTCTACTCCTGGTATACTCTCAGCTCCTCAAAGTCTGGGCCACCAGCTTATTTGTTTTTGCATTCTTAAGACAAGCACAAGGCTTGGTACACAATAGACACTCAGCACACATTTGATAATCGAACAAAGGAATGAACAAAAGGATGGAAGGGTGTTGGTGGAAATTTTTGGAAGCTGGTGCTCAGCACAGAAGCTCTGACACACCAGGAAGGGAGAGGCTGGGCTGGGTGGGGGGCATGACCGCAATCTGAGGGCCGGGTCCCTCCAAGGACTGGGGAACCAGCATCAATGTCCCTGCCCTCCTGGTGACACAGGGTCATGTCTGTGCAAGGCCGTACCCCTCCCCCACTGCATAACAGGCGGCCTCCTGTGATCAGCCTGCTTTGGAAAACTGCTTGCACCTGGCCTGGAAGAACACAATTAAAAGACGCCGTAAAAATTGACAGATCCCAGTGCGGAGGGCCGAAAATACATTACAATTCCAATCAAACTATAAATAAAGCCCCTAAATTAAATAAATCTCGCACAATTATGGATTAAAACATGTTTAGTGTTAATGGCCTTGCACATGGACCCCGACTCCCGAAATTGTTGCTGAGGCTGCATGGCTGGGGGATTGCATCATAATTAACACCAGCCCATCCCTGGAGGGGCTGGCCTGGAGTTCATCTGCGGGCCTTCAGGACGCAAGGCGGGTACCGACCTAGCCCCCGGCTTTTTGAGGCTTACCCAGCCCCTTCTAGGTGACACTGACTCTTTTCCTGGAAGACTTTGACCTGGAGATGGTCATTAATGCAGCGTCTGACCTTGGACACAAAGGCTTATTTTGGGCTGAGCTTTCTGTCTCCTCAGAAACCTGGGTCCCACAGATCCAAGTGCTCCAAATACATGAGTCAACACCAAAAAGGGATTGTTGAAGAAATACCTGGATGGCTCAGCTATTTCCTCACAACTATCTTGTTGCTTTGAAGCCCATAAACTGTAATACATTTAACCAGAAACAATATCATGCATTAGAATGTCCCATGTTTCCTCTAATACAGAGGCCCCCAACCTTTGGGGCACCAGGGGCGGGTTTTGTGGAAGACAATTTTGCATGGACTCGGAGGGGTGGGGCTGGAGTTGGGGAAGGTTCAGGTGATAATGTGAGCGACAAGCAGCGGCAGATAAAGCTTCACTTGCTGACCCGCCACTCACTTCCTGTGGCGCACCCAGCTTCCTAACAGGCTCTGCACGGGTAGTGGCCCACGGCCCGGAGTTTGGGGACCCCTGCTTTCTTAATACTCCAATTTCAATTGCTAGAACCAAGGAGGTCAGTAACACCATGAAGGAGAATTAAAGGTACACAAATACTGACTACCTCCAAAGCAAGACTGAGTCCTAAAATTTAGGAAACCTTATAGGAGAAAACCATTTTCCGTTTTCATTTAAGACAAATGAAAACCATTTTCATTTAAGACAGATTCTTACCTGTAACTGCTGTTGAACAGAAGGAAGGAGGCCACAGGCCCTGAGTGCATGCTCCCAGATATAGGGTGATGCTGCGGGTGTCCGAGTCAGCAGGGGAAGCTGCCTGGTGCCCGCTGCCAACCCTATCATGGACTGAGTGCATGCTCATCTTGCTTTCAGTTTCAAGTCTCCAAACTGAGGATAATAACAGTAATTACCTCTTGGTCACGAGGATCTGGCACACAGCAAGCACCTGTGAATGCCTGCTGTTGTTCAATCATCATTGTAAAGCAAGCCCCATTCTTACTCACCTGATCCAACTCTGGAGAGCATGGGCCTTGTTCCCCCAGGGAAGGGGCCACAGGCTTGTTTGCAGGCTTGCAGGAGTGCAGAGGGAATACACTCAGATGACTAACTTTTATGTATGTAAAAATCTATATAAACATTGATTTCCAGGACTTGGCTTATGTGATTGTGAAGTCTGGTTAGGCAAGCTTGAAAACCACAGGGCAGGCTGTCAGGAAGGGCAACCAGAAGGCTCGGGCATGATCTGAAACTGCATTCCACAGGTGGAATTTCTTCTTCTTCAAGGAAGACTTTGTCCTGTTTTTTAAAGCTTTTCAACTGATTGAGCCAGCCCATCCAGATAATCTAGAACAATCTTGCTTAAAGTAAACTGACTGTAGACTTTAGTCACAGGTACAAAATAACTTCACAGCAACACCCAGAATAATGTTTGATTGAATAACTGAGGGTTATAGCTGAGCCGAGCTAACAAACTGATCGATCACACCTGAGGTCATAAAGGATGGCCCTACAATGAAAATACAGGTCTCCTGCCTCCTGCTCCCTGAACTCTCTTCCTTGTTGTGCCTTCCAACTGCCCGAGGCAAAGAAGAGTAGTGTATGCTAATGCATCCTCTGAATGTGACCACAGGAAATTTCCAGACAGCATAATCTCCAGAAGGATGTCTTTTCTCTTGTAATGAACTGCAAAGCCTCTGGAAAATAATGCGTTTATTGTGTGAGGAACCATATTCAACCTCCAAAAAGAGAAATGAAGGAAGCCCTTCCTTGTGGACCATGATCAGAAGATAGATGGAGACAGGGCTCATGTTCAGTACAGCATGCCTGTTGGGTGTTTGGGGCTGGCTTCCAGCAAGATTGTCAGTTCTGGGCCATTTTGGTTGTTATTTAGTTTGCCTACCAACACTGGACAGAGGATGGACTTCCTTAGGCTGGTGTGGTTTAAAGAGAGCAGCCACTTAAGATACATCTGACAGCTTAGACAGAGTCTCTAAGACACAATCCCTTCTGTGAACCCCAGCCTGGAGGTGGGGAAATGGTCATATTCTGGGGTAGCAAAGATAGTTATCATTAGTTAATGCTGCAGAAATCCTCCCAGAGGGCTGCCTGGCCCCAGGGAATCTCCTCACAGCTGAGCAGAGCTACGGAGAGACTATAAAAGTACATGGAGATGGTTACTTGCAAAATCAGAAGCATGATAGATGGGAAGGCACAGACTTCGGAGTCCAGCAATGGCTAAGCTCTTCTCATGTGTCAGATCTCAATCTTTCCTCTTCTTTATCTACCCTCTGCTTTCTTTTTCTACCACATCTCTCAGCCTCCAGCTCCAGAAATGTCTCCGCTTTTATGGGCTCAAGGGATTCAGTTGGGCTGCCTTCTTTTTAAAGATCAGCTAATTAGTAAGCTTAAGTATATCTGTAAAACCCCATTCACAACAGTACCTAGGTTAGTGTTTGATTAAATCACCAGGGACAAGCATCTTAGCTGGCTCTGCAGATGGAGGATGCAGAGTAGGAGCTGGCTTTCTCTAAAAGCTGAGAAGCACCTCCAGTGAAAGTCAGCCAGGAAAAGGGGACCTCAGTCTACAGCCTCATGATACCGAATTCTGCCATGATCCTAGAAGCAGATTTTCACTCAGAGCTTCTGGTCTTCACCATACAGCTCTACTAATTTCTTGATTTTAATCCAGAGAATCCCTGTTAGACTTCTGATCTGTAATCCTCAGATAATAAATTTGCCGTGTTTTAAGCCACCAAGCTTGTGATAAATTGTTACAGTAGCAGCCGAATACTTCTGTTCTCTCTTCTCTCTTTGGGTTAGATCCATGTTGGTGGCCTCATCCCACCACCTCCCTGAAGAACAATTTGTCCACCTAAGTAGGACACCTTTTATTTATTATGAAGAATAAGCTGGCTTTTCCCTACGTCAGCTGAATCCTAATATATCAAGGAACAGACTGGAATAGTGTTTCACTCTGGCCTCTTAGCAAAAGCCTCGTTCATGATGAATTCTCTCCCTCCTAGAAGGCAGAAACAGTTGCATGAGAAATACTCCCCCTCTAGCTCTATTCACAACAGCCAAGGCATAGACCCAACTTAAACGTCCATCAATAGGTGAATGGATATATACATATACACCACATCTTCTTCCATTATATAGGTATATATATATATATATATATATATATAATGGAATACTACTCAGCCATAAAAAAGAATGAAATAATGCCATTTGCAGCAACATGGATGGACCTCGTGATTACCATACTAGGTGTAGTAAGTCAGAAAGAGAAACAATTATCACCTTAGGTCCAGCCATCTTCCCTTGAAGAAAGAAGGCAAAAATATCATAGGATGGAGCAGCAGGAAAAATGATGCTCCCATAATATTTTTGCCTGGAGAATCCTATGGACAGAGGAGCTTGGTGGGCTACAGTCCACGGGGCCACAAAGAGTTGGGCTCGACTGACTGACATGCACACACACACACAGTTATACAATGTAAGGTGTGTGTATGTATGTCAGGGCTACTTTGTCTCTGAAATCCTGATAGTACCTGTAGCCTGAACCATATACTAGCTTGAAACCATATACTAGTTCTACAAATACAAATTACCTCCATAGCAAAATTGTATTTTTGCAAATAAGGACCACATTTTCAAAGAGAAAAATCTGGAAAACTGTCCTACTTGCTTTTATCCCAGTTGCACGATGCGCCATAGTATGCTTATTGCATAATATAGTCAGCTGTTCATCCACTGAACATTTCAGTTCTATTTGTTTCTTTGCTATTATATAACACACTACCATGAGGATGTACAAGAAATTTTGTTACTTATTCCCTATTTCCCTAGGAAATATTTCTGAATTAAGACCAACAGGTGAAAAACCCTTGAAAAGAGTTGTATATTTCCAGGTTGCTCTCCCCCAGATTAGGAACATTTAATCTTCTCACCAGCCATATGTGGAAATTGCCAGGCTCATGTTCTCCAATGCTATTATTACATTAAAGTCTTTGTTGATAACAGTAGAGAAAACAACAGAGAAATTATCTCCTTGTGTAGCCTTCCTTTTGTAAAATTACCAATGAGGTAAACATATATAATGAACATATTTATCACCTCTTATGTTTCCCCATTTAAAATATTGAGTTCATAATGTTTCTCCTGACATTTTCAGCGAGTTTTTTGTATATCAAAGGCAGTAATCACAATCTCTTTGTTATGGAAAACATTTTCCCCAGTTTTACTCATGATGATTTTTGATGTTCAGAAGATAGTTTCAAACTTTTGACTTAATTGAATACACAAAAATGAAATTCCTTTGTTAGTTCTTGCATTGCTTTTACATTTAAGACATTCTTTTCTCTCCATAGATTGTTTAATATTTGATCTCTTTCTGGTTTTTATAGACTGCTTTTATTTATTGATTGATAATCATTTTATTTTTCCAATTTTTATTATTTTTTTATTGGAATATAGTTGCTTAACACAGAATGTATACCTAACTCTAATCCAACTAGGATTTATTTTGGTTAATGATAAACTAATTTGAAAAACTTCCTCCCTCCAAGCCTTCCCATTTATGAACTTGATTTATTTTTTCAGTATAAAATTATTTATTTATTTTTGAGATCTCTTCCCTTCTGTGGCCATCGCTGAAGCGCTAGCGGCCAAAATGAAGTTCAATCCTTTTGTGACTTCCGACCGAAGCAAGAATCGAAAAAGGCATTTCAATGCGCCTTCCCACATTCACGGGAAAATTATGTCTTCTCCTCTTTCTAAAGAGCTAAGACAGAAGTACAACGTTCGATCCATGCCCATCCGAAAGGATGATGAAGTTCAGGTTGTACGAGGGCACTACCAAGGGCAGCAAATTGGCAAAGTAGTCCAGGTTTACAGGAAGAAATACGTCATCTACATTGAACGAGTGCAGCGGGAGAAGGCTAATGGCACAACTGTCCACGTGGGCATTCACCCCAGCAAGGTGGTTATCACCAGACTAAAACTGGACAAAGACCGCAAAAAGATCCTCGAACGCAAAGCCAAATCTCGCCAAGTAGGAAAGGAAAAGGGCAAATATAAGGAAGAAACAATTGAGAAGATGCAGGAATAAAGTCACTTTGTCTACAGCTTTCATTAAAAACTGTGATAATGAAAAAAAAATTATTTATTTATTTTTATTATAAAAGTGATATTTGTTTAGTGGAAAATTCAAATAATCAGTAAACAGAAAAACAAGGAAGGAAGGTTACCTACAATTACCTAAACATTCCAACAATGCCCACTAGTAGTAGATTAATTGGTTTCTTTCCATATTTTCTTCTATGTACAAACTTTTAAAAATAACAGTAATATGTGATTTTATTTTTATTTAACTAGATATTGATAGTATTTTTTCCATACAGAGATTTAACTCACTTTTAAAACAGCGATTTGATATTCTACTAAATACTCTAAATATAATTTAATGAGTTCTCTATAAAATGTAGATGTTTCTGATTTTCATTATTAACAGTTAGCACTGAACAGTCTTGCACATGAATTAAATATACCTACCCAATTATTTTCTTAGAATCAATTCTTCCATAGTAATTGATGGGTCCAAGGGTATATATGCTTAAAGTTTTAACACATATTTACAAATGACCTCTGTAAAGTTTAAACCTTATTGCCTTTCCACCAGTAATTTTGTTTTCTCATAGTTTCTTCAACATGAGATTCTCAATTGCCAGTCCAGGGTGCCATATTTAAGAGGAACCTTTCACATCTTGGAGGTATACATTTATTACTAAAATTCTCTAGTACATGACAACAAAGTGTCTCATTCGTACTGAATTTAAGTTGTCTGAAGACTTCCTGACTGATAGAGCTAGTCTTGCGGAGGGCAAGGCTCTGGTAGCCCTGGTCACGGACAGCCCTGTGTTTTGGGGGTCTGCATGTTTCAGTCCACTGAAGTCGTGGCTAGGGATTATCTGTAGCCTCTATTCCCTTCCATTGTTGGTGGTGGAAAGTACTCACGGTGCCATCACAGAGTTTAACAAAGCACGGATATTTAAGGCTCTCCCACCCCAAAGATTCTCCCAAGCTGTTTGCTCCTTCCTTGCATTCATGCGCCCACTCACTCAGGCCAGTTCTGTGAGAATCTGGAGGATAAATGATTAAGGTTTGGGGCCAGACCTGCAGTGGAAACCTGCCCCCGCTCTCACAGCTCCACTTCTATGGACAAGAATCTAACCTTCCTATTTGGCTTTTCTCTAAAATGAAGGTAAATAATATTTACTCCACAGAGTTGTTTGGGGGTTTATTTTTCCTGTAAAGCACCCAACAGTCCCTGACTCGAATGGGCACTCAGCAAATGATATTCTCACTACTTCCCTCAGCCTCTCCTCCTTTCCAAATGCTGGTCCCTTGGGTTCCTTTGCTTTCCTGGCCACCCTCAGCTGGTGATATCTCCCCACTCTGAGCCTCTTCTTTCTAGAGCAATTATTGCTCCTTATTTCTTGTGTCTCTCCCCTGATGGAGCTTAAGTTCCCTGGAGTCACTGTTCTATAACCCTTTATTTTCCCAAAAGACCCAACAAGGTCTTTTCACAGGTCAGAATGTTATTGCTTTTGGCCAAAGCTATTGCAGAGCTGACAGTCATTGGGTCTTTAAAATACAACATAAGATGAATGTACAACAAAATCAATGTAGATATTTGGGGGAAAGAAACATTATGTTAGTATTTGTTTCATGGGATAAATTGTTAGGCAAATGGGTCAGATTTTTCAAGAAGCTTTAGCTCAGTTTTGTTCAAGGGATGGGTACATATAGAGACTTGACTCATTCTGTTCAGTTGGCAATTTAATTTTCCCTTACGTTTTAAATTGCTTAGGCTTATTGGAATTACAGGAGCATTTCCCATAGTGTGAAGGAGTTAGTTGCTCAGTCGTGTCTGACTCTGTAACCCTATGAACTGTAGCCTACCAGGATTTTCTGTCCATGGGGTTTTCCAGGCAAGAATATTGGAGTAGGTTGTCACTCCCTTCTCCAGGTGATCTTCTTGACCCAGGGATCAAACCCTGGTCTCCTGCATTGCAGGCAAATTCTATCTGAGCCACCAGGGAATGGGAAGTTCAGAGGTGGGTGATATTCAACATAGTGTAGAAGGCACTTCAGCTCAGGGATCTTACCTGTTAAGTAAACTAGGAAAAGCTATGATTTCCATGTTCTCTGATGGCTGTTGACACAGTTTGGACACAACTTGCTATTACTTCTCTGATGTGTCCAGTCATGCACGTTTGCTCAGGATCTGGCTGCAGACTCTGCTGATCTGGGCTATCCTCTCACCCACCTCTCCTTGCCCCCATGCATTACCTGTGCCAGCCTGTCTGGACAGCCTGCCATTTTCCCCACACTCTCTTCCTGCTGTTCTTTCCACCCTCACTCTCCACTCTCACTTCCTGCAAACTTTCCTCCTCCCACTCC
The DNA here is from genome assembly GCA_007570785.1 of Antilocapra americana. Taxonomy (NCBI): domain Eukaryota; kingdom Metazoa; phylum Chordata; class Mammalia; order Artiodactyla; family Antilocapridae; genus Antilocapra; species Antilocapra americana. The sequence continues at coordinate 4,395,275 of ML663041.1, forward strand.
CATCTAATCACAATTATCTCATCCTTCAAGGTTGACATTCAATTTCTGCCATCTCCAGATTAAACTAGTTTCCCTTTCGACTGATCACACAGCTCTTTGTCCAAATCCTCACCACTCCTTCAGTCTTCACTGCTGGCTCCTTTGTATCTTTGTGCTGCCCAAATGCTGGAGTACTTCCAAGCAGAGTCCTCGATCCCTTTGCATGGCTGCTCTCTCTGAACTCCTTTTCAAAGTGACTCATCCAGGAATATGATATTAAATATTATCATCATCAGTATGCAGATGACTTCCAAGTTAGTCTCTTCAATCTAGAACTCTCATGGAACTCCAGGCTTGAACAACAGCCACATCTTCTAATCTGCTCAGATACTAGTAGGTATTTCAAACTCAACATACCCCCAAATCATCTCTTGATTTTGCCTGCTCAAATCTGCTCCCACCTGAGGAAGAGAACCCAGCATTTGCTCATTCCCTCAGGCAAAAAACCCCGGCCTCATCCTTGACTTCTCTCTGTCACACACTAATAGGCATCTCAAACTCAATATGCCCCAAGTCATCTCTTGATTTCACCATTTCACAAAATAATCCTACTACTTCTTATCACTCTCTCCACTGCTGAGCCCATCATCTCTTCCCCAGTTTGTCCCAAACTATTCTCACGAAACGGCCAGAAGGATCCTGATAAAGTGAAAACACGTGATGTCAACTTCTCACTCAAAACTCTCTAATGGCTTCCTACTATTGGGATGGCCAAAAAGTTCGTTCAAGTTTTTCCAAGGAATTTTTTGGTCAACCCAATATAGTCAAGAGAGAATCCATAGTCCTTCTTGCCCAGAAGACCCTATGGGCTCTGGCTCCTGGCTCCCTCCCCAGTGCCATCTCCTGCCATTCTCTCCTCCCTCTCTTCGACCTCCTAGCTCCCCCTTAAACTCCCCAGGGACATGCCTGGCCTGCTCAAGACTTTTGCACTTTGTCTTCTCAGCCAGGCCTCGTTTTTACAGTTTTTCTCAAATGCGTCTCCTCGCAAGGCCTTCACTGACCATCCTCATTCACAGCAGCAGCTCCCCTTTCATCTCCACCATCCTCTCCATCACCTGTCTTATTTTTCTTCATAGAATTTTCCTGAAACTCTATGTTCACCTGTGAAATTGTTCATTGTTTGCTGACCCCCTCAAAAGTGTGAGCTCCCCAGGACAGGGATCTTGTCTCTCTCAGTCACTGCTCTACTGCAGCACCTTGAACAATGCCAGCACATAGTAGGTCCTCAATATATTTGTTTCCTATAAGAATGAATGAAAGAGACTGTTTCTCAGCCTGCCTGATATAATAGCCATTTTTGGCCTTTGCCTGTGTCCTCCCTTTTTTCCACCAGCAATTTGGGGAAGAGACCATTTCTCATTCTTTTAAATTGCCTTCACTTTCCCTCATCCTTGATTTATGCTTGTGAGCTTGAGGTCAGAAGGCTTGTGTGGTACTTCTTTGGTGGTCCGGTGGTTGAGAATCTACCTACCAATGAAGCGGACATGGGTTCAATCCCTGGTCCAGGAAGATTCCACATGCCATGGAGCAGCTAGGCCCATCTGCCACAATTACTGAGCCCAGTGCCCTAGAGGCTGTCCTCTGCAACAAGAGAAGCCACTGCAATGAGAAGCCTGTGCACCACAACTAGAGAGTAGCCTGCATGCAGCAACAAAGGGCCAGCACAGCCAAAATTAATAAATAAATAAATTAATAAAAAGCACAAGGCTTGTGTGAGCTAATGAGAGGTGAGATTAAGGTGGTGAGTGTTCTCCTGGGGCTATTGGAATTCTCCCCCTGGCTTTGTACAATGAGGCTGTCCCTTTAAGAGGAAGATGGCAAATCTGTGGAGAAACCTACCTCTGGTAGGTTGTCTCAAAAATGACTGAGCCCAGTAAAGGCTCCCCATGACACTTTCATGCCAGGTGACTGAACGTGGCTTCCCTCTGATCACCAGAAAAGGAAAGAGTTAGTTGCTCAGTCATGTCTGATTCTTTGCCACCCCATGAACTGTAGCACCAAGCTGTTGCCCTCTGTCCATGGAATTCTCTAGGCAAAACACTGGAGTGGGTTGCCCTTCCCTTCTCCAGGGGATCTTCCTGACCCAGGGATCGAACCCAGGTCTTCTGCATTTCAGGCAGGTTCTCTACCACTGACCAGACAAATGGACAAAGATGAGCTTCTGAGTTCATAAGAGTAACAGATCTACTGCATTTTCCTCTCTGCTCTGGTGGCATGCAGATGACTCTAGGTGAAAGAAGAGGAGGAGGGGTGACTGCCGCAGTGCCTGAGAGCTCAGCAGCCCCTCGAAGGGGAAGTGACCTCCCATCACTCAGCAGGAGCCACCCCTGGGAATGGAACAGCGGTATGAGCTGCAGGACTGGCTGGCTTGTGGGGAGCACGGTCCCACGAAGGCTCCTCTAGCCACGTGCCTCCCTCCCCATCAGTGGAGTGGCCCAGGTCTCCCCATTTATTTTGCAGTTAACCCCAGTTACCATTTCACTTTTCCCCACTGACCCTGCTTAATACAAAGCTATAAATCTTGGGACATCTGGGTGTGGGACACCTAAGCAACCCTGACAATGATTCCTTAGGAAAACTCATTTCTTGTAATGCGAGGCCTGCTGAGGATGGCCATGTCAACTGATTAGACTTTTTACTTGGCCGTATTGATTCTGCTCTACCCCAATGCGCCCCGTAATGCCAGCTAATGTTATTGACGAGCCATCAGCCTCGAGCAGGAGTGTGGGGCTGTAGCTCTTTCTGAACCACAAGAACCTCTGGGTGGACAGTGATGGAGAGGAGGAGAGGCGGCCGTGAGTGGGGCTCGTGGGCCGACTCTGAGCAGGCCAGCATACATTAGTGAAAGACAGACACTCCGTGGCCAGAGACAGATGCAGTTCTCCAGAAGCCATTTATTTATGAAATAATTATGAACGCACAGTTGAATCATGGATTTTCATTACTGTGTGTGCCCAACACTCTTTCTTGATTCATATTTTGTTGAAAATGAAGTGCTCTGGTTGCGGGTGGGGGCAGGAGGGGAGGGGGACAGCCTCCACTGGGAGTCCTGAGATATTTCCTCTCTCTCTTCCATCTAACCCGCTGGCTGTCTTCTCTTCCTTGTGTGTCTGTGTGTCCAAGCCAAGCCCCACAGTGTCTCCAGAGGGAGTTCCATTCTGATCTGTTCTCAGAAAGGCTCAAGTTTTCAGCCTCCTAGGTTTACAAATCAAAGCCTCTTTCATAGGACCTCAGCCTTCAAGGGGCTTCCCAGGTGCTAGTGCTAGCGGTAAAGAACCTGCCTGCCAATAAGAGGTTCTTGAGGATCAAGAGATGCAAGAGACTCTGGTTTGATCCCTGGGTTGGAAAGATCCCCTGGAAGAGGGCTTGGCAAGACACTCCAGTATCCTTGCTGGAGAATTCCACGGACAGAAGAGCCTGGCGGGCTACAGTTCATAGGGTCAGAAAGAGTCAGACATGACTGTCCCACCAACACATGACAACCAGCCCTCAAGGCTTAGCAGAGTTGGGGCTGACTAATTCTGGCATGCTGGTGTGAGAAGGAGACATTTGATGGGGTATTAAAATAGGCAATAAGACACAGAGTACAAAGACTCCCCACTTTTCCAAGCTCCTTCCACATCAGATCCTAGTTCTTATCTGCAGGAAATTTCCTACCCTTCCTATAGGCTTCTGTAGCAAAACACCGTAGACTGGGTGGCTTAAACCAGTGGTTCCCAACCCCTGGGACACGGACTGGTACTGGTTTGAGGCTTGTTAGGAACCAGGCTGCACAGCAAGAGATAAGCAGCAGAGGGCAAAACCAAAACTATCCCTCCCACCCCCTGTTGGCTTAAACAACAGACATTCCTCACAGTTCTGGAAAGTCCAATGTCAAGGTGCCAGCAGATTCGGGGTTGGTGACGGCTCTTCTGGTTTGCAGACCACATCCTTCCAGCTATGCCCTCACATGGCTGAGAGAGTGGGCTGTGGCTTCTTCTTCCTCTCAGAAGAGCACTAATCCCACCGTGGGGGGCTCCACCTTAAGAAAAGAAAAAGTAGAAGGAAATAGGCTCCCCACCCTATCCAGCCCTGGTTCCTTCACAGTGAGGAACCTGCCTTTCCTCTTCAGCTCATCACCTTCCCCTCCCCCTCAGAGTTGCTCTGGCCAGAAGGGAAACCTCAGTGACTATTTATTACTGTGTCTCAGGCTGTGTTTATCTATAGCAATGAACCCAGTACAAATCCCAGCACAGTGATGGTGAAAAATAAAGATTACAGGCCAATATCAGGCTTTCAATTCCTTGCGTGGGTCCTAGAGAGGCAGAGTCATGAATTGGATCAGTCCTAGGAAAGCTTGAGTAGAGAACTTCTAGAGTCTTAGGGTGAGTCAAGTCAGTTGCAGAATAATTCCTAGCAGGGCTGCTGGGGAAGCAGCTGACCAAACCAGGTGTTGTAGCGTTCTCACTGCGTGAGACTTCAGCACCCCTACCCTTGGTCTTCCCAGCACCTGTTCCATCCTGCCTCACACTCCTCTCTGCATGTTTATCTTCCCCCTACCTGAAGGCCCCCTGGGAGCCAGGGCCCCATCAAGGCAACTTTGAATCTTAGTTCCTAAGTCCATAGGGTTGCAAAGAGTTGGACACGACTTAGTGACTGAGCAGGCACTTCATTTCCAAGATGGATGGAGCTCTCTATTTCATTGCTAAGTTTAGCTCTTTCCCAGAAACTCTTAACTTCCAACTACTGGCTCCAACTTTTCTTAAAAACCTGGCTGGTCTAAATGATCCTTATAAGAAGAATATGTGTTCACTGGTGATTTTTAAAGTTTTTATAAAGTGGCAGAACTCTTTCCTCCCCAGCAAGACCTAACCTGAATCCCCAAAGTATAAACAGATCAAACAGAAGCTAGCTTGGAGGAGAAAAGATGGACCAGTAGCCAGAAGAGGGAGTCAGGGATGAAGCAAACTTCTGCCTAAGGCTCCTGTCCTTTGTGCTTGTCTAAAGGCAGAGATTCTGGGGGAGTGGCTGTGGAGGGGCCAGAGATACATTGAGGGTGTCACCCCATTCCTGAGCCTCCTCATTCCTATCGCGCGCGCACACACACACACACACACACACACACGCGCGAACGCACACACTTACACAATCACATTAAGAGGAAAGGGGGAGAAAACAGTCAGATTTGATTTTGACACATCAGAGGGTGATCTTTGCCCAATGCCCTTCTGTTCCTAAACTGTGGGACTGCCACACATGTCACTGCTCTGTACCCCCTCCAAGCTGGTCTCCTCTGCTGACTTGAACCATTCAGAGTCCTGCTCCTCTGTGCTAGTGGCTTTGTGAATAGTCATCAGTTATCCTCTGGGTGACCCTAGGCAATTTGCTTACCCTTCTGCTTCTCATTTCCTTCCACTGTAGAACGGGGATCATAATACTACTTGTTTCAGGGGTTTGTTAAAAGAATTAAATGACTTAATGCCTATGGAGGCTTAGATTTTGCTGGGCACAAAATACACACTGAAATCCTGTTCGACATTATTTCATCCCTACAGCAGCTCTGCAAGGTGGATGTTTTTCAGATGAGGAAACTGAGACTTGAGGACAAATGCTTTACCCAAAGTCCCTCAGCTACCAAGTATCAGAGCAGAGATTGCTTCCAGCCACATTGCCTCTGGTCTGCTGATACTTCTGAGTCTTCAGAATTATCTCAAGTGAATGGTACTTGCTAGGCTCTTTGCCTGGGGTCTGCCATCTCCTTTGAAGTCATTGACACCTGTGTTTTTACCCTCTGTCTATGTTTCATCCCCACAGACTGAGCCTCACTATTCACCCCTGTGAGGTCAAGTGCAAAGTGGCATCAGGCTTTCAGAGCAGCCTACAGGTCATACCCTTCGCTGAGGTTGGGTGGGCTGCACAGAGCCTGGTGGCCTTGGGGGACGTGCCCCGTTCTTAAGGGAAGGGATTTTGAAAACAGATACAGTCAGTCTGTACCATTAATAGGAACTGCAGTAGCTGCTTCATTCTTCAAGGTAATGACCTCCCCGAGGGCGAGAGGCGTGACTGCTTAATCACCTCCTGTGGACTCATGGGCACATTTGTCTTTAATCGGTCTTTTTTTAAGCTAATGGTAGCAAAACTAAGATCTTTCTGACTTGGATTTTTTTTTTTCCTTTGGTCTGTGGAAACTAATTTTTTCCTATTGCACACACACACACACAAAGAGGAACATTCAGAAAAATGTGAGATATTGTCATTTTGCATAGAAAACTTTGGGATAACTGGGGAAATAATGTGAGCATAAATGTTTAAATGTTAGTGTGCTGGCCCTGGAGATTATCACCTTTCTTAACACACACAATTCTCCATTCAGTATTGGCAAAATTGATGCAGTTCCTGCCTTTAAAAAGTTCTCATAACTAAATAAAGGACCACAGTCTAGAGCAAGTAGCAAGATAGTGCTAAGAGAGATTAGGGAGTCTAAGGACTGTAGATCACTGGAGGTGGTCAGAGGGAGTCTAGAAGCTGACTGATGTCATAGGACCATTGCTACCAGGGAAAAAGGGATGGTACAGACCAGTCACAATCATTGCCCTGGACACAACTACTGTAAAGACATGTCTTGTGCCACAGCTAATGACATTTTTTTTATGGACATGGCCCCATGCTGGGAATGGTGAATGAAGGTGATGCCATCACTGTCCTCCAGTCTTAGGGAAATGAGACCTGAATTCCACAAATCATTCCATAACCACTAAAGACAGAGTTTAAGTCTGACTAGGGCTGGGGGCAGAATGGAAAGGGAGAGGTCAGTTTGTGATCATCCAGGGAAGAAAATATGTGGAGGCCCTGATGGCAGTGACAGGAGGGGAAATGAAAAGACACCCTTAGGGGATGAACCCTGACATCTGAGGGACCTGGAAATTAGAGAAGACTCAGATCACTGGTAATTCCAGATTGCAAGCTGAGTTCCTCAAATACCACAGCAGCACTGAGAGAAATACAGATGGAAAATGGGAAAGCCAACTGGTCAGGGGCCAAATCACTACATTTTAGACTTCTGGGTTGGATCTGGTCATCAGATGCCAAGTGGAAATATCCTGCAGGCAGCTCTAGATTAGAGAGTTGCTGACATGGGATCACTGAAGGGAACAGTCTCAGGCTTTGGAATAAGCCCACTAAGAACAAAGATGAAGAGCCTTCAGGGAGGCAGGAGAACCAGAGAAGGGAGGCTCCAGGGAACCAAGAGCAGGTTTTGAAGGAGTATGTGTCCAGTGCAGACACATACGTCTGAGAGGTCTGGCGAATTAAGGATTAGGAAACAGTCATTTGGTTTGGAGGTTGGGGTTTTTCTGATGACTCTTGAGAGAGAACTGTCAGTAGCACCAGGAGGTGGACACCAGTTGGAGAAAAGGGTTTAGGGAGACAATGGGAGAGAAGGAGGCTGTTGCTGCAAACAAAACTACTTCTAGATCCAAAGGTTCGAAACAGAATAGGAATAATGAACTAAGATGCAGGCTAAACAGACCAGTGGGGTCAGGGTTAAGCCTCTCAAGTTGGCATGAGTGCTGTGTGTTCCGGCTTCCCTGGTGCTCATTCGGTAAATAATCCACCTGCAATGTGGGAGACCAGGGTTCGATCCCAGGGTTGGGATCCCCTGGAGAAGGGAATGGCAACCCACTTCCGTATTCTTGCCTGGAGAGTCCCAGGGACAGAGGAGCCTGGTGGGCTACAATCCAGGGGATTAAAACAGTCAGACATGACTGAGTGGCTAACACACACACACACACACACACACTGTGTATTCATATCAGATGAATGTGACCAAAGGAGCATGAGAGAGGGAAGCCCAAGAGTGGACAAAAGTGAGCCACGGAGAAAATGCTTTCAAGAGTTAGAATGGGTGACCTGAGGGGTGACCTCAGCAAAGACAAGGAGACATTGAGCTAGTAGGATGAGCAGGAGGCTGACTGGTGAAGGGGAGGTAGGAAACCAGAGAGAGATGGGAACTTCTTGTACCAAGCGACAGTGGCTTTCTCAGCAGTTGATCAAAGAGCTCCTGGCAGGAAATTCGAAAGGGAGAGGTGGCCAGCAGGGGTGCAAGACAGGGTGCTTCTAGGGTCCCTACAAAAATGTTGGCCAGGGCTACCATTCACCTCCTTTCTTGTGTGCTTGGGAAGCCTGAGTCCTTTCCCGAAGCACTTATGCGCCACTTGGCTGGAGAGGCTGGAAGCAGCTGAAGTAGATTTTCTCAACGTGACTGAGCAGATCAAAGCAGGGTTCAGTGAGGGTGTCCCGGGAAGAGAGGAGGTGCCTGCGACAATGGAGACAGTCTCAGAGTGGGAGACTCCAGGCACCACCACAGACTCAGTCTAGGCACAGAGCTGAGCAGCATCATAGGAGGGGAGGCCAAGAAGCTGGGAGGCAAGCCGGTTCAGAGAACCGTGAGCTTCTTCATATCCATGAGCTTCAGTTTCAGTCTAATAAAAGTCCTGTGTCTAGTAAACCACGGGTCCCTGAGACCACCCCCAGGAGCCTGTGGTGGAGACAAGATGGTTGATCCTAATGGGAGCCAGGTGCTTAATAATAATATAATAATAATAGCTAATACTTTTAGAATACATTGCTTTAAGTCCTCTACATATAACTCACTAAATTTACTTGCCCAATGGGGTACGTCCCACTCCTCTCCTGTCCTTTCGGAGGAAATAGAGGCACCAGGACATTAAATGACTTGCTCAGGGACCTGTAACCCATCCATGAATCTAGAGCCTGGACCAGGCAGTCTGATGTCTCTTGGGTGCCCCCGTCAACATCATGATCTCAAAGCTTGTGTTGACTGTCTACTCTGGGAGGGGTACTATGACAGTAAGTGACGGAAACCAAAAGAGGTGCGTGAGTCAGGGTTAGCCTTCTCAGTGGTTAGCAGGCTGTAGCAGGGCACTGCCATCACTATGGAAGAGTAACTAGTGTCTTTTCCAGGATTTCCTGCTTTCTATTTATGCCATGCACCCCTACCCCACCCTGATTATTTGAATAAGAGAATACACAAATGTCTCTGGAGAAGAAAATGGCAACCCACTCCAGTATTCTTGCCTGGAGAATCCCATGGACAGAGGAAAATCTGGTGGGCTACCGTCCTTGGGGGTCACAAAGAGTCAGACACAACCGAAGTGAATTAGCATAGCAGGCATACACAAATGAAGAGATAGATTCAAAATAGTGGGTAATTAGTAAATAATTACCCTTCATTCCTGGCCTATTAAATGTGTAGGATTTATCAGTTTTTCTGAAACAGAACAGAGTTACCACCAGGAAAACCCGATTGAATTTGTTCCTCCTAGACTGTCTGCCTCCTTGAGAAGCTGTCTCAGGAACCCGGGGCCAATGCATTTTCAATGTCTCTGGTCAGTGGTCCAGGCAGAAGGACTCAGAGATGCCTCGGCTCAATCTGACTTCAAGTTAATACTGAGCCTGTTGGATTCCTCTGACCTGGGTCTTCTGTCCCACTGTGCTCTTCACTGTACCTTTCTCAATGCCCTAGTTCTGGCTGCCATCATTTCTCACCTGTGCTATCATAGTGTCTTTGAACAGAGAGACAAGGGAGCTTTCGAGCCATATGGATCTAAATTTGATCTTGACTCTACAATTTATTTGCAATTAAACTCTGGGGCAGGGCTTCCCTGGTGGCTCAGATGGTAAAGAATCTGCCTGCAATGCAGGAGGCCTGGGTTTGATTCCTGGGTCAGGAAGACTGCCGGGAGAAGGGCATGGCAACCCAGTCCAGTATTCTTGCCTGTAGAAACCCATGGACAGAGGAGCCTGGCAGGCTACAGCCCATGGGGTCGCAAAGAGTCGGACATGACAGAGTGGCCAACACTGTTGGCAGTGAAGTAAAATGAAACTCTGGGGCACATGTCTAGCTTTCTTTGACTTCAGTCTTCTTATCTGCACAATTCAGAAAACAATGCATGGCCTTGAAGGTGTGTGAGGATGAAATGGGAGCGACTTACATCAAGTGTCTACTGCAGGGTCACATTAGATACTATATAATTCGTAGATATTATTATTAGATCTCTCACCTCCAGACCAGCCTAATACGTTGCTGCCGGATTAATCTTCCCCAATACAATTTTGATCATGTCACTTCCTATCCTCCTGCAAACACTGCTCTTGCCAATAGAGAAAAATCTGTTTGTAAAGGGAGTTACTTACCTCATTTTTCCTATCTGGATGCCAGAATCTTGACTACAAGAGGCAGGTCACTCCCACTGAGCCCACTCTTGCTATAAAAATACCTGGAGAGGTTCTTGAACTTAAGAAGACAATACAAGGGTTTGTTAATCATGGTCGAAACCACCCAAAGGGATGAGACCAATATAAGTTTCAGCATATGGTTAGGTTATGCATTCTTACACAATGGGATAATAATTTTTGGAAATGTCAACAAAATTTTCTCCCCATTATAATTTCTCTGGCCCTTTGCCCCCTTCAATTAGGCTAGTCTTTCTGTATTCATTCCCTCAGGAAAGAATGGGATAGGGAAAGGCAGAGAAAAGGGGAACTTCTTCTTGGCTTTGAGGTCCAAATGCTAGACCCTGTAAGGAAAGAAAGAACTAACTGACAAAGGATACAGGAGAAATTTCGGATTAAGAGCAAGATGTTCCTGCCTGTGGTGATGGTGGTGGTTTAGTCACTAAGCTGTGACTGACTCTTGCAAACTCATGCCAGCTTCCTCTGTCCATGAAATTTTCCAGGCAAGAAGACTGGAGTAGGGTGCCAGTTCCTTCTCAAGGGGATCTTCCTGATCCAGGGATCGAACTTGGGTCTCCTGCCTTGGCAAGTGGATTCTTTATGACTGAGCTTCCAGGGATTCCCATTCCTGCCTGTACCCCACTAGAAAAATCATTGGGATTAGGGGAAACTGAGGAAAGGGAAAGTGATGGAGATGTTTAATGGGGGTGTTCCTCAGCCACCCTCATCCCAATCTCTGCAGTCAGCCCACCCTCTGGTCCTCACTGGCCCACTCAAGGCCCTGCGACCTCTTCTTCCTGCCATCTACCAAGGACTTGCCTTCAGAGCATGTCTGTGACCAGCCCAAGGGAAGCTGTTCTCTGTACTTTGTGACTTCGCTCCAACCATTTGATTAATTCTGTTTGAACTGCCCTTAAGCTCTCCTCCAGGCTAACAGGGGTCCAGACAGATCCTGTTACAATTATGTGTTATGAACCAAATCACACACAGCTGGGCTCGGGTTCAGTAACTAAAGATGTCTCTATTCCACTCAAACATGAATGTATTCTCCAAAGAATGCAGCTATAATGGAGAGATGGCAGAGGGTGTGATTATTTTTGAGATGGGGACCCTGCAGGTGTATCATGAAAGTGATCCACAGAGGTGATGATACAGAACGTACATTTCTGATATGCTGGAAAGAGGTTCCTGGCACTTCCCCACTGGCTCAGAAGCTTCTCTCTAGTGTCAGTCTCCAAGTTGGAATTTCCACAGGGAGGGTGGAAGCCAGGAACACAGCCAGATTCAGTTACCCGGGAGAGGCTGTTGGTGGGTTCAGATAGCCTGTGAGGCCTTCTATGGTAGACTTTACCACCACTGGCCCCCCACGAACCATGCCTCCCTGTGTGGTCCCCTCTCCTATGGACTCTGGGCTGGGCCTTGTGACTTCCTTGGTCAACGAGACATAAGCAAGCCGGATGCAAGCAAAGAGCCTTCCACAATGGGGCTCATCCTCTTGGGGCTTCCCTCTTGGAAACCAGCTACTATTGGGTAAGGAGACCAGTATAGACTACCAGAGGGAGAGAGAAACCCGAGGCCCAGTAGCCTGCAGCCAGCACTAATTACCAGACCCATGGGTGATACCTTCATGGATATTTCCCCAGGTGAACACAGCAGCCTAAGAGACTCCAACAGACACACGTGCCACAGAGTTAAGCCATCCCCCTTGAGCCTCTCCAAGTTACAGAATATGAGCAAATAATGACTGCTGTTATCTGAAGCCACTAAGTTTGCAGTCATTATTTATGCAGCAAAAGGTAACAGAAATTCTTTCCCATCCAACTGCAGGGGCTTTCTACAACACGGGGACCTTGTCCATTCTGATCACTATATCCTCAGCTCCATAACAGGAGTTTAGTAACAGACCATAACAGGTGTTTAGTAAATATTTGTGAAATTCATGACACCAAATAAAAAACACAGCATCTACACAGCATTATGATGCTTTTTGTCCTGGCTAATTCTCTCCCTTCTAAACGATGAGTCTTGAAGCTTCCATTTATTATAAAGAAATGGATGGCAAATTTCTAAATATGTATGTAACAGTTTGTTAAGTGGGACCTTGACTGCTGTCTATATAATTTTGGTTCACTGAAAGCTGACATCAATGCGTGACAAACACTCCCTACATTTCAGAGATTGGTGCTGCATACGTTTGCTCACATGCTGAGATGACTAAATTCTTCTCTGACACCTTGATCCATTCTTCACCTCCAGCCTATAAAAGAGAAAGATGGAGCAGCACTAGACAATTGTGATCAGGAGCCAGAAGTTGGAGCCAGATAGCCTGGCTTCAAATCCCCACTGGGTCACATCTGAGCTGTGAGACTTCAACCAAGTTACTTAACCCCTCTGTACTTCCATTTGCTTGTCTGTAAAATGGGGGTGATGAGAGCATCTACCTAATGAGGATGCTGTGAGGATTAAATGGTTTACCATATAGAGACTGGGAAGTTCTATAACTATCAACAGAACCCAGAAAACAGTGCCCAGCTCATTGCAAGGGCCTGGGTCAGCTGTCATCACAGGAAAATCTCTTTGAGGAAAGCTGGCTGCATTCCCTGGTGTCTGAACCTCAAGTCTGGGGTTGTTTGCCAGAGGGGAACTAATTTCTCACATGTCGTCCTGCCCAATGCTCCAGCTGAGTGACTGTTGAACGGAAGAAACGTCTTGACCTTTCTGGAGCTTCGGGACATAGTGAGAGATTTTAGAAAACGTAACCAGTACCCCTTGGCAGTTGGAGGCACTGAGACTGGAAAGGTCCAGAGGAGAAAGGCTGACAGAGTGAGGAGAAGGGGCTGAGGTGGATATGGTGCACAGGACCACAGCCTGAGGGCTTCTTCTTCCACAAGGAAGAAACTCTATACACTCCTTGAGAAGATGTTGTCTCTCACACCTTTGTACCAGTGCTTGGCTCCGGCCCCAGCATCCAGGGAATGTCCCCTACTGACTTGTGAATGAATGCGCTCTCTCCAGCAGTAGCCCAGCTCTGCCCTCCCCCCAGCCAAAGCCCCCAGTGGGTGAGCAAAACTGGACTGTCTGGAGCCAAACAAACTTGGCTTATTGCTCTGGCAGACCAGGGCAGAGCTGCTGTATTTCGCTGTGGCTGGTCTCGGTTCTTCTGATGCACCTCTGTAGAGCCTAAGTGACTCCACCTTAAGAAAAGGCGCCACCATGTTGTAACAAAGGGCAACACCTAGGTTCCTGAAAAAACCTGCAGTGTAGTTCAGCCCTCACCCCCTGGCACCACCCTAGACACGACCAATCACCGTGCGTCAGGAAAGCGCCACAAAATACGCCAGTCAGGGGGCTGTTCGCAGGTGAATATACCTATCAGGGGCTAGCACGCGAAAAACCCCTGACCTCCCCTCCCATCCTGGCCAGTCACAGGACACTGAGGCATATTACTCCATTCGTGCCATCCTGCCCTTTGTCTCTCTCCCTTTAAAAGCCTTGTACCATGCGGCTTGGGGCCGCTGCCCCAACTCCGCTGTGTCGGTGTGTGTGTGTGCGGTCCAGCCCCGGGTCTAAAATAAACTACCTCTTGCGTTTGCATCGGTGAATGGCCTCCTGGTGGTTTGTGGAGATTGGGATCTGGGCATAACACCTCTCACTCCTCCAGACACAAGAACATGTCCTGGAGGAGAGGTGGTAGCAGACACTGCCAGATTGAGAACTGAAGCTGCAGGAAGGAAAGCCAGCCTCGGCCATCTTTCTGAAACGTTTCATAAGACCGGAATTAAGGGGTATCTGGAAATGGCCCCAACAGCCTAGAAGACTTGGATAAATTGGCAAATATGTTTATGTCTTTTTCCTTTTTCCTTCTACCCGATGACTGGGTGACATGGATGATGGACAAGGGTTCCAGGCTGGTGATGTGGCATCTGTAATCTGTATCTCAGGCAGCTTACTGCCCTGGTGGAAGGAAGGCGGGTCCAGGGTGAATAACCCTGAATAGAGAGGGGCCAGGATTCCCAGCACCCTTGGCTTGGGTGTGTTCTGTACTTACATCTGACCATGGGTGTGTCTGATGTTTTGGGAATTCATATCATTGCAAATAAAAGCTCAAAGCCACACACTGAGAAGCTAGTCTCTGGAGGTTTGGAAAAACTGTTCAATTTTCCCGAGTTGCCCATAGAACAGCTCCTCCCTAGTTTCATTTGCTCTTCGCAAAGCATTTTCACAGATATCCTTTCATTAGATCCTCATAACAAGCCCCCAAAGTGGGTGGGAAAATACTACTATTCTTACTTTGCTGAGTTCCCAGAGCCTCACGAAGATTAAAACATTTGCCTGGGGTCACCTAATTCTGCCTCTGTTCCTCTCCACCTCCTCCCCCAGGCCACTTCAGAAGAGGCCTCCCCTTCTGGCCACCTCTAGTTCCCAAGTTCTAGCCTTGGGCCAAGGCCTGGGGCCTCATTTGATCAGAAAGGGAGGTTAGGTAGGTATGAAAGTTGTTTGGATCTTGCTCCCCCAATGTCATTATTTCAAGCTCCTTTTCTGGTAGACTTGAGACTTTTCCAGTATCTTTAACCCAGAATTTTGCTTCTAGAAACTCATTTTTAGATAGTATTCAAACCTGGTCACAAAGACAGATGTCTAAAGTATTCAGCGTGCTTTCATTTGTAAAAGGCCTGAATAGCCTTTGCAAATAGCCTAAATATTCAAGAAGGAGCCTAGTTAAAGAAATGAAGATATGTTCAATCAGGGAATACTATCCAGTTCTTAACAAAATTCACATAATACAAGGACACTGAATGACATGGTAAGATGTTAACGATCTTTTGTTAAATAAATGAAATGGGTTACACCCAAAAGTGTTTCAGGATGGTCCCATCTTTGCTTTAACAAATATTTGTACCTCTGCAAATTAACAAATATCCAGAACGCTTACAGCAAAACAATAATGGTACCTATATCTGGTTGGCAGATTATGGCTTTTTACTACTTCTGATTATGTCTTTAAAGTTTTAAAGTACTCTACATTCAATATGACTTCATGTTCCAGTGGATGGCCTTCCTGAGGGTAGCCCCATAACTTTTAGGCCCCACATGTTAGTGCATGGCCCCCTGCAACTTCCCATCCCCCATCCTTCTTTCCCAACATCTCATGGGAGTTTCCTCGGTCTCCTGGCCCCTATACCAGTTGTTGACCTGTACCTCACAGGCCTCTGAGCCCGGTGCTTGCCCAGTCGCAAGACCAAAGAAAGGGCCTAGAGTCAGTGACAGAGCCATCAATGGTTCAGTGAGTGGGAGACTTACACGTCTGAAGCCAGGTCCTGAAGCGACACCCCAGGGTGTGCAGCAGATGACGCGCAGGACAGGGCAGCAGTCTTCATTACTTCTGGGGGAACGGGAGGTTCCTAGTTATGGAGAGAGTCACTTCAACTTGGCTCATTACCAGGGAGATCAGCAGAGGGGCATGCCCCTCACCACTCCTTTAATAAGCCAACAGATGAAGATACTCTGGTCTAAAGGTTAGAAGGATCAGTGGCTGGGGCAGGTATGTGGGAAGATCAGTCATGTGAGTAGGGTATAGGTGTAGCAGATGCTGGTGGAGCCGGGGAGGCACAAAGAGCATGAAAACAGTCATCTTGAGTGGCCTGCCTACTTTATCTAACTTAATCTTCAATGCCATTCTGCAAGGGGAGCGTTACAGCTCCTGTTTTAAAGATGGGAGACTGAGGTTTAGAGAGGTTAAATAACTTCATTAGGGGTATGAAGCTAATTAGTGGTGGGGCAGGGGTATGACACAGGTCTGCCTGAGTGCTCAGCCTCCTTTTCAAGCCCTGACAATTCTTCGCCATGGCTGACCATGAACGCCTTCATTTCACAAAAAATCATCCCAAGGGCCTCACTGGCTTCCAGTGCCTGCCACGGTCTGAATTTAAACCTGGTGTCAGCAGGACTTGAGGAGGTGGCTGAATTGCCAGTAACAAGCCTGAAGACCTGATTTCCTGAGCTCTCCGTCACCTGGGGGCACCCAAGCAGATGAAAAGATACAGTGACCTACACTGTACCTATGCATAAGCAGTCAGCTTCCCCACCTGCTTCCCATATGCAAAGCATCCAGATCACAGAGGGCTACGGGTGAGGACTGATTCCAGGGAACCCTACAGGAGTAGAGACCTTTTGCAGAAAAAGGAATTTTCGAGTTGGCGTTTAAAAGTTTGAAATCCAAAGGAATGCGTAAAGGAAACAAAAGCCAAAAACAAAATAAAAATCCACTCATGGGCTGAGCTCCGGCTATCAAATATTCTCTTTGTATTGTGCAGAGGGAGGCACCATGCATCTGGGGCTGGGGTTTTCAGCTGGCCATGCAGAAAACGCTCCCGGGCACTCCCTTTAAAAACTAAATCAACATTATTTTAATTTGTGTTCCCTGCTTCCTCATTCACAGTGGAGAGGAAGGTGTGAGGCTGAGCAAGGAGCATATTTCTCTTACAAGTTAACTTAACATGCAATATGCAGGGGATTACTCTGGGCTCACTCAATACCACAGCCCAGAGCTTTATAGAATTCTATTGATCTTAGCTAAAGCTGTTTAATTTTTTTTGCTTTAATTTTCTTTCCTTATTTGCTCATTAAGTTGAGGTAAGGAAGGGGAGGGGGACTGATGGCAGGCCCCTCTCCCCAGATTTAAAGCTGGCTTGAGGGACCCAGGAGCTGGTGTGCCCTTACCCACTGGCAGCATGTCTTCGCAGTATTTTAACCCAGTGGCTTGGGGTGAGGGGGTGGCTGTAGGGGAAGCAGGTATCGAGGTCTTGGCCCCCATGGAGGTTCTCTGCTACAAATAATCATAGAATAAGGACACTTTGTGCACACCTTTGGCCACCTGATGCGAACAACTGACTCATTTGAAAAGACCCTGATGCAGGGAAAGATTGAAGGCGGGAGGAGAAGGGGACGACAGAGGATGAGATAGTTGGATGGCATCACCGACCCAATGGACATGAGTTTGAGTAAGCTCTGGGAGTTGGTGATGGACAGGGAGGCCTGGTGTGCTGCAATCCATGGAGCTGCAAAGAGTTGGACACGACTGACCTGAACTGAGCACAACACTGAGGGAAAACCAGAGAGTGAACCTGACACGGATATAACCCACCAGAGCTTACCTTCTAGTAGCAGAGAGAAGCATTTTTCTCCACGATGGGACATGGGTGGGCCAGGAAAATTGAAGTTGATATTCATTTTTGCTGTTAGAGGAGGCACAGAAGAATGAAAATGTAAATTTTCCCACTCATCCCCGAAATGTTTAACTCCAGGAGAGTCTCCACATAGGGTCCCCACATTTGGGGACTTGAGAGGACTCATGATGTGGCAGGAGTCATGGCTGGAGCTTGGGCAGAAAGCGGAGGAGGTGGAGAGAGGACCACTCGGGCTGACGGTCTGAGGGTTGAAACTGTGCTGGGCTTCCTTGCTGTCCTTTCTGGGCCAGACTGAATCACTTCTGAAAGGGCAGACCCCGGTCATTGGACTGGTTCGTAAGCGTCCATGTTCTGGGGGCCTGGGGAGCGGAGGGGCTGCAGCTGCAGTGAGCCCTGGCAGTGCACCTCTGGAGCTTGCCTGCGCAGCAGGGCCACGGGTGGCAGAGGACTGCCTGCTGCTGACCTGTGCTACCCTATAGGAGGGGGAGCCAGGGGGATGGTAGTGGCCACCAAGGATGGAGACCCAGGCCCCTCTTAGTACCTTTAGTCCTGAAATTCTTGTTTGACCCAACATAGAACAGGAGGGAAGCCTAATAATGATAATAATAAACAATGCCTATTGAGCTTTACTCTGTGATAGGCACTGTGCTAAGTTTTCTATGTATATTATAATGAATTCCCATAAAATCTCTCTAAGTAGGTTCCATTCTCATCCTCTTTCAATAGATGATGATATGGAAGTGGAAAGAAGTTGGGTCTCTTTTCTAAGGTCTTATAGGTAGGAAGCAGCAGAAGCAGGATTTGCTCCTTCTCAATCTGTGTACAGGTCAAGAAACAACAGTTAGAACTGGACATGAAGCAACAGACTGGTTCCAAATCGGGAAAGGAGTACGTCAAGGCTGAATATTGTCACCCTGCTTATTTAACTTATATGCAGAGTACATCATGTGAAATGCCAGACTGGATGAAGCATAAGCTGGAATCAAGATTGTAGGGAGAAATATCAATAACCTCAGATATGCAGATGATACCACCCTTATGGCTGAAAGTGAAGAGGAACTAAAGAGCCTCTTGATGAAAGTGAAAGAGGAGAGTGAAAAAGTTGGCTTAACACTCAACATTCAGAAAACTAAGATCATGGCATCTGGTCCCATCACTTCATGGCAAATAGATGGGGAAACAATGGAAACAGTGACAGACTATTTTCTTGGGCTCTAAAATCACTGCAGATGGTGATTGCAGCCATGAAATTAAAAAACGCTTGCTCCTTGGAAGAAAAGCTATGATCAACATAGACAGCATATTAAAAAGCAGAGACATTACTTTGCCAACAAAGGTCTGTCTGGTCACAGCTATGGTTTTTCCAGTAGTCATGTATGGATGTGAGAGCTGGACTATAAAGAAAGCTGAGTGCCAAAGAAGTGATGCTTTTGAACTGTGGTATTGGAGAAGACTCTAGAGAGTTCCTTGGATTGCAAGGAGATCCAATCAGTCAATCTTATTTTCTTGATGAGTCTGGCTAATGGCTTGTCTATTTTATATGGAGGCTAAATGACACACTTTTGAATAACCAACAACCAGTCAATCCTAAATAAATCAGTCCTGAATATTCTTTGGAAGGACTGACACTGAAACTCCAATCCTTTGGCCACCTGATGCGATGAACTGACTCACTGGAAAAGACCCTGATGCTGGGGAAGATTGAAGGCGGGAGGAGAAAGGAATGACAGAGGATGAGACAGTTGGATGGCATCACTGACTCAGTGGACATGAGTTTGAGCAAACTCTGGGAGTTGCTGACGGACAGGGAGGCCTGGCACGCTGCAGTCCATGGGTCACAAGAAGTCAGATATGACTGAGTGACTGAATTTATCTATCTAAAACAAACATTTGTAATATATAGTGGGACTACATGTAAATTTGCTCTGCATTTTCCAAGCCTCTTGTAAATGTGTTATATTTTCAATAATTAAAGAGTCAATTATAAGGGAACCCCAGAAACACTATCAGTTGATTTCTATATGGACATGAGTTTGAGTAAGCTCTAGGAGTTGGTGATGGACGGGGAAGCCTGGCATGTTGCAGTCCATGGGGTCGCAAAGAGTCGGATATGACTGAGCGGCTGAAGTGAACTGAACTGATGCTGGCTCCTAGACTCCTTGCCCTCAGCCACTGTGCCAATGCCCAGTTTTATAGTGCCTATAGATCTCGAGGACCAGCTCTTAGTGGTTGTCAGCATAGTTTTATTTGGACGAAGAGTAAGAATTAAACGCAATGTTATTTGCATCCTAATATCATGGAATAAATTCATATCTGGTACAAGAGAAACAGAAGATAAAATGCTATAGGAGCTTAATGCTCAAATAGCTTACTTCTGATGGAAAAAAAAGTTGTTTTTTCAGGGGTTACTCTGAAAGGATAAGTGAACATACAAAAGAGAAGTAAGGAGTTTCTGGAGGACAGGGTGACTGAAAATTCAGCATCTAACGAGACAGTGAGCAATTCCATCGACTATGGCATGAAATTGGGAAGTAATGGAGGCTGAGTTCAGACTGTAAAGGGTTAAGAGGATTGAACTCTCTGCTGAAGGTCAAGGGTGACAACAGGGTTTCCTCTCATGGGCTGTATGTGATTGGCAGCGGCTCTCCCAACTGTTCCGTGTACGGAATACACAGAGTCAATGGGAAAGAGAATTGGGTCCCATAGCAGTGTCCACCACAGGCAGAGACTTACCGATCTCACTTCCGGTCCTGACATTCAACAAAAGACTCTGAGAGAAGACAATGTGGTTGGGCCTTAGTCAGGGGTACGTGCCCCCAATTCTTACTAAACATTTGGTCATTCTGAGGTTCAGAAACTGATTCCTTTATGGTGCCAATTACTTCTCTCCCCCTCACCCCATACCAATTTTATTGGAAATGCCTGGAAATAGTGAAACCAAACATATTTGGAGGTAGCTAGAGAGCTCTTGTTGAATACACTTCTCATCTGGAATTGCTCAGTCTGAGGCAATGTGCAGAACCCTGCATGGGACCCCAGAGAGGCGAGTTCTAAGCTGGGCTCTGCCAGTAACAGCTGGGGGGGTTTAGGCTCACACCTGGACCTCTCTGAAGTTGTCTGACATCACAGAACTTTTGTGAGGAGAAAAGGAAGTTATATTTGAAAATACTACAGCAAAGAAAACATGCTCTCCTGATCAAACACCATGTTTTATAAAGTAAAAAATGCCATTGTTTGTAAGATATCCTATCACTTTATGCATGATTAAGAAAGAAATGCTGCAACTATAGTCCCCCATCTAGTATCAATTATATTCTGTTATCAAGGATGTCAAAATGCTGGAAAAACAACATTTTAGAATCAGTGAACATTATGACAAAGATCTAGCACCCAGTTACTAATTCCCATATAAATAATTTAAAAATGTGTTTTCTTGGGTTATAGACCAGTTTGTTAATTCATTAATTTCCATGATACCTAACACAAAAATCTGGCCTCCCATTGTTACTTGGTAACTGAAGTTGAAGAGATATGCTTCTTAAGGGGAGACTGTCCCAATTTACAATGACTATGAAAACACCAGTTTGACTGTTGGTCCAGATATAACTGGCTGTAAATCATATAAACTGTCAAACAGCCTAAATTAAACACTTGCTAGAAATATGTTAAGGTCAGGGAGCCCTGTGATTCTGTGTGTGACACAGTAAAGCTGTGTTGGATGTCAGCTTTGGGCTGGAAACTATAGAACATGAGGCCCAGGCTGATGCTCAAAAGCCTGGAATTCACCCTCTTCTCCATTTTACTATTTGTGTAATTCTTGAAAATAAGCTATGTGAACACAAACTATCTCCTAACCGAGCAATCCCCCTCTGGAAAACATGTATAAAACATTCCTGGGGGAGCTTCAGGATAATCTGCTTACTTGTATTCATTCAAACTGGGGGAAAGGTTTTAGAGGAAAGGTAAGGGCATGAACTAGTCAAGCCATGTGGTTGCAAAGTGGTGGGAACTCAACTTCAACTGGCACAGGGGAATCATAAAAGGTCTAAAAGATGCCCAGAAACCTTGGGACATGATGGTGCCAGGATGACTACTCTGTGCCTTCTTTTTGCCTCTCTCCATCTTTCAGCACCTTCTCTGCAGAATGGCTGCCTTCATATGACCGAGATTGTGGCTGCTGACAGCTCCCAAGGCCCCTATTTAACAATTTTACCACCAAAGATAGCCTGAATCCCTTTCTTTAGCTCTAGTCTGAAACATCTCAGGGAAGAATCCTGATTGGCCCAGTTTGAATCAGGTACCACACTTAGAGAAATTAACTGGGGTCAAGGGGCTAAGGGACTACGGCTTTTGATGCCAGCTACAAACAAAGGATTTGAAAGAGGAGGAGGAACAATGTCCTAAATGGGGTGGACTGTATTGCAGAGAAAGGTAAGGGTTCTGGCAGACAAATGATGCATCTCATTACCATTTTACTCTTATAAAAGCCCTCTCATTGCATGATAAGAGGAAGAAAAGTCCTTTGAGGTTTAGCTAACAACAAAGCAATCTTACCACTTATCACTATAACTGAGCAATTTAATCCATTTATCAATAACAGGACCTCCAAAAAACCATATCACATCCACTGTCTTGGTGAGGGCTAACATGCCATCTTACAGACAACTTACTCTAAAAGGAAATGTGTGTCCTCACTGCAGAATTCCGAACCTTCAAAACAGTGCTATTCGAGAACTTGGTCAAGTCCTATCCGACTGCATTTGTACTTTGTAGAAGTGTAAGAATGATGGACTGTAATATTCAGAAAGACTAAATCTCCTACTCCAACCTATAGACAGACCTTGAAAGCATCTTCAGAAGCCCAGTTACTTGTGTGCCCTTGACCAAAAACATGGCCTCCTCTTCTCATAAGAAATAGTCTATGAAGCTTATTGCTATGATCAACGATGCTGCAGAGATGACATCTATTATTTTACAAGGACCCTCGGGAGAGTTACCAGACTGGTCTCAATACCAGCAATGACTATGTTGCTTCCCTGAAAAACTGGCTTATTTTTACTTTACAGACTAAATTTTCACGGCCTTTCATGTTTCCCTCCTCATGGTGGCTGCTGGGAAGCGCAGAGAAAATTTACAACTGCCTGTAGTTCAAACTTGAATGCTTAACTGTGGGTGTTTAGTTTACACACTTATCTCTTGACGCCATCCTACTTCTCTGATGCTATTCTCCCCTGTCTCAAACTTTAAACCTTACGTAACAGTTCTTTAATCTTGGAGTAAGATTTACATCTTGGTAAGCCACTTAAATTTCTTTTAAGATTAAGGTGGGGATATGAGTATTATTTGACCTTGAGTGCAAAGAGTTTGAAGCCTTTCAGGCAGAAGCATCTCGGTGGAGTATGACACAATGTATACAGTCCTGATCCTTTCAGAACCCAGCTCATATCTCAGGGAAATTCTTAGGTTGTGCCTTTGCAGGGGTTTCTAAACTCACCTGCCACTTTTTGGTTTCAAATTACATTGCAAATTTATTGATTTTTCTTCATATTTCTGGTCACAGCAACAGCATACCTGGAGTTATTCTGTGTTTGTTTGCTAGACCTGGGAGGTAAATTCCCTTCCTTGTGGTGATGAAGTCCAAAAGAGAACAGAGTTTATTCTCCTACAGTATTTGTCTATGTTCAAAATAGCTTCAGGCTTCCCTGCTGGCTCAGTGGTAGAGAATCCACTGAGGTAGGAGACGTGGGCCCAATCCCTAGTCCAGGAGGATCCCACCTGGCATGGAGCAACTAAACCCAGGCTCCACACTATCGAGTCTGTGCTCTAGAGCCCAGGAATCCAAGTACTGAACCCAGGCACTAAAACCACTGAAGCCCTGTGTCCCAGAGCCTGCGCTCCACAACGAGAGAAGCTACTGCAATGAGAAGCCTGTGTACCACAACTGGAGGGTAGCCCCCACTCCCTGCAATTAGGGAAAAGCCCACACAGCAACAAACACCCAGCACAGCCAAAAAATAAGTAAATAAAAATATTAAAAAAAAAATCGTCAAGCCTTCACAAATCTGCAGTTGCTGAGAGATTTGTAATTAACAACAAATCTTAAATATTCATGCATAGGGGTTCCCTGGTGGCTCAGATGGTAAAGAATCTGCCTGCAATGCAGGAAACCTGGGTTCTATCCCTGGGTCAAGAAGATACCCTGGAGAAGGGAATGGCAACCCCCTCCAGTATTCTCATCTGGGAAATTCCATTGTCAGAGGAGCCTGGTGGACTACAGTCCACAGGGTTGGAGAGAGTCAGGCACGACCCAGTGACTAAGACTCTCCCTTTAGGGATTAAAAGGTCCAACAATAACAAAGACAAAGCAATTACTGTCTGCACTAAATGATCCATAGCAATGACTTTTAGAAGAATACTTGATAAGCAACTTTCATTTCCACGATGGGGGGTCAGATGGAGAGTATGAAGAACTCAGCCAGATGTAAGGATGGGAAAGTGGATAATCTAAATGAGCCACTCATCTCTCAACAGGGAAACAAGGGAAACGCTCCTCAGGGAGACTGGCGGCTCTTCCCAGTCATTTGCAACCCGGTCCTGCATTTCTCTTTTGGGAGTCTTTATGGACTCAGCAGAATTGCAGGATCCGCACCAGCCCTAGTTTTCTGAAGTTTCTCTATGACATAATGTGAGGCAAACCTTTTCAATCTGATCTGCATCATGTTCTTCTTTGTACAAGTTCATATTTTGGTTCAAACGATAACCATAAATATTTAACATTCTAAAAGCTGTGGCTTTCCAGCCCCACCCGTCCGATGGGAGCTTGCATTAATTTACAGCCCACTTTCATTTCAAGCTGGTCGATAATATTTCATAAGGTAAGAAACCAGACGGCACGATTTTGGTGGAGAGACGAAAAGAGCAGAGAGTGGTTTAAAGACATAAGACTGAATTTCAAAAGGGAGGAAAGAAATTATTCTGTTTTGTTTTTTGTTTTTTCTTCATCTTGCCAAACTTTTCTTTTTCCCAAACTGAAGAAATTCACAGTATCATTTTAAGAAGTGGAAGATCTCTTTCTTGAGCTGACTCCTCCCCTCCCCACACTCACCCACTTGCACAGACTTACACATGCACACACACACAGAGGGCACAGGATGTTCTAATGAGAGGCGGTGCCCTTCTGTTCAAGGACCAACAGAAAGTAAGAGGGAGAGCTCTAACCACTGCAGCTGGACACAGTATATTTGTATACTTGACCCAGTTGAACAAAGGTGTTATTTTGAAAAATGACCCTTGCTCGAAATTTACATGATACCAAATGATCTATTTGAATGTCATTATTTAAGTGATTGCTTTTCCAGCTTGCAGACAGTCTAATTCTCATCAATTTCACCTTTAATTTAGAAAAGAAATGATAACCAATGGAGGGAAGAAAAAATAACCCACACAGAGGCCTGTCTCTGTCTTTATGTTCCAGAGTGTTTTTTCATTCAAAGCGTTTTCTGTAAATGTGATTTTGAATAAACCCCACATAGACAAGTAAGTTTGTGTAGAAATAAATTCTTTCTTTTTAGCTGGGGCTGTAGTAAAAAAAGGTGACTAATAAAATATTCTAGTTATGAGAGCCCTACAATAGGATTTGTTAAAATACATAAATTTAAATTCCATCCCATGAAAGCAATTGTTATATATCTATATGCTGATGTGTGAACCAACCACTTTTAGTGTGTATAATTCAGTGGCTATTGATTTTTTATTTTATATGTGTAATAACATGCTCCTAAGTTCAAAAGAATCAAAACACTGATGTTCGGCAATTTTCACCTTCAAAGACCAGTACCAATGCAAGTAATGAAAGCTCAGGGATTACTGCCCAGTGACTCAATGAGGTCTAGGTGCTGAAAGCAGAGCTCAAGGCTGGCGGCCCAGAGCAAACCACCTTGTGGGACTGACTTCCCTCTGTTTCCTTTCCTCCTGAAATGAATGGCTCACCCCAGGGTAATGGCAGCAGAAGCACCTAAGGAATGAAGTGAAGTTGCGTGCGCACAGTTAGACAAATATGGACTCTACCTGGGGCCTTGAGTCTGGGCCACTACTGTGTCTGGCCTGTGCTAGGACCAAATACCACTGAATCTCCATCTTCCGTCAATGAACTGGTAGATAGGATTCGTTTGGTGCTGAATGACTAAAAAAACTAGTTAGATAACAAAGAAAGTGCATATAACTGAATAGTCTAGTGGTAAGATTGATGCTATGTCAGACTTTATCCAGCGGCCCAGAAAACGTTACCTGGGACCCACTTCCCTCTTTCTCATCTCTCTTTCTCAGTGGTATTGGCTTCATCCTCAACTGCTCAGAGTGGCCCCCTAGCAGCTGTAGTTCCTTGTCTTATGGTAACAAAATCACTCTAGCCGTGTCCAATTTCACACCCTCATACCTCTCCTCAAGGAGTAAGGAGAAGGTCTTCCTCAAGCTCCCAAGAGTCCTGGGCATCTCTCTTCTGTTCCTGTTCCTGGAGAGAACGGAATATGCTGCTTGGCCTAAGCCAGTCAGAGCCCACCTCAGAACAGGGAGTATGGTCACGCCACATCCAGTGGGAACAGAAGAGAACAGAGAGGGGTATGTGCATGAGGGGAAACTCAAGTTGCCGTTGAACGGTGGGGGGCAATGGAGGCTTGGATGTAAACAGCAAATGTCCGCTCCAACAACTTGTAGCTCCTTGTTGAGTGATGGCTTTTATTACACATCCTGATTTTATTTTCTTTTGCCACAGAGTCACCTGAGGGAGTCAATGGCTGATGTCAGTTCTGGTTGCAGGCTGGATTAAGAGTCAGATGATCCTTTGATCTCCATCTCCACGTCCTGGCTCACTGTCTCCAAAACAAGGAGCTGGCAGTGATGGCTGACACCTGGCACACAGGCCGCCACATTGCCTTCTTGGTCCTACAGCAGACATCATCCATCAATCACAGGACTTTTTCCTGTGCAGTCCAGATGTGGCCCTAGAGACCTACTTAAAACAGCACTCTGGACAGCCCCAGCAAATGTATTGGTGTTGACAAGTGAGATAAAGTGTATTTGCCATCCTTGGAAAAGATCGCACTCTGATGACCCAAACTACCATTGCACTTCAGTCATATACCGAGAGCATTCACTAACACGTACTCACACGTTTGTATACCTCAGTGTTTCTCAAAATGTGGTTTGCAGATCTCTTGCATCAGAATCCCCTTGTGTCCTTACTAAAATACACATTGTGGAGATCCACTCTAAAGCTGTGGAATCAGAATATTCTCAAAATTACAGTTTTAAATACTCAATAAGCTAGTATACACAGTAGAATAAAAAGCTTCCTTCCTACTAGGTCTCTGAGCTATTGGCTCATTCTTTGTGAATTCTTCAGCAGTTTATGGAGCTACTGTATGTAGGCTTTGAGCTAGTCACTGTAAATTAGATGAGGATGGTGCAAATAAAGAGTTCTTAGGCTTTCTCTGTGAAACACAAATAACGCTCTGAGGTAGGGGTTAATTGTGACAAGAAAGGACCAGGTCTTAAGGAATTCAGAGACAGATAGGATCACTTTTATGTGAGGGAGCTAGAAAGAGAAATTATCATCTGCTGTGAAAGAGCCTGAAGAAGACACAAACAGATGGATAGACATACTATGTTCTTGGGTTGGAAAAATAAAAAATCAAAATGACTATCCCACCTAAGGCAATCTACAGATTTAATGCAATCCCTAATAAATTACCAATGGATTTTCACAGAATTAGAACAAAAAAATATTAAAATTTGTATGGAAACATAAATACTCCAAATAGACAAATCAATCTTGAGAAAGAAAAACAGAGCTGGAGGAATCAGGCTGCCTGACTTTAGATTATACTACAAAGATACAGTTATCAAAATAGCATGGTACTGACACAAAAACAGAAACATAGGTTAATAGAACATAGATGGAAAGCCCAGGGTAGAAACATAGAGAGCCCAAGATAGAAAGCCCAGAAATAAACCCATGCACTTATGGTCAATTAATCTATGACAAAGGAGGCAAGACTATGTGATGGAGAAAAGACACCCTCTTCAATTAATGGTTCTGGGAAAACTGGATATCTACATGTAAAATAGTGACATTAGAACATTCTTAAACACCATACACAAAAATAAATTCAAAAGGTGAATTAAAGACCTAAATGTAAAACAGGATACTATAAAACTTATAGTGAAAAACATGGGCAGAACACTCTTTGACATGAATTGCAGCAATATCTTTTCCAAACCATCTCCTAGAGTAGTGGAAATAGAAACAAAAATAAACAAATGGGACCCAACTAAAAGCAAAAGCTTTTGCTTAGCAAAGGAAATCATAAATAAAATGCAAAGACAACCCACAGAATGAGAAAATATATTTGCAAATGATGTGACTGACAGGGGATTAATCTCCAAAATTTACAAACCACACATGTGGCTCAATATCAAATAAACAAACAACCCAATCAAAACATGGGCAGAAGACCTAAATAGACATTTCTCCAAAGAAGACACCCAAATGGGCAAGAGGCACATGAAAAGATGTTCAACATTGCTAATTGTTAGAGAAATGCAAATCAAAACTACAATGAGGAACTTCCCTGGTGGTCCTGTGGCTAAGAATCTGCACTCCCAATACATAGGGCCTGGGTTTGATCCCCACTCAGGGAATTAGATCCCACATGCTGCAAGTAAGATTTTGCACACTGCGACTAAAAGATCCCAAATGCTCCAACAAAAGATTGAAAATTCTGTGTGGTGTAACCAAGACCCAGCACAACCAAATAAATAAGTAAACAAATATTTAAAAAAAAAAATACAATGAGATACCACCTCACAGCAGTCAGAATGACCATCATCAAAAAATCTATAAACAATAAATGCTAGAGACAGTGTGAAGAAAAGGGAACCCTCCTACATTGTTGGTGGGAATATAAATTGGTACAGCCATTATGAAGAGCAATATGGGGCTTCCTTAACAAACTAAAAACAGAGCTACCATAAGATCCAACAATTCCATTCCTTGGCATAAAGCCAGAGAAAAACATGGTTCAGAAGGATACACGTAACACACAATATTCATTTCAGCACTGTTTACAACAGCCAAGCCATGGAAGCAACCTAACTGTCCAATGACAGATGAATGGATAAAGAAGATGTGGTCCACACATACAATGGAATATTTCTCATCCATTTAAAAGAATGAAATAATGCCATTTTCAGCAACATGGAGATTATCATACTAGGTGAAGTCAGAGATAGACAAATATGTGACATAGTTTATATACAGAATCTTAAAAAATGATACTAATGAACATATTACAAAACGGAAACAAACTTGCAGACTTAGAGACCTTATGGTTATGGAGAGAAGGGTGGGGGAGAGGGATAGGCTGGGAGTTTGGGATGTATATGTACACACCACTACATTTAAAACAGATAACCAGCAAGGACCTACTGTATAGCACAGGGAACTCAGCTCAATACTCTGTAATTACCTATTTGGAAAATGAATAGATATATGTGTGTTTGTGTGTGTGTGTGTGTGTGTGTGTGTGTGTGTGTGTCTGTGTGTGTGTATACATACGAAATTGGATCAGTTTGCCATATAACTGAAACTAATACAACATTGTTAATCAACTATGCTCCAATATGAAATAAAAGTTAAAAACAGAGAATGTCATGGAGGACTTGGCCCTGAAGCTTTTGTCAGGTGGGAATAACTGGGGTGTGGAATGAGGAGAGATAAGACTTACGGGGGAAAAACACAGCAATAGTTGAGGTGAGAAAGTGCAGCATGGGAGCATGAAGAGAGAGAGTGATTAATTCAATCAGAGGTAGGAAGAGGGATCTGAGAAAAGAAGCTGGAAAGATAGGATTAAATTTTCGTTACAGAAGCGTTTGCAGCTCTGGCTTCAATGTTTAGACTATTTTGTAGGCAATGCGGAGCCATTTTGAGCAAGAGAGTGGCATGATGCTAAGCTATGTTTGAGGATCTGAAAATGAGGTAGGAGGAAAGAATAGAGTGGGGGAGGCTGGAGGCTAAGAGGTGGTGCAGTGTTACTGCAAGTGTACAGGTGAGAGGTTGGGTGTGTGAACTGGAATCTTGGCAGTAGAAATGGAAAGAAACAGATGTGAGAGACTTTAAGAAAGGGGAGCCATCAGCTTTGTTGGTTTGAGAGCTTGGGCAGACTACCAAAGGCATGTTAGTAAGGATGTGCTAGGATATGCTGCAATAGCAAGTGATTCTTGAAATCTCAGTACGCAATGTAACAAATCTTTACTTGCTTATGTTGTACATCCCAGACTCAGGAACGCAGCTTGAAAGAGGTCGTGTTCTGTTTTTCCATACCATTGGAAGGATGTGGCCTTCCAGATGTTAAAGAAGAGGAAGAGAGAGGGGGATGGAAGAGGCATAAAGACCTTCAATTGACTTGACTGAGAAGTGATCAGCATCACTTCTCCTCACAGTCTGCTGTACTGAACTAATCATACTGTCCTAATAAATTATATTTATTATATATATAGTAATTATATATAAATATATTATATTATTAGGACAATGTGATGAGTAACTATATAGGAGGTTGGGAAATATGGTGGCCTCACCTTTTTAGCTACATTAGGGTAATTTCAGGATTTCACCAAAATTCAGAAATTAAAGTCATATATGAAACTTGCCCCTAAGAACATAGATAAACAGGTAAGAAGAGAGACTGGAGAATAACTGTTATTAACTCACCCAGTCACTTGTAGGAATAGTATGATTTCAGGCAGATGGAGGGAGCATGCCTTGAATCTGACTGGGCCTTTTTTCGTCACCAGGAGTCAGTCAAAGGAGTGCCTGACTGTGATGATCTGTAGAAGTCAACACACTTCACGTCAGACAGACAGAAACCAGTTCATGTGTATGTGTCCATGTGTACACAAACACTTCTGGGTTTTAATGAACACATTTTTACATAAATCAAACACAAAATCCACAATACCAAATCTACTTATCTTTCTCAACAACCTCAGAAATTAAAGTATTTTGATGGAGTAAGAAGTCATCTGATAATCCCGAATACAGTAAGTCCCCTATATAGGAGCAAATTCCCATCTGAGAGTGCGTAAGTCCAACCTGTTCATAAGTCCAACAAAGTTAGCAGCGGTACCCACCTAACACAACTGGCTATACAGTACTGCATTGTAATAGGTGTATAATACTTTTCATACAAATAATACATAAAAACAAATACGAAAAAGTAAAACATTTTTAATCTTATAGTACAGCACCTTGAAAAGTACAGTATAACAGCTCGCACACAGGGGGTGGCATCGCGTGAACAGAGTCACTGGCTGGAGGAGGGCGAGGACGTGGGAGATGGGAGAGCTGGAGGATCGTCAGCAAGAGGAGATCCAGGGCAAGGGGCAATTTCACTCATGCCTCACGTTGACAGCACAGGTTCTGGTTCCTTGCTGGGTTCAATTCTCTCTCCTCTCCTGAGAGAACACTCCAGGGATGTCTGGGTAGTTAGTAACTCGTTATTTCTCCTCATAGACGCACAGTAGCACTGACTGTGTTCTTAACGCCTGCTGCAATCATCGTGCATCCTTCTACAGCCGGGTCCTTTGCCTCAAAAACTAGCAGTGCCTCCTCAGATAAACAAGATCCCCTCGACATTTCCTGTGCTGTGAACCTCTTCAATTCTTCAGGTACTTCTTCTTCCCCTTGTCTCTCTTCATCCTTTTCCTGGGCCTCCTATTCCATTAGGTCTTCATTAGTCAGCTCCTTGTGTTTGCACAGCAAGTAGTTCAAAGAAGTCCTCTTGTTGCAGATCTAACTTGAAATAAAGATCTGTACTACTGTACCCTATAGAGTAGTGGACAGCAAAGTACACAAAAGCACAATCACTTGTAGAGGATGCACACACATGACAATGTACACCAGACATGTGAACTAACTTACGTGATTGGATCAGTTCAGTTCAGTTGCTCAGTCGTGTCCAACTCTTTGCGACCCCATTAACTGCAGCACACCAGGCCTCCCTGTCCATCACCAGCTCTCGGAGTCCACCCAAATCCATGTCCATCGAGTTGGTGATGCCATCCAACCATCTTATCCTCCGTTGTCCCCTTCTCCTCCTGCCCTCAATCTTTCCCAGCATCAGGGTCTTTGCCAACATGATTGGATATGTGAATGCATGTCAGCATCTTTAAAAGTTCATAGCTTGAAGGTTCATATGTAGGCGGCTTCTTGTAACTATTTCCTCTAAGAAAACTCTGAGGCAAAAAATTCTTCCTAAGCCTAGAATGCCCTTCTCTCCCACAGAATCATGGCTATTGCTAGATAGACACATTCACGTAGGCAACAAAAATTAACCATGTGCTCACTGAGTCCCAGGCATTCTTTTAGGCCCCAGACCATGTCACCTTTTTGGAAGTTACATTCAATGGGGGTAGAGACACAGGTAGTCCGCACATAGCTGGAACTTTAGCAATTCATATTCCAAATCCTCTGCACTAACACGTCATGTTAAAGATGGGCCCATTCTCCAAAAATGGATCTTGGAGCATTTCACTACATCTCCTGAAGCACTAACTTCCCAGTTCCCTTTTAAAACACTGGTCAGCCCAGTAGCATGCTGAACTGTACTGCTTTGAGGAAGATAAAGACAGAAAAAAAGCCCCTCTTCAGAGGGGCTTCTGATCTATTTTTTGGGTGCCAATCTATCCTTTTCTGAATTCCCATCACTGATCTTTGTTTTAACAAAATTTCAGGCCAAGGCAAGAGCATCGGGACATGAACTTGGGCAAACTCCTGGAGATGGTGGCGGACAGGGAGGCCTGGCATGCCTTAGTGACTGAACAAGAGTATCTGAGCCTCCATGACTCACCACGTGTGCTGAGTCACTCAGTCGTGTCTGACTCTTTACAACCCCATGGATTGTAGCCTGCCAAGCAACTCTGTCCATGGGGATTCTCCAGACAAGAATACTAGAGTGGGTTGCCATGCTGATCTCCAGGGGATCTTCCCAACCCAGGGATCGAACTCAGTTTTCCCACATTTTGGGCAGATTCTTTACCATCTGAGCCACTGCACCATAGCCAGAAAGAAAAAACCTCTTTAGTCCAACCTTACAGAAGGTAGAGGGATGTTCAGAAAAATGGACCCCCAACAGAACTACTCTGTTCATCTCAGAAACGTGCTTCCAGGATAAATGCAATGCCATCTTCCTTCTGCTTTGGGGACAGCGGCTCTACCAGCAAATACTTGGAATCACTGGGGCAGAAGATGGAAGGCTCTCTGGGAATAAAGTGCTTCTGATCCCAGTCCTTTTATGCCCCCAAGAAAAGAAAAGAGGCCCCTGTGAAAGCCCCTCCCGGGGCTTCCCAACCAGTTAAACGTGAGGGAGAGAAAGAAAAGGGAAGAACATTCTAAATAAAAGCAACGTCTTTGAAAAACTTCAAAGAAACATTTCTCCTGTTCAGAAGTCAAGAGCACATCTGGCTGGCGGTGAAAAGAGAAGTGGTGTCATCTGGGTAGAAATATTCTCTTCAAATGTGTCCTTTAAGGAAAGCAGGAAAGGAGAGCATAAGAGATTGAGAGGGGAGGCAAAATGCGAAGAGAAAAGTTAAAGGAGAAAGGAAGAAAGGAAGGAGGAAAAAAAAAAACACACCTCTTCTAAATCTTGTAATGTTTTAGGAGGGCTTATTAGAGCAAGAATTAAGTGTCACACAGAGCCCTGCTCCAGTATTGATGGCCTTTATTCAAAGAGCCATCACCCTGTAAACTCACTTTAACAACTCCCTTCAGATGAAATATAAAAATTAAAGACATTTACAACACAGCTTAGTAGCAGATGCAGTCGTCCTGTTGGGGCTTAGATCAAATAGTGATGCAAACCCCAGCAGGATAACAGGTCTTACAAAAAAGTCCTTAACAACAGCCCCCAAAAATCTTGGAAATCTTACAAAACATGTTTCCCATTCTCTCCCAGCCTCCAGGGTCCCCCTTTCTTTCCCCCAACCCTCCCCTGAACTGCTAGACTCCTTTTCCATCGTCATCCTTGTCTGGAGTTCTTACAAGTCACTCTATCCTGAGCAACTGGACCAAAAAAAAAAAAAAAAAAATCTGGTTGGGCTTCTGGTTATCTTCTCCATCGAGTCATCTTCCCCCATCATTACCTGTGGGAGCACCAGGGGGAGGGATGTCTGGAGTAGTATGGGAAAAGACCTGAAATGTACATATAGCTCAAACGGGAACTGAGGTCTGACCTTCGCCTTGGTCACTTCTTCCCCATATGCCTCTGTTCCTCCTCCAATTCTCATTTATATATATATATATGAGGTTCCCAGAGGAACCTCAAAGGAGCTTTCCAGTTTGATTCGAAGGTTGGATAACTCAATAGGATAGGAAACACTTATGTCTGTTAACAGTGTAACAAATGCAGATAAAGGACTTTTCCCAACTCTACCCTTTCCAAAGATTATCTTGAAGATCTATTCTGAAATCTATCTCCATCTATCCACCCACTCCATGTACCCATTCATTATTTCAAAACATGTATTTGTGGGCCTACAACAGGCCAGGCCTGTGGTGAAGTGTTGGAGGCATGCACGTGATCATTCTCATGTTTATGATCCTCTCTGAGTTGACACATCCGTGAACTGCACCTTCCAGGTGGCACCAGAGGTAGAGTCTGCCTGCCAAGGTAAGAGATGTGAGTTTGATCCCTGGGTGGGGAAGACCCCCCTGGAGTAGGAAATAGCAACCCACTCCAGTATTCTTGCCCGGAAAATCCCATGGACAGAGGAGCCTGGTGGGCTACAGTCCATGGGGTTGCAAAGAGTCAGACAAAACTGAGCATCATGCACCCACAAACACACATCCATGAACCGCCTTTGGAAAGAGGAAAAGTTTAAGGAAAGGAAGTGGAGAGGAGAATAAGTAAGCTCAGAGAAGTTCTGATTGTTAGGTCTAGGTCTGCTGTCCCTACACTCTTACAGATGAAGCCAGTGACCTCTTCTGCCCCCACTATGGTGTATAGGAAGAGTAGGTCCAAGGTCTTGTCCCTGGCCTCTCGTTTTCTGGCAGATAATCATTTAGCCAATAATCTGGGAATGGTGGTGTTAGATGTTTGGCCATAGGGTGGCCTTAAGACCAGGCAGAAGCCAGGAGGCTGGAAAAAAGGGAAGAATCTAAAGGGATTTCATGAACCAGGGAGCCAGTCCTAACTTCATAATGAGCGCTATTCTGAGGGCAGGTGGGGGCCCAGCTTCACTGGGAGCAACCTGATTTTTAAAAAGAAAAAAAAAAATGAAATGAAATGTTATCACCTCAACTGGCTAGACTGAGGCCAATGAGAAAATTTTCCTAGGAAACCATGAAAGCAGTAGATATGAGGTGAGTTTAGATGTCACATGGAGCTTAAGAAGGCTGGAGACATTCCAGGGCTAAGTGGGAGCCTCCTAAGGTCATTCAGTCTAGAGTTTTCCAACACTCAAGCCAACATTTACAGCTTGAACTCATGCCCTCCCTGCCCTCTCCTCCTTTGCTTTACCCAAGAGATCTGCAATATGACTGGGTTGCAAATAGTCTGGTCCATCCCTTTACCTCCCAGCAGGCTTGGCTGGGTTTTATTTCTCACATATTTTGATCTGAAAACAAATATTGGAAATCAGCTGTAAGAAGGCTATGGTGATATGACCAATGATCAAGGAAGGTCCTCTTTATTTCTGTAAGAAATGAATCCAAAGGTATTTTTCTCACTCATACTCACTTATACATCCTCCCATTCACATGCATATATACAATGCATACTCACTCACTCACACTCACACACACACACACAGATATAGAGGGTCACAATCCCAGTGGGTTACTTTATCATGCTCCTGGACATTTGGTCAAAGATGGGGTAGTATTTACCTCTATGAATGTGAGGTTTAATCCTGGAAGAAAATGTGTGCTTATGTAAAGAGTCAAAGAAGATAATAGTTACAGCCTATATCACAGGCATGGACTAATCTTCGATTAAATAATGATATTCAGATGACATTTCTTGGCAATTGGCAGACCAGCTGGAAAAATAAGTCAGAATTTCCACAGAGAATAGACTGTTTTGCCATCCAAAGCTGGCCAAGTACAAACAGCAAAGGTTCTAAATACATATGAATAAAAGGTCCCAGCATTCTGGCTTGCAAATACTCTTTTTCTCTACACACAGAACTACACACACCAGTTTACAGATGTGTGTGAACTGCAGATGTAAATTTAATATCTGCTGTATATATCTGTCCGCTTTCTCTGGGATATCTCACTTTGGAAACTTTCAAGTCTAGTTCCTCATTTTTCAAGTGAGGAAACCAAAGTTGAGAGAGCTGGGATGCTGGAGGGACTTGCCCAAGGTCACACAGCAAGCCAAGTGTATCCACTTTCATTCCAGTGCTCTTCTGAGTACGTTCTAACTTCCAGGGTGTCCATATCCAATCGTATGGGGCAAACTAGCTTGTCTTGAACACTCAAAGTCTTGGTTTTTAGGAATATTCTGGATGCACAAGCAGGATGAGGTAGATATACTCAGCAACAGCATTTGTGGAGAGAGAAGACTTGGAAGAGATGGTCACCAGCAAGCTCTACACCACGTATAGCCTGAGATTCTTCCAGGAGCCTGGTAGAAGACCCCAGTTTGCAAAGTGCATGCTCTAAGAGGTCATAGGTAGACCAAAGTGATCCTGGGGGGAACTGGACTTTGTGGAATGCTGGTACCTTGGACTTGTACCTGCCTGTGCTGGCAATGTTGAGGCCACACCCAGGTCCCCTTCTCTGGGTCCGTGTGCCCACCTAGATGCTGCAACTGCTGGCTGTTGACAACTCAGAGCCTCCTGCCTTCTCGGCTAAATGGCCAAGGGAGTGCTTTGCCTGGGCAAGGCTTCTTCAGCCCCGATCATGAGGATCTGGGAAAAGACTAGACTTCAGCTAAGACCACATTCTTGCTCTGTTCTTTCTCCTGCCTTGATTTTCTGTCCCTTCTCCCTCCTTAGTTTTCCCTGAGGATCTCCCTCTCAATAATTCAGCTGTATTCTACTCAGATCTCAAGCTCTGCTTCTAGTAAAGAGGACCTGAGACACTCTGACTAAGATTCGTGCCAGCCTTGAATTCCTCCATGCACGTGTGCCTGGCACCTGACCTCTGCCTTCCTTTTGCTCCCAATCTTTAACCCTGACCGGTGTCACCAAGCCCAGTGTGACAGTGAAAGAGAAAATGTGTGTGGCATTGGGGTGGGACTGGCATGCATTCAGGGCTGCCATTTTTGTCCTCTTTTGGAAGAAGACACATCTCAAGTGAGCAGACAGGGGTGCTCTTTCTCCTCTGAGCCTGCCCTTGGCAGCAACTGTTACCTCCCATGCCACATATCTCATGCTCTTACAATCTCCTGACTTCCTGTCTCTCTCCCTGACAAGATGGTGAGCTCTAGAGCAAGGTGCAGAGTCTTGGTCTTCCTCAAACTCAGCTCGGTGTCTGACCTCAAGAAATGGCAGTGAATATCATTACTATTGATTGGCACACAGATTATCTTTGTCAAATGAATGAGAGAATCTTCAGAGGACAGGCTGCCCCTGCTAAAGGGGCAGTATCATCCTCTGGGGAGAGTGGGCTTACCCAAGAGCCAGCTCAGTTACCAGAGTAACCCACAGCCAAGCTTAGGCTGTGAATGAGCACAGATTCTCATTACCTACAAGTCATTAACTTGTGATTAGAAAAAAGGGAGTGGGGAAGGGATGAACATTTGTAAAGGGATACAACATCTGTACTCATCTGTGTACAGATACCACACCGGCCCACTGGGCCACCTTTAATGAACAACATATGTCATGGACCATATTGTATACCTGCTTTGTGTTTAGTGTTATGCAACACAAAGATGATTTTATTTGAGGTCCCTGTCCCCAAGGACCTCACTGTTTCAAATAAACAGGCCATTATAATAATGGATGATATCTGAGCATTTGCTATGGTCCAGGCATGGTTTAAGGCACATCACAAATATTAATTCATTTAATCCTCTCTGCAGGGGTCTGAAATAGGTAATCTTGTACATGTAAAAGCTGAAGCACAGAGATGTTTGTTAACTTGTACAAGGTGCACAGCTCCTAAGTGGGAGAGTCAGGATTTGAACCCACAGCCTTTTTACTTCAGTGCCCTGAAGCACTCCACAGAACAATGAGTGCGGCAAAGAGATGGAAATTGAGTGCCATGGGAAGTCCACTCTTTTCATGGAAAACCTTTAACTAATTTGTCACCTGTCCATCAGAATCTCAGTGTCCAGCCCAGAGTGGGAAGGGAAGGGGAGGACAAGTTGGGAGACTAGGATTGACATATATACACTGTGTTCAGTCACTTACTGGTGTTCGGCTCTGCGACCCCATGGACTATAGCCTGCCAGGCTCCTCTGTCCATGGACTGCTCCAGGCAAGAATACTGGAGTTGGTTGCCATGCCCTCCTCCAGGGGATCGTCCCAACCCAGGGATTGAACTCAGGTCTCTCACATTGCAGGTGGATTCTTTATCAACTGAGCTACCAGGGAAGCCCCTAACATATTAAATTACTATGTGTGAAATTGCTAGCTAGTGAGAAGCTGCTGTATAGCAAAAGAAGCTCAGCTCAGAGTTCTACGATGACCTATTGGTGTGGGATTGGGGAGAGGGAGGCTCCCTAGGGAGGGGATATATGTGTACATATAGCTGATTCAATTTGTTGTACAGTAGGAACCAACACAACATTGTAAAGCAACTATATTTCAATTAAAAAAAAAAAAGAATTACAGTGTCCTGGATGGAAAACATACCTCCTTTCTCTTAATCATCACCCTCTTCTCCTTCTGGCCAAACTGGTCTCTATCAGTGTATTATCATCCCATTATCTCCATCTAGAACCTCAGAGTTGTCCCTGATCCTTCCTTATCCTATTTTACCTGTAACCTGGGTACTAAGTCTGCTGAATTCTAGATGAACAAATTTCTACAACTCAGCCCCTTCTCCCCCACACTTTTGGCCCTGTCCTGATTCAGGCCTTCCACTTCCTGTTGGGACCACTAGTCTCCTTCATTAACGCTTCAATACACCCTTCACAGCACTGCCTTACTCGCCTACTCTCCCAGCCACACTGCACGCCCTCAGGAAGGGCCTGAGATTCTAGTCAAATCCACCATGACAGGCGTATGCTCTGCCTTTTTAAGAAGAATTCTGTCTGGGTCTAGGAAGTGACTCATCTCCCCTTAGGCAGGGCAAGAGAGGCCAGCTGCATCACTGGAAGTCACACTGCTTCTCAAAAGTGAATACCCATATGAGTCACCTGGGAATCTTGTTACACTGCAGATTCTGGGTGGGGCCTGAGATTCTGTATTTCTGGTGATTTTCAAGGCAAGGCCAATCCTGCTGGTCCCTAGATGATGGTGTGACTAGGAGGGTTCAAGAAGACCGCTTCAAGAACTAAGGCAGGGGTTTCCCCTTAGGCCAGGCCGAGCGGAGCTACAGAAACAGCAACAATGTTCATCTATGCTAGATGCTGTGCTAAATCCTTGCTTGGCAGACTCAGTCCTCCTAATAACTCCATACACTGAATCCCATTATTATTCCCACTTCCTATATGAGAAAACTGAGGCTCAGCAAGATAAAGGAATGGACCCAAGCTTACCCAGCTAAGAAATGGTGGAACTGCAGCTTAAATCTCTCTCTCTCTCTGTTCCAAAATTAGTTCTCTTAACCCATCTGCCACTCAGAGATGTGGAGGTCTGAGAAGCTGTGACAGTCTGAAGGTGAAGGAAGGATGGAGAATGAACGCTGATTCCTACCAGGGGTAACTACTGAGAGCCTAGTG
This sequence comes from Antilocapra americana, assembly GCA_007570785.1. NCBI lineage: Eukaryota > Metazoa > Chordata > Mammalia > Artiodactyla > Antilocapridae > Antilocapra > Antilocapra americana. Next base: position 4,434,627 of record ML663041.1, read on the forward strand.
GTGGTGGTGGTGGTTTAGTTGCTAAGTCATGCCTGACTCTGTAACCTCATTGGACTGTAGCCTGCCAGGCTCTTCTGTCCATGGGATTTCCCAGGCAAGAATACTGGAGTAGATTGTCATTTCCTTCTCCAAAACATATACAAGCTGACATCTTGGGTTCCTGACATACATTATCTTTAACTGTCGTGTTATTGCTAAAAATAGGTACTATTATCCGAAATAGTCAGAGAGAGGTTGAAAGGAAGAAAGAGTTGAGCTGAGACCCCAACATCACTGCCTGAACTCCAGTTCCCTATAGCTGTGGGCTGCCAACAACTAACAATCACCCAGCCCCACTCATGATGCCATGGCCCACACAGCACTGGCCAAGACCTATCTTGTGTGGACACAGCGACAGAGCACAGAGACTTGGGGCTGAGGGAGTCAAGAGTCTGACATTCTTGCCCCAAACAGAGACGAACAGCAGAGTGAGATTCAGTGTGTGATAGAAGAACACAGGACTTGGGGGTCCATCCTGGTTTTATAAAAAACCCCGATGGCTCAGATGGTAAAGAATCTGCCTGAGATGCAGGAGACATCGGTTCGATCCCTGGATTGGGGAAATCCCCTGGAGACGGCAACGGCAACCCACTCCAGTATTCTTGTCTGGAGAATTCCAGGGACAGAGGAGCCTACAGTCCATGGGGTCACAGAGAGTTGGACAGGACTGAGTGACTAACACTTTCACTACTACTTTATAACAACCGAGGTATGTGACCCTGGGCAGCTATGATCCCTCTAGACCTCTCTGTTTCACCTGGAAGGCTGTGGATAGGACTGGGCTATATAATTTGAAGGGCCTGGTGTGCAACGAAAATGTAGGTCTTTTGTTAGAAAATTATTGTGAATTTCAAGATGGTAGCAGCAGAGCATTAAACCAAAAGTGGGGCCTTTCTGAAGGTGGGGCCCTAAACGGTTGCAGAGGTCACCTGCCCAAGAAGCCAGCCCTGGCCATAGGCTGAGACCGTGCACTGTCTGATGCCCCTTTAGGCTCCTCTCTTCACTAAAGTTCTAGGCTGTTTCTGCTATTATCCCCACCACGTTCATTTACAATTCATATGTCACCCCCAAAATATTTGTTGCGACTCTACCTAGCTGTGCCTCTGGCTGGCACCCTGTGAGATCATCTCTCCCCTCCCCCGCTCGCCTGACCACCCAGAGGCCTCATGAGGAAGGCTGTCTCATGAAGGCGAGACAACGCCCCCAGTGGCTGCCATTTTGGAAGAGGCGAGGGGTGGCATGAGAGCCTGTCCTGGAACCTGTCCTTCACAGAGAGCGCTTTCATTGCCCAGTTCTCTCCTGATTCCTCAAGAATGGGAACAGAGAGATAGCAAAAGAGGGTGAGTCAGCAGCTCAAGTCCTGTCCTTGCCTCCTCCCTGCCCCCCAGGGAACGAATACCTCAGTTCCCAAACTCTCTGAGTCAGGGAGGTCGCCTTGAGGACATCAGCCTGTTTATCCGAGCCACGCAGACCAGAGCAACAGCTGCTGACAGGAGCCCAGGAGCTGTCACTTCCTGTGGCTGGGAGACCAGACCAGGTGGACTCCCGCCCCCGCACACCACACCCCCTCACCCCCGGAGAGCCACCACGCTGTCCAGGTGGCCCCAGTACAGGGTGGGCATCAGCTTCCTGGTACAGCTCCAGGTACTCAGCCAGTGCTCAGGGCAGCCCTGCCAGCATCTTCTCTGGGGATGCTGAGTTTCAGGGCTACCAAAGGGTGGGAGGCAGCCCCATGTACAGACCAGACTCTGGAGAGAGAGAGACAGAGCACTGCCGTGCTTGGGGCTCTCCTGGGCTTGGCAAACCAACCGACAAACAAGAAAACAAACAAAAAACCTGTTATCACCTTGACTCTCCAGGCCTCACTTTAATCATCCAAAAAGTGGGAAATCCTTTTTGCCTACACCCCTGCTCAGTCACTTCAGTTGTGTCTGACTCTCTGCAACCCCATGGACTATAGCCCACCAGGCTCCTCTGTCCATGGAATTTTCCAGGCAAGAATACTGGTTTGGGTTGCCATTTCCTTGGTCCCTTGCTGGGACCCCCAAAGCATCACTTGATCAGGGGACTTAATACATTGTGATAGTGTTGTTTAAAGGCTATGTGACTCTCCTCTAGGCAAGTAGAGCCTTAAGGGCAGCAAACACTCTCTAGTCTTTCCCTGGTATTCTTTCAAGTCCTAACACCTCATCCTTCTGGGTCTTAGATGCACAGACTGCACCAGGGGTGCTAGTGTACAAGAAACAAGCACATATCACACAACTGTTAAGTGACAACATTATGTAACCACTCCCAGCAATGCCTAGATAAACCCAAGACTTTTGTTCCCAACACAAGACCAAAGAACAGTATTGCAAATCTCCTTGTTCTGCCCCACCCCCACCCCCAGCGACCATCACCCCAACCCTGTGGGCACCCTGATCTTAGACTTCTGAACTGTGAGAAAATATGCTTTTATTGTTTAAGCTACTCAGTTGACAGTATCTTGTTATGGCACAGTAGGCTGGCTTGGTGGTGGGCACTGCTTATCATGTACCAGGGTGGGGACAGATGTCCTAGTGCATGGGCTGAGAGACAGGTTTTACAGAGAATGGAAAATTATAAGGAGTCCCAGAGTAAAGGTCTCTATTCTCCCATTGGGCCCACGGGTTTGGAAAGTTTTCTGGGTTGGCAACCTTTTTCACTCCCACATAGGGATTCTGAAGGTCTCTTCTTACAGGAGAAGCAAGAGGAAAACCATGTCTTTGGGGCAAATCACACCACTTTAGCACAGTGCAGCCTGGCCCTGGGGTCCAGCACGTCCCAGAGGTGTCCACGACACCAGCCCCCAGCACCTGGAGCTCTTGAGACCCAGGACTCTGGGCAACTGACCTTGGCCCAGGCTCTCCCCTCCAGGAAATGTGGGGCCCTAGGTGCCAGCAAATTAATTGTCCAGGTTACTGGGAATGAGCACCAAGGTCCTTCCAGACAACCAAGTGTTCTTGTTCAGAGCAATCGGGGAACAATACTCCCATGGGGTTACATGGAAATGGGAGTGAGCCTGAGGGAAGGTCAGACTCAGGGAGAGTACATGTCACTTGGTCAACTGCCCTTCCCCACAGGGCTTCTCCTTGCTAGAACTGACTCAGGAGATTCTTGGTGCTCTCATGGAGAGAGCAGCATTCCCTCCACAGGCTGGACAGATGGGGGGACCAGATGTCCAAGGCAGGACTCTGGGCATGGAGAACTGAGCACCTCCAGGGCCATTGAGACCTTGGGACTCCAGATGCTCCTGAGATGGTCTTGGCCTCCTCTGCAAGTGGAGAGAATGCTGAAGGGACAAGAAGTTAACAGGGCTCATGTGATGGAAGGAGAGGGTCAAGGCAAGACTCGGCGGTCGTCTGTACCCAAGCCTTCCCTGGTGGGTGGGATGAGTCTGGGCTATTCTATTCCTCATAGTTGGCTGCCTCCATCAAAATGGCTATGTCTGGTGAGTTAGGGGACTAGGAGGCAAAAGCTTGACTCTGCTTCTTCCCAAAGAGCTTGGTCTGTGAGACAAGTAACACTTGCAGCGTGTGTACACACGTCACCATGCATGGGTGTGTGTGTGGACATGTACACATGTTTGCATCTGGGGGTGCACCGGCTCTGGAGCTAAGAAGAATGGAGACTGAATGGACCCAGCTGGGCAGTCTGCCAGGCACGTCCAAAAGCTCCATCTGGGTGCCTAAGCCCAGGTGACTGCAGTGACAGCTTGGAGGCTGGGGCTCCGGAGGGTGCAGGTGGATCTGTGCTTGTAGGTAGTACTGTCTGGGCTTTGGGAGACCACAGGGTCAGCAGGGCTGTGTGGGCATCACCCAGGACTCAGCAAGTCTGCCCTTCTCCTCCATAAACTTGTTCAGCATCTTCAGCCTCCCACTCTCAAAGTCCAACTGAGGTCCAGTCATCTCAGGTGAAGTCTCTCTTCCAGATTCTTCTAGCTCATTGCACCACACTCTAGGCACATGTCACAGATGCCCCCTGTGACTCATGGTTGCTAAACTGGGGGGACGCTTGAGAGTGGGGATGCTGTTGGAGCAGTTCTCACTCTGCCCACTCCTCCCCAACACACTGTGCAGTCAAAGCTGCTCGGTGACCCTTCTCGCCCTGCCACACCTGCACCATCACCTTCCTCTAGCACAGACCCCTCGCCTTGTTCCTCTCTATGCCTGACGGCACCTGTGGAGGTTTGCTTTCTCTGAAGCCTAACCATGAGCTCCAGGCTTTGACCAAGCCTCTCCCTGCCTCGTGGAGTCTGACTCTATGGGAAGGTAGCAAAAAATGAAACATGACTATGTATGGTTTCATCACGGCTTGTCTTTCCACTAGCCTGGGTCATATCCCAACTTTAGTAGATTTCATCACTTTATCTTATTATCACACAATTTCAAATAGTGTATTAAGAAGTCCAGTCCAGTCTAATCCCAGAGCTTCACTCTCCCACCCACTTTAAAGCCTCTCCCTGTTCCCAGCTCTACCCGGACTCAGGGGAACACTGTGGTCAGCTCCACTGTTTTCTCTTCCATCTCTTTTTCTACCAACCGTGCAGCCTCTGGCTCCTCAGGGCTGGAGCAGAGGAAGCTGTGTGACAGAGAGCGGGAAGAAGACCCTTCTTGCCTGGACCGCTACAATCTGGCCCCTGGTGCCACACATTGTAGCACATGTACAAACACTGGTTCATTTTCTTGTGATGGGCATTCGTGGGTCCTCCTGGGGTCCTCGCTGTGCCTTTACATGGCTGGGGAGATGCGATCTCTAGCTGTCAGCTTATGACCCGCCCCTCTCAAGGTCTGCATTCCAGGGGCCACCTCCAGTTTCTTTCTCCTGGGGTTGCCTGGGCCCTGGCAGGAAGCCTGCCTGGTTGGAGGGCTCTCCAAGACGAAATCATACTTGCTGCCTTCATAGGCACACCTGGCCCTCAAAAGATGGCCTGCGTCCTCGCCCTTCTCCTGCTTTGGGTGGGAGCACAGTTTTCCCCACTGTTGCCTTCTCTGCCCTCATCCAGCCGCGTACCTTTGGGACTCTCCAGGTGCGCTCCAGGCATCAACACAGTGTCTCCAGCTCCTGGGTTCATGTCAGGCTCCCTCGAGGGCTCCCTTCCTGAGAGGTTCCAGTTAGTTTTGTCACCATGAGTCAGATTCCTGTAGCTCAGTAAGCATCTGTCCAGAGGGCTGAGGTCACTCTCTCCTGAGGATCCAAGGCCACAGAGCAGTCTTGCATGACAACTCCTGCTCTGGGGAAACTGTCCCCATCAGTCACGATTGACCAGTCCTCTTCGGTGCCTTATCAAAGTGTGAGGGGTGGACTCAGGAAAGGGGCTTCAGCGTTTCTCATTTGACAACCTTCTAAAACCATGTAGCCTTTCAAATATTTTTAAGCATTTTAAAATGCTTTCACTATTAAGCATTTGAGATTGACGTCCAAGATGTTACATCACAAGTTTAAAGAGTTATAGAGGATAAAATGTCTGGTGTATTGAGTATGATGTATACACTTTAAATATTGTTCATCAAAACCTTGAAATTGCAGATCTGGGTTATTTAATTTATGGGAAACAGCCACCAAATAATGTAATTTGGCAAAAAGCAAATAGCTAGATCATAACTTTTTGTAAAACATGGAAAACTTCTGATTTCATTTTTCAGTTTAAATGTATACATGAATATGTACTGGAGACATTTGCATTCTTAGCCCCAGATAGATGGGTGGTAGGCAGCCAGGTGCAGAGTTTGCAGAGACTTGTGATTTGTGTGGATCATGTCTGGCCTGGATGATCACGGGACTCTGCAGTGCCGTTTGGTGCTGAGGACTATACATCCTGAGGAGATGCACCACAGCCCGATTCAGGATGGGCAAGGCCTTTCTTTGTTGTGTGGGAAGACTGGAAACCACCAGCGTATGCTCAGACACATATGCTGAGAGAGTCCATCCTAAGGGAGATCAGTCCCGGGTGTTCATTGGAAGGACTGATGCTGAAGCTGAAACTCCAATACTTTGGCCACCTCATGCGAAGAGCTGACTCATTGGAAAAGACCCTGATGCTGGGAAAGATTGGGGGCAGGAGGAGAAGGGGATGACAGAGGATGAGATGGTTGGATGGCATCACCGACTCGATGAACATGGGTTTGGGTGGACTCAGGGAGTTGGTGATGGACAGGGAGGCCTGGAGTGCTGCGATTCATGGAGTCGCAGAGTCGGACATGACTGAGTGACTGAACTGAACTGAACTGACCTAAAACAGAGGGGCTGTAAAGTGACGTCTTCAAAACTGTCAGTGCTTCTGTGCTCTTGTGAGTGTGTCTGTATGTCCCCAGGGACGCCCCACAGGGAGACTGCTGGGCTAACAGGTGCCTGTGTCTTTTGTGGTCACCCTTTAGCAAGCTCTGCATAAATGGTCTGACACGCTTCAATAGCGTGTGGGGGGATTAACACCCTGTCTCAGACTGGAGGTCTCATCCGAGACAAGAACGACAGGCGAGTCGCATGCGAGCACCCTGCTGGCTCAGGCAGGGCTAAGCCCAGGGTGGGTGTGGATGCCCCGGGAGGCTCTGTGACCCGTGTTGGATTCTGGCTGTGAGTCAGCCCCCACAACCCCTGCTGCCCGCCCCTCCCTGCGTGGGAAGGGGTGTGCAGGGAATTCTGGACTGAGCCACCACGTCCGTCCGTGTGGTCAGGGCTTTGGAGTGGGTGGTGGTGGGAGACGCAGCTGGCCGGCAGGGGCTGGGGGATGCCCCTTGGGGAGGAAGCCCGGGCCAGGGCGGAGTGTGTCAGCCAAGTGGAATCCCTGTGGCCCCATTTTCAAAGCCATTTGCAAGGCTGAGCTGTTTCTTTGTTTGCATGTGAGGACCCCCCACTCTCGGGCGCAGCCTGGGAAAATGTGTGCAGTCAGGGCTGCGGCAGCCTCCGGAAGCAGCAGAAATGGAACCGGCAGCTGTTCTGCACCAAGCCTCCCAGGAATCAGCCTGTCTGGCCCGTCACCAACCTTGGGCTAGAGCAGGCCTCTGCCTGGGTGGTGAGCCCGGAGGACACAGATATGTACTTGGTCCAAAATCTCCCACACCAGCCTGTCACAGGGCCTGACAGCCCACCGTGAGAGACACAGAGAGACACACAGAGACACACAGAGAAACACACAGAGACCCAGAGATGCACAGAGTCAGAGAGACACACAGAGACAGAGAGACACAAAGGGGCAGACACACAGAGAAACAGAGTCACAGAGATGCACAGAGACAGAGAAAGACAGGGCGGGCAGCCCTGGGGCTGGCATGTATACCGTCCCTCCCTCATTCTTCAACACTTGTGATAGATGACCCTAGCTAAGCCCACTAACTTCTCCAAGCCTCAGTTTTCTCTCTGTAAAATGGGGGTAGAATTCAGGGCTAAGGAGTCAGACGGGATGGAGAATGTGGAAGTTTCTGGCCTAGAGCAGGTAGCCAGGAAAGCCTTGTTTCCAAGACAGAGATGTCCATTCTCTCCTTCTTGACCTCTCTGGTTTGCACACATTCCCCCGACTACTGCCCATGTGCTTGACCTCTAGGCTGCTCTGAACCAGTCAGATTTGCTCTCTTGGGAGCTAGAATGAAGAGTATGGAGGTGGAGGGCTCAGGGAGCTGAGACGTTGGAACAGTGGAGAACGGGGCTGGGGCGGGCCCTGAGATCTCTGATGCCAGGGCCCAGTCCCTAGGCACCTGCAACCAGGTGCTCGTCCACACCTGGCCTAACGCAGTCACAGTCAAACTTCAGTGGAGAGCTTGGGTCAACGCAGATGCCAGCTTCAGGGGGACAGACTGTGCGGCCTGTGACAGGAAGTGGGCCAGGTCACCTGGAAGCAGAGCCCTGCCTCAGACATCTCCCGCCTTCTCCTCAGACTCAACACGACAGAGGCCTGGGAGGTGGCAGGTTAAACTCTGTGCCTCTGTCTGCCAAAAACCCCATGCCGCGGATGACGGCATCTTACAACGGACCGCAGGCTGAAGCAGCGCCAGGGCTCTGGGGACACGAGGCTGTGATGCGGATGAGTGAGGGGGAAACTGCGGGCTCGGTACTGGAGGAGCGGGAGTGAGGGAGGCGGGACCTGGATGCTTCCTGCGGCTGCGGAGCACCCAAGACTCACCTGAGTGTGGGCTCAGGGCACTCTCTCTCCCTCCTGGCATCTGGTGAGATGACTCGTGTCCTGTGGGCAGGGATAGGAGCGCTGCTTGCTCCTACTGCCCAGCTGCCCCAGCCCAGCTCCCGGCCACACAGAGCTCCTGGTAGGGGAGAGACTAGTGGTTACCAGAAAGACCAGTTGCCACAGACTCAGCCTCGTTGACTCCCCGCACTTAGAGGTGGCCTGAGGACATGAGAGCTGGGTGAAGAGCAGCTGAGACTAGGCATCAGCACAGCCGGCAGCCCCATTTTTCTTCTTCTCTTCCTCCTGGGTGAGATCAAACACCTCCTCCAGGGAGCCTTCCCTAATTACTCCTGCCTCTTCTGTCCCTCCCTCTGTGCCTAAGTTTGCTAATCAGGCTGTTCTGCCTTGTGTCATGTTTTTGTCTCCCTGAGGGCATCTCTGCATCCCCAGGGATTCCAGCCGCTCTATCTTGGGTGAGGACAGAGCAGTCTCTCTGGTCCTGGGGGCCAGATCATGATGTGACAGTTAAGAGCTTGGCTTTAGGGTCTGAGAAATCTAGTGTCAACTCTGATTTGGCTAAGGTGAACCCTGAGGAAATCATTTAACCTTGCCGAGCCTCCGTGTTCCTGTCTGTACATCTGGAGGTAACGATGGTTTTTACCACTTATGGTGTGCTGTGAGGATCAAGAGAGATAAAGAGATGATACCAATAAAGTGTCAGGACTTCACACTTATAACAATTAGAATATACGTGGAGCTCCATATGTATGAGCTCTCACAATTAACATTACTAATTAAAGCTTTACCTCCCCCTCTGAGTTTGTGTGCTGCCGTGTCACTCTCGTGCGTGTCAGTCTGCCAGCACTCAGCCAGGTGCTGAGCAGGTGCTGGGGACAGCAGGGTGAAGAAGAGACCTCTCCGCCACAGGACAACTTATGTGACAAATGTTATCACAGAGATACAGCCAGAGACTAGGAAAACCATGGGGAGGGGGCTCTTCTGGGGCTGAGCTGAGGTGCAGGGCAGGGGTGGCTTGTCAGGGAGGGTGACAGGAGGTGGCGACTCTGGACAGGGTGCACAGCTTGCTGGCACGAGGAGGAAGAAGGGGAGGAGCATTCTGGGCAGAGGAGAGGATAGGAAGAGGATATCTTGACTCTTGGGAGGATGGAGGTTGCCAGTCAATAGGGGAGGGAGGGGTGGTGGGGGAGGGGAAGAAAGATGGTTTCCCTCTCTCCCCAGCTGAGATGTGAAAATTCAGTCCCTCAAATGTTCTTTGAAAGCTCTGTGCCCAACCTGGGAAAACTTGCACTGGGATCCCACGAAGTGTCAGGTGAGGCTCCAGGAACCTCTGGCTGCTGAGAGCAGAGTCTACACAGGTGAACATCTCCTAATTGACCAGGTGTCCCCTCACATGCAAGGACCCAGGTCCTAAGCATGATGGCCTTGCCCGTGGACCCCTGGACAACTAAAACAGACAAAAGGCCAGGTATGGATCTTAGAAGGGTGACGGTGATACAGCATAGGGAGGCTCAGGTCACACTTGGGAAACTAGGTTTTGCCCCCATGTTGTCCCTCTAGTCCATGAGGCTGAGACCAGCTCTGGAGGAAGTGGGCTATAGTCACAGACGTGCCAGGTGTGGAGGAGCTGGTACCCTCACCATCCCCAAAGCGTGTCTTATTATTAAAACTCATACATCACATACTGAAGCAAACACCCGGCATGGGGGAATTGGAATCCTTCAGCATGGACTAGATCCATCACCTTCTAAATCAGGTACATCAGCCAGTGAATCAAACACATCACCTCTGGGTTCGATGGGCTCCCAGTCGGATTAGATGCATCACCTATTGAATCAAAGGCAACTCTGATTGAATCAGAAGCTGCACTTCACCTAGTAAATCATCTAAATATTACCCACATTACAAGTCTGCAATGGCTGCCTAACCAATACGCTTTAACAGACGACACATTAAAGCTGCTATAACATTTAAACAATTACCTGTGGAAACGAACTCAATATATCACGCGGGTTGGCTGATCAATGTTCTGAGTGGGAGAACTTGCCACCCGGCTGCACAGGCCTTCCGCTTTCCCTCTCTTCCCAACCAGCTTCCTTCCCCACTGGCGTTCCTCCTCCTCCAGGTACACTCTGAGGGGAGGCAGGGAGAGCTCGCTCCTGATCACAGCCCCGGGGAAGTCGGCATGAAACCAAAGGCCCTGGAACAGATGTGGGCCCATCCGGCGGCAGACATATTCCGCTTAACCTGCACAGTGCTTAAGAAAGAGTCAATGCTTCAAAAGTCAAAACGTTCACATTAAAACACTTCATTTTTGGCTTCTGTTAACAAAGTGTGATTTGCCCATAATAGGCCCGCATGCCCACTAACAGCTGAAACGAGGAATGGTAACCAGTCCCAGGTGTGTTTATAGGCACTTCTCTGGGCAGGAAAGCCTGAGGGGGACATCCTAGACCCAGCCACCGGTGGGAGCAGATGGGGCGTCAGGGGTGAGAAATGGGGGGAGGAGGGACAGACAACTCTGCACAGGAGAGTGCTGGGGGGACCCCAGGAGGAGTCAGTGATGTGCCAGGGCCAACCATGAGAGGATCCTCAGCCAGCAACCAGCTCCTCATCCTGATAAACTGAGCTCACGGGAGTCAGGTTTATCCTCAGTGCTTTCTTCTCACACATGATCTCATTCGATCCTTACAATCAAGGATATCGGTTTTGCTTTTATTTGTACTTTTATGTATGAGAAAACTAAAGTACAGATTGTTTAAATGACCTCTCCCTATTTTACAGGGTAAAAAACTGAGGTTCAAAGCCATTCACTTGCCTAACGAAGGTCTCAGAGCTTGCAGAGTGGCCAAGTTGGGGAAAGAATCCAGATGTGTCTGGCCCCCTAGTCTGTGCCCTTCAGGACCCAGGAAACGAGGGTAAGGTTTTGTGGTTGGCCCACATGTACCACAGACATGGCCAGGGGGGTGCCACATAGACTAGAGGCCAGGAGGCAGGGCGCTGGGTGGCCCTTCCAAGAAGAGGCTGTGTTGCTCCCCACATCACTCACTCTACCCTGAACACACCCAGTCTGTACCTGGAAAAAGGGACTCATGCCTGCGAGTGCCTGGAAATGGCTCAGGTTGGGCTCTGGACAAATAGGATGACTCTGGCATCTTTCCATGTCCCCTTCTGACGAGTTCTCTGTGAGGCCATGGCTGATGCCGCTGGAGGTTGGAGTGGAGTCTGGGCCAAGTCCTCTTATTGCCAGGTAGTCCCTGCCCATCCTCCCTGCTCGCCCTGCCTGATTTCTGCTATAAGCAGCCTTCCCAGCCCAGAGACTCAGCTAACAGCTTGAATTTTTCTACCTAAAGTAGCCTCTGATGCCTGAGGTCCTAGGAGACCCCCAAAAGTTCCAAGAAAAGAGATGCTTCTGTGGGCTCCCTGCTTATCTTCAAGGAGGCTCACTTTCTGAGGCTATAAGCATATAACTAGAAGGACATTAAAAGACAGCTGTTATGTGTGCTCAGCTGTGTCCAGCTCTTTATGACCCCACAGACTGTAGCCCACCAGGCTCTTCTGTCCATGGGACTCTCCAGGCAAGAATATTAGAGTGGGATGCCATTCCCTTTTCCAGGGGATCTTCCCAACCCAGGGACCAAACCCAGGTCTCCTGCACTGGTAGCTGGATTCTTTACACTGCCCCACCTGGGAAGCCCACACTAAAAGATACCCCAGTTCTATCTGAAGTGCCCCTCTTTGGCATTGCCATAGGTTAGGTAGTTTCCTTAACGTTTATTAGCTGCAAGATCTTTCATTCAAATGATATCTTATGTAGAAGCCCAACTGATAAAATTAACAGGAGCAGACTATCTGATGGAGGAAGGATATATGTTGGGAGACCAGAGACTTACCTGCTAAGCTCTCCCTCATCCCAAGAGCAGGACCAAAGGCCCCTCATCTGGGTTTTCCCATGCAGTCTGAAGACCATCTAGTTCTAAGCTGTTGATTTACCTAGAATGGTTTAGAACTGTCTGGGTAGAAATTTCAGAAATATCCATGAGATATTTTAGGGAGACAAGTGATTGGATTTAGGGAAAGGATGCTGAGGGAGAGGGAGAAACCAAGAATATTTGGCTGGTGACCTAGAAAGGCCTGGAAAGAACAGGATATGGGCTAGGTCAGTGCCCTTGAGAGGGAAGAGGTCTGGAACACAGGCAAGTCAGGGAGGTGGCTGGCAGGGGCCAGGGACCATCAGGAGTAGCTCTGAATGGCCAGGAGAACCATCAGGCAACAGAGAGCTCCCGGCCCTCACCCCGCGGCCAGCTCACCCACGCACCTGCGAAAGCCGGTCTATGTCAGGCCACTTTCTCTCCGAGCAGTGGGAACCAGTGGGAGAGTCCTGGAACCATGGGCCAGCTGGAGTGGGGCCTGCACTTCATACTCACCATCTCCGCCTCTCCTAGGAGATGCTCCCTGTGGTCCCCAGATGGTGCCGGCATGCGTGTCTCCCAGAGCAGGTGGAGAGAAAGCAGAGCCAGGCCCCCAAAGGCAGCTGTGACGTGGGAAGCAAGCTGGCTGGCCAGCACAGGAACTGCCAACTCAGGTCCTGTCGCCCCCATCGACCTCTCAAAGCAAGGGGTTAAACATCTCCTTAAAAACCCTGCAGTGCCTTGGAAATCAGCTGAATGGCCTTTCCGTACACCTCCTAATGTCCCCGGTGCACTACCTGGCTTTCTGACGAGATATAAACGGCGGATTTTATGGGCAGCATCATGGGCCAGTGGGCTAAGGACAGGCCGGGGAGCCGGCAAGGACGCGGCCTCGGTGCCTCGTGACCGCTTGACTCGAGGTGTGACCTTGGGCTGGTTGCTTAACCTGTTTACACCTTAGTTTCCTTGGCTGAAAAATGGGAGTCCTGATACCACTGGGCCTCACAGGGGGGCTGTGAGCGGGAGCTAATTGATGACTCAAGTGCACCCTGGGTGTCTCCAATGCTAGTAAACCGCTAAGTAATTATGCGGCGCCTCGGAGCGCTGGCAGCCGACAGGCAGGGCACTCTTCCCAGGCCGAGGGGGCCGGGAGCGAGGCCGAGAATGCCTGGCTCAGCTAAACGCCAGCCATTCACCTGGCCGACTCCTCCCTGGTGAGCCCCTCGGCAAGGTCATTCTTCATCTCCTGGAGAGCTTTCTCCTCCGGGCTCTGACAATCTCTCCTCTCTCAGACCTGCTTTTAACCTTATTTTCTGCAAGATGTGGCTTTTGCTTTAACTGACAGCCTGGTAAACAATAAGTCTGTGGAACGGCAGGACACACTGTGAGTACTTTCCACATCTTCTCTCGTGGACTCCCCCTCCACAGGCACAACTTAGGGGGACCCTGCTGTTCCCATTTCACAGACGCAGAAACCTAGGCTCAGGGAATGTAAACACTCATAAAGTCTTTTAGCGGGTCCTCTCAATGAAGGTTCTCCATCACTGCCTGTGAGCGTCCATCATCATTTATGGACTCAGCCAGTGTTGTCTTGAAAAGTAAGTAGGATTCAAACCCAGGATTCTCTGGCTTCAAAGCTCAGAACTTTCCATCACTGTGTGCTGTCTTCCCTGTTAGCTCTTCATTTCAGGTGGAGCTGTGGTATGGGAGACAGGACAGAACCATCCTTTGACTGGGGTGCAGGAAACCTGTATAACTTGTCCCATTTCGACCACAAATCTACTGTGAGGCTGGGGCACATTACTTGACCTTTCTGAATCCTTGCTTTTCCACTGAAGTGCCTTCTTTTTCTACCATGATGTGACTCTATACCATGGCTGCTCATCACAGTAATAGGTACCTACCTTCTCTGTGTTCTAACATATAACAAATACTAGTTTACCTGCTGTGCTCAGTGCAATACACTGAATGTGTCCCTCCCAAATTCACATGTTGACGTCCTAACCCCCAGTATGATGCCATTAGAAGGCAAGACTTTTAGGAAGTGATTAGGTTATGAGGATGAAGCCCTCTGATGGAATCAATGCCCTTCTGAAAGGGACTGCAGAGAGCTCTCTCATCCCTTCCCCCACATAAGGACACAGTGACAGGACAGCTGCCTATGAACTAGGAAGCAGGCCTTCACCAGACACCAAATCTGTTGGTGTCCCGATCTTGGACCTCCCAGTCTCTAGGACTGTAATAAATTTCTGCTGTTTATAAGCCACCCAGGCCAATGTATTCTGTTATAGCCGCTCAAAGGATTAAGACACTCAGCTTGGCTAAATGATCCTTATGGCCAAAGCCTATGCTATGTATCCAAGTCTCTGTAATAAAATGCACACCCAGAATGTCCAGGCCTCTTGCTAGAAGGTAGTGTGTGTCCCCACTGAAAGGAGCAGAGTCCAGAGGACTAGACAGACCTGTGAGCAGGGGATTCTATGCCCCAAAGAAAGTGGCCCTCCTTAGGTTCACTTTGCCTGACCTTTCAGTGGGCAAGAATTGCTGATCTGGGCCCCAGGAGGCTGTTCCTTGAGAAGTCAAGTAATTCCCACTATCTCACCTGAGAAGTGGTCAGTGGGTGGAGAAAGAGTTGAGCCTGCCTTGAACTATGCCCTGGTACCCATCTTGGGCTTCCCGGGTGGTTCAGTGGTAAAGAAATCCACCTGCCAGTGCAGGAGACGTGGGTTTGATCCCTGGGTTGGGAAGATCCCCTAGGAAATCCCAAGGACAGAGGAGCCCGGTGGGCTACACTCCATGAGTTAAACTGTTGGACACAACTTAGTGACTGGGCACACATGAACACGCACCCATCTTGTAGGAAGGTCTGGCTCTGGAACTGCATCAGTGATGTACAGGGATCCCTGAGTAAGCCAGTGATCTTCCCTCCCTGAGACTGAGCAATGACATCAAATCTCTGAGTTGCCTCAAGAGCCTTGATGGATCACAAGGAATAACGAACAACACCGTCATCCATTTGAGCCAGCAGAGTGAGGGTGACGCTGTTTAACTGTGTGCTCCCTGAACTGCTGATGAAACTGGATCATCTCATTCGTCCAGGCATCAAACTGCCAAGACTCAGATCTGCCCTTGTTTGGGAGACCCCAGAGTAGCAGCGCAGAGACCCTGTGTGTCTGTTCTCCACCATTTCTGCCCCTCCGGGAATGCTATACCAGCCTAAGAGCATTTCCGTTCTTCCCAAATATTCCCCCAAACTTCCCCCCTTTTCAGCCTGAATAAAGGGTTTACAGAAATAGAACAATCCTTGGTGAGTAGCAGGACCAGTGTGGGGCCTGCAAGCCCCACCTCTCCTTCTACCCAAATTGCAAGGCCCTTCTGCTTCTGAGTCCAGGCTGCTCACCCGTGAGCCCGAGCTCCCAGGAGAAGCACTGTAGGAATGTGAGCCTCCTTTAAATCCTGCCTTCCTGGACATTTTCTACTAAATGGGACCAACCATCACTTCCTATTAGCACAACCTGGCCTTTCTGATGGTGACAGGCAGCCACAGGCTGCTCTTTGGCTCACTTAGGATTGTAAAGACTGCACTCAGGGCTATACCCACCTCATAGAGGGCTCCTGGGAGCAGCGGGAGTAGGGCCGAGAGGGAAAAGCTGAAAGCTCAGAATCTTCCACTAAATGCCAGCCCTCCCTACCCAACTCCGCCCTAACCTCATTCACTGGCACTGGGCACTCTCCAGGGACAAGGACAAGGAAGCCAGGGCCTGTAAGATAAGTGGCCGTCACCTTTGGTGTCTGTGCCAGGAACTGTTCTCAGTCTCACTTAATCCTGCTGTCAATTCTCAGATACATTTCAACACGGGGCTCAGACAAATTAAGTGACTTGCTCAAGGTCACAGACAGGGCAGAACTGGGATTCCACAAGTCAGACTCTTTCCACTTCAGCAAGCCACCTTGGAGATGCCATCTCCATTGCACCCGCTGTGGAGGACCCTGCTGAGTGACTCGGGTCAGAGTGCCGGCTTGGCCTGGTCAGGAGGACGGGTTCCTGCCCGCAGGACCACGGCAAGTGAACAACCAACATCAGCTCTCTGGGGGTCACACTGACCCTCCCTTCAGGGCCTACCCAGTCACTCAGCGGTTAAACGCAAACACGCAGGATTGATTCCTCAACTTCCACGATGCGTGGGAACAACCAAGGTGGAAATTCCAGGCTTAGGAAGCTCATGTGATGCCCACCCCACACCCCCCATCCCTTCCCTCCAAGAAGCATGTGGTATGGATGGCAGGGCTGAAGCTTTACAGAAATGAAACACAACTTCACAAAAATCCCAAAGTGGAGCTGGTGTGACCCTTACATAAGAGTGAGCACACAAGAGACAGACTCACAGCTTGGACCCCTCACCAGCCTCCAGTCCTCCATCACGAAGGTCTCCCAGGGTGGCCGGTGGCTGGGCCCCTTCAGCAGAAGCGCGCCAAGGCCATGCAATGTTCCCAGCTTGGCCAGCGTCCCATCACTTCCCAGAATGACCCTTTGCTCCTTCTTCTTCTTTTTTTTTTTTTTGGTACAAGTTTCTGCCAAAGGAACACAGATGGAGAGAGAAAAATCAGGGCTGGGTTTAGATAGGGAAAAAAAGTTCACCAAATGTCAATTTGTTCATCTTGTAAAAAAAAAAACTTTAAATATTATTGAATGATTTTAGGGGTTTTGTGGGAACACCACACACACACAGAGCATGGCTGTTTGCATCTGTGAGCTGCTATGTCAGGGAGCACTGCTGAGGCCCCTGGCTCACTGTCAGGCTTTTTTTCTATTCTAGTCCTGGGCAGTCTCCTTGGACCTCTTCTTTCTGTGTTCTTTTTGTTCTCCCACAAATACTGCCTCTCTTTTCCTTCTGTGTCCCCGTGTCTTCCTCTTTCAGCCCAACAAAAAATAAGTCTGCAGAAAGTCTCCAAGCTACTCAGATTGCAGGGGACATGAGGAGAGAGCTCAATGCATCCCCTTCCTGGAGGCCATGATCCCAGGACAAATGGCCACGAGTATGTGGGGCCTCTTGCCTCGGGAGCTGGTGAGGAGCCATGAGTGGGGGTGGGAGAGGCAAAAGACATCCTGTATGTATGCAAAGTCTCTTCCAACTCTTTGTGACCACATGGACTATAGCCCGCCAGGCTTCTCTGTCCATGGGATTCTCCAGGCAGGAATACTGGAGTGGGTTGCCATTCCCTTCTCCAGGGGATCTTCCCAACCCAGGGATCAAACTCACATCTCCTGTGTTGGCAGGCAGGTTCTTTACCTCTAGAGCCACTTGGGAAGCCCCATAAAGACATCCTAGGAGCAAAGCACCCCATGTAGAAGGCTGCTAATGCCACTACCCCAAAAGGACTTCTCTGAGTACAACTCTCATCAGGTGCTCCTGGCTCTTTGGAACCACCCCCGAAGGCTGCGAACATGTTTGGTGGGTCAGTTCAGTCATTCAGTCATTCAGTGATGTCCGAATCTTTGCAACCCCATGGACTGCCTCACACCAGGCTTCCCTGTTCATCACCAACTCTCAGATTTTACTCCAACTCATGTGGATCGAGTCAGTGATGCCATCCAATCATCTCAACATCTGCTGTCCCCTCCTCCGCCCCACCTCCAATCTCTCCCAGGATCAGGTGTTCTTCGGGTCAGGTGGCCGAAGGATTGGAGCTTCAGCTTCAGCTTCAGTCCTTCCAATGAATATTCAGGACTGATTTCCTTTAGCATTGACTGGTTTGATCTACTTGCAGTCCAAGGGACTCTCAAGAGTGTTCTCCAGTGCCACAGTTCAAAGGCATCAATTCTCCGGCACTCAGCTTTCCTTATGGTCCCTCTCACATCCATACATGACTATTGAAAAAACCATAGCTTTCACCAGATGGACCTTTGGCAGTAATGTCTCTGCTCTTTAAAATGCTGTCTAGATTTGTCATAGCTTTTCTTCCAAGGAGCAAGCATCTTTTAATTTCATGGTTGCAGTCACCATCCACCGTGATTTTGGAGCCCAAGAACATAAAGTCTGTTTTCATTGTTCCCCATCTATTTGCCATGAAGTGGTGGGAGTGGATGCCATGATCTTAGTTTTTTTAATGTTGAGTTTTAAGCCAGCATTTTCACTCTCCTTTTTCACCTTCATCAAGAAGCTCTTTAGTTCCTCTTCACTTTCTGCCATAAGGGTGGTGTCATCTGCATAACTGAGGTTATTAATATTTCTCCCAGCAATCTTAATTCCAGCTTGTGCTTCATCCAGTCCAGCATTTCTCATGATGTACTCTGCATATAAGTTAAATAAGCAGGGTGACAATATACAGCCTTGACATACTCTTTTCCCATTTGGAATTAGTCCATTGTTCCTTGTCTGGTTTTAACTATTCCTTCTTGACCTACATACAGATTTCTCAGGAGGCAGGTAAGGTGGTCTGATACTCCCATCTCTCCAAGAATTTTCCTGTTTGTTGTGATCCACACAGTCTAAGTCTTTAGTGTAGTCAACGAAGCAGAAGTAAAAGTTTTCCTGGAAGTCTCTTGCTTTCTCTATAATCCAAAGGATGTTGGCAGTCTCTGGTTCCTCTGCATTTTGTAAATCTAGTTTGAACATCTGGAAGTTCTCGGTTCACACACTGTTGAAGCCTAGCTTGGAGAATTTTGAGCATTACTTTGCTAGTGTGTGAGATAAGTGCTACTGTGCAGTAGTTTGAACATTCTTTGGCATTGTCTTTCTTTGGGATGAAAACTGACCTTTTCCAGTCCTGTGCCCACTGCTGAGTTTTCCAAATTTGCTGGCATATTGAGTGCAGCACTTTAATAGCATCGTCTTTTAGGGTTTGAAATAGCTCAGCTGAATTTCCATTACCTCCGCTAGCTTTGTTCACAGTGAGGCTTCCGAAGGCCCACTTGACTTAGCACTCCAGGATTTCTGGCTGTAGGTAAGTGATCACACCATCATGGTTATTTGGGTTATTAAGATCTTTTTTGTATAGTTCTTCTGTGTATTCCTGCCATCTATTCTTAATATCTTCTTCTTCAATTAGGTTCATACTGCTTTTGTCCTTTATTGAGCCCATCTTTGCATGAAATTTTCCCTTGGTATCTCTAATTTTCTTGAAGAGATCTCTAGTCTTTCCCATTCTATTGTTTTCCTCTATTTCTTTGCATTGATCACTGAGGAAGGCTTTCTTATCTCTCCTTGCTATAGTTTGGAACTCCACATTCAGATGGATGTATCTTTCCTTTTCTCTTTTGCTTTTTGCTTCTCTTTTCTCAGCTATTTGTAAGGCCTCCTTAGACAACCATTTTGCCTTTTTGCATTTCTTGGGAATGGTTTTGATCACCGCCCCCTGTACAACACCATGAACTTCTGTCCATAGTTCTTCAGGCATCCTATCTATCAGATCTAATACCTTGAGTCTATTTGTTATTTCTACTGTATAATCATAAAGGACTTGATTTAGGTCATACCTGAATGGTCTAGTGATTTTCCCTTCTTTCTTCAATTAAAGTCTGAATTTTGCAGTAAGGAGTTCATGATCTGAGCCACAGTCAGCTACTGGTCTTGTTTTTGCTGACCATATAGAGTTTCTTCATCTTCAGCTGCAAAGAATATAATAAATGTGATTTCAGTATTGATTGTCTGGTGATGTGCATGAGGAGAATCGTCTCCTGTGTTGTTGGAAGAGGGTGTCTGCTATGACCAGTGTGTCCTCTTGGCAAAATTCTGTTAGCCTTTGCCCTGCTTCATTTTGTACTCCAAGGCCAAACTTGCCTGTACTCCAGGTATGTCTTAACTTCCTACTTTTGCATTCTAATCCCCAGTGATGAAAAGGACATCTTTTTTTGGTGTTAGTTGTAGAAGATCTTGTAGGTCTTCATAGAACTGTTCAGCTTTAGCTTCTTTAGCACTACTGGTTGGGGCACAGACTTGGATTACTGATATTGAATGGTTTGCCTTGGAAATGAACCGAGATCATTCTGTCATTATTGAGATTGCACCCAAGTACTGCATTTGGACTCTTTTGTTGACTATGAGGGCTACTCCATTTCTTCTAAGGAATTCTTGCCCGCAACAGTAGACATAATGGTCAGCTGAATTAAATTCTCCCATTCTGGTCCATTTTAGCTCACTGATTCCTAAAATGTTTGATCACTTCCAATTTACTTGATTCATGGGCCTAAAGTTCCAGGTTCCTATGAAATATTGTTCTGTACGGCACGGGACTTTACTTCCATCATCAGTCACATCCACAGTTGGGCACTGTTTTTGCTTTGGCTCAGCTTGGTGGGTAGAAGTCTTTAATATGGGTTCCTTCTTTACATTCTATGTAGCACCTTCTCCCCACACTCGCCCCCTTGCAAAGAGATGCAGAGAGAATGGCATGGACCCAGCTGTGGTTAACTGTTTTTGGCAACAGTGTACTGACCCAGGAGAGGGTTGTCCAGTGTGGCAGGGCCTGAGGTGCTGCACTGGGGTCCGCCTGATGCTCTGGAAGCAAGGAAAGGGCAAGGGGGAAGGCAAATGCAAGATACTAAGAGGAACCGACCGAGGGGCAGGCCTCTGCCCTTCCCTGTCCTGAATGAATGGTGCCTGGAATTTGAAAGTCCTAAATGCAGAAATTGAAGAAGAACTAAAGAGCCTCTTGATGAAGGTGAAAGAAGAGAGTGGAAAAGCTTCTTTAAAACTCAACATTCAAAAAATCAAGATCATGGCATCCGGGCCCATCACTTCAAGGCAAGTAGGTGGGGAAAAAAGTGGAAACAGTGTCAGACTTCATTTTCTTGGTCTCCAAAATCATGGTAGATGGTGACTGCAGCTGTAAAATCAAAAGACACTTGCTCCTTGGAAGAAAAGCTATGACAAACCTAGACAGTATATTAAAAAGCAGAGACATCATTTTGCCGACAAAGTTCTGTATATTCAAAGGTATGGCTTTTCCAGTAGTCAAGTACAGACGTGAGAGTTGGACCATAAGGAAGGCTGAGTGCTGAGAAATTGATGCTTTTGAATTGTGGTGCTGGAGAAGACTCTTGAGAGGCCCTTGGGCTGCAAGTAGATCGAACCAGTCCATCCTAAAGGAAATCAACCCTGAATATTCATTGGAAGGACGGATGCTGAAGCTCCAATCCTTTGGCCAGCTAACACAAAGAACTGACTAACTGGAAAAGACCCTGATGCTGGGAAAGATTGAGAGCAAGAGGAGAAGGGTCGACAGAAGATAAGATGGTTGGATGGCATCATTGACTCAATGGACATGAGTTTGAGCAAACTAAGGGAGATAGTGAAGGACAGGGAAGCCTGGCGTGGCACAGTTCATGGGGTCACGAGTCGGGTATGACTCAACAACAGCAGCAAAATGTGGCACGGCCTGACCTTCAGCCTCTGGGTTATGGCAACTTGTGGAAAGACAAGAGAAACTGCTCAAACTGAGATCTGTCATAACTCGGACAAAGCATTACTCAGACAATCTCATTAGGTCCTCAAGAATGACGTGGAAAAAAAATCACTCAACTCCCCAAGCATCAAACCCTCCTCCTAGGAAATGAGGGTGAAAGTCATCGCCAAGGTCACAAGTGTGTAAGTACTGATAGAACCAGGACCAGAACACAGTCTTCTAACTCCCAGTGCCTCTTCCTGTGGATTTCCAGAAGGGTGGGCAGTACAATAGTTCCCCCCACCCCTTATCTGTGATCTTTCTTTCCACAGTCTCAGTTACCTGCAGTCGACTGTGGTCCAAAAATACCAAATGGAAAATTCTAAAAATAAACAATTTATAACTTTTAAGATGCATGCTGTCCTGAGGAGCATGACAATTTCTCTTGCCCTACCACTCTGTCCTGCCTGGGAAAGTGAATCTCCTTTTGTCTAGAGCATCCTACCCATTGGTCACTTAGTAGCCTCCTCAGTTATCATACCAACTGTCACAGTATCACACTGCCTGTGCCTGTGTTGAAATAAACCTTATTTTACTTACTAATGACCCTAAAGCACAAGAAACGCGATGCTGGCAATTCACATCTGCCAAAGAGAGGTCATAAAGCACTTCCTTTAAGTAAAAGAGGGAATGTTTTCAACTCAAAGAGGAAAGAAGGAAAATCCTATGTTGAGGTTGCTAAGGTCTATGGTAAGACCAAATCTTTTTTTAAAAAAAAAATTATTTATATTTAATTGAAGGATAATCGCTTTACAGTATTGTGTTGGTTTCTGCCAAACATCAACATGAATTAGCCATAGGTATACATATGTCCCCACCCTCTTGAAATTCCCTCCCCATTCCACCCCACTAGAGAACAAGTCTTCTATCTATGAAAATTGTGAAGAAGAAAAAAGAAATCATTGCTAGTTTTTCTGCTGTGTCTCAAACTGTTATAGCCACAGTGTGTGCTAAGTGCTTAGTTAAGATGAAAAAGGCAATACATTTGTATAATACTTTGAGAGAGAGACATTCACCTACTTTTATCACAGTATATTGTTCTAACTGTTCTATTTTATTATTAATTGTTATTGTTAATCTCACATTGTGCCTCATTTATAAATTAAACTTTCTTATAGGTATGCATGTATAAGGAAAAAAATAGTACATATGGGGTTGAGTACAGCTTTGGCAAACACTGGGGGTCTTGGAATGTATCTCCCTAGGGTAAGAGGGGACTATTATAATCTCAAAGGTCCAGACAAAGTTTGATGACAAATAGCATCTGACCCAAGTTACACAGAGCTTCTCTCAACAGCTTCTATTTAACCAACCTGCTAGATAACAGCTGCTCTTCAACTCCCTCCTAAATTAACTGATGCCCATGTCACAGGGAACAAGCCTGGCTGGCAGCCATTCTGTAGCCTCCAGTGCCTTGACTATGTCCTGTCCCTGCATACCAGCATACCCTTCTCCAGCCTGCATTGCTGCTACCCCCAGGTGAATGTACCCTTGTATTATAAGCATCAGTGGATTTTTTATCCTAGACCTATCTTATTCTTGCTTCGCCTGTCTTTGTGAAAGTCTCATTGCAAATAAGTAATTAAATGAAACCTTCTGCAAACAGATGATACAATGAGAGTGCAAAGAAAAAGAGTCTTTATTCGTATGCAAACTGAGTTTGGTACTTTGAGATGAGCAAATGATGCTGGGCTGCTGAAGTATTGCTGACGAGTTAGGTGTGGGTAAGCTGCCATTAAAGATTGGGGGAAATGCACACATCTATAATGATTCTTCACTCAGAGGACTTGGCAAGTGTAAGTTCTCGAACCACTTTAAAGAAACGGGAAATGGTAGATGATACATTACTGGGTGTGGCTGACTCAGGAAAGGCGGCTGGACACGCCCATCCATGGACCCACACTCAAAGGAAAGGCGCTGGACTTACATCAAAC
Source organism: Antilocapra americana (assembly GCA_007570785.1). NCBI lineage: Eukaryota > Metazoa > Chordata > Mammalia > Artiodactyla > Antilocapridae > Antilocapra > Antilocapra americana. Next base: position 4,458,107 of record ML663041.1, read on the forward strand.
AACAGTGAATGGATGCACGTTTATAGGTTTTAAGTTGAAATAAAATGTTGAAGGTGTGTAGCATAATTTTCTCTGATTTCCCTTTTCAACCAACTTTTTCCATTAACTGACCAACACCAGTCCATACTGTGTCAGATAAAAGGGATCCTGATCTAATAGCTAACAGTTATTGAGCAATTATTTGGTGCCAGACATCAACTAAGTGCCTTTTATGTAGCATCTCTTTTAATCCTCGCAATCTAGCCGAGTGAGATACTGACGTGATCCTGAGGTGGCACTTGGGCCAGTTTTTACAGATCCTGGACTCTCCTGCCTCCCACCCGCCTTCCTTTCTTTCACCTGCCAGCAGCCCGTTACTGAATCGCGCCTCTATAAACAAGTGCCACACTTCCTCACAGCCTCCTGGTGGAGGGCCTGGAGTTCCCCGACTCCTCTGGAACACTCTGACCTCCCCTGATGGCTCTATGGGGCGGAGGGGTAGGCACAGGGGAGTTTGGTTGCTTCAAAATAGTCCGGTTAAGTTCTGGGCTTCATGAAGAAGCAGAGGTAAACAGGTATGGGCGGGGTGGGAGTGGTAAAGACAGAAAACCAGTGGGAAGCGTTCAGGAAGTCTAAGCCCAGCACAGACCCTAGGTCATGGTGTGGCTGGGGTGGGGGCTGTGAGAGTAGGACTTTGAGGAGCAAGACCCTGAAAAAGCCCACATGAAGCATTCTGGGGGCTTGGGGGAGAGACGGGAAAGAGCAGGAGGGTGGGAAGTATTTCTGGGAGCAGGCAGGCCAGAAGACAGAGCTTCCTAATCTAACCAGCATCTGTAAAACAGCATTGAAAGCAGCAAGAATCACCACAGGAAGGAGCAAAGAAGAGCAACCCCTTTAGGTCAGTGGCATCATGGCACTTATGTCTTTGCAACAGAAATGTACTTGGTGGACTGCTGGGTGTTGAGGCAGAAACCTGATGTCCATGAAGGTCAGTGAGATAAAGGTTAGCAGGATGACACAGAAATGAAAATTTAAGGAGCCACACACTTCGGGAGAAAATATTTGCTATACATGCATCTGGCCAAGGACTTGTACCCAGGATACATAAAGAACTACTACAGCACCAGAAAAAAAAGACAAATGTGCAATCCAAGTAAAAAAATAGGCAAAAGATTAGAAAAGAAACCTGGCCAAAAAAAAAAAAAAAAGATATATGAGAAGCCAAAAAATTCAAGTTCATCAGCCATCAGGAAAAGGCAAACTCGAACCACATAAAATACCACTACGCCGGCACTTGGAGAAGGCAATGGCAACCCACTCCAGTACTCCTGCCTGGAAAATCCCATGGATGGCGGAGCCTGGTGGGCTGCAGTCCATGGGGTTGCTAACAGTCAGACACGACTGAGCAACTTCACTTTCCCTTTTCACTTTTATGCAGTGGAGAAGGAAATGGCAACCCACTCCAGTGTTCTTGCCTGGAGAAACCAGGGAAGGGGGAGCCTGGTGGGCTGCCGTCTATGGGGTCGCACAGGGTCGGACACGACTGAGCAACTGAACTGAACTGAACTGAACGCAGGCACTAAGGTAGCTGAGATGAAAAAGACTGAGTATGCCACCTCTCAGGGAACAGTGAGCCACCAACGGCGAGGCAGTGCAGACAGTCTGTCTGGCCAGGACAATGAGAGGGTGCACTGTCTGCAGAGAACTTAAAAACAGTAACAAAACCACTAAAAGTCGGTTCAATTTTTATTATTACCATGCAACACAATGTCAGTGATAACATTCTCCTCCCTGGCTAGAGCACCGCCCCTAACAGCCCCGTCCCCTCTCCCTTGATACCTCACTCTTGGTCAAGATGGGGAAACATTCCAAGAGTGGGGTGCCATAGGGTATGACCACCTTGGAGACCTGCTTGGTAGTTTCTTTTAAAATTAAAAAATTGACTTCTACATATTTACCAAGGAGAAACAAAAACACATGGAATAAATGTTCACAAGCAGCTTTCTTTATAATAAACCCAAAATGGAAACAATCCAAAAGTTCATCAATAGGCTGAATGACTCAACGTCAATACACAGCAATGCAACCCAGAAACAGAAAACAAAGTACCAATGCATCTAACAAAATAATTAATCTTACAAATATTACGCTGAGCAAAAGAATCCAGGCACAAAAGAATATACACTATTTGATCCCATTTATTTGAAGACCAAGAACAGGAAATCTAATCTATAGGGACAGAAAGCAGAACAATGGTTGCCTGAGACCGGGGCCAAGGGTGAGTATTGACTAGGAATAGATACAAGGGAACTTTCTGGTGTGTGGCTAGTGCTCATTACAACCTCAGAGATATTGCGGATTCTGTTTCAACCACAGAAATAAAGTGAATATAGAAATGAACTGAGCCACGTGAAGTGCACGTGAAAAGTTATGTTCACACTATACTACAGCCTATCAAGTGTATGTTTTTGTTTTGTTTTGTTTTCATTTTTTTATTAGTTTTGCCATACAATGACATGTTATCGCCATGGGTTTACATATGCTCCCCCTCCAGAACCCCCCTCCCTCCTTCCTCCCTCCTCCCTCCCCCTGGGAAATCTCGATGCACCAGCCCCGAGCATCAATCCTGGGCTGGCGATTGATTAGACATATGATAATTAACATGTTTCAATGCCATTCTCCCATATCATCCCACCCTTGCCCTCATCCACAGAGTCCACGAGTCTGTTCTATACATCTGCGTTCCTTTTGCTGTCTCGCATGCTGGGTTCTCGTTACCGTCTTTCTAGATTCCATATATATGCGTTAGTATACTGTATTGTTGTTTTTCCTTCTGGCTTACTTCACTCTGGATAATGGGCTCCAGTTCCGTCCACCTGAGTAGACCTGATTCAAATGAATTTTTTTTTTAATGCTGAGTAATATTCCATTGTGTATATGTACCACAGCTTTCTTATCCATTCGTCAGTTGATGGGCATCTAGGTTGCTTCCATGTCCTGGCTATTGTAAACAATGCAGTGATGAACATTGGGGTACACGTGGCTCTTTCAATTCTGGTTCCCTCTGTGTATATGCCCAGCAGTGGGATTGCTGGGTCATATGGCAGGTCTATTTGCAGCTTTTTAAGGAACCTCCACACTGTTTTCCATAGCGGCTCTACTAGTTTGCATTCCCACCAACAGTGTAAGAGGGTTCCCTTTTCTCCACATCCTCTCCAGCATTTATTACTTGTAGATTTTTGGATTGCAGCCATTCTGACTGGTGTAAAGTGATACCTCATTGTGGTTTTGATTTGCATTTCTCTGATAATGAGTGATGTTGAGCATCTTTTCATGTGTTTGTTAGCCATTTTTATGTCTTCTTTGGAGAAATGTCTGTTAAGTTCTTTGGCCCACTTTTTGATTGGGTCGTTTATTTTTCTAGAATGGAGCTGCAGGAGTTGCTTGTATATTTTTGAGATTAATTGTTTGTCCGTTGCTTCATTGGCTATTATTTTCTCCCATTCTGAAGGCTGTCTTTTCACCTTGCTTATAGTTTCCTTTGTTGTGCAGAAGCTTTTAATTTTAATTAGGTCCCATTTGTTTATTCGTGTTTTTATTTCCAATATTCTGGGAGGTGGGTCATGTAGGATCCCGCTTTGGTTCATGCCAGAGAGTGTTTTGCCTATGTTATCCTCTAGGAGTTTTATAGTTTCTGGTCTTATGCTTAGATCTTTGATCCATTTTGAGTTTATCTTTGTGTATGGTGTTAGAAAGTGTTCTAGTTTCATTCTTTTACAAGTGGCTGTCCAGTTTTCCCAGCACCACTTGTTAAAGAGGAAAAAAACAATGTACAATCTTAACTTAAAAATTACTTATTGCTAAAAGACACTGTCATCTGAGGCTTTAACAAGTCAGAGTAGTAACATCAAAGATCACTGATCAAAGATCACCCTAACAAACACAATAGTAATGAAAACATTTCACATATTGTGAGGATTACCAAAATATGATAGAAACATGAAGTGAGCAAATGCTGTTTGAAAATGGCACCAATAGACCTAGGATTTGTAGTATTGCCACAAATCTTCAATTTGTAAAAAAATGTAGTATCATTAAAGCTCAATGAGGCAACACATAACTAAACAGGGTATGCCTGTAATTGGGGCTTCCCAGGTGGCTCAGTGGTAAAGAATCTGCCTGCCAATGCAGGAGACACAGTTTCAATCCTTGGGTCAGGAAGATCCCCTGGAGGAGGAAATGGTAACCCACTCAGATATTCTTATCTGGAAAATTTCCATGGACAGAGGAGCCTGGAGGGCTACAGTTCATGGGGTTACAAGAGAATCGGACACAACTGAGTGACTGAGCATGCACTCATGACTGCGGCGGCTCCACGAGTGAACACATTTGCCCAAACTCATCAAAACTGTGTACCAGAAAAGTATGGATTTTGTTATGTGTAAATTGTGCTTTAATAAGGTTGTGATTTTGATTAATTTGAGAATACATCCCAAGCTGTTCATGGCTGTTCCTGAGTAGGACTCCATCAAAATTCCAGAGACATTCCTGTAGACCACACTTGGAATTTTCAATCTGGATCTACATTGACATTAACCATTATGGAAAGCTGTGTATACTTTAATCTGTAGACATTTTTTATTTCTTCCCTCTGAAGTGTTTTTATGCTTCTCTCAAGTTCTTATATTTTAAATTCCTTTGTGCTCAGTCACTAAGTCATGTCCGACTCTTTGTGACTGCATGAACTGTAGCCCACCAGGCTTCTCTGTCCATGGGATTTTCCAGGCAAAAATACTGGAGTAGGTTGCCATTTCCTTCTCCAGGAAAATTCCTTTAGATGTAGGGAAAACTGCCATTTGGATTATGATGATGATGATGACGATAACAGCTAACAGTTACTGAATAGTTACTAGGGCCAGATACTCTGCATTATTTTATGTAATCTTCACAAAGCCCTGATTCTCTGAGGTATTATCCTCAGTTTTCAGATCAGGACCCTGGTTCATAGAGGTGAAGGCTCAATGAGGCAACAATGGTGAAGGCTCAATGAGGCTCACATAGCAAGCCAGACCAGGACTGGCATTCATGTCTGTCTGGTTCAGACTTTGAGCTCTTATCTCTGCAGTCCGGGGCCTCTGACATTGGACCCATCATGGCCTAGAAAACCAGACCACACAGTCCTCCAAAGGGGGCACCAGATATGGCTGCAGCTGCAAAGCACTCAAGTTCCCCGTGCTGCCAACACCTTCAGGGCATCTCCCTTCCCCAGTAAGCCTTCTTAAACTCCCTCTTTCCTGTAGCTGCTGTTGTGCCTGGCAGACAGGCGCTTCATTTATGGCCAGCAACCAATGGCAGAGTTGAACTGCCTTGTCCTCATGGGCCTCGGGGACGGGGATGGAGGGAGTTTCCTCCCTGACCTTCCACTCCTGCCCTGAGCTTTACTTCCCTCCTCCTCCATCCCCTGGGATGCTGCAAAGTTTACTCTTTTGAACTGTGACCATGACCGTATATCTCTGGGTGTATTCTAACAAGAACCTGCGTTCTTTCCACCACAGGGCTGGCTAAGGAAGTTATGTGAGACTCCAGGGAATCCTGGAGGAATTTGCTGCAGTCTGCTGGGGTTTGCTTCCTGACACTCAAGTACATAAGTGTGGCCCGGCCTGTTTGACAATCAAACCCAGGCACGAAACAAAGGAGGCAGCGAGATGGGGGCCAGTATAGACCCCAAAGTGGATCAGCCTCTTGTTTGAGGAGGCCTGTCTAGGGGCCTGGGAGGAGATAGGACAGGGTGGGAGGGAGGGCGTCCGCAGGAGAAGAGAGAAGAACATAATGGAATCCAATAGAGCTCCCGAAGACGTGTCATCTTGCTGCTGCCGAAACCCTTTGAATACGTTAAACCCTTAATCAGAGTAGCCTAAGACGGCAATGACTACATGGAGACACGTTAGTCCTGGTAAATCCTTGCAGGTTTCAAAGATCTGAAGGGCCCCGGCACTTCCCCGTGCAGCGGCTGCCCTCTGCCCTCTCCTCCATGATGTCATTATTGAAGTTTTGCTCTCACCATGCCTTGTGTAAGTTGACATTGACAGTTGTAGCACTCTCATACCGACTCTGGAGGATTATTAGCTTTGAAGCTATTTGGCCTTGAGCGGTGAATTCTTTTTTGAGCTCACACTGGCTTACAATATCTGAGAGGGCTTGCTCCACTCTGGCCCCAGCTTGAATTAGGAGAGGAGGCGGCTTTCCAACTTGGAACTGATACCAGCAGGAACAGAACGGGGAACATTATCCATTTCTGATGGGCAGCAAAGTTAGTGTTCTCTAATCCCCCCGAGGCCTTCACACCGAGTTTCCATTTTAACATCAGAGTTGGAGCCGCAGTCCGGGCTCGCCTCTGCCTGTAACGGCCGCGCAGCCTCACAGCTGGACGCAGAGAGGGACTTGAGGAATACATGCTCTTCTGGCCTCTAATCTGTTTGTTATTAGGCTGTTGGAAACCCCTCAGTGGGGCTGGAAGCTGATGTCAGAAGAGTATAATTCAAGTGTATGTTAAAGAAAAATGGAATGGGGAAAAAAAGCTCCTTTCTGCCGTAATTTGCATGTGGTGAATGCGAGTGTCTGGGGCATTAATTAGTTGAACAAAGTTGGGCAGGGGACTGCCAGCGAAACTGGCAAAAAGTAGTGACCTGGAAAGCACCTGACCCGCTCTTAACTTCCTCTCAGGATTTAAGCAAATATTTTGCAAAGTTTATTCCAAGGAAAGAGGGAAACCCTCTACCCCATCCCTAGCCTCCACCTATGGCTTCTTCATAATGAGAAAAAGTGTGTCCATCACTCCGCACCAATACTCTGCCACTGTTCACAAAGAAGCTTGGGCATTGTCTCAGTTTCACTGCTGTCTGCTGGAGTAAAAATGAGGGGTCTGTTCTAGAATTCTGGAGACCTATGAATAGAGAACGCCCAAGTTTTCAGGTTGCAGATATAAGGAGAAGAAAAGTTTTCTTGAGATTATCACTTATTTATCTGCATGCTCTTATTTGTCTCCCTGTTATCACTTATTTATCTGTCTGTGTGAAGGTCAATCTTCCCCAATACTATTGATGTCCATAATTCATGGGCTGTATCTCTCCTGATACAACTGGTTTTCAGGATGTATCAGCCTAGGAGCTTAAAGAAACCCAAATGATACACCTTCAGATGAGAGCTGGCCCTGTTTTGGTTGGCTGGAAAACACTCAGCACCACTGCCAAACATAAAGGTGGTAAAAGTAAACGAACCCAGAAGAAGATGCTAACAGAGTTGAGAGCATAACATTCATGAGAACAGGGGGGCTCGGAAGAACAGCCAGAGGGAATGGGGCAAGTGATAGCAACACCAGGCAAACCTAAACTCATTCCTCTTTGTGGTGGTTCAGCTGAAGAAATTCTTTGCATTTTATTTCTCTGATGCTCAGCAAAGTAAACTGTATTTCCTTAACTGCAACGGACGTTCCCACGACTCAACCTTTCCGAAATCTGCAGGCTCACAGCGTAGTGTGCTTGGCCATCAGATATGTCAGCGCCCCCCACACTGTGATATAAAACCAATGGCCTGTCTTCCAGTCAGGGTGCTTGCAACAGTGAAATACAATAGGGAGGAAGGTACTGAATCTTTTAAATACGCCAGAGAGACCTATCATTTGTTCCACAACAATACCTCATGGAGAGAAGATCCGCACGTGGCTAGAAGCGACGGCATGGATGATGTGGGTACCTGCGGAGGTGAGAGACCATGAACTGGCTCTGTTCACTGACATCCAGACAAAGAATGGATGCTGCCCATGGTGACATCCCCATTATTAACTCACTTAAGCAACCGACTGGTGACCCCCTCCTCAACGCTTACTTATTTTGGCAAAATGATAAATTGCACTTACATTTTTTTCTGCTCCAAGGTAAATTGGTGAGCTTTAAAAAAACACACACAAAACTCTTTTGGGTCTGTTAATAATTTCCAAAGAGAAGAGCAGCCAGCGCTTGTATAAATAAACCATTCTTGATGACAATTTAAGAACTGGAGTGACGATATGTGTGCATGTGTATGCTTATGTGTATGCAAACACACGCAAGTGGAATCCATTTCCCTAATTAATCCTATTGAGAAGCACTACAGTAGCTGAGTCTATGTTTTACTGTGCACATTTGTACATATACATATCATATCTTGCAGAGAACAGTAAAAAAAGAAAAAAAATTAGCTAACGTCCTGATGCTTTCTTAACAAAGCACAAAAATTCCAAAGAGTGATTTAGTAATTTATAACTGTAATTCCAAGGCTAGGATGGGCTGTGTTTGGAAGTAGTGAGTTCCTGGTCACTGGAAGTGTTTGAAGTTGAAGTGCTGAAGGACCACTTGATGGGAATGTTTTGGTTGGAATCTTGCTATAAAATGCAGGGAGCTGGATGTGGTAAATTTTTTATTCCTTCCAATTGAAGAACCCACGATAGTCTGACATAAAATATGCAGTGTCATCTTAAGTGAGGGCACACTGAAGGCAGGGTTACACTGTATTTTAGCACAGTCCACAGAACACACAATTAGTGTATATGGAAACACGAGTGCATTAGATTGAATGATTTCTGATGGGAGTTTGCGAATTAACTATATTAGAATTCTCTAGAGAAACAGAACCAATAAGATACATATCTGTAAGTCTATAGCTAGATATGGATATCCTAGTGACTATCTATATATAAGTGTACAAGGAGATGTATCATGAGGAATTGGCTAACATGTTTATGGAGGCCAACTAGTCCTATGATCTGTCATCTGCAAGCTGAAGACCCAGGAAAGCAGGTGGTATTTCTCGGTCTGGGTCATGGAGAGTGTAAATCCCAAGGGCAGGAGAAGATCATGTCCCAGCTGATGGAGGCAGACAGAAGGAAAAGAAGGGCCAATTTCTCCTTCCTCCACTGTGCGCCCTACTCAGATCCTCAATGAACTGCATGATGACCACCCACTTTGGGGAGGACAACCTACTTTACAGAGTCCACCAATTTCAATTCTAAGCTCATCCAGCAATACTCTCACAGACATAACCAGAAGCAAGGTAAATCTGGGCATCTCTATCACAGGCAACACATAAATTAGGCGACACATAAATTAACCATCACATCAGCCTAAGACAACAATGTACACGGAACCCATGACTTCCTTCCTCAAGAATATATTTCACTGAACCAACGGTTTCCCTTCCTGCTCCTGGCTTGCAGTCTGTGCTCTTTGAACCTGAGATTTAGTAGCACTCGAGTGATGGGGTGGTTACATTTACTGCTATTTCACCGTTAACTTGCCTGACCTTCAGCATTGAGTTGTCCTTGAATAGAGCTGTTGACTGCCTCGGTCACCCATTGTTGTACACTCCTAAGGAAAGATGCCCCACATTTCAGCCAACACCAGTCTACCCTGAGCCATGACAACACTGGCTCCTTGTCATGCCTCACCTTGTACACTTTCACAGGCGGGTGACCCCTTCCACACTCCTGCATGGGGCTCTGCCCACCTGTCTGGCAAACATCACTGGAACAGTATACATCCCTGTTTTAACAAAAATCAATTTTACACACAGATCAGAATTTGGTGGCACATGAGTAAAAGGCAGCAGACCTGCTATTCTAAACATTTCTGTGCTGCTGAACATCTGATGTTCAGCAATAAAACAGATCAGATCATAACTTTAATCTTCAATGCTCAAGTCTACCTATAACCTTTAGTTGCATCTTTCTGAGATTCTGTGTGTTTTGTAAGAAGTCAGGCTGCTCCATGTATCCAGCATGATTTTCAGAAACTGCTGAACATCAAGGAGGGCTGGCAGAGGCAGGGGAGGGCAGCTTCTCAGGATGGGTACCTTCATAAAACAGCCTATGACCATAAAGTGGGCATTCAACTACAGTCAAACGCCTTAGAGATGACTTAACACGTGCAACCATTTTCCTGATTCAGGTTCAGCTTTGCTCTTGAACTTCAGCTTTTAAGCATCCTTAAAAGAGTTCTTGGGCTCTGCCTGGGCCACATATTTACGTGCACACAACCACACAAGCAATGCCCTGCACAGCTCCAGGGATGGAGGAAGCAGAGATGCGGTGGGCAATGGAGCGCTGCTCACTAACTGATTCTAGCTACTTCTCTTCATAAAGTTTAGTCTCTCTCTCAAATGCAGACCGGAGTCTGCCTAGCTGGCTTCAGCACACTGTGGGTTCAACGGAGACTTTTACGGGCAGATACACTCCTAAGGATTTTTCATTCCACCTCTCCCACTTCCTCCCAACAAGTTCTCCTCCCCCGACCCTAAAGAATGCTGACCTCCACTTTTACACGGAGCTCAGTGGGGCTCAGCGAGTCTTCTTCGCAGCAGCTTTGATTTTAATTCAAGTGGTGAGAGCACTGAGGACTTCTCAGGAGGATATCTTGCAAACTTCAAATTGCTATTGCCTTTTTGGGACATTAAAGAAAGTTTCTCGTGCCCCTAGGCTTCCCAGAGGACGCTTCCAAACACCAAATTTGCTTTGACTTGAAGGAAGATGACATGCGTATGCTCAACAGCATGGTAAGGAGGAGGGCGGAATAAAGATGTAGCCATGTTGCAAACTCACACTCCACTCAGATGTGCAATAATATCGAATGGTCTCTCTACTTCCCAAAGCTGGTCTGATCTTCCTCTGACAACCACCCCTCCCCACCACTTGCCAATTAACAATATGAGTCTCTTCCAATTTAAATTTTCTCATTTTCCTTTAAATATTTTATTTATTAGAAATTCAGCTCCTTCCTAGGGTTGGTTTAAATTTTCCCTTTACATGCAGATACGTAAAAGGACTGTATGTAAGAGGACTTCTTGTCCTCTCTCCCACTCTTTCTCCATCTCAAGGTGGTTTAAGGGGTGGCTAAAGAGGTTTCTGTGTAATTTGGTGGGAGAGGAGAGAGGGGACCAGGTGGGATCCTCTAGACTCTTGCTGGTCTTGGCTGCAAAGTGGCAGGACCGGCCTGCTCCCTGTACTGGGATCAGTGTCCACCTGGTCTTTTGGGGTGATGGAACAGTACCCACTTCCAGCCAGTCTTTCTGCTTTCAGGGCCTGTTATGGGCTTTTCTTGCTGATCCTTACTTTCATCCCTCCCACCTTCTCATCACTATACCCCGGATCCTCCATGTGACAACCAAGGGCACGAGGAACCTGGAGCATCACCTGAGGCTCACAGGCCTGGTTCTCTTCTGCTTCCATCGTATCTCATGGTCTTGTATCCTGTCAGAGGCAACCATACAGGGGACTTCTTGAGGCTCACAGCCACCCCGAGGAATCCCCCAAGAAGCATGACAAGAAGTGGACCACAGTCCTCCTGGCGTTCTCAGCCTTTCCCTCAGTTTTTCTACCGAGGCCCCCCAGGTCCAGGACTTAGGGCCCGAGAGAAGATTCCAGGACACTGCTGGTTCCCGTGTCTGCCTGCCTCCTTTGCCTTCTCTGTCCAACCTCTCTGGCTCAGAGCAGCCAGCTTCCCACTCCTCCATAGCCCATCATGACGGTGTGGAGTAAATCTCTTTAGGGCCTATTCCACCAGGCCTGGCTCTTGATATACTAATGGCAGCTAAAGAAATTTAGAAAATCTCTTTCCTTCTCAACAATGCTTGGCTTTGAGGATGATTTTCTTGCTTAAGAGGTCAAGAAAGTCAGCTTTGAGATTCAAACTGATCAATGGTCTCTTTGTTCTAGGCAGTATCCCTAGGGCCAGAAGCCCCAAGCCTCAGCCTTGGAGGTGGAAGACGGCAGGGGAAGGTGATTTAAGAGAAAACCCAAAAGTTAGAAGAGCGTAATATTTGCAAAATATTATCCCTGCTACAGAAATATGATTTTGAGCTTTCAGGGAGCATAGTTACACACTTCCCTTTTAGGAAATGTCCATTTATACAATTTTCCTGTTTGAAACATCCATAATTTTCGACTTCCTTCCTAAAACACTTTCCCCAGAGTCATATGTACTCTGAAAAACTGTCTTTCAAGGATTTTATTTCACATGCTTTCTATACTTCCCTGGTTAACAAACAACACTGAATCATCAGTGTTATCTCTCTATCTGCTCTCTCCCTATAACCCTAGATTTTTTCCCCATGCTTAGCATGCCCCTCCCTCTGGGAAACTCATAAGTTACAACAGCCTTGTGCAGAATGGAATTACCATCCTCATGACTAGAAGGTAGTAATATACTGGTATATTTGGTAGCAATATACTGGGTGGTTGCTGTGATTATTACTAAGAAAGAACAGCCAACTTGGTTTTCATTAGGGGAATAAATTCTAGTTCTTCTTTGCATATCATCTCCACGGTAATGGCCATGACCCCAAAGAAAATGGACATGTCGCAGAAAAGAGTACATTTTCCTCATGCTTGTCAAAGCCTGTCAATGTTCCCCCATGGACTGTGGTATAATTCTCCTAATGCAATTAAGCAGCACCTTCTTTTTCCATGGAAATGCACTCACAAATGTCAGTCTGGCTTGCGGTCACTAGGCTGGGAAGCACTTTGTTATGGAACCTGAAACCTGGCCTGATTATAGGTTTTGCAACAAAACCCCAAAGTTCACATGAACTTTTCAACTGGTGGGTTTGGCTGGGGAATCATCAAGGAATATTGGGGTTTCGGGATGGAAGATTTTGACTCAGTGGTGCTCAGGATCTGGTGGCTTGTCAGCCTCCTCTAACCTGGGCAGCACTCTCATCTCCATTCTTTGGATGTGACAGGCAGTCACTTTTCCTCCACAAAACTGTGGATAGGATACAGTCTCCATGGGAGGCCTCAAGGTGAGAGCAGCTGGTGTCTGCTGATCAACCAAACACCAGCTCTGCTCACTGGCTCCTCCCAGACTGGTTCTACCTAGGTCACAATGACAGTCTTGCCCTTCCCTGGGAGTGGACATGTGATAATGGTGGTTACACAACCCTTCTTATCAAGCTACGCACTATAGTTATGAGAATGGAACTTGTCTTAGGAATGTGTAGCACTGACCAGTGCTAGCTACAGTACTTCCCTTCCAAGACCACCTATATTTGGGGGGCCCAGTGCCAAGTGAAAATGCAGGGTCTCTTGCTTAAAAAGCAGGAAAAAATGCTATTAGAGGTAAAGAGAAATTAAAATCTTAAATTATCAGCATCCCTTTTACCATTTAACTTTATGTCATGGAATTTTAAATGTAAACATAATAGCATTGAACTCATGAGGAATTGGAGGAGGCAATGGCACGCCACTCCAGTACTCTTGTCTGGAAAATCCCACGGATGGAGAAGCCTGGTGGGCTGCAGTCCATGGGATCACTACAAGTCGGACATGACTGAGCGACTTCACTTTCACTTTTCACTTTCATGCATTGCAGGAGGAAATGGCAACCCACTCCAGTATTCTTGCCTGGAGAATCCCAGGGACGGGGGAGCCTAGTGGGCTGCCGTCTATGGGGTCGCACAAGTCGGACACAACTAAATCGACTTAGCAGCTGCACCACCACCATGAGGAAGCATCAAAATGACACATTCCTATTTCACAGTTCACACATGGAGTCCATTGTTGCTAGAGCAGTAGAAACATGACACCAATTTCATCTGCTTGATCTGTGTGCGTTTTAGCAACACTGTGTCTGGCTCACTGTTGAGTGAGGAAGGACTGAGAACAAAACAAGTGTGGGCTGACTTCTCTCTCTTTCCTTCTAGGGCATCATTCTCAGTGTATGGGAAGCAGCAAGAGTAAGAAAGGATGTGATAGGGTTCACTGACTGCTTGTTTCTTAGAATGCCGTAATTCCCTTCCTGTATTAGAAGTAAGTTCTGGTTCAAATGAAAATGATGCAGGTCCTTAGGGCTGTCAGTACCCCCGTTCATTGAGCCGTAGACATAACATGCTTACCCTGTACTCACTTGGAATCTCCCTGGCCCTCACACGGGATGGCGCCTCTGAAATTCTGTGCCACAGGGCATCCCAAAAGCTGTATGTAAATAGAGGGACAAGGGCTGGCAGATAGATCATGCACATCTCCTGATCTATTGTCCTGTCAGACTTCACTTACACACCCAAGTTCAAAGACAAAATTTCCAGGAATCCCACAGTGGGGACAGTAGAGCATTAGCCCAGCACTGGGTCCTCCTGAGCATGGGGACCTGTTCATCTGTGTTCCCATGCATCTGCTCTGCAGCTCTGTCCCTGGCCCAGATTTATGTCGTGGTCTTGCCACATTTCCACATTTTCTCCAGGATATTAGCTAACCTCCGGGTACATCAGTTTCCTGATTGGTAAAACAGGAACACAACAGTGCTTATTTTCAGTGTTGTTAGAAAGCGTTTGATCAGTGCTATATAATACTCCTTCTACTTCCTCCAAACCTCTCAAACATCAGAGATAACATATATGTCTTTCTACTAGTATTCTATCCCAGCTGACCACCGGCAGGAGTATTAACGACTCCATTGCCTACAGACCCTTTAGAGATAAGGAGTCTACCTTGCAAACCACCACATTCCCAGTGCACAGGCCCTGGAAAACAGCTGGTGCTCAATAGTGGATGCAGAGCTGTAGACAGTAGACATCTGTGGCTATGACAGTAGACATCTGTGGCTGGTGACATCTGTGGTGAACAAAGCTGAGATTGTCTTTGTCCCCACAAAGTTTATAGTTTAGGCTGTAACACAGACCTTAATCTAAGCAGTAATGGTGACCTGTGACCATGAAGACATATTACAGGGAGCCCTGAGGACACACAATGAGAAATCTTGACTTTGTCTAAGAGGCCAGGGGAGGTGTTCAGTCGTGTCCTACTCTTTGAGACCCCAGCTGGTTTCAGAATGCTGAGATCTTGAAGGAGCAATGGGAGAACCCCAGACAGTGAATCCAGGTCCTTTCCTATTCTTATGTTCTGTGAGGACCACTTTATCCCAGGACTGGTAAGGAGAAATGAACATTTTATCTCAAGAATTAGTAATGGCCAGACTACATCAGCAGAGAGACGGTAAGTGCGTTCTTGATTCTTCAGGTCTAGCTGTTATTTCCTGTTTTCTAGAGTGGATAAGTTCAATTCAGTCACTTAGTCATGTCCGACTCTTTGCGACCCCATGAGCTGCAGCACACCAGGCCTCCCTATCCATCACCAACTCCCAGAGTTCATACAAATTCATGTCCATTGAGTTGGTGATGCCATCTAACCATCTCATCCTCTGTCCTCCCCTTCTTACCTGCCCTCAATCTTTCCCAGCATCAGGGTCTTTTCAAATGAGTCAGCTCCTCGCATGAGGTGGCCAAAGGACTGGAGTTTCAACTTCAATATCAGTCCTTCCAATGAACACCCAGGACTGATCTCCTTTAGGATAGACTGGTTCGATCTCCTTGCAATCCAAGGAACTCTCAAAAGTCTTCTCCAACACCACAGTTCAAAAGCCTCAATTCTTCAGCACTCTGCCTTCTTTACAGTCCAAATCTCATATCCATACGTGACTACTGGAAAAACCATAGCCTTGACTAGATGGACCTTTGTTGCAAAGTAATGTCTCTGCTTTTCAATATGCTTTCTAGTTTGGTCATAACTTTCCTTCCAAGGAGTAAGTGTCTTCTAATTTCATGGCTGCAGTCACCATCTGCAGTGATTTTGGAACCCCAAAAAAGTCAGCCACTGTTTCCACTGTTTCTCCATCTATTTGCCATGAAGTGATGGGACCAGATGCCATGATCTTAGTTTTCTGAATGTTGAGCTTTAAGCCAAATTTTTCACTCTCCTCTTTCACTTTCATCAAGAGGCTCTTTAGTTCTTCTTCACTTTCTGCCATAAGGGTGGTGTCATCTGCATATCTGAGGTTATTGATATTTCTCCCGGCAATCTTGATCCCAGCTTGAGCTTCCTCCAGCCCAGCATTTCTCATGATGTGCTCTGCATATAAGTTAAATAAGCAGAGTGACAATATACCGACTTGACGTACTCCTTTTTCCTATTGGGAACCAGTCTGTTGTTCCATGTCCAGTTCTAATTGTTGCTTCCTGACCTGCATACAGGATTCTCAACAGACAGGTCAGTTGGTCAGGTATTCCCAGAATTCCAACAATTCTTTCATAATTTTCCACAGTTTATTGTGATCCACACAGTCAAAGGCTTTAGCATAGTCAATAAAGCAGAAATAGATGTTTTTCTGGAACTCTCTTGCTTTTTCCATGATCCAGCGGATGTTGGCAATTTGATCTCTGGTTCCTCTTCATTTTCTAAAACCAGCTTGAACATCTGGAAGTTCATGGTTCACATATTGCTGAAGCCTGGCTTGGAGAATTTTACTAGCATGTGAGATGAGTGCAAGTGTGTGGTAGTTTGAGCATTCTTTGGCATTGCCTTTCTTTGGGATTGGAATGAAAACTGACCTTTTCCAGTCCTGTGGCCACTGCTGAGTTTTCCATATTTGCTGGCATATTGAGTGCAGCGCTTTCACAGCATCATCTTTCAGGATTTGAAATAGCTCAATTGGAATTCCATCACCTCCACTAGCTTTGTTCATAGTGATGCTTCCTAAGGCCCACTTGACTTAGCACTCCAGGATATCTGGCTCTAGGTGAGTGATCATACCATCATGATTATCTGGGTCATGAAGATCTTTTTTGTACAGTTCTTCTGTGTATTCTTGCCACCTCTTCTTAATATCTTCAGCTTCTGTTAGGTTCCTACCATTTCTGTCCTTTATTGAGCCCATCTTTGCATGAAATGTTCCCTTGGTATTTCTAATTTTCTTGAAGAAATCTCTAGTCTTTCCCATTCTATTTTTTTCCTCTATTTCTTCGCATTGATCACTGAGGAAGGCTTTCTTATCTCTCCTTGCTATTCTTTGGAACTCTGCATTCAAATGGGTATATCTTTCCTTTTCTTTTCAGTTCTCTTCTTTTCAAAGCTATTTGTAAGGCCTCTTCAGACAGCCATTTTGCTTTCATGCATTTCTTTTTCTTGGGGATGGTCTTGATCCCTATCTCCTGTACAATGTCATCAACCTCTGTCCATAGTTCATCAGGCACTCTGTCTATCAGATCTAGTCCCTTAAATCTATTTCTCACTTCCACTGTATAATCATAAGGGATTTGATTTAGGTCATACCTGAATGGTCTAGTGGTTTTCTCCACTTACTTCAATTTAAGTCTGAATTTGGCAATAAGGAGTTCATGATCTGAGCCACAGTCAGCTCCCAGTCTTGTTTTTGCTGACTGTATAGAGCTTCCCTGTCTTTGGCTACAAAGAATATAGTCATTGTGATTTCGGTGTCGACCATCTGTTGATGTCCATGTGTAGAGTATTCTCTTGTGTTGTTGGAAGAGGGTGTTTGCTATGACCAGTGCGTTCTCTTGGCAAAATTCTATTAGCCTTTGCCCTGCTTCATTCTGTACTCCAAACCCAAATTTGCCTGTTACTGCAGGTGTTTCCTGACTTCCTACTTTTGCATTCCAGTCCCCTATAATGAAAAGGACATCTTTTTTGGGTGTTAGTTCTAAAAGGTCTTGTAAGCCTTCATAGAACTGTTCAACTTCAGCTTTTTCAGCGTTACTGGTCGGGGCATAGTCTTGGACTATCATGATATTGAATGGTTTGCCTTGGAAACGAACAGAGATCATTCTGTCGTTTTTGAGATTGCATCTAAGTACTGCATTTCGGACTCTTTTGTTGACTGTGATGGTTACTCTATTTCTTCTAAGGGATTCCTGTCCACAGTAGTAGATATAATGGTCATCTGAGTTAAATTCCCCCAATCCAGTCCATCTTAATTCACTGATTCCTAAAATGTTGACATTTACTCTTGCCATCTCCTGTTTTACCACTTCCAATTTGCCTTGATTCGTGGACCTAACATTCCAGGTTCCTATGCAATATTGCTCTTACAGCATCAAATCTTGCTTCTATCACCAGTCCCATTCACAGCTGGGCATCAATTTTGCTTTGGCTCCATCCCTTCATTCTTTCTGGAGTTATTTCTCCACTGATCTCCAGTAGCATATTGGGCACCTACTGACCTGGGGTGTTCATCTTTCAGTGTCCTATCTTTTTGCCTTTTCATACTGTTCATGGGGTTCTCAAGGCAAGAATATTGAAGTGGTTTGTCATTCCCTTCTCCAGTGGGCCACATTCTGTCAGACCTCTCCACCATGACCCGTCTCTCTTGGGTGGCCGCACACGGCATGGCTTAGTTTCATTGTGTTAAATGAGGTTGTGGTCCGTGTGATCAGATTGACTGGTTGTCTGTGATTGTGGTTTCAGTCTATCTGCCGTCTCTCAGGGCCTATCGTCTTACTTGGGTTTCTCTTGCCTTGGATGTGGGGTAGCTCCTCTTGGCCACCACTCCTGACCTTGAACGTGGGGTAGCTCCTCTCAGCCGCTCCTGCACGGTGTAGCTGCCACAGAGTATATAAGGCTGCGCACATTTGTAAGGGTCCCAACACTGCCTGCAGGGTCCAGAGTGATCAGGAGATGAGGGCTACTTAATAACACCCTGGGAAGAGAGTTTATGATGTCTGCTTTCAGAGAGGTTGTAGCTAGATTTCAGCTAGCCCCACTGACAGTGGAAGCCAAAAGCTCTTTCTACCTACTAGCTTTTCAGTGACGGTCCCTGCAGTGATCTCAGGCTTTTTAAGTGAGAGCCAAAAACATTGAAAAATCCCTGGCTAAGTGAATATAAAGGAGACAGCTGTTTCAACAGTTGTTAAAAAACACAAGAACTACCCTATAGTCCACTGCTTTCTAGAAGCAAGAGATCCTTACACTTCCTTCTCTCCTATGGTGTGCTGGAGGCTACCTCATTCTATTCTGCAAGATGAATATTACTTTTGTTGTTGTTCAGTCACTCAATCAATCATGTCTGACTCTTTGTGACCACACAGACTGCAGCATGCCAGGCTTCCCTCTCCTTCAGCATCTCCCAGAGCCTCAAACTCATATCCCTTGAGTCGGTGATGCCATCCAACCATCTCATCCTCTGTTGGCCCTTTCTCCTCCTGCCTTCAGTCTTTACCAGCATTAGGGTCTTTTCTAATGAGTCAACTCTTCACATCAGGTGGCCAAAGTATTGGAGCTATTTGTCACTTCTAGTGGATAATCATAAGGGGTTTGATTTAGGTAATACCTGAATGGCTTAGTGATTTTCCCTACTTTCTTCATCTTAAGGCTGAATTTAGCAATAAAGATTCCATGATCTGATCCACAGTCAGTTTCTAGTCTTGTTTTTGATGCCCCACATCCAAGAACAAAGAGAAGCATCAATAAGACAGTAGGAGGGGCACAATTGTGCTTAGAATCAAACTTTGTACCTGCCAGAGATGCTCGGAGGGCACAAACCAAACCTTGTGTGCACTAGGGCCCAGGAAAAGGATCAGTGACCTCCACAAGAGACTGAAACAGACCTGCCTTTGAGAGTTTGAGTGTCCCCTGCAGAGGCACGTGTCAGCAATGGTCTGCCGCGGAGACAGGGGCTCTGGCAGGGTCAGGGCTTTGACTACAACAGACCTGGGAGCTGCTGAATGCTGGCGTAAGTCCTTTTGAAGGAGGTTGCCATTACCCCTACCGCAGTTTGGCCTCAGGCCAGATTACAGTGAGGGAACACAGCCCCACCCATCAGCAGAAAATTGGATTAAAGATTTGCTGGGCATGACCTTGCCCACCAGAGCAAGACCCAGTTTTCCCCACAACCAGTCCCTCCCATCAGGAAGCTTCCACAGGCCTCTTATCCTTATCCATCAGAGGGCAGACAGAATGAAAACCACAATCACAGAAAACTAACCAAACTGATCACATGGATCAAAGCCTTGTCTAACTCAATGACTATTATTAACTCTATTTATTTTTTCAGATGAGGAAACTGAGGTTCGTGGGGTCACATTAATTATTATCCAACTTCTCACTGCTAGTCAGTGGCAAATGCATGCATTGTGCAACTGTATTCTAATCACTAAAATATCAGACAAGCTGACATGGTGCGGCCTTCAGTCTTTTCCATTCCACTATTCTTCCAGGTACTCAGAATAAGAGCCTTGAAAACACCCTTGATATCTTTTTCTCTCAAATTCCATGTCTATCATCAATAAATATAATAACAGTCACCATTTATATACATGTAAATGACATTCATACATCAGTTATTGTCAGAACTATTTCACCAAACACTCACAAACCCCCACAAGATAGGTGTTATTATAAATCCCATTTTTCTGACGAGGACACTAAGACACAGAGAAGCTAAATAATTTGTCCAAGTTCCCATGGCTGGTATGTGGCAGGGCAAGCATTTGAACCCAGGAAGTTTGGATCCAGAGTATATGCTTTTAAATCATTACATTTTAAGTACATCTAATTGAGTCTACCTCCAAAATCCACCTTGAATTCCTTTTCTCTAACCAACAGCTGCCACCCTAGTTCAAACCACCTTCCTTGTGCCTGGACTTCAGACTGGACTTCAGCCAAAATTTTAAAAATAGTCTCTCTTTTTCTATTCTATAATTCCCTACAATTCCTTCTTCATAAAGAAGTCAGAGAGGGCTTTTAAAACATAAATCAGATCATAAATCACTTCCAACCCAAGAACTTCCAGACTCCTCACCATAACCTGCAAGGCTCTCCATGATCTGTGGCCTGTTCCCCTCTTTGACCTTATACTTTGTTTCCTCTCATTCACTAATCTCCAACTCCACTGGCCTTTTTGCAATCCTTGAATACACCAATTCCTGCCACAGGGCCTTTGCACATGCCAATATGATTTTGTCCCAGACCTTTACACAGTTCAGTCTCTGATTTGTTTCCCATGTCTTTGCTCAAATGTAACCCCCATGAAAAGTTCTCCCCTGACCACTCTGTAATAAGCAAAATTCTAAGATGGCCTCCAAGATCTCCCCCCTGGGAAAATGTCCCTGGGCACCAGGAACCTGTACTTTAATAGGATAGAACTGCCATGATTAAGTTACTAATCATCTGACTTTGAGTTAATCAAGTGGAGATTATCCTGGGTGGATCTGACCTAACCAGATGAACAGTCACGGGCCTTCTCCTTTTGTCTCCATGATTTCTACAGCTGCAAGGAATTAAATTCTGCCAACAAACACAGGAGCTTAGAAGAGGACCCCAAGCCTCAGATGCAACCCAGCCCTGGCTGACCCTTTGCCTACAGCCTTGAGACCTAGGCAGAGAACCCAGCTAACCCTTGCCTTGATTTCTGACCATGGAAAATATGAGATGATATATTTGTGTTGCTGTAGGCCACAGAGTTTATGGTAATTTGTTAGGCAGCAATGGAAAATGAACACAATGTCTAAGATACCCTCTCTACCACTGTTCTCTTTTTCCTGCATTATTTGTCTTCATAGCACTTTTTTTTTTTTTGCTGCTGAAATTACATTACACAATTATTTACTTGGTTAGTATGACTGTCCCACTGGAATATCATCTCCACAAGGGAAGGGACATCAGCTTGTTTGCTGAATTCCCAGCTTCTTAGAGCAGTGCCTGGCACACAGTAGGTACTCGGTAAATATATATTGAATGAAGGCTAAATACACATACATACATTCATTGTTAATATAATTTTAAAAATGATTCTTAGGTATACTTCAGTTTAAACACATTGCACATGGGGAATCTCAATTTATGTATTAAAAAAAAGTTTAGTATTGGTCTTTTTATTTTCTAAAAGAACATAAAAAAGTGAAAGTGTTGTTAGCTGCTCAGTTGTGTCCAACTCTTTGTGGCCCCATGGACTGTAGCCTGCCAGGCTCCTCTGTCCATGGAATTCTCCCAGCAAGAATACTAAAGTATGAGAAAACTTATAAAAAAATGCCATTTAGGTGCAACTTTTTAGGCATATACATACTGGATAAAGTAAGGTAAACTCAGCTGTCTGTCTCATTACTGTACTTTAAACAAATGTTAGTATATTTTAACATATAGGATCAGAAAGACAGGCAACCTTGACAATATGCACTTGTTGAAAGGCATCTCAGAAAAGTGTATTGAATGGATGGCATATGATCAAAAGACTACCAACACAATTTAATGGCTGTCAGTAATAAATTTACTTTAAAAATATTTTAATGCCAGCAGCCCAGAACAATTTAATGGATTATTTAAAATTGTTATAATGGTGAACTGCTTTATGAATTAAAAATTAATAACCAAATGAAAGTGGACAAAACAAACTTGCTAGTACTTTGTACTCTTGCCTATTGTTCATTTGTGATGATAGATGATGACATACTGAGACATGTTTTCACTCATTTTTTGAGGGAGGGATTTCACCATTTAAAGCTAATGACAGAAACAAGAGATGTTTGCTACTCCGAGGACAAGATGTTTCCCTTGAGGTGGGGCTGAGGTGTGCTCTCCATGCAGGCTGTCTGCTCCCTAGGTATCTCTTGGCATTGATGCTATTGGTTTAGGGTAGAGTAACTCACGGGTCCCTTAAACCTATTTCTCACTTCCACTGTATAATCATAAGGGATTTGATTTAGGTCATACCTGAATGGTCTAGTGGTTTTCTCACTTTCTTCAATTTAAGTCTGAATTTGGCAATAAGGAGTTCATGATGTGAGCCATAGTCAGCTCCCGATCTTGTTTTTGCTGACTGTATAGAGCTTCTCCATCTTTGGCTGCAAAGAATACACTTAATCTGATTTCGGTGTTGACCATTTGGTGATGTCCATGTCTTTTCTTAAGGGACTAGATCTGATAGACAGAGTGCCTGATGAACTATGGACGCAGGTTCATGACACTGTACAGGAGACAGGAATCAAGACTATCCCCAAGAAAAAGAAATGCAAATAAGCAAAATGGCTATCTGAGGAGGCCTTACAAATAGCTATGAAAAGAAGAGAACCAAAAAGCAAAGGAGAAAAGGAAAGATATTCCCATCTGAATGCAGAGTTCCAAAGAATAGCAAGGAGAGATAAGAAAGCCTTCCTCAGCAATCAATGCAAAGAAATAGAGGAAAACAACAGAATGGGAAAGACTAGAGATCTCTTCAAGAAAATTAGAGATACCAAGGGAACATTTCATGCAAATATGGGCTTGATAAAGGACAGAATGGTAGGGACCTAACAGAAGCAGAAGATATTAAGAAGAGGTGGCAAGAATACACAGAAGAACTGTACAAAAAAGATCTTCACGACTCAGATAATCATGATGGTGTGATTGCTCACCTAGAGCCAGACATCCTGGAATGTGAAGTCAAGCTGGCCTTAAAAAGCATCACTAGGAGTAAAGCTAGTGGAGGTGATGGAATTCCAGTTGAGCTATTTCAAATCCTAAAAGAGGATGCTGTGAAAGTGCTGCACTCAATATGCCAGCAAATTTGGAAAACTCAGCAATGGCCACAGGACTGGAAAAGGTCAGTTTTCATTCCAATCCCAAAGAAAGGCAATGCCAAAGAATGCTCAAACTACCACACACTTGCACTCATCTCATACACTAGTAAAATTCTCCAAGCCAGGCTTTAGCAATATGTGAACCGTGAACTTCCAGAAGTTCAAGCTGGTTTTAGAAAAGACAGTGGAACCAGATATTAAATTGCCAATATCCGCTGGATCATGGAAAAAACAAGAGAGTTCCAGAAAAACATCTACTTCTGCTTTATTGACTATGCTAAAGCCTTTGTGTGGATCACAATAAACTGTGGAAAATTCTGAAAGAGATGGGAATACCAGACCATCTGACTTGCCTCTTGAGAAATCTGTATGCAGGTCAGGAAGCAACAGTTAAAACTGGAAATGGAACAACAGATTGGTTCCAAATAGGAAAAGGAGTACGTCAAGGCTGTATATTGTCACCCTGCTTATTTAACTTATATGCAGAGTACATCATAACAACACTGGGCTGGAGAAAGCACAAGCTGGAATCGAGATTGCCAGGAGAAATATCAATAACCTCAGACAATCGAATGATACCACACTTACGGCAGAAAGCAAAGAACTGAAGAGCCTCTTGGTGAAAGTGAAAGAGAGGCATGAAAAAGTTGACTTAAAACTCAACTTTCAGAAAACTAACATCATGGCATCTGGTTCCATCACTTCATGGGAAATAGATGGGGAAACAGTGGAAACAGTGTCAGACTTTATTTTGGGGGGCTGCAAAATCACTGCAGTTGGTGATTGCAGCCATGAAATTAAAAGACGCTTACTCCTTGGAAGAAAAGTTATGACCAACCTAGATAGCATATTGAAAAGCAGAGATATTACTTTGCCAACAAAGTAGCCAAAGTCAAGGCTATGGTTTTTCCAGTAGTCATGTATGGATGTGAGAGTTGGACAGTGAAAAAGGCTGAGCACCGAAGAATTGATGCTTTTGAACTGTGGTGTTGGAGAAGACTCTTGAGAGTCCCTTGGACTGCAAGGAGATCCAACCAGTCCATCCTAAAGGAGATCAGTCCTGGGTGTTCATTGGAAGGACTGATGTTGAAGCTGAAATTCCCAATACTTGGGCCACCTCATGCGAA
This sequence comes from Antilocapra americana, assembly GCA_007570785.1. Taxonomy (NCBI): domain Eukaryota; kingdom Metazoa; phylum Chordata; class Mammalia; order Artiodactyla; family Antilocapridae; genus Antilocapra; species Antilocapra americana. The sequence continues at coordinate 4,482,577 of ML663041.1, forward strand.
GAGTTGATTCCATGGAAAAGACCCTGATGCTGGGAAGGATTGGGGGCAGGAGGAGAAGGGGATGACAGAGGATGAGATGGCTGGATGGCATCACCAACTCGATGAACATGTGTTTGGGTAGACTCCGGGAGTTGGTGATGGACAGGGAGGCCTGGCGTGCTGTGATTCATGGGGTCACAAAGAGTCGGACACGACTGAACGACTGAACTGAACTGAACTGAACTCACGGGTGGGTGACTCCAAACAGACCACCCAGCCACATCCCCTTTGCCTCCTGCCGCATGAAAGCAGCAATGCTGTGAATGTACAGGTTTGTTTTTGAAATCCTGAGCCATTTCTCATTCCTAGGGGGAGTTTACAAAAGCACAGATTCTGAGATGGTGGTTACATCTGAAGTCTGATTGACTTCATGGGGCTGCCCTGTTGGACCTGCAGCCATGGGTGTTTTTCACATCTCCAGTAGGGGGCGTCTAGGGTCAGAAAGTGAGAGGCAGTCCTGGGGCCAGAGAGCATTCATGGAACCCTGACTGTGAACCCTGTTGGTCTAAGTCACTTCAGTGGTGTCAGACTCTTTGTGATCCCATGGACTGTAGCCCCCTAGACTCCTGTCCATGGGATTCTCCAGGCAAGAATACTGGAGTGGGCTGCCATTTCCTCCTTCAGGGGACCTTCCTGACCCAGGGATCAAACCCACGTCTCTTGCATTGGTAGGCAGATTCTTTACCAATGAGCCACCAGGGAAGATCTGACTGTGCACACTCATCCTATTTCTAAACATGAAATGACATGACTTCTTTTCCTTAGAGAAAATACCTGATAAAAGAACTGAGTGTCTTGCAAAGTTACTAGTTGAACAGAAAGTGCTGCTCTGAGTAAAAACTTCTCATCCATGTAGACGAGGGTCCCAGTAGTTCTCGTCTGCATGTCATCCCCTTGAGCTCCAAGATATCAGGGCTGGCCTCCTTGGGCTGACTGCACCCCCAGCTTACCACCAGGGTTACCTCCTCCACAGTCCTCCAGCCAGCCTTCCCAGCTCTCCCCACTGGCCTGCTTTAATCTGGGTCCTCACTAGCTCTCCTCAGGATTAACACTAAGTTTATTAACTGGTTTTCTTACTTCCATCTTGTTACTCACATTGCCCTTCCCCCACCCCCTGAGGGTCAGCTACACTGAACTCAAAGTTGTCAGGATGTTCCAGGCTGTTTCACACTAGGGCACATTTGCTCATGGCTGTTCCTCACCTCTTCCCCTTTCCTCTTCTAGAAAACCCTCAGTCAGTTCCAATTCCCCTCTCTGGTAAGCTCATCTTCAGGCTCAGCTCCCAACTTTGTTTTCAGTCCAGTAGAATGCTAACCCTGGACTAGCGGCTCTACTTGGGGCAGGGGATGAAACAGTGAGCAAGGGAGGTCTGCAGGGTAACCACCCCTCCCAGCAGGGGCCTCCATGGGGCTCTGTACAGAGGCTTCCTCGGTACTCAGAATGCCTCACTGCCTGTCTCTGTTTACTTCTCTGCCTCCCCTCCTTGACCATGTGCTTCCTGAGAGCAAGGACAGCTGCTAATTTATTTTGATCTCCTCAGTGCCTGGGACACCAGAGTTTGCAATGATGTGTAAGAATGAATAATAATACTGGTATTATTACTATAATTACAAAGGGCTTACCATATGCTAGATTTTGTTCAAAGTGCCTTATGTACAACAACTCACAACAGTTTTACCAGGTAGGTATTGTTATGGTTATTTATTCCTATTTTTCAAGTAAGGAAACTGAGAACAGAGACTTCAAGTATCTCAAGCTAAGTTACACAGCTGGTAAACAGACAGGTGGCTCCAGAGTCCATTGTCTAAACTGTCCCCAGGTCAGCAACGATGGAAAGAGGGAGAGGCAGGCAGACCAGGGTAAAGCCAGAAGGCACAAACTGTGTCTTTTAAGCTCAGTTTCGCCTTCAAATCTGATGCTGAGGGAGGTACCACGTGCCACAAAGGCTGGTGTGGGGAAACCTGCGGGCCAACCCACCATAATCAAGTCCTGTTTGACTTTTCAAGGAACAGACAATCTCATACAGAAAGGAAGGATGGGAGGTCGCTTTGGGCCCTGCTGCCTTCATTGCCTTCCTCTGGGAGACACCCGCAAATTCTGTCACCACAGATCTGAGGTCCACGGTCAAGACTGATGCCCTGTTGCCAACCGGCGGATTCTGTCAAAGGAGTTTGCGTGATAACAAAAGTTGCATAAGCAGTTCCCAAGAACAGCACTGGGGGAAACACAGATTGCCCAGTGCTTCACTCTAGAATCTGCCATGAAGCTAATGGAGCAAAGCTGGCTGCACACTTCTTAGACATACCAGCTAAGCCACCAGGGCGGCCCTCAGCTATGTGACTGTGCCTGAAAACCCGTGTGTCAGCCTTAGCTATGAGAATGAGAATGGTCAGGCCTGCTACTTCCTAAGATTGCTATGAAGAATAAATGTGAAACTCAAAGGATGAAAACAGTCTGGCATCAATAAATACTATTCCTTCTGCTCCCTGAAACTCACACTCCAGTTTTTCTCAGAACTTCTACTGGGCCAGGACAGCGGCGGGTGAGTGGTGACAGGAAAGAAATTGACTTTGGTAAAAAATGAGAGTTCAGGTCTACAACTAAGCAGGATGGCCCAAGAACGAGTAGAAGCATCATTCAATTTGGAACAATGGTAATCATAAGGGCACCTGATGATGTCCAGAAGGACCAAAACCAGCCTTCAAAACCATGCAGTTGCCTACAGCTTCCCTCTGCTTTCCCTGCAGTTAAGAGGCCCAAAGACAGGGTCAGAGGCCACAGCTGGATACCGCTGTTTGTCTGGGCTGCTGTGTGGGAGCCTAAGAGTTGGTTGTCTGCTTTTTGCAACCTTCACTTGGAGCAGCTTCAGCTAAGCATGTGGTCTCCACCCCCTTTGTGAACAGTTCTTGTGCAAGTTCAGAGGCAGTGTATCCCCCACAGTTCTTGGGGCCCTCTGCTTAGTGGGCTATAAAACACTATTGCTCTCGGCAAGCCCTGGTCATCAGTAATAATGAGACGGCTTTGAAACTGCCACTCTGAAACCCTAAACCGGGCCCAGGCCCGTGTGTTGGGCCAAACGCTTGGGAAAGGTTGGCCAAGGTTCGAAAACTCTACACTGGGTTTGGAGGGGGCTTTCTCAGCCTGGGTTTCTTCAGGGCCTGAGCCTGTTTCAGCAGATGCTGGTCTGGGTGGTATGCAAACTGGCTGATTTACTGAGTTTGGGCAGAAAACAGGCAAAGCCTGGGGCTGTGAGCAGTTTTCACTTTGAGGTTTTTGGGAAAGTGACTGAAGCCTGAGTTTCACCTCTTGGAGGGAATGCTGGCCCTCTCTCCCCATGTTTATTCCCATAAGACTCATCTACTTTCACCCACCGCCCCAACCTTCCAGGACGCAAGGAGTGAGTGAATGGAGGAACCTCAGCAGAGTGGCTTTTCAATAACCTGGACATGGAAACCTCATAAGAGAAAGGTTTTCATTAGAATATTTCAAGTCAGGCTCATGACGGCACAGGTCAGTACTCCAAAAGATAGTGCTAGGATTTTTCCAGCTTACTTTGAACAAAAATTTGATAAATCAAATCTGGGTTGAAAACTGCAAATTGGAACACAGGTAGACCTTGTCAACGGTTAGCCTCTAGGTCCCAGCAGTAGGATAAAGGGCTTAGAATAGTCCCATTAGCAAACTCCCTAGAAAGGAACCCATGGTAGCTCCCTTCATACCACCCCCACCCCCGTGTGTGAGAGCATGCCTAACCTCACAGTCACACATGGCCAGTCAGGGTCCCAAGAGGAAGCAGACTGCACACTTAAGGGACTGTGTTCAAAGGTGTGGGGCGGGGTGTCACCAGGGGAAACTAAAAGGGGTGCTGAGGGGCACCCAGGTTAATAACAGAGAACCAGAAAGGTTAAAGGGGGGAGGGCGGGAGGGAGCCACGACTGGGTGCCTGGTGAGCTACAGCCTCTGGTAGGGGAAGCAGCTGTTGTCAGAGCAACTTACACGAATGCTCTCCTTCGCTTCATCCCCTGCTGGTACTCTGCCAAGCCTGGACCCAGTCAGCAGTCAGAGGGCAGGAGCCCATAAGGTAGTCTGCACAGAGTACAGTCTGCAGAGTCCCCCTCCCTGCGTATAAGGCAGGCTGAAGGAGTCCCTGGGCAGTTCTGCCTGATGATAACCTAGAGAGGTCTGAGATCAAGCAGACTCCCGGGCTGCTTCAAGAAGGTTCCAATTCAGGAGACCCACGTGAGCCCAGGGGAGCCACACCTTCTGCATTCGTTGGGTGGCTCTGCTGCTCAGAAGGAGGGATAACCCCTTAATTCAGTTATGTTCTTGTACGCATGCGTCATCATATGGGTCTCAGTTACAGGTCTCCACTGAGTCCTGACACCATGCTCAAGGCCAGTAGTGAGGTTTATTTACCCACTCACCCCACATACATTTGCTGAGCACCCACTGTGTGCCAGGCATGCTGCTAGGTGCTGGGGGTCCCATGGGGAATAAAAATATTGCCTCTTCCCTGAACAGGCTTCTCAATGTCTCTCTTACAATCAGGGAAATTCTATATCCTTCATAGCAGAAAGGGAACCTTTCTGTGAGATCATCTGGAATTACTACAGGAGGGCTTTGAGCCTGTTGCTTAATCGCTGTTTCAATTTCCTTGTTTGGAATACAGAAATAATAACGGTGTTTTCTCCAAAGGTTATTACGAGGACTGAGTGAAATACTATGTGTCAACCTGAGTTCAGAGCATTGTACATCATAAGCATTCAATATGGCTGTCATCATTATTAACTTTACCATTATTCTTAGTAGATCTTTGTCAACCAATTCCTACATCCCTTGACTCCAAGAAGCCAATGTGAGAAAATTCCAGTTCTGGATCCCCACTTTCACTACTTCTGAACACTTCCTTCAGAAAAAATCCTGGCCATGTTCATAACATGATAGAGTTTAATACCTACACAGTCATCCTATTCCTATGTTGACTCCATACATTTTTATATAATTTTCGAGATAAGAATGAGGTTTGTAGGAATGCAGGGAATTTGGAAACAGTTCCAGGGTAGTGACACTTAGGAGTTGTAAAATAAGACTAATGGGGAAAGATGAAAGGAAGTACAATTATAACTTGGAGAAGAGATGGCAGAGAGGATAGGGGCGCTATCCTCTCCCTATAGACAAAAGATTATCAAAGAGAGGGTGGGGACTTCCCTGGCGGCTCAGTGGTAAAGAATTTACCTGCCAAGGCAGGAGACGTGGGTTCAATCCCTGGTCCAGGAGGATTCCACATGCTGCAGAGCAACTAAGCCCATGCGCCCCAACTACTGAGCCTGTGCTCTGGAGCCTGGGAGTTGCAACTACTGGGCCCATGCACTGTAACTACTGAAGCCTGTGTGCCCTAGAGCCTGTGTTCTGCAACAAGAGAAGCCGCCATGAGAAGCCCATGCATTGGAACTAGAGAGCAGTCTCCACTTGTCATGTCTAGAGAAAAGCGCATGCAGTCACAGAGAACCAGGACAGCAATAAATTAATAAGCGTTTTTTAAAAGGCAGGGGTAGAGTAGCAACCAATGCTTCTTTAGAAAAGAGAGAACAAACAGAAAGCAGAGAAAGCAGCAAGAGAGATTTAGGTTCTCTCTAAGAATCATTTCCTGACAGAGATAGTGAAGAGTTTCAGAGTGGGCTGAGACCCTCTGTTGGTTCAGTAATACGAAGGATTTGCATGGATCTCTGGAAGTCTTCCCCTGATGGAATCACATTCAAATAGACAAAGAGGTGGGAAGGCAGAAGTAGGAGCCCCTCCTGGCTCAGACACTACAATCCACTGTGATGCCCCTCGGCCTCTGAGGCTTCCAGTCACCTCTTTGGGTGCCAAGGGGAGGTTTGGGACCATGCCTAACACTCCAGATCCTCTGTGCAAGCCCTGAGGCCCACCTGAAGTTTTCCATCGCTGTGGGCTCCCCATGTGGTGAACACCTTGCTGGCTGGCACACCTTCTGAAATGCTGAATTCCACTTTGAAGACGAAGAGTCTTTGTTGACTGGTCAGTTGAAAATTCATCATACCCACATATGGAAATTGTGTGACTCTAGACACTTTTTTGGCTCCAAAAACAATTTTACTTTGCAGTATTTCACAGAGTTTTCTACCTTCAGGTCAGTAAAAAAAGAAAAAGAGAGAGAGAGAGAGAGAACACCACGCCGCTTCAGGTGGGAAGGCGCCCAGGTACCAGCAGTGAGGGCCTCCTGTGGCCAGCTGTTTCATCAGGCTGCAGGATGAGTCTCTGTTTGCTTTTTTTGTCTTCTGGGGTCTGTACACACACGGCTGGCATATGGTAAAGAGAGACATCCTTATAGCAAAGCACTAGGTGTAAAAGATGCACTATGAATCTGAGGCTTGGTGAAAGGCCTGCTTATCTCACAGGTTCTGCACTGACACCCTGGTCTGACCTCCCCATCCTGACTGGCCCAGGGCTGGGCTTACCCAAACCATCCAGGAAGAAACCTGGCCTAGCTGAACGTGTGACAGGCAAGAAAAGAAGAAGCAAGTCCTAGGGAAGAGATGAAAAAGGGAATAAACGCCTGGAAGGCTGAGAGAGAGACAAAGAAGAGGCAGGAGATCCAAATGGAAGAGGCTCCTCTGCCAACGTTAGGGATACAGTTTTGTGGTCTCCCTAAGGGCTGAGAACTCAGAACCCCAAATCAAGAGAAACCAGAGAAGGTGAAACTAGCAGTTTGTATGAAGCAATGTTCCTGAACAGTTACTCCCTCTGAGGCATCCATAGCACTCAGAATGTCCAATTTGAACCTATAATAAGATATTCTTTTAGAAATATACTTTGCTTTTTTTTTTTCTTTTAGAAAAAGCATTCTCCTAGAGCAAGAGTTGGCAATCTTTTCTGTAAAGAGCCAGAAAGTACGTATCTCAGGCTTTGAGCGCATGCTGCAGCTAATCAACACAGAGACGCTATCAACAAGTGGGCGTGGCTGTGTTCCAATAAAACTTAACTGACAAAACAGGCAGTTGGCTGGATTTGGCTCGCAGACCACAGATTGTCACCCTCTTCCTAGTTGAGGGCTTCTCAAATCTTGGTGTGCCTGTGGATCACTCAGGGAACTTCGTTAAACTGTAGATCCTGATCCAGAAGTCTGTGCTGAGTTTCCTCATCTTGCACATACTCCCAGTTACTGGCCAGGAGATCACACTTCAGGGATCAGGAGCCTGGACGTCTGAATGGCAGTGGGGACAGGAACTGGTGGTGAAAATGCCTGAGGGAGGTGGCCCGCATGGTGCCTGTGCAGGCTGAGAGCGGGGGCCGTGAGACCTGCAATGAGCTTGCCTTTCTGCAAGAAGCACCCTTTCACAAGTCCGGGTGATTATCACTCCTGGGGGGGTGCCATTCATGTGCCCAGACATTCCAATTGTCAAGAGGAACTGGAAGTACAGATTTTATATTCTTGGGCTCCAAATTCACTGTGGATGGTGACTGCAGCCACAAAATTAAAAGATGTTTGCTCCTTGGAAGAAAAGCTATGACTAACCTAGATAGCATATTAAAAAGCAGAGACATCACTTTGCTGACAAAGGTCCATATAACCAAAGCTAAGGTTTTTCCAGTAGTCATGTATGGATATGAGAGTTGGACCATAAAGAAGTCTGAGCACTGAAGAACTGATGCTTTCAAAATGTGGTGCTGGAGAAGACTCTTGGGCATTCCTTGGACTGAAAGGAGATCAAACCAGTCAATCCTAAAGGAAATCAACCCTGAATATTAATTGGATGGACTGATGCTGAAGCTGAAGCACCAGTACCTGGGCCACCTGATGCAAAAAGCCAACTCATTGGAAAAGACCCTGATGCCAGGAAAGAATGAGGGCAGGAAGAGAAGGGAGTGACAGAGACTGAGATGGTTGGATGGTATCACTGACTCAATGGATATGAGTTAGGCAAACTTCAGGAGATGGTGAAGGACTCGGAAGCCTGGCATGGTGCAGTCCATGGGGTCACAAAGAGTCGGACACAACTTAGTGACTGAGCAGCGAACAACAACTGGAAGTACAGTTTCTATAAAAACAAACAATTCTTGATTTTGAAAGGTTTTTAGGATCCTGATTGCTGTGGTTTTTAAAGGATTTGACTTCAACATTTCTAAAATCATGTGTGAGCCAAATAAAACCCACATGTGGAATGACCTTTGCCCACAGGCTGCCATTTTATAATCCTGGTTCTAGCTACAATGAATGCACTGGGCCTCCTTTCCATGATAGAAATATGGGTCTGGGCTTATACATACAGCATCACTCAAGCTCAGAACCTGGAAAAGAAGACGTGCTCTTGGTTTTACGGAGGAGGCTGATGAGCCTTGCAAAAACCAGGGCAGCAAGTACTGTGGTCATGCTTACAGTGGTGTAAGTATTGAAATTACCCTCTTCAGGCAGATGAATTATAAAAACTCAGCCCCTCTGGATGGACTAATTACACAAAGCCTGTTTTTGCAAGGCATAAACTCCACACATGTAAGAGGTAACTGGCCAAGGAACCTTCCCAAAGTCCCTGGGCTAGTAATGAAGCCGGTATTTGAATCCAGGCTTTGTAGACCCCCAATCCCATGCTCCTTCCACCACCACCCACTGATTCTAGTTTTGATGGATATTTGCAAGTGAAAAATTCAACCTATCATCTCCCCCATGTCCAGATCTAAGCCACATTTGTAAGACACAGGCACAGCCAGTGTGATATTTTTATCTGAAATATTTACAGGTGGAAAGGATTAACGCAAGTGATGGACTATTGAAGGTTAATGCCATCTTTTAATATGGAAAAACTACTCTCTTTACAAGAAATATACTTGTGGGATAATCTTGAGATATGTGTGTGCGTGCTCAAAATGTCAGCCAGGGTTTCATTAATTTCAGCCTCCCCCTAGAACACTATGTTATGGTTCTGAGGCTGTGTGTTAGCATGCTGACACAGGTGGGACCCACGGCACTGGGCCCTTGGGGGTAAATTTATGGTATGATGTGTGAGGAATCCATCATGCAATTTGGCCCATGCCCCCGGCTCCTTAATCAGAGATGGGAGATGCAAGACAAATGTTGCCTCCATGGCTTTGGGTGCTGTGTCTCAGCTTCAAGCTTTGATCCATCAGGACAAACATTCCCACCAGGCGGGCCAATTAATAAGATGGCTTTACACCCAGCCTCGCACAACACAGAGGAGTTCTTTGCCCTCAGCTTCTCCAGGGTTGCTATTTAACAATTCTCTAGGCCAAAGGATCATGCTGCAGAGTTTTTAGGCAAGCAAGGGGCCTTGAGAAGGTGTCAAAGACACAGCCTCATTTATTCTGGCCTAGTTATGAAGATCATGCTCACAGCTGAACCAGAGCCAGTTTCTAAAGATTACGGGCCCAGCGATTCCATCATGGGCGTCTGCTTCATGAGCCCATTTGTGGGGCTCATCCTCCTCCCAGATTAGCACAAAGAAGTAGCCTCTAGTGGGAGCTGGGCTTGTCTACTCCCAGCTCCTCCCATTTCAAGGCCAGTAACTTGGGGAAATGCACAGGCATTCCTTTCTTCAGCTGTAACTTGGATCAATATTACTTCCCACTCGGCAGCATTGTTGGGAAGATGAGAGATGCTATGTGGACAGCACCCCGCTTAGTCATTGGCACTCTGTAGACCACTGTTGGGTTGGAGCCTGTGTTTGCAGCTTTCCCTTCCTGTGACCTTGCCCCTGTGTGACGTTCTAGATAAAGCATCAGTTTGAGGGGAGCTGGGCCCAAAGGTTTGAGTTTCTTCTCTGTTCCTTAACAAAGAGAGCAATTTTGGTTTAAGTCTTTAATCTTACAAAGATTTTTTTTCTCATCACTAATATGGACATAATAATAGCACTTGCCTTGGAGAGGTGTGGTTAAGATGGAAACGGGCAGTTGTATGTAAAATGCTTCTATTATAGTGCCTGGCATGTACTAAGCGCTCTATACATGTTTGTTATAAATGCTAAGGAGGGTATGTGCTTTGGAATTTGCAAAGATTTCAGCAATTTGGATATTGCTACCCCTCTTCCAAAACATAGCAAGGAATTCCAGAAAGTCTAACCAACTTTAGAAATTTAATTTTTCAACTCTGAGGTTATGCCAAATGCAGACTTGTTTGAACATACTGGGAAAATAACTTGCAAGGCTGTGAAACAACCATTAACTACTTCTGAAATAGATACATGGGCCCAACACTGGGGACATACATAAACCCAAATCAGAGCACTGTTCTGAGTACTCGTCATGTGTAGAACACAGACCTGGAGCTGGGGTGAGTGGACGCTGAGTTCAATCATCCTGCAAGGCTACTTTCATAGTCGTGTGGCTGAAGTAGGAGGAGCCTGGAGCTCACTGCAGATGAGTAATCAGGATCTTAGGGCTCAGAAGTGACTGAGCTTGAACTTCAGTCATCTGACTCCAAAGCTCCTGTTCATCCCTGCCATGAGGGCTGCCCCCTAGGGTAACCCTTGCATACATATTATCTCTTTTGAGCTTTTCAGTAGGTGTTCATGTCTGTTTCCAGGAGGAGGAAACTGAGGCTCAGAGAGGTCATGGAACTGGCAGGTGCCAACACAGCTGGGTACAGAGCTAAGACCCCCCTCTTATCTACACCCATCTGGCTTGGAGCTCAGAATCTGGATGGCATCCCTGGTTGGCAGAACCTGCCCACAGGCATGCCTTGGGTGATGGAGGAGACTGCAGTATATCCAGAAGTTATATTTTGCCATTACTGCTGTCTGCTGGCAATCCTTGTCAACATGGGAAGAGACCCAGAGATTGATGAGTGGGCTGCGTTGCTGCCCCAAATAAACCACGGAGGGTGGATTTCCCTGAAGCCGAGAGAGCTAGCAGGGGCTGCAAGTACATATTTCTCACTATAAAGCAAACAAGCCGACTGGCAGAGCACTGTAGGGAAAATGACATCACTGCAGAATTTTAGGGCTAATCATTTAGCTGGATTAGCCCCAAAGTGCTATGTCTAAAATCAGCATCCCTGCCTCTTTATGCACTCCAGATGAAACACATTAGCAGAAATATGGCAAGGGACACTCACAATACTCGGTTCTACACTCTCAGCAGTTTTTGCAAATCTGCAATTAGTCTAAAGGGCCTGGGTAAATTAGGCCTCTTGATAAATGAAGCACCTAGACAGGCCTCAGATTTATTGGATCCCGCTGTCCCGCTGTCCAGAGCCCTTGTCAGCTCCTTGCAGAGCAGGGACTGTGCAGGGGGGAAAGGAAAGAATGGGCACCAGTTCAGAGCAAGACATGCCCCCAGATCTCGGAGCAGAGCACGCCTGAGGCTGATGCCTCTACGGCCTTAAATGCTAGGAACGTAGTAGGTGAAGTAGAAAGCCTCTGCCAGGGAGTTTGGGAGGCGGGAGACAGGAGAGAAATGGAGGAGCCAGTGTCTGTGGGAGACATGGTTTTGCTAAGCTGAGGAAGGGGTCACAAGATGCCTGTGAGGCTCACCAGCTCCTCTGGGCCACCCGGCCTCCTGGGTCTGGGAATCGGTTTTGGGTCCAGTGGGCACCACCAGGACTGTCTCTGGGTTCTGGTTCTTAACCTATTACTTTCTCAAATGCCATTTTCCACACGCTTCTTACAACAGACTACGTGTTTTAACTACACAGATCTCAAGTCCCCTCACCCCCAAAGGGGAAGTGCTGGTAATGCCTTAAATCAAACACCCAGGGACCAGAAGGCTGTCCGTGGCTGTGGTGCAAGTAAAAGGGACATTCGGGGTGGGGACAGCATGCGCCTAGGATCCTGACTATGTTTCCAGATTGAAGGATGTGATTCGCAGCCATACTGGGGTGACACCTGCTAACTCTGCTGCTGCCGCTGTGCGTGCTGAGGTCAGCTGCATCAGGCCAGCAGAGGGGCCCGGCAGATGTGCAGATGTTTTGAGGGTGGCAAGAGCTGTAGTTGTTAAGCTTCTCTGATTTATTTTTACATTTTATTCTCTGATTACTAGAGTAATGCATGTTTGGGATGGAGGTAGAGAATCTGAATTTTTTAATTTAAAAAGCAGTGAAGTAATACAGGCTCACGAAGATCATTTAAAACTGAGTGTGTGTGTACGTGTATCTGTTTGTGGGTCTGTCTCTCCCATCTCTTTGTAATATGAGCATCTCTGTCTCCCTCCTCACAGAAACCCTCCAGGCCTCACGCTGTGGCCCTCTGTGCCTCTAACACCGTCCCCACAACTGACTGCTTTGTCACTCAACTTCTAGCAGCCTAGCCAGCCGGGCTGACAGCCTAGAGGAGTCAGGAGCACCCCAGGGTGTGAGCTTTTCCAAAACCTCGTTCTCCCAGAGGCAGCAGTAGTGCAGAGCGGCCGCCTGCAGCCTGCTGTGATTCAGTGTCTCTGGTCTGCGGATCAGCTGGACGATTCCCCTGTCAGCCCACATTGATTTTCCTGTAGATTACATTACCTCCAATCACAAAAGAAATTGTGCTCCTCTCCTGGAGTGTCAGGGCGAAATGAATAGCAAACATTTTCCTGCAGGCGGCTTAGCTCTCCCATCAAAGGCAGGCCACTGGCCACGCACCCCCCTCTGCCCCTTCCGCAAACCTTCCCGCTCCTACTCGGTGAAAAAGTTTCTCTGGCTGAGGTGGGGCACCAAAACCAACCCAGAGGGCTCAGGACACCCAATTATGCTGCAGCGAGATCCTTGTGTGTCTTCAGACCTTCTAAATTATGGACTTAGGAGGGTTTACAGTGGGGGCAGAAAGAGCTGGGGACACCAGATGTGTTCAGAATTTAGAATGGGCTTTCTCATATATTAAAAAAGACTCTTTGAATATCATCAAAGGGATTGAGCAATTTCTATTCCTTTTAAAAGTTGCTTTAAGTACTGATTGGGGTCTTTGCTTTGGCGTGTGTGTGTGTGTGTGTGCGCGCGCGTGTGCACATGTGTGTGAATCACAAAGGCCTCTCTCTCTATGTTTGGTTGGTGCCAGGTCCACCTTCTGAAACCCTGGAGTTCAGGGGAGCCTCGCCTGTGTGGGCAGCTTTGCACAGAGTCCTGGCACTGTGGATGAACAGGGGCGTCGGCACTTTTCAAACAACGAACCAGCAGCAGAAGGCAGGTGCCAATCTCCCAAGTGGGCTTTGTGGCAGGGGCGTGGTTTGTGCCTGGCTAACAACCAGCCTGTGAAGACTGGACCAGGAAAAAGCACCAGATACTTGAAGAGTAAGAAGGCCTCTCCTCTGTAGGGGTGCTGGAGCGGTCACATAGACACACATCTCCACTCAGTAAGTAGAGATGGGTTTCTATATCCATGTGAGTGCACCTCAACAAAAGAGCAACAGTTTTACTTGGTAACTTAGTCAAAATTATTAAGTAAGCGCTGTGTGCCAGGCCCTGAGTAAGTGCTCTATCACTTAGCTCTCTTCCCATTTACCATGTAAACTGAATCCTCACTATAGGGAGGGTAGTATCATTCCTGTTTTGTTGATCAGAAACAGAGCCTCAGAGAGTGTATGGGGCTCTCCAAAGTGTCATGAATTGAACTCTGTCCCCTTAAAGTCCTAACCCCCAGGATCTGTGAATGTAACTTTGTATGGCATTAGAGTCTCTGCAGATGCTCAAGTTTGGATGAGGTCAATAGGACTGGTATCCCTATACAAAGGCAAATGAGCGGGCTTTCTTGGTGACTCAGTGGTAAAGAATCTGCCTGCCAATGCAGGAGTCACGGGTTCAATCCCTGGTCTGGGAAGATCCCACGTGCCATGGAGCAAATGAGCTGGTGCGCCACAACTACTGAGCCTGAGCTCTAGAGTCCCTACACCGCATAATGAAGCCCACTCACACTAGAGCCCACGCTGCCCAACAAGAGATGCCACTGCAATGCGAAGCCCATGCGCCGCAACTAGAGAAAAGCCTGCAGAGCAACAAAGACCCAGCACAACCAAAAATAAACAAACAAAATTATTTTTTAAAATGGGGAGTTTGGAGTGGGGAGGAGACCATATGAAGACACGGGGAGAAGACAGCCATGATTGCCAGTAAGCCACCAGAAGCTGGGAGAGAGGGTTGGGCAGATTCTTCCCTTACAATTCCAGAAAGAACCAATCCTACTGACCCCTGGTCTTGGAATTCTAGCTTCCAGAACCGTGAGATGATAAGTTTTTGTTGTTCATGCCATCCAGCTGTGGTAGTTTCTCATGGCAGCCCCAAGAAATGCATACACCAGGTCACACAGCCAGTTACTAGCATAGGTGTGTGCATATCAGGCTATGTCACCAGTTGTCACCCAGCCTGGGCTGCACGCTAGTACCTTCCCCAGGAGGAAATGCACAGTGCCTACACTCGCTCAGCTGGGCTTGAATCTTCTGTGGCTGGTACACTGGGGTGGTTGTGGGAAGAGGCCGAAGGGAGAATTTATTATGCATCTAGTGTCTTCTATATATTTTAGCTTCAGAAATCTAAAAACCTGCTAATTTTATAATTTATATAACTTCAGTCCAGTTCCTTTCAGTTTCTCAGTCATGTCTGACTGTGACTCCATGGACTTTACAATACCAGGCTTCCCTGTCCATCACCAGCTCCTGAAGCTTGCTCAAACTCATGTCCATCGAGTCAGTGATGCCATCCAACCATCTCATCCACTGTCATCCCCTTCTCCTCCCGCCCTCAATCTTTCCCAGCATCAGGGTCTTTTCAAATGAGTCAGTTCTTCGCATCAGGAGGCCAAAGTACTGGAGTTTAAGCTTCAGCACCAGTCCTTCCAGTGAATATTCAGGAGTGATTTCCTTTAGGATGGACTGGTTGGAACTCCTTGCAGTCCAAGGGACTCTCAAGAGTCTTCTTCAACACCACAGTTCCAAAGCATCAGTTTATATGAAGGATTTAAAAATACTTATATCCTTTAACCTATCTCTAGAAATCTGTTCAAATAAATAGTAATAAATAGACACATTTAGGTAGGACTATTTATCACAATGCCATTTATGTAACAGGTAGCAATGCCCCATATCTCTTAAGTATGAAATGTCATATTTATTTTTCAAAATGAAATTAAATTTGGTTGAAACCCATACTAACCAAGCATAATGAGACGAGTTCTCAGTTTGCCCACCTCAAATGGGTTTGAGGACCTTGGCAGAGCCTCCTCAGTTCCATAGGCGGTCATGTAGCAGGCCCACTCTGAGGTGACCCAGAGAACCAGGCTCAGATGGGACTAGAGCTCCATAAGGGGTCCAACTCATATTTCTCTTCAGCCCTGGGGAGCCACTAACTAGAGAGAAGCCAGTCTTTAACCTCTGGAGCTTCCAGCCTTCATCCCTCCCCTTGCACAACATAGCCTGCAGCTGTTCAGGACTTCTATCTTTGAAACACACAGTCTTTACCTTCCATTCAGGAGCAAAGAGAAAACTTTATAGACATACCATGTCTGTGTTTGTTTCTCCGTCTCGTTCTCTTGGAGGCAATGAAGCTTAGCAGATGTTTCATTTTTCTTTCATGTGACAAAAAATAAAATAAAAAGCACAGTTACAAAATAAGAAGACAACACTTAATTTTTAACTAACACATCTCTAACACATATAATTGTTATTGTTCAGCAGCTCAGTCATGTCCAACTCTTTGTGACCCAATGGACTGCAGCACGCCAGGCTTCCCGGTCCTTCTCTATCTCCCAGAGTTTGCTCAAACTCATGTCCATTGAGTTGGTGATGCCATACAACCATCTTATCTGCTGTCACCCCTTCTCTTCTTGCCCTCAATCTTTCCCAATATCAGGGTCTATTCCAATGAGCAGGCTCTCTGCATCAGGTAGCCAAAGGACTGGAGCTTCAGCATCAGTCTTTTCAATAAATTTTCAGGGTTAATTTCCTTTGACTGGTTTGATCTCCTTGCTGTCCAAAGGACTCTCAAGAGTCCTCCTCAGCATCACAGTTTGAAAGCATCAGTTCTTCGGTGCTCAGCCTTCTTTATGGTCCACTCTCACATCCATACATGACTACCAGAAAAACCATACTTTGACTGTACAGATGTATAATGGCAACATGACAATGGCAACACCTAAATGCCCAATAATACAGACTGGTTAATATCAATTATGATTATATTATTTGTAGCCAAAGATGGAGAAGCTCTATGGAGTCAGCAACAAAAAAGACCAGGAGTTGACTATGGCTCAGATCATGAACTCCTTATTGCAAAACTCAGCCTTAAAATAAAGAAAGGAAGGGAAATCACTAGGCCATTCAGATATGACCTAAATCAAATCTCTTATGATTATCCAGTGGAAGTGAGAAATAGATTCAAGGGATTAGATCTGATAGAGTTCCTGAAGAACTATGGACAGAGGTTTGTAACAGTGCACAGGAGGCAGAGATCAAAACCATCCCCAAGAAAAAGAAAATCAAAAAGGCAAAATGGTTGCCTGAGGTCTTACAAATAGCACAGTAAAAATGAGAAGCAAAAAACAGAGGAGAAAAAGAAAAGATATACCTATCTGAATGCAGAGTTCCAAAGAAGAGCAAGGAGAGATAAGAAAGCCTTTTAAAGTGAACAATGCAAAGAAATAGAAGAAAACAATAGAATGGAAAAGGCTAGCGATCTCTACAAGAAAATTTGAGATACTAAGGGAACATTTCATGCAAAGATGGGCACAATAAAGGACAGAAATGATATGTACCTAACAGAAGCAGAAGGTATTAAGAATACAAAGAAGAGCTATACAAGAAAGATCTTAATGACCCAGATAACCATGTTGGTGTGATCACTCACCTAGAGCCAGACATCCTGGAGTGCAAAGTCAAGTGGGCCTTAGGGAGCATCACTATGAACAAAGCTAGCAGAGGTGATGGAGTTCCAGCTGAGCTATTTCAGATACTAAAAGATGATGCTGTGAAAGTGCTGTACTCAATACGTCAACAAATTTGGAAAACTCAGCAATGGCCACAGGACTGGAAAAGGCCAGTTTTCATCCCAATCCCAAAGAAGGGCAACACCAAAGAATGTTCAAACTACCGCACAACTGCATTCATTTCACATGCTAGCAAAGTAATGCTCAAAATTCTCCAAGCTAGGTTTCAACAGTATATAAACCAACAACTTTCAGATGCACAGGCTGGATTTAGAAAAGGCAGAAGAATCAGAGATCAAATGGCCAACATCTGTTGGATCATATAAAAAGCAAGAGAATTTCAGAGAAACATCTACTTTTGCTTCATTGACTACCCTAAAGCCTTTGACGTGTAGATCACAATGAACTGTGGAAAATTCTTCAAGAGATGCGACTATCAGACCACCTTACCTGCCTCCTGAGAAACCTGTATGCAGGTCAAGAAACAACAGTTAGAATCAGACATGGAACAATGGACTGATTCCAAATTGGGAAAGGAGTACATCAAAGCTGTATATTGCCACCCTGCTTATTTAACTTATATACAGAGTACATCATGTGAAATGCTGGGTTGGATGAAGCACAAGCTGGAATCAAGATTGCAGGAAGAAATATCAATAACCTCAGATATGCAGATGACACCACCCTTATGGAAGAAAGGGAAGAGGAATTAAAGAGCCTCTTGATGAAGGTGAAAAAGGAGAGTGAAAAAGGCAGCTTAAACTCAACATTCAAAAAACTAAGATCATGGCATTTGGTCCCATCCCTTCACAGCAAATAAACTGGGAACCAATGGAAACAGTGACAGATTTTATTTTCTTGGGCTCAAAAATCACTGTAGACAGTGACTGAAGCCATGAAATTAAAAGACATTTGCTCCTTGGAAGAAAAGCTACGACAAACCTAGACAGCATATTAAAAAGCAGAGACATTACTGTGGTGGAAAAGGTCCATATAATCAAAGCCATGGTTTTTCCAGCAGTCATGTACAGATCTCAGAGCTGAACAATAAAAATGTCTGAGGGCTGAAGAATTGATGCCTTTGAACTGTGGTGTTGGAGAAGACTTTAGAGAATCCCTTGGACTGCAAGATCAAACCAGTCAATCCTAAAGGAAATCAATCCAATGGAAGGACTGATGCTAAAGCTGAAACTCCAGTACTGTGGCCACCTGATGTGAAGAACTGACTCATTGGAAAAGACCCTGATGCCAGGAAAGATTGAAGGTGGGAGGAGAAGGGTTGACAGGGGATGAGATGGTCGGATGGCATCATCAACACAATGGACTTGAGTTTGAGCAAACTCTGAGAGTTGGTGAAGGACAGGGAAGCCTGGCATGGTGCAGTCCATGGGGTCAGGAAGAGTCAGACAGGACTGAGTGACTGAACAACAACAAATGATCTGTACACATATTAGATAAAGACATGAAAATTTTAGTTAACAATAATAGGAAAAAAAGGTTTAAGTTGTAATGTGAATGAAAAAGAATATTTGGTCATTTTTCTATTGCAACATGGCAAATCATATTTATTATAGGCACTTATTATTTTGTGGTTCTGTAGATTCGGGGTCTTCTTTTAAACTCATTCAACTAGTTTGAGAATAAAGTTCCTTGTGGTTATAGGACCAAGGTTCCTGTCTCTTTATTGGATGTCAGTGAGGACTGCTCTTAACTTCTGAAACCTTCCAGAATTACTTGCTCTGTGGCCCTCTGTATCTTCAAGGCCACCAAGAGAGAATCTCCTTCGCTTTAAATCCCTCTCATGCTTCATATCTCTGTGTCCAGGAAAAGTCCAGTCTTTTTTAAAGTTCACCTGATTGGATCAGACCTATCTGGGATAATCTCCTTTTCTTAAGGCCCATTGTAACATAATCCAGTCATGGGAGTGATATTTATTTCCCATTTGCAGGTCACTTCTGCCCATGCTCCAGGAGGAGGAGATAAATCAAGGGTGTCGGACATTGGGGAATTATCTTAGAATTCTGTCTAACTGCATATTAACAGTATGCACAGTAACATCTCAGCCATGCAACATTTACATGCTCAAAAAAACAATCATGTTATATAAACCTCAGTGTTAATAAGATCTTTCTGTGAGGCTGGATTATGGATGCTTTTATTTTTTTCTTTAGACTTTTCTGTATTTTTCCAAGCATTTTATAATGACATGTTAGCTTTACAATCAGAGAAAAACCCCACATTTTTTAAGATAAAGAAACAATCTAGCCTCAAACTAAGATAATAATGCATGAGTATGTGTGGCAATGTGTGTGTGTGTAGCTGAGTGGTTTCCTCATTCATTTATTCTTCCATTTGTTCACTAACCAACAGATGAAAGTGGAGGCAGAATGCATTTTCCTATAGGAGTGTGTGGTCATAGGGCCCCGGCATCCAGAATCTCCCTGGAATAGTTTCATACTTATCAGCAAAAAGATTCCAAAAGGCAAGTGGCATTTATCTTCCTAATTATCTTGGGAAAAAATATGGAAGGCAAGTTACTCCAACTGTTGAGAAATACTTTGCAATTTCTCTTTTCCCACCATTATCCCAACAGCTTGGTAATTTTTAGGTTTTGAAATTTCCCATTGTCTTTGTTAGCAGAAAATACCAGCTTCTCATAAATAACCAAAATGAAGCAACAGAACTTTTGGCTCAAAATCACTTTTCAGCCTGACATGTCAGAAAGAACCCGATGCCAAAATTCTCTCTCAAAACAGAAGTGTGGCCCTGAGAGACCCAGTAACACAAATGAACCAGAAACCCTTGTGGTGGGAACTCCCTCCACTAACATTAGAAAAAGGAGTTGCTCAAGGAGGCTAATTTCAGCATGTGGCAACACCACTAGGGGCACACTTGCTGGCTATCTTGGGGTACTGTGAGCCGGTAACAAGTCCAGGGCTCAAATCAGAGATGAAGAATGTGAAATAAATTGTTGTTCAGTTGCTCAGTTATGTCCAACTCTCTGCGACCCCATAAAGTGCAGCATGCCGGGCTTCCTGATCCTTCACCATCTCCTGGAGTTTGCTTAGACTCATGTCCATTGAGTCAATGAGGCCGTCCAACCATCTCATCCTCTGTCTTCCCCTTCTCCTTCAATTAATGAGGTTGTGCAAAAATACAGGTAAGGCCACCTGGACAAGAGGACAGTGGCCTGACTTGCCTTTGAGGCTCTCTCATCTCCTTCACCACTGCCATGCCTCTCTTCAACATGGCACTCGCTCAGTGTCAGTGAAGATCATTAGGGTGTTGATTTTGCTATGGATACTCCCAGGGGTGTTTGCATTGTAATCACAGGATAGAAAATGAGCAAAATCCCTGAGAACAGTAAAGAAGAGTCTGTTATTGCGGAAAGACAAATAAAGAGGTTACTTTGCTCAAGGGCTCTACCCCATTGGGTAGTTAACTCCAAAGTCATCTTCCACACAGTCAGAACGATTATTCCATGTTTTTGTACAATATTGACCTGGCTCCGGAACAGGCCCCAAGAACTCCAGTTTGCCAGGTTTGTGAGGCTGGAGGAAGCTCTCTGAGGCACTCCTGAATAAGGAGAAAGAACTCCTTTCTGAGGTTGGGTATAGTCAGGCAAAGCTGAAATCATGTCAATTTTAATTCTTAAAAATTAATCAATTTTTCATACACATACTTAGTTGCTCAGTCGTGTCGAACCCTTTGCAACCCTTTGGATTGTAGCCCATCTGGCGCCTCTGTCCATGAGATTTCTCAGGCAAGAATACTGGAGTGGGTTGCCACTTTGTCTTCCAGGGGATCTTCCTGACCCAGAGATTGAAAGTGCATCTCTTGTGTCTCCTGATTCTATTCCCTGATGAACCACCTGGTAAGTCCTTTTTATATATACAGGCTTACCAATTACTAAGCATAAAAAATAAATGCGTAATTGTGAAAGTGCTAACCAACTAATGTATCACCACCCACTCCATCTCCATGCTCTTCCTTCCACAGGCTCCTTTCCTTCCCAACTCTCTCTACACTTGGCAAGTAATCTTCTGAATGTTGCTTCTATTATTTTTCAAAAACACATTCCTTATTTCTATTTTTTATTAGAGTTTGACCATATGTCCACTAACCACTTGCTATTTAGTTTTTCTTATGTTTTAAATGCTATATAAGTGCTACCACAATCATATACTGTTTTGGAAGTAGCTGTTCTTATTCAACATTATGTGTTTGTGATTCAACCATTTTTAGGCCCATAGCTTTGGTTCATTCATTTTCATTCCCTTATTGAATATACTAGAATCAAATAATCTGTACTCATTGATGGAGCAGCTTTACTTTTTAAAATGGTTTTAAACATGTTTTCACCATAGGATTTATGGTGGTGCTTATTCATACAGGGATAAAGACAAGATGTGTTTAATAGATAGGACTGGGTGATGAGGCAAAAGAAAGTAATAAAGAAATATTTTGAGGTAAATCAGGTACCAGTCCCAACTCTTCCAAAACTTTCTTGTGCGTATGATTTCTCTATCCTCAGAAATAGTTTCTACAAAATAAAGGAGTTGGAAAAACTTCATGTTTCCCTCCAAGACAACCCTTTAATTCCATGAGGTTTTCATTTACTGAGCACATAGCACCTGTCACTCCCCCTCCCCACTGTTGACTACATAATTGAAAATAAAACAGATCTACTCTTTGCCATCACAGAACTTAGACTCAGAAGGAATCAGAAAAAAAAAAAAAGAGAAAAAAGAAAAAAGAACAGCCCAAACTAAGTTGTTTTTTAAAATTAAACACTATGAAAAGTATTATACTGGGAACATACAGGGTGATGATAGAGTTCTAGATGGGTCTACTTTAGATTGAACGGTTGGGAAAGGCCTCCCAGATGGTGCTGCTGCTGCTGTTGCTGCTAAGTCGCTTCAGTCATGTCCGACTCTGTGCGACCCCATAGACCAGGTCCCTGGGATTCTCCAGGCAAGAACACTGGAGTGGGTTGCCATTTCCTTCTCCAAGGCATGAACGTGAAAAGTGAAAGTGAAGTCACTCAGTCGTGTCCGACTCAGCGACCCCATGGACTGCTGCCTACCAGGCTCCTCCGTCCATGGGAGTCTCCAGGCAAGAGGACTGGAGTGGGGTGCCACTGCCCTCTCCCCAGATGGTGCTATTTAAACTTAAGAGGAACTAGTCATCCACAATCAGGAGGAAGAAAATTCCAGACTAAGAAAATTACATGTGCAAAAACTCCAAGTAGAGCCACAGCATCACACGTTCTAGAAGCCGCAGGAGCGGTGTGAGAGGAAGCATGGCTTCCAGTGAGCCCTGGGCACATCCGGGGGGGATTCTGTGGGCTGTGGCAAGGGTTTTGGAATGTATCCCATTTGCAAATGAAAAGTGTTAGCGTTTTTTTTTGTTTGTTTGTTTGTTTTTTTAAACAGCTTGACCGTGTGTGTGTGTGTGTGTGTGTGTGTGTGTGTGTGTGTGTGTGTGTGTGTCTTTTTAAACATTACCATGAGTGGTGTGAAAAAATGGGTGGGAGGGGGCAGCACTGGAAAAGGGGCCCTGGTGGGAGGTGACAGGGACTCAGACCGTAGCTGTGGCCATGGAGATGAGGGTGAGAGGGATGAACTGGCTTCCACTGTGGTCTAGAATCAAGAAAGGGGCACTGTTACAACTGGCGTTTAATGAGAAACACAATCAACATATGTGATTATGGGAAAGGAGAACTAATCAGACCCCAGATCACTTCAATAGGGAAGAGACAGTTCAGAAAAGAGTGGGCAGGACAGATAAGGAAGTTGTAGTCCTTCAGCAACAGGGGAGTAAGGATACTCTGCATCTCTTTCCCTCTCCCCCATCCACCTGCCTCTCCTCCCCTCCCTCTCTTCTATTCCCTAGTTGTTCTAGGTGCAGAGCATCTTTAAATACCTGTTGAAGAGTGCAGCAGACAAGCCTCCTTCCCAGGCTTCCAGAAGCGACAGGACAGTGCGGTCGCTCCAGCACCCCACCTCCCAGCACCCCCGCACATCTGGGCCTGAGGCCGTGTCCCCACCATCCATTCTTCCCAACCCCTCTTCGTTTTAAGTGCCCGAACAGTTCTACGTCAAAGTCTTGGCCTAGACTCTCCCCCTCATAATACACTGTTCATTTCAAGTATCTTAGAGGCTTCTAGCACATTTCCTAGAGCAAGGCCAGAGTAGACGGCAAATGCAGAGCACTCGTGAGCACTGATTGGCAGAAGCTAGCAGCATTCTAGATGCTGATGCCATCGTTCATAGAATGGAGGTTGTGGCACTCCGGAAAAGAAGATCTCGTGCCCTGACCCCAGCAGGGTCCTGAGGAGGGCAGGCGAAGCAACCCTGCTGGAACCTTGTGGAACTCCTTCCTGAGGGAGTTACGATTTATGTGGTTTTTTTTTTTAATTAAGTACCATAAAACATGACTGAATGGGGACTATCGGAGACTGTTTAGTGTACTTTAAAATTCTTTAATTTGCTGTACCACAATAACTTGCACTTTAATAAAAAGCAATCTCTCGTCTTAATAGCCAGACAATAAAGAGTTATTTATAGGAGGCGGAGTGCTGGCCCAAGCCTTCCAGGTGTGCCCCAGATTTGAAGCAAGCACTCAGAGAGATCTGTGGGGATGGCGCTGCCTGATACAGCCCAAGCAAGCCTTTCGCCTGCGCGGCCGTTGCGCAGTGTCCCGGCTCCGGGCGGCGCCGGCCCCAGGCGCCCCGCCCTGCACGGCACGCCGGGCGCGCTGATTTATTTCGGTATTACGTTTAATTGTTTCCTTCTTGTTGAAGCCTTAACATGCGATGCTTGTAAATCTGACCCGAATCCTCCATATGGCGCTCTGGTTTTCCATTTTCAAATGCATTCGCCCTGGAATAATGACTGTGGTATAACTCAATTTGAGTTCTGCTGCTGGGGACTTTATTACATAATGCTTTCTAATTGACCCTCATAGTTTAATAAGACAGAACATTTCACCAGAACATTGACAAAAGTTATTAATTTTCACTTCAGCAGAGACCCATGTCCCAATTAAATCCCCTGAGAATGCCTGGCTGACTGACTGACCTCATTATGGCTAATGCTTATTAGTCCTGCGGAGAGGATAGCATCACACACTGTTAAAATGCCTAAATGAGCACATACAACCGTCCAACGTGATTACAATTTACATACATGACTAATTTTACTCCTCTAATCCTTGTCTGGTGCAATGAATGCGGTGTGCTGCTGTCATACCACGAGATCAGCCATCGAGGATTTGGAAGGTGTTGTAAAAATGCCCTGCCAGTGTGCTAAACTACACCCAGTTAAATTATATCTGCCTTTCTAGGAAACTATTTCAAGCGCGTGGGCGTTTTGAAATGGGGCGACTGACTAGCGCCCATTCCTTCTTTAATATGGAACAGCTAGTACCCATTTGGGTTTTTTTTTCAGCCAACTTAAAAGAAACAAGGGGAAAAAAAAAAAAAACTATCACCAGCCGCAGCAAACAATTATTCCAGCCTTCCTGCTTGGGTAGCTCATACTCCCTGAAGTGGGTTTTTCTTCCCTGAGTCTAGTTGTATTTGCCCATTTTCTCTGAGTTTTCATTGGGAAGGAGCCGGTGGGGAGGAACTTGCACAGTCACCTGCCTTGTTTCCTCAGCTGTGTTGTGAGGGCATCGCAGCTGCCACCCTGGTTACCAGGGATGCTACTACATACTCAAACTAGTCCCCACTTGAGGGAGCATCAGCTGCAAGGCCAGTTGGATGAAAAATGCATATTTGCCCAGGCTGGTAAAATGAGACGCTCAGAGGGGCAAGAAGATGAAAGTAAACCTTTCAGTGTCTGTGGCTTCTGATTGTTTTTTGACCTTTCTTTTCCTGGTCTCTACAAGATGTTTATCTTTCAGGCAGTCCAACCATGGCTCAGCGTCTGCTATTCGTGTGCATTTGTAGTCATTCCCCCTGGGCTGCGTGATTTGACACATGACAACAATCTAACAGCAGAGATCAAACTTCTCCTCAGACTCTTTGCAATGTGACAAGTAATGTGTATTGACACAGCAAAGTGCACTCTGGAAATGTGAGTGGTTGGGCGGGCACTGGACCTTCTTGCTCAGCTAGAGATAGCTTAAATCATAGGCTTCAGTTGCCCACAAAGATAAAGCCAGACTTTAAATAATGATAACCAGCTGGAAGCTGCAATTCATTGAAATCTTTTCTCTTTTTTTCTTTTGGTATTACCAATTCAAAGGAGGGATTTGGTGGCAAAAACAATAATGATAGCAAGAGCAAAAGACAAAAGCAAAAGAAATGAAACCAAACCTCCCCAGGGAATATTTGAGCATTCTACACATTCTGCTCAGTCCCTTTTCTGCAAGTGGTCAGTTAAGGACCTTCTTTGTGGCACTGCAAACAAGACCCCTGCCTTCAGGAAGCTGATGCTCTGCAGGCTGTCAAAACTGTCGTAACTAAAACCCAGGTATACAGGGTCATCACTTCTACTGATGGCCAAGGCTTATGGGAGCCCAAAGAAGGGGTATGAACCCACCTTTGGTGGTGGGGATGAGGGTTGGCTGGTCCAAGAAGGGCTTCCTAGAGAATGAATCATTTAAGTTGAGCCCCAAATGATAAGTGAGTATTCCTAGGATATCAGGGAGGAGGGACTGGGCTCCACATAGAGAAAAACCAGTTATTTTTTCTCCTTCATCCTTTAAACAAGTGGGCATTTAGTCCCACTATGTGCTGCCTGCTGCTCCTGTTCTGTGTCTGCATCTGATGTTGAAGAGTAACTCCTGGTGGTGACCTGAGGTGTGGCAGCCTCTCCAGGGAGGTGAGGATTCACCAGGGAATCATGGTTGAAAGGGGCTCACCAGGGCTCATGGATGAAAGCCCTCTCAGAAAGGGGCTTATGTGTGGTGTAAATGATCAAGGGAACACACAGTGTGAAAAAGTACACTCATTCATACAGAAGATTTAAGAAAAACACTACTGTGGGAGAAGAATCACCAAAGAGCAGTGTGAAGTCAGGGAAAGAAGAGATCTATTTGGCAGGGCAGGGCAAGGGAGTGTTAGTTCAGAGATGATGGTGATGGGGTGGCTGCTAAGCTTTGCCTGTGGTTTTGGTGCTGTGACCTAATCACACACCCTTCTTACCTGTTGGGGGTCTCCTGCTATACTCAAAATGGCTCTTGGGAGCCAAACATGCCTCTTTCAGTTACAGGTTAGGTTACATCATGTCAGTAGCTTGAATCTGGTCATGGGGGTGGTATTTATACTACAGGACTCAGTAAACTCTAGGGACCAGAGCCTCCCATCCCAAGAGGGTGCTTTGTCACTCAGTCATGCCTGACTCTTGCGACACCATAGACTGTAGCCCATGGAATTCTCCAGGCAAGAACACTGGAGTGGGTTGCCATTTCCTTCTCCAGGGGATCTTCCTGGCCCAGGAATTGAACCCGGGTCTCCTGCATTGCAGGCAGACTCTTTACCGACTGAACTATGAGGGAAGCCCATCCCCAGAGAGCCAGTTGTTAGACCCTGACCAGCACACCACTGTCTGCACCAAGGATCACAAGCTGTGTGGGATGGGAAGGACTCAGAGGCATGAGGAAGGTCTCTCTTCTAAGGATTAAGGAAGAAACTTGAGTCGAGGGGTTGATATATGCCTACACCCTCCCCAGGAATGAAGGTTGAAGAAATATCTCCAGCAATGGGAAGGGCAGTTGGGCACTGGGAACAGTCATACTCTTATGGGTTCTATGGTATCTTAGAGTGTGTTCTGGGCAGATGGTGATGACAAGAGATGAGCACAGAAAAGAAGATGGGACCCCATGGACCAAAGTGTTCTTTATTCTGCAGCCACTGAGGACTCAACAGAGATATTCTCAATAGGGGCACAGTATGGTCAGATTTCTTTTAGGGGATATAGAGGACAGACCTGGATGAAGATTCAGATGGCCAGGAGACCAAGATCAGGCTGTTGCAGTCACAGATATTTGCTTATGCAGTGTTGATTTCTTTCATTCCATCCCTTCCTTTCCAACAGAACCATCCTCAATTTTTTTTCAGGGAGACAATGTGCCCTGCTTAAAAAACAAACAAAACTCCCATGGCCTTTCCCAGTCTTCCTTGCAGAGAGTGGTCCCATGACATTCTGGCCAATGGAAGGTAAGTCAGATCGCTGGATGGAGCTTTCAGGACAGCTCTTTGAAAGGGAACAGACTTGAAAGGCATTTGCCTTTTGCCTTTCCTCTTCTGCCTGGAATGTGGATGTAGAAGAGGAGCAATCATTTAGTGAGCATGAGGTGACAAGCCCACAGATGATAGCACCGGTCAAAGATGGCTGAATGGAAAGATAGAAGGAAATTAGGGCATGCCTTGGAGGTATAATGGGGCTGCCATATTGATTCTGGATCTTCTGTATCTGGATTTCTTATTGCATGAAAAAAAATAAAAAGCACAAAACTCTCTGTTTGGGTAAGCCATGGTATGCCTCATTTTATATTATGTCAGCTATACCCATCCTTAACTACTTCAGGTACTATTTTAGAGACTCAGGTGACAGACCCTGTGGACAAGAAGAGAGCAGCAGCAATGACGTGAAGATGTAGGAACGTCTTCATGTTCCCACATGCCTCAGGTAAACTAGGCAGCAACATCTATTTAGGGAGAATGAAGCACAAAAGGTCATTTAACTTCTGAGACCAAGTGAAATGCAGAAGGCAGAACAGGCTGCAAGGACTCAGGTTTCAGGGGACAGATGGGACATATACAAGAAGACAATGAACTGAGTTTGAACAGGCTGAGTTGGAGGGGCTTGACATCTAAAGTTGGAGGGAGAAGCTGGCATTCAGGAGAGAGGCTGAGATAGTTCTGAAGTAGAGATACGGCAGCTGTCAGCTAAGAGATGGTGGTTGGATACTTGGAATTGCTTACAAAATGGATGAGTGATGAGAAGAGTCCCAATGGGGGAATTCTGGGAAACACCAGCAGGCAATGGATGGGCAGCGGTAAGACAGGAGGGGTTCAAGAAAGGAGTGTGGAGGGCAGGGAGAGAGATAGGAAGAGGATTCATAGAGGCGAGCCCTAGGAACTAAGAGCAGAGACAGTTTTGAGAAGGAAAAGAGCAATCCAGAGCACTATGGAGTTTTCAAGTAGGATGAGGAATGAAACTTCGCCTATGGATTTGGCAATTAGAATGTCAGTGTTTTCTGCTTCCACTGAGGTCACTACTGAAGCTGGAGAAATGACTTTCCCAAAATGACATCATTAGTAATGAATCTAGCATTAGAAATGGAGACTGGGCTTCCTTGGTGATCCACCTTGCAATGGTTCAGTCCCTGATCTTGGAAGAATCCACATGCTGCAGAGCAACCAAGCCTGTGCGCCACCGCTACTGAGCCTGTGCTCTAGAGCCTGAAAGCTGCAACTACTGAGCTTCTGCAGAGCAACTACTGGCGCCCACGTGCCCTAGAGCCCATGTTCGGAATCAAGAGAAGCCACTGCAGTGAGAAACCGGCAAGCTACAACTGCAGAGTAGCCCCCATTAGCTGCAACTAGAGAAAGCCTGTGTGCAGCAACAAAGACCCAGCACAGTCCCAAATAACTAAAATAAAAAAAATAAATTTTATATATATATGTGTGTGTGTGTGTGTGTGTATGTATGTATGTATAAAGAAATGACAAGGTCCGACTCCCTGTCCAGTTGCTCTTTCTCTTCTATTACACGTGCTTCTGGCAGCCCCAAATCACCAAACCAGGTTTTCACTTTAAAAGAGCAGCTTTGGAGTGGGGTGAGTGGTGGTGGTTGGGGTGGGGTGGTAATTTATGCTCAGATACAAATCACTTCTAGCTGCCTTCGCTGATAAATAGGTTTAAATAGGTGTCCTCTTGCCCCCAGGTTAAAGTATCTCCTTAGTTAATATTTTGATGCATTGAAATCTCCTACTGAAGGCGGTTAGCTGAGGAGAGAAAGAGAGTCAGGACAACACCACCCTCTGCCATGCTCAGCCCTCGGAGCCCCAGCCTGGCTGGAGACGGCCTTCCATTTCTCATTCCATGGCCACCCCGCAGCGACGGGCCCGAAGGCCACTGCTTGGCGCAGAAGTGCTGTTTCTTCCCTCTCAGGCGAGGAGCAGCTCTTTTGGATATGAGCCCATCCTGAGTGGACATCCTTATCCATCATGGAGACCAGAAACAGCCTGAGCCTGGGTCCCCAGCAGGCATCCAAAGTTCTGACTCTGTTTCCAGACCACAGCACGTGGCTATCACAGAATCTCAGAAAGCCATGTTGATCAACACAAGAGGCAGGGCTCAGAGGAAGACCATTCTGAAATTCCTGAGGATGAACTAAGCCTGGGGATCACTTTTTTTTTTTTTTTTCTTTTTTGGCTGAAAGCAGAGGTCAGAAAAGTGAAACTTTGAGGGGCAAAAGGGTTACAACCCCAGAGCATTTAAACCACCTGATGCCCCTGGCAACTGCACACCTATTGGTACAGAGGTTAGAGGATCAGTTACGGGCAGAAACCCTTCTTGCAAAACACTCTGTATGTGAGAGCCTGAGTAAAGCAAACAACCCCCCACCCAAGGCTGTGAAGCTCTTCCCTTGCCCCACACTCTCAGGGAGTGAAACAGCAACTTGGATACACGGCTGGCAGTTGGCAGGGAAACCTGGTGGGTGTGCTAAGGGCGCTGCAATCCAGAAAGGAAAACTGGTCTAAACAGAGCGAGAGGGTTTTGCTGTTGCTTTTCCTGAGCAAATGAGCACTGATGTTCTTTCTCATGTAAGAAAGCTGCAACTGATCTGGAGACAATTTTTCTACCATGGACAAGGCAACCAGGGCTTCTGGCTGATTAAAGGAAGTAGCTACTGCTCACCATCTTTCAGGAGTGAGAGAATAAAGAAGGAGATGCAGCCAAAACAAACAGATGGCTGGATCAGGTGGGGGATGCTGTCATGAGCAGACACACAGGTAGCACGGGCCCCAGGCAACCACACAAAGCCATTAAGAGGAGCCAAAACTCAGCAAAGAGTTCTAGAACCCTGGGAAACAGTGTGTGCTCTGCCCCAGAGGGGGTCACCTTGGAACTGTCACCGATCCAAAAGTAGTGAAGTTTGCGCAGAGCAGGAGGGTCCCAACAGGCAAGCAATCCTGGACCTCAGGGAGGACTAGGAAAAGATGGAACTGAGAGCAAAGGGCTAAGTTAGCGAAGTCAGCAGAAATTCAGACCCCTCGAGTGCCTGGAAGGGTGAGCAGCAGGCAGCGAGGTGCCAATTGGCAGGTGGCTCCCAGAATCCACTTGCAACCACTGAGGCATCTTTGCAAACATTGACTGAACACCTTCTGGGTTTCAGGCACTAAGACACGGTTCTGTCTTCGAGGACTTCATGGTCTGGCAAGTGGAGTATTTATAAATAGATGAACCACACTACAGTATAGTGGTTATGAGCAGAGTTTTGAAGCATCACAAGAGAGGGCGCTGTCAGGAAAGACTTTAGAGAGGAAGTGACAATGAAATTGGATAATGAAGACTAAGCAGGCATTCGCACCAGAAAAATTGCACCAGAAGGCCACAGCTGGGTAACTGGGAGGCTATATTAGTTAAGATTCTGGTTGCAAAGCAAAACCCTTCAATTAAAAGAGCTGAGGTTAAGAGGAGTGTTGCTTTAGGTGTACAACAGATCATGTTATAGGAAAG
Organism: Antilocapra americana; assembly: GCA_007570785.1. Lineage (NCBI taxonomy): Eukaryota > Metazoa > Chordata > Mammalia > Artiodactyla > Antilocapridae > Antilocapra > Antilocapra americana. The sequence continues at coordinate 4,513,168 of ML663041.1, forward strand.
TTAAGAGGAAAAAAATGCTGCTGTACTGCATGAGGGCCCAGACCAGGAAATCAAGGATGTTAATTTGTCAGAGGCACAGAAGGACTCTGATCCACCATGCTTTGTGTATCTGCTCCAGTCCTCTGTCCTCCTGAGGTCCTCTCCTCTGTCTGTTTACTCATGTCCTTACAATTCTGTATCTCTGCTTTATAAGCGGCCCTGGTTTGCTCTGCCATTTACTTCAGGGCCGGTTCCCTATGCCCTTTCAAGGAAGGTACCATCATCCTGAGGGTACATCTGACTCAGTCTCCCAGGGCTCTCATTCCAGTAAAGTAGTGCTCGAAGTAAAGATGAAACACTGCCGCCCTGAAGGCTCTATAAGGCAAGGGCAACTCGACACCTGTGGCATAATGCAGGAGAGAAGTCTATCCGAACACAGCAAGGCTTTGAGATATTGAGAGCTGTGGTCTTGACCATGGCAGTCTGCTGGCAGCTAGTGGTGACAGCAGTCAACGTGACAACACCCAGCAGAGGTGGCAGCAGAGCCCAGCATTAGCAACAGTGCCCAGCAGATAAAAAGGCATCCAGAAGGGTCAAGGGGTCCCGAGGGTATTGTACACACCTGACTGGGCTTGTTAGGGAGCCCACAGGATTCTCCCAACTACCAAGGCAAGCTCTTTGCAGGGGGTTGAGTTCCCGCCAGCATGCCCAGGGTACCTACACTCTCTGTAAGGTCTTATACCTGCAGGCAGTTCGATGTGGGGGAAGCTTGAGCGATGCGTCAATCAAAGTACCCAGCTTCCTCTTGAACTATAGCCTGCCGTCTGGAGGAACTGCTCATTCCAAGTAAGGCCCAGCAGGAGTTAGGACCCTCTTAGAAGGACACGCAGTAATTCCAGAAGGGGCAGAAGTTGTCAGTTCCTACCAAGAAAAGCCAAGGGCACTGAAAGATTGGAAAGAAAAGCCGCTGACGGAAGAGTGTAATCAGAGAGAAATGAATAGAAACTGCCCGAAGAAAATGCGTGCTCCCTAGCAACCTGCTGCATAGAAAATAGGCCAAACAAATAGCTCTAAAAAGGATGTGGTAGTGTTAGGGGAAGTAATCAAAACTAGAAAAGTGAGAAAGTATTAAAAAAAAAAAATTAAAAGGCAACTCAACTGGAGAAATTATAGTACAAAGTTAAGAAAGTGCAAAAACATGATAAGGAAAGCAAAGGTGAGGAATGAAGAGAAGATTGCGAGAGAGGCTAAGCTAAACAATAAGGCAGTTTTCAAGTACAGGAGGAACAAGAGGTCAGTACAAGAGCCAGTAGGGCCTCTAAAAGCTGACAGAGGTAATTTATTGACAGAACATGAAGACATTGCGAAAAAATATTAAAAGGTATTTTTCCTTCCCCTCCTTACCTCTCCTTTCACAAAGGAAGATGGGGACATATGCCAGAACAGACATAAATTTCCCAGGAGTGGAGAAAAGACATATTGAAGGAAATCAGGATCGTGTCAGCACAGGTGATCAAGAAATTAGGACATCAGAAAAATTGCAGAAAGTCTGGAAACCCAGGCCAGGGCCTCCTGGAATGAGTGACCTAGAGGCCAGTGAGGTCCAAGGCCAGGGAAGGGAGGGATGGGAGAGGGTCCACGGTGTGTCAGAAGAGAGGGGCAGAGATCCACCCAAGGGCTGGTGTAGGAAGCAGTCTCCGGCTCTGCCTTATAAGCCCATCTTGTAGATTGCTTTTTCATCTTTGATAAAGGGAATAGAGTCAGGGTTTTATCAAGTTTTTACACTCCAAACTGTTGACAATGATCTCTGATGGGGTGCTTGTTTTTAAAAGTACCAAGCATGATCCAATTTCAGGTAAAACTTCACTTTCCTTCCCATAAGAAGACTCCAGACAGAGGTAGAAAACCTGGGTTTGAGGGATTATTCTGTCACAGACCAGCTGTGTGTATGGATGCATGCTCAGGTATGTCCAACTCTTTGCGAATCCCTGGATTATAGTCCACCAGCCTCCTCTATCCATGGAATTTTCCAGGCAAGACTATTGGAACAGGTTGCCATTTCCTACTCCAGGGAACTTCAGGCTAATTGTTTAATCTCATAAAGATATAGATAACTCATTTCAAAAATGAAGATAAAAACTACCTTACATGACCACAATACTCAAATAAAATCATTTACTTCTCCACCAATACAGGGAAAAAAAAAAATGCTGAGTGTTTTAAAGGGCCAGGCACTGTTTTTGCCCCAGAGAGACAGGATTAATAATACATGTCCCTGCCCTTGTGGGGCTGACATTCTGGTATGAGGAGAGAGGTATTCAGCAAGGAAACAGAAAAGTAAACAAGATCATTTCAGAGAGTGATGAGAGCTTTGGAAATTCACAGCTGTGTAAGGGCCTGCTCATAGCATTGGTCAGGGAAGACGACATTGAGACCTGAATTAAGAGGAGGGAAGACCTGGGATAGAACTTACAAGAAAGAGGGCAGCCAGACCTGGTCCCAAAGTTAATATATAAAAAACCATTGTATGAACTGTACAGTCACTGAAGTATTGGTCCTGAGTGATATTATCAAGAGCTTTGTCCAAGGCTGAGAATTTGATTTTCAACCCAGCTCCTCAATCTGAATAAACTACAGGAAAGTGTCAAATCAAGGCAGACTTCGGCAAGACAAGCCAGGCAACAAAGAAGTACAGAGCACCCAACATTCACAGAAATACAAAATGGATTCCAAGAGAAGCAGGGCACGTAGGACACACCTCCCTTGTCACATGGACTCTGAGGCCGTGGTCCCTGTGTGTGGCCATCCTCAAAGTCCCAGACGAAGAACCGCCTTGGGACGTGCTGCTTACCTGGGGCTGTCAAAGTTCTCTGTAAAAATGCCCCGGTTCTAGGGTAAAAAATGAAGCGGCATGGATTCATTTCCCTGCTCAAAAGCATCAGCCCTATCTGAAATTTACTCCATCCCATGGCCAAATTAATCACTGTGATTGGGTCATGCAACAATTAAAGAGAAAAACTTCGCTCTTATGTTTCCAAAGGTCTGGTTTCATTTCCCCAAAACCAGTCAGGCTCTTAGTCTGGAAAATGAGCTGAATTCTAAGAAAGGAAACTAAGTGGAACCAGAAACTTCTAATATTTTGTCTTAACATAAGAGTATAATGAGACAGAAGTCACGTTTCATTTCACAAAAGCTTATAGAGGCAAACTCTTGCAGAAGGGAAGTGGGAGCCTGATCTGAAATCGACAGGACCCTGTGGGGCTTCTGGGCATGGAGGCCTGTTCGTGTCCCCTGTTTCTTGTTTGTAGGGAATAGGCTTCAGCCTCCATGACCTTCCTTGAGTTCCAAAGCGCAGATTCAAACAGTTGCTAATCAGGGAAGGAAGGGGATGCAGAGACTAGGGAGGACTAGCCAAGAAACAATTATGTAGCTTTGAGACAGGGTTCTGGTTCTGTCTCAAGTGATGCACAGAACAATATCTTTGAGCTCTTTACAGAACCAAAACTTCTGACAAACGGATTTGTATTCTTCATTCCAGAGAAGACTACCTAAGGCTAGATTAATGAAATCAGAGAGGCTCATCAAGAGATGATATGAGACCACAGTAGAGGAGTGCAGGCCCTGCACACACCCAAATCTTATCAGCAATCCCATCCTTGAACCACTGCTATAAAACGCCTCACCAAACCCTCACAGATTGGGACACTTCGTTCTTCAGGGGCATGAGCTTGCTGTGTACCCTTTACCTGGTAAAACAATAAAGCTACTCTTTTCTACTTTAGCCCAAACTGTCTCTGAGACTTGATTCAGTACTGATGCACAGAGGCTGAGTTTTCGGCACCAGTGTCAGCCCGATTCCTTAAAGGGAATTCTGGAGAACCCATTAAGCCTCACAGCTTTCCCACCCAGCATGTAGGAACCACATGTGATGTGATACATCCCCAGGCATGACCCTCTCTTTGCCATGCAGTCAGCCCAAGGGCAATCCTCCTCGTCACTCTAGGAGCCATAGGTAAGGCACAGAACTCTCAAAAAGGATCAGAACCCCACCAGGTGGAACACGGACATGGTCATTACTGGGGCAGACAGGATTGACAGGTGAGTGAGAAGGGAGGAGAGTTAGGGACCCCATGCTCAGGAACTTCACATCGCTGGCTGATCCAAAGAAAAGCTTATAAAGGAGCCTGGAAAGGCTGTTGTTTCACAAGCACCCAGCAAAAAGAGGGCATTATTGTCCCCACTTTAAAGATGACAAAACCAAGACTTGCGGAGGTCAAGTAAGCACCAGGTTAATGGGAAAGTTAAGACTTGAACACAGGACTCCAGACCCTTGTAGGTCAGTTGGTAAAGAATCTGCCTGCAATGCAAGAGACCTGGGTTTGATTCCTGGGTCAGAAAGATCTCCTGGAGAAGGAAATGGCAACGCACTCCAGTATTTTTGTCTGGAGAATCCCATGGACAGAGGAGCCTGGCAGGCTACAGTCCATGGGGTCGCAAGAGTCAGACACGACTTAGTGATTAAACCACCACTCCAGATCCTGCTGTCTTTCAAATGAAACAAGGGATGCTTTTCCAGTGCTCAAGGACCCCAGGAGTCAAGAGAGCTTGTCCTTCTTCGAAGATGTTTAGAGATGCTCACGCTCATGGTTGACCACGTCACCTTGTCAGTCACAGCCTCTGAGAACCAAGGAGGAAGAGGAAGAGAAACTCCTTTCTCAGTAAGCCTAAGAATGGATTCAATATTCTGGAGACCATGTCATCAAAGGATTCTGATTTTCCCTGTGTGAGGTGGGGAGATGTGGCAGAGAGATTTGAACATTCAGTTCCCGGTCTCCACTTTGAACATCTAGCAGCCTGGCCTGGGGTGGCGGGCGGGGTACCTGGAGCTGCCCCCATCTGTGCCCAGAAAGGACAAAGGTGCCCACGAGGTGGACTTCGGGGTGGATGGTGAAGATCTCAGCTGCCCAGAGCGCAGGGCCCAGCTCTGCTTTGTGCCCCAAGGGTCTGAGTTTACTTTCTGACTCAGGGGGAGCAGCTGTGGACTTTGTCCGTTTGGCAGGCTTGCCAGATGTTTGCTGACCCCAGGTTTGTTCTCCCAGGAGGCGGCCCTGCCGCCTCTGAGATCAGCAGGGGTGAGGGGTGTGCAAGTTCCCAGGCTTCCCCAGGGCGGAGGGAGCAAGTCTGGGGCGGGCTGGGCTCTGGGCTGGGACTCAGGGCCGTGCCTGCGGGAGGCAGAGCCTGACCCTCTCTTGGCCGGGTCTTGGGAGTGAGGAGCGGTGAGGAAAATTGGAAGGAGTAATCCCTGCCCCCTGAATTGCCTGGGATTAATTAGGAGACTGATAATATACAGCGTGTGCCTGGGATGAAAATGAGTTATAGGCTCGTTATTAATATAGCTGGATGGATGATTAGTTTATATAATATAAGGCCACTTCTCAATAAGCCAGAGGTCATTAGGTGTCCTCACAGGGTGACATAAGGGGGTAGCCTGTGTGTATACTTGAGAGGAATTCCAACTGATTCCCGGGGGTGGGGCGGGGCGGTGGGGTGAGAGCCAGCCAGTCAAAGCTGTTTTGCCCACCTCAGTAAATAAAAAGCAAAGACCCAGCACGAGGCTTGTGTTTATTCTTTTCCTCAAAGAAAATATTCTCTATAAAACTGGACACTGACATTAAAAGTAAAAAGGAGGAGGGTCAGGGAAGAAGAAACCTAAAACCAATGTAAATTGGAAGCAAACTAGTGTTCATTTCCTGTGGAGCAATTTTATATTTTTTAATGGAGTTGCTGCGGCTTTTTATTTCAGTAGAAGGTGAAGAGTCCAAAGCATGAGGATTTAAGGCTTCCAAGTGTGTGTCATTATATGAACAGACCCTTAAATTTGCCAGCACGCCCCAGGCACTGCTCCTGCATAACTAATGTTTCCCTGCCAGGGCCAGGGCTGAGGGTCCTTTGACTCCTCGGGAAGTTATGCAGGGGTAAGAGGAGTGTCAGGAATGCAGGATTAGGCCCCATAATTGAGGCTGTCAGCTGAAGAGGCAGGCGGGTTTGCAAGCCTTTCCAAATTTGCATTTATTACGGCATGAAGATATGGCTCCTTTGGTATAAAAGGGGTAAGGGAGGTGTCTGGAAGTTGGCAGTTTTTTCTTCTCTATCTCTCTTTTTTAAGTTGACTGGTTCTGTAACATTCATTACCTTCTTCTTAATAGATCCCAGAAATGCTGAAATAGTCCTTCAGAGGAAGCATTCACTTGAAACAACAAAAGATTAGAGTGACCTTAAAAATGCTGGATGTTCTTTACCTTTTGAGGAAGGCCAGCTGGAACCTTTTGAGATTATTCCCATTCAGTGTGCAGCCACAAACAGTACTGATGGTGAGGACGAAAGAGGGTTCTTGTGAATCACGTGTGGATACAGCACTTAATCAGACACTCCTTACTGGATGGTGGACGTAGAGACCATGGCCAAAGACCCTGCTGTAGTATAAACAGACCCGAGAAGGCAGAGGTCTTCGGATTTTGAAGAGACAAGTGGCCTGTTCTATTCATGCACATACATGCAAGTGGCATTCTAAGTACACCCATTCTCTCTTTAATTTTTTAAAATTTTATTAATTTATTATTTTGGCTGCTCTGTTACTTTGGGGATCTTAGCTCCCTGACCAGGGACTGAACCCAGGTTCAGTGAAAGCGTGGAGTCCTAACCACTGGACAGCCAGGGAATTCCCTTAATTTTTTTGTACAATATAAATAACATGAAATGTATAATTTTAATCATTTTAGGTGCACAATTCAATGACATTAAGTACATCCATATGGTACATCAACACCACCATCCAGTTCCTGAATTTTTCATCTTCCCTGAAACTCTGTACCCCTTACACAAAAACTCCACTCTACTTCCCTTTCTAGCCTCTGGGAACCACTACTCTACTTTCAGCCAGTCTGATTTTGACTTCCCTGGGTGTCTCATATAAATGGAATCATACAGTATTTGTCATTGTGTGTCTGGCTTATTTCATTTAGCACAAATGTCTTCAAGATTCACACTTGTTGTAGAATATCAAAATTCTATTCCTTTTTAAGACTGAATAATATTCCATAATATGTATATTCCATATGTTTTTATTCACCCATCCATCCATGCACATTTTAATTGTTTCTACCGTTTTGCTACTGTGAATAGTACTGCTATGAGCATGTTTACATAAGTACCTCTTCCAGACCTTAATTTCAAACATGGCGGACATACCTAGAGGCAGAATTGCTGACTCATACGTAGTTCAAGTTCTAATTTTTTTTAGGAACCACAATAGCAGTTGCATTATTCTATATTTCAGCCAACTCTACACAAATTTCCAATTTCTCCATATCCTCAGTAACAGTTGTCATTTTCCATTTTTTATAGTAGTCATCCCAATGCGTGTAGAGTGGTACCTCATTGTAGTTTTGATCTGCATTTTCCTAATAATTAATGATGTTAAGCATCTTTTCATATGTTTACATACAAATATCTATTGGAGCGCCCCCCCCATTTAATTCTTTGGGATATATACCAGGAGGTGGAAATATATACCATTAGATGTTGAAGTGGGCCCCCTAAGGATGTACTATAAATTCTTGAGAGTATGATAAAACTTTGATCAGTTAGAATGCTTACAGGCAGAGGATAGTCTGGTTAATGGAGGGGTTACTTAGAATTCTCCATTTTTGTCCCAATCACTCTTGCTGAGATTCTTCCCAAACGTTTTTGGTTTGTTTTTTAGATGAGTTATGCAGTCTTTCCTAGGAGGACTTCTCTTTATCCTAGAGGAATTCATAAAATGAGCACCTGGGGACTACACTAGGTACTTAATGTGCTATCCTGAAAATTTAGATTAGAAGGTATCAAATATATGTATTTCCACTATAGACCAAGAGGTAACTGTATAGGACTGTGAACTTTGAGTGAGTTAAATGTTCAGAGATATGGTTTCGAAAAAGATGTTTTGTAGCTCTTCTTTTTGGCAGTAATTGGAGAGTAGGGCCTGTTATCTATTAAGGCCACTCCTAGTTCATGAAAATAAAACCATGTCAACTGCAAATAAAAGAATGTTTATCTTTCTCTTCTCTATGGAGGGAGTTGGAGAGTCCAGGCTGGGGATGTGTCTTATTGATCCAAGAGGGAGAGCGCATCACTGATGTGCTCTTCACTGGGAAAGGAAGCATGTGCAAATTCACCCATGTTTCACCTCACTGCGAACTGTGATTTAGGCTAGATTCTATGTTTATGCATCACGGTGCCCCTGGCACTAGCCCAATGCCAGGCACTTAGTAAGTGGTCAGTAACAATTCACTGACTGAGTTAGCACGGCCTGACCTTTTAAAAGACTGCCTTACAGGCTCTCGGTCTCATGAGGGGTTCAGACGGCAGTTCTCTACCAGAAGTGGGTGCAACACGTTGCTGACCAAACTGGATCCCCGTTCCTGGGTGCTGCTAGTACAGACAAGCCTACTCTTTATGTGCTACTTGTATCTGCTTCTGATCCTTCCTTTAATTGCATGGGCAATTTTTTTTTTTTTTTTTTAACTAGCAGGGAAAGGAGGCAAGAGAGAAAAGAATGTGTTGGCTAAGATGGTAGGAACAACCATTTTGAGTATAGTCTGGTGGATAAGGCTTGAATTCACCATCAGAGGAAGAAGAGTGAAAGCAGGAGAGAACTCTTCTGAGACGATTCTGTGAGATTCTGGCTGTGGGCTGCAGCTTTGCAGCACGGGGGGTGGTATGGCAGGGAAGGTCTCTATTCTCTCTTCTGTATAGGCCCCCTGCCTACTCTGGGCACACTGGAGATAGCAGTCTAGGTGGGAAATGGCACTGGGGATGCTCACTGTCCCAGTGTAGCGGGGGGTCCTTCAGGCAGCTCTAAGCTAGCCAGAGTGAGAGAGAAAGAAAATGTGGGTAAGCACTACCCAAGGAAGTAGACTAACAGACTGTAGGCTCATGCAAGCTCCTGTTGGGCCTTCCAGAAAAAAAAAAAGAGGGTCTTTGACATTTTATACTTGAACATATGTGGTGTTCAAAGCCACAGTGTACGTGTGTATGTGTAAAATCACTAGCTGGTGATTACTACCTTTGTATCTACAAACAACTAAGTCTATAACAGATACCCATTTAGGTAGTAAATGGATGAAGAAAGGACCCCAAATCTATACATTAAAATTTATCTATTTTTCAAATAAATTTATCTACAACTTGATATAAGTAATGGTCCTTGTACCAAATAAAAGACACTGGGTTTTAATAATAACAACAATAATAAATAACATTAAATATAATAATACATAGTACTTTCTATATGTAAGGCATGATTCTAAGCAATTTATATATATTTGTAATCCCCTCAACAGTCCTATGAGACATGAATCTTATTATCTCTGGTTTACAGATGAGAAAACTGAAGCACAGAGAAGTTAGTAACTTGGCCAAAATCACACAGCTGGTATGTGACAGAACTGGAATCCAAACCCAAAACGTTGGGCTCCAGAGTCTGAGCTTTCATATCTGTCTAGATATAGATAATGACAATTTCATTGAGATAGTTTATATACCATGAAATCACCCTTTTAAAGTATACAATTCAGTGGTTTTCGGTATATTCCCAGGCTAGTACAACTATCATCTCCATTTAATTTTAGAACACTTTTACCACCAGAAAGAAACCTGGTAAGCATGAGCATTATTTCCCATTTTTCTTTTTGTCCGGTCCCTGGTAACCATTAATCTACTTTCTGTCTCTATGGATTTGTCTAATCTGGACATTTCATATAAATGGAATTAAAAATAGAGTCATACAATGTGTCCAATTTCTTTCACCAAGCATGATATTTTCAAAGTTCATCCATGTAGTAGTATGTATCAGTACTTAAATACTTTCAATGGCCAAATAATATCCTGTGGTATGAAATACTAAATTTTAAAAATCCATTCATTAGTTGATGGACACGTGGGTTTGTTTCTACTTTTTGGTTATCATAAGTAATGGTACTATTGACCAGCATACTATAATGACTACCACAAGCTTTTAAAAACATAAAACCAGCATATATTTCACATGCAGTAAATAATTAGTTAATAGGTCTATTTCCTTTAGGATTCAAAATTGCCCTTCTAATACCAGGCAGGCATGCCTGTATACATCTGTATCCATGGGGCTGATGAAGGATATGGTGATCATACTAGATGACATATGTAAAAGTGCTTTCTAATACCTGAAAGCATTGATCCAAATATTAGTAATCAATGATGTGAGCTTGGCCAATTATTTGAGAGTTATAATTAGATACTTGAAGACAAAGTGCTGGCTAATTGAGGTTTTTATTGTTAAAAACATTATTTAAAAGTTTCCATGAAATTGAAGATTCAAAGAAATGAATCCCATGCTCTTGGATTGGAAGAATTAATATTGCTAAAATGACCACACTACCCAAAGCAACCTAGATTTAATGTGATCTCTATCAAATTATCCATGGCATTTTCCACAGAAATAGAACAAAGAATCCTAAAATCCATATGAAACCAAAAAAGAGTCAGAATTGCCAAAGTAATCCTGAAGAAAAAGAACATAACAGGAGCCATAATCCCGAATCTTTGAGACCCCATGGGCTGTAGCCTACCAGGCTCCTCAGTCCATAGGATTTTCCAGGCAAGCGTACTGGAGTGGGTTGCCATTTCCTTCTCCAGGGGATCTTCCCAACCCAGGGATCAAACGCAGGTCTCCCACATTGTAGGCAGACACTTAACCATCTGAGCCACAAAGGAAGCCCTCCCAGACATCAGACAATACTAAAAAGCTACAGGAATCAAAACAGTTTGGTATCAGCACAAAAACAGACATATGGATCAATGGAACATAATACCTAGTCCAGAAATAAACCCACACACCTACAGTTAATTAACTTTGACAAAAGAATCAAGAATATACAATGGGAAAAAGACAGTCTTTTTAGCAAGTGGAGCTGGGAAAGTTGGACAGCTGCATGTAAATCAATGAAGTTAGAATACACCCTCACACCACACATATACACACACACACACACACACACAAATATTCAAAATGGCTTAAAGATTTAAACATAAAACTCCTAGAAGAGATCATAGGCAAAATAGTCTTTGACATAACTTGTACCAATGTTTTCTTAGGTCAGTATGTAAGGCAACAGAAAAACAAACAAACAAACAAATGGGACCTAATCAAACTTAAAGATTTTGCACAGAGAAAACCATAACAAAATGAAAAGACAGCTGATGGAATGAGAGAAAATATTTCAAATGATGTGACTGATAAGGGCTTAAATTCCAAAATATGTAAAAAGCTCATACAACTCAACAACAACAACAAAAAACAACCCAATTGAAAAACGGGGAGAAAGCCTAAATAAACATTTATCCAAAGAAGGAATACAGATGGCCATTAGGCAAATTAAAAGATGCTCACCATCGCTAATTATTAGAGAAATGCAAATCAAAAGTACAATGAGGTACCACCTCATCTTACACAATGATGGTCAGAACAGCCATCATTAAAAAGTCAACAAATAAATGCTGGAGAGGTTGTGGAGAAAAGGGAACCCTTCTACACTGTTTGTGTGACTGCAAGTTGGTATAACCACTATGGAAAACAGTATGGAGGCTCCTCAGAAAACTAAAGTAGAATTACCACGTGATCCAGCAATCTGCTCCTGGGTATATATCCAGATAAAACTATAATTAAAAAAGATAGCTGCACCCATATGTTCAGAGTAGCACTATTCACAACAGCCAAGACATGGGAACAATCTAAATGTTCATCAAGAGATGAATGGATAAAGAAGATGAGGCGCGCACACACACACACACACACACACACAATGGAATACTACTTAGCCAAGGAACAAAATACTTAACAAGGAACAAAATAATGCCATTTGCAGCAACAAAGATGGACCTAGAGATTATCATACTAAGTGAAGTAAATCAGACAACTATACGATATCACTTATATATGGAACCTAAAATATGACACAAATGAACCTATCTAAGAAACAGAAACAGAATTATGGACATTAAGAACAGACTGGTGGCTGCCAAGGGGGAGAAGGTTGAGCAAGGGATGTGGATTGGGAGTTCAGGGGTAGCAAGTGTAAGCTTTTATATATAGAATGGATAAACAATAAATTCGTACTCTAAAGCATACAGAAATATATTCAATATACTATGATACACCATAATGGAAAAAATATTATAAAAGAATGTATATCTTGCTCCTTGGAAGGAAAGCTATGACAAACCTAGACAGCATATTAAAAAGCAGATACATCACTTTGCCAACAAAGGTCTATATAGTCAAAGCTATGGTTTTTCCAGTAGTCATGTATAGATATGAGAGTTGGATCACAAAGAAGGCTAAGTGCTGAGGAATCAATGCTTTCAAATTGTGGTGCTGCAAAGCCTCTTGATGAAAGTGAAAAAGAGTGAAAAAGTTGGCTTAAAGCTCAACATTCAGAAAACTAAGATCATGGCATCTGGTCCCATCACTTCATGGGAAATAGATGGGAAAACAGTGGAAACAGTGTCAGACTTTATTTTTTTGGGCTCCAAAAATCACTTCAGATGGTGATTACAGCCATGAAATCAAAAGATGCCTACTCCTTGCAAGGAAGGTTATGACCAATCTAGATAGCATATTGAAAAGCAGAGATGTTACTTTGCCAACAAAGGTCCATCTAGTCAAGGCTATGGTTTTTCCAGTAGTCATGTACAGGTGTGAGAATTGGACAGTGAAGAGAGCTGAGCACTGAAGAACTGAAGCTTTTGAACTGTGGTGTTGGAGAAGACCTTGGACTGCAAGAAGATCCAACCAGTCCATCCTAAGGGAGATCAGTCCTGGATGTTCATTGGAAGTAATGATGTTGAAGCTGAAACTCCAATACTTTGGCCACCTCATGCGAAGAGTTGACTCACTGGAAAAGACTCTAATGCTGGGAAGGATTGGAGGCAGGAGGAGAAGGGGATGACAGAGGATGAGATGGCTGGATAGCATCACCAACTCGATGGACATGGGTTTGGGCAGACTCCGGTGATGGACAGGGAGGCCTGGCTGTGATTTATGGGGTCACAAAGAATCGGACACAACTGAGCGACTGAACTGAAGACTTGAGACTCCCCTGGATAGCAAGAAGATCAACCTAGTCAATCCTAAAAGAAATAAAACTTGAATATTCATTGGAAGGACTGAGGCTGAAGCTAAAGCTCCAATCCTTTGTCCACCTGATTTGAAGAGCTCACTCACTGGAAAAGAACCTGATGGTGGGAAAGACTGAAGGCAAAAGGAGAAGGGGGCAGCAGAGGAAGAGATGACTGAATAACATCACTGACTCAATAGACATGACTTTGAGCAAATTCTGGGAGACAGTGGAGGACAGAGGAACCTGGTGTGGATGCTGCAGCCCATAGGGTCACAAAGAATCCAACACAGCTTAGTGAATAAACGACAACCAAAAAATGAATCACTTTGCTATACAGCAGAAATCAAGACAACATTGTAAATCAACTTTATGCCAATAAAAAAAATATTAAAACTGAAAAATGATTCCATGGTGTATTAATTGTGAAACAAGAAAAGGGCCCCCTTGCAGATCCACTAGCAGCCACAATGGGCTCTTCCTTCATGAACACCTCCCAGAGAAACCAGCCTCTCTGTTACCATTTTCCTCTTTCCCAGTTGTTGTTCACTGTTAATGTTTTGTTGATTATTCCTCATGAAAAGTTAAGAACACATTTAAAACTTTAATCCAGTTAGGAACGTATTTAGTTGCAAGTAACAGGAAATCTAACTGTGCCTTTAACAAAAGTCCCTTTTTTTTTCTCACATAAGAAGTCTGAAGGTTGCTTTGTGGTTCAACAGTGTCGAGACTGATGTTTCTCTTCATCTATCTCTCATGTTTACAAAAAGACTGTCCAACACGAAGCATCATATCTGTATTCAAGACAGAAAGTAGGGAACTTTCCTGGTGGTCCAGTGGCTAAAACTCCATGCTCCCAAAGCAAGGGGCCCAGGTTTGATCCCTAGTCCGGGAACTAGATCCCACGAGATGCAACTAAAGATCCTCTGTGCTGCCACCAAGACCTGGTTCAGCCAAATAAATAATAATTTAAAAAAAGAAAGTTGGGGGGTTGAACGGGGGTAGTGTCAAGAAAGCAGAAGCACTCTCAGAAGCCTCTAGAAGACTTTCATCTTTTGGCCACAGAGATCAAAAGACCACCCTTCCTCATAATGCAGGCTGAGAAAAATGATAGTTGCTCGAGGCTCTAGAGTGGTGGAATATGAAAGAAAAGGGAGCTGGAAATAGGTGTCATCAAAAAAAGTTAGCCACACTCTCCTTTAAAGAGATGGTTATGGGATCTTGACAGACAGAAGGAAGAGACCACAGTTCTGATGGAAGAGGCTGGCACATCTCCTCCTCTTTCAGTTGGTACGTCTGATGAAGTTTTCCATTTGCTTTTCCTGCTTTCAGACTTGGGATTACATGGGAACCACTCATCTCCCCACAGACACTGGTTTGGCTTCATAATGGATGAACGCCTGTCTGAATATTTTAGTGATGTGACCATAGAACATTGTGACATGATGAGCTCTTGAGACACTGTGACCGGAACCAATCTGGCTGGCTGAGCAATGTCTAAATCCCAGCAAGTTTGTCTGGGGATCTGAGACCAGCTTGAACTATCAGAAGGATTCGGCAAAGAGTTTTCTGAATCTGCCCCTCTTCGTTAGGATTAAGATGTTCTTGAGGACAAGGCTGAGGTCTCCCTTTCTATTATGTCTCCCTTTCTGTCTTCCCCTTTCCCAAGTGCTAAAGAATTGTGGGTGCACAGATGGATCACAATATACACTGGAGGGGTAAACTCACATTTCTGGTGACTGGTCAAAGATGTGTCACTTGTTATAAAGTGTGCCAAGAAAGTCACTCATTTATCCAGTAAGCACTTTTAGTAATTTAAGCTGTGAACCAATTACTTCAATACATTTTCCAGAAATAGAGTTCCGCATCCTTTGAAGTGGGTTAGTTGTCAACTGATATTTTATCTGTGTTCGTTCATCTGACAGACAATTAGTGAAGACTTCCAAAGCATCAGGCACGGAGCTAGGCACAGAGGGACACAGCGAAAAGCATTTAATGCTGCCTGCCTGGACTCACAGGGAAATGGGCTAGACAGGCATGAGAGCAGCAGGCCCAGGGATCTGAGAAGGGCTGCATCAAAGCGCTGTGGGTTCACAGCAGGCGGGTGACTCATGGCCCAGGGGAGTTGCGGGGTTGTGCAATTAGATTGGCTGCCAGAGTCCTCTTCCGCAGACATTCCAAGCTGACTGCTGGCTTGGTTCCACCGAGGGGATGGGGGGACGTGACCCTGTCTGGCTTACCCCCCTAGTTGGGTTCACTAGAGAGAGAATGCTTCTCCCTGGAGACCAGCTTCACACATGCACTGAATTGGCTCCTTTAAGAAATAGGACAAAGAAAAACGTTAAGGGGAGTAAGGATGAGGTTTGGGGGGGCTGGAAGACCGGGTGCCTTCTGAGTGGGTGGGGGCCTCAAACCATTTCCATTCCCCAAAGTCTAGCACACACACATCTTTGCTTTTTTCAGAGGGGATGCATGAGGTGTGGGGGGATATTTGGGCAAGGCTGTCTCTATAACATGGCTCACTGCATGAGACAATCTGAGAGCAGGGCAATTGCTACATAACTTCTTCACAAAAATGTCAGTTAAAGGAAAAAAAACCAATACATTTTTGGAGGCATCTTACTCCTTCATTCAAAGGAAAAATGGCTTCATGGAGTCGGGGGTGAAGCGTAAGGTGTGTATATTCTTGAGATTAGATGACCTACTGATAGGAATAGAGGATGGCACCAAAAAAAAGCCACTCTTTTGTAGTCGCCAAGGATTAACATCAGGGGTATTTGAGACTTAGCAGCAAAAAGGCAGCCTTGTGATCTTTTATTGTGAAATAAGACTGGAGGACACAGCACGAAGCTGCAGGAGGCCGTGGGCAGCGAGGAATGGGTGGCCCTGAAACTGCAGGCCTGGGGGCCCCGTCACACACAGAGACTAACGCCTGAACTGGGAGAGCAAGTAGGGTGAGCCCAGATGGTCAGAGGAGCGTTCCCAAACTGGCTGCACTTAAAGTCCGTCCTTCTAATACAATTTGGACTTGCTTTCCTTGAATTTGACTATGCATTAACATAATAGATTTGGTAAATCTGGAAGTGGGCAGGCATATATGTAATCCCTGGTAATTCTTTATCCAAGAATCTCACCAAACATTTCACCTAGGGCCTCACTGATGCCTGTTTCTGCTTGAGTCTCTGGCCATTCTAGACATGACTCACTCCCATTTCATAGATGCAGAAGGTGAGGGAGAGGAAGCCGAGCGTCTTCACAGAGCCTTGATCATGCAACAGAACCAAGAGCTCCAAGTCTTGGCGGCTGGTTCTTGGCTCAGGCAATAGCACTGGGCTCCCTTTTCTTCTTCTGGAAATAATGGTGAACACTTTGGCTTCAGACATTGACTTTACAGGGCTGATGAAAAAAATTATCATTTGTTGAGAAAGTAGTGAAAGGCCGACTTCTTAGCCCCTTGGTCAAGGCAACTTACTTGCAAGTGCTTTAAAGGAAGTTGATGGAATCCAGATGATTCCATTTTGTCTCAACTGCAGTAGTGGCTCATCCACAAGTCTCTCTCTCTCTCTCTCACTCACACACACACACACACACACACACACACACACACACACACAGCCAAAATCTGTGGCTGTACTGAATTCTTTGTTTCTTTGATTGCATTGATCCTTCTTTAAAATGCTTATTGAATTTACTGGCCAATTTAATTAAAAGAGTACAACCTCTCCTGTGGAAGAATTGTGTCCATGCCTTTTCTGTGACTGTCTTAAGCGACAAATAATGCATAGGGCTGGGTTGGGGGTGGGTGGTCAAGCAAGTTAAAATAATTCTTTCCTAAGGCATAAACTTGTCCCCACAGGTGATCCCTGAAGTATTAGTCGCTCAGTCATGTCAGACTCCCTGTGACCCCATGGCCTGTAACCCACCAAACTCTCTGTCCATGGAATTTTCCAGGCAAGAATACTGGAGTGGATTGCTATTCCCTTCTCCAGGAGATCTTCTCAACCCAGGTATCAAACCCAGGTCTCCTGCACTACAGGCAGAATCGTTACTGGCTGAGCTACCAGGGAAGCTGAGGCACCTCAAAGCTCTCTGACTGGGGATACCAGCAGAAAGTGACAGGGTGAGTTGTGGGATTTTTAGATCAAGCTGGGGTGGGGGCTGCCTGATTCATGCTGAACTGCTCATACCCCAATGTGTATTACATGTAAGAACTAGAAATAGGCCTAAGACACAGTGGGAACCACTTTCAGTCAATTAAACCTAGCAGTAGGCGAGATTTTTAATTTTTTAAAATTAGAGTCAGAATTTAAGCTGTAAGAAGCTACAATTTTGTCCCATGGAATTTGTTCTTTGTCTATTAATAACAACTAATGTTTCTGAACAGTATTTTGTACCAGACTTATGGCTCAACTTTTGTACATATTATGTCACTCAATCCTTACAACAAGCACATAAAGTAGGCAGTCATTATAATTTATCCTTCACAGAGGAAAGAATGGGGAGATTTTAAGGAATCCAGCAGGATTGGAACCTTCATCTGCCTGACTCCAAAACCACACTCCTACCTCGTTCTCTGCTGAGTCAGTATTAATTACATGCCTGCTGTGAACAAGACACTTCTCTCGTGTTTACATCTGTACTAGCCATCCAAGAGGGCCTTGAAGGTGGCGGTCTTGGTTTCTGTCTTGGGCTACATGATGAGAAGCCAAGAATTTCCTTAGCCGAGGTGTACCATACAGACCCTGAATGAAGACATTTCTGCTGAGGATGGAGCAGAAGACTGATTACTGGAGATCTTTGGAAAAAAAGGAAAAGAGGGCCTCAATCTGAGAAACTGTATGAGTACTTTAGGTTTGGAGATTAGGAGTTAGGAATGAGAGAGGAAAGGGCCTCAGGCAAAAACAATAAAACTCGATTTTAGTTTGACACGGTGGCAACTTGCCTTAAAAGAGAAAGGAGGAGCTGGGAGAGAGATGGCAGGGAATAGAGGGAAGACAGTGTTTCAGGTTTCTTTTCTTTTTTTTTTTTTTTAAGACGTTCCCTTGAGTCTGCTACAGTTAAAAGTGAAGGGATAGAGGGGGTCAGACAGAAACAAAGTGCAGAGGGAGAATTGAAGGGAGCTGGGAGAACAGAAGGTAAAAGATCACAGGAGAGGTAAGAAGAAAGCCAGAGGTAGCACAAAGCCCTGGGGAAGGAGCGTGGCAGTGGAGGAGGCGAGTTTAATCAGCTTTGCCTAAGGCAGCTGCAGTTAAATAAAGGATGTGGGGCGGAGGAGAGCAGGTCCTGGAGAGGCCAGGGTCAACAGTGGTCTCAGCGACAGCTATCCGGGGGCCAGGGGACAAAGGTGGGGAGACAATGGGAGGAGCCCAGCTGCAGGAAAGAAGAAACAAAGACCAACCTGGAAAATGAAGAAGGGACTGAGGCAGGAGAGTTGCCACCTCCCTAAGGGGCTCTTCAGAAGCTGCAAGTTGCTGCTGCTGGCAGAAAGAAGAGCAACAGTAAGGCATAAATGACCACGGGAAGCAGGGGAAAGTTTGGGGCAAGCATAAAGTGAATATTTAGATGCGTCTTGGAGAACTGAGGCTCACCGTGGCTATAACCTATGAACACATTTGCCCTAGGCATGCACAGCTTTGTTCCATCTGGCTAGCTTAGAGCTGACCACAAAGACACCTGATCTGGTTATTAAAGTGGCTGAAACACCAGTGTATTTCTGCCTCAACCCGTCCCTGACTTTGCTTTCTGAGGGAGGAAGCATGGGGCTGGGAGGAGGCACTGGAGCGACAGGTATGGATGAAAGGGAGGAAAAAAAAATGTTACAAGAAATGGCTCTCTTTATAAAACAAATTTTTTTTTTTCCTTTTTCAGAAGAGAGAGCCCAGTGTACTTCATTTTGGAGCAGACTGGAGTCAAGGGGAGGGTGTGGGTTCTGGGTCAGATGGGCTAGAGGTTAAAACCTGGTCCTGCCACTTTTAAATTGCACCTGGGCAAGGTGTGCCCTTTCCTGGGCCTCATCCGTACAAAAGCACCCCTGACAGGGAGGGCATCATGGATAGATATTGCACAGAGAGAAAGCACCTGGAGATGGATGGGCAAGTCAGCTATAGGAATGATGGGGGCAGAACCGTCTGGAAGGACGCAGAGAGACAAATTCCTAGGGCTAGATTTTGTTATATTGCTGACTAATGAGAAATCTAATTTGGGAGCCACTCTCCTTTCCATACGACACTGGGCTGCACTCCACAGGCCTACAAGCCCTATACTTGCCTAGTTTCAGGAATGAATCCTCAGAATTTATGTTAGCACTTGAAACTGAGCAGGGCTCTGCAGGGCTCCTGGGCATGGAAACCTTTCTATGTCCCCCATTTCTTTCTTTGTAGGGAATAGGCCTCAGCCTCCATGACCTTCCCTGAGTTCCACGGGGCAGGTTCAAACAGTTGCTAATCAAGGAAGGGAAGGGATGCAGGGACAAGGGAGTAGCAGTCAAGAAACAATAGTGAAGGCTTGGGAGAGTCCTATTTTGCCTCAAGGGATAAATGTACCAGTATCTTCCAACTTGTCTGCAGAATTAAAACCCCAACAAGTGGAAGATGTTAACTACTTGATGAAGCTGAAGTTCCAATACTTTGGCCACCTGATGAGAAGAGCCCACGTTGGAAAAGACCCGGATGCTGGGAAAGATTGAAGGCAGGAGAAGGGGACCACAGAGGATGAGATGGTTGGATGGCATCAAGGACTCGATGGACGTGAGTTTGAGCAAACTTCAGAAGATGGAGAAGGGCAGGGAAGCCTAGTGTGCTGCAGTCCATGGGGTCGCAAAGAGGCAGACACGACTGAGCAACTGAACAACAACTACTACTCCTTGTTGAAGCATTCTTTAGTCCAGAGGGAAGGTCACAGCTAGAAAACCTCAAGAACCACCGAAACTCATCAGTAGACCATCTAAAGCCAGAGTAAAGGACTGCAGGTCCAGCACATAACTTGATTGTTTTTGGCAACCCTACCCTTGAACCATGCTCATCATAAAACTCCTCACCAAACCCCCCAGGTTGGGATACACAATTTTTTTCCTAAAAAAATTCTTTATTGAATTTGTTATAATATTGCTTCTATTTTTTTCCACGTCCTGGTTTTTTGACCATGAGGCATGTGGAATCTTAGCTCCCTGACCAGGGATTGAACCCTCAACCCCTACATTGGAAGGTGAAGCCTTAACCACTGGGCCACCACCCAAGTCCCTGGGACATGCAATTTTGATGGCATGAACCTGTTCTGTTCCCCTTTGCCTCGCAAAGCAATAACTCTGTTCTTTTTTACTTCACTCAGAATTCTGTCCCTGAGATTCAATTTGGCGCTGGTGCACTGAGGCAGAGTTTTTGGCATCACACAATTGTTTTTTAACCCAGGGAAACAGAGCTCATCCACAAACTCATCCTGGCAAAGCCACTTGAAGGCAGAGACACCTCAGGTTTGTAAGGTACACAAAGGCATAAAGGTATCTGTGCAGACACAGAGATCTCACAATTTTCCTGCGAGAGTTGAAAAGGCCTCCTTTTTCCCCCTTCCCTCATAGAGATTTGATGAAAGTTCCCGAAAGCCCAGCTAGATCATTTACATCTCAAAGGCACAAGAAGAGAAACACCCATTCCTTCTAGAAAGCTAAATTCCTCTATCAGTACTAAAAACCAGTTTCACAATGTCAAGAGTCCCATCTTGGACATTCTCAGGGATTTCTTTTCAGTTTCTAGAGAGCCAATTAAGTTTAAACAAATAACAGTAATAGACAATAATACATATTCACTCACATTCACGTGCTTCACTTTCAGAGGAAGAAGAATCAGCATTTACGTTAACCCTCGCCTTGACAGTTAGCCCCTGTGGTCGTTCTTTATGTAAAAACCAGTGGCCAGCCCAGAGCTGAGGCCAACAACAGCCTTCGGGTTTTCTACGCGTTCTCTCAACTGTCTTGGCACATCTACCCCAGGCTCCTGCACACTAGTGGACGGCCATGCGGGATTTCCCCACAACTTTTGGGATCACCCCAGAACCTTTGTGCCCCATATGCCAGTGAACGGCCACCCCAGGGTCACCCCTGCAACATTCAGGCCCCCATCCTTCTTTCCCAACGTGTCAGTGCTCACCAGAATTTCCTCCGTCTTCTGGCTGTTCTGCTAGTTGTTGGGCTTCACCCCGCAAGCCTATGAGCCCTGTGCTTGCCCAGCTTCAAGACCGAAGGGGTTGGTGACAGAGCCATCAGTGGTTCAATGAGTGGGGGACTTACATGTCTGAACCAGGTCCTAGAGCGACACCCCAAAGAGGGCAGGCCAGGGTGGCAGTCTCTGCTCCCTGGAGGAAGGGGAGGGTCCAGGCGGAATTGACATCAGGTGGGCTCATCAGTTACCAGGGAAACCAGCAGAGAGCCATGCCCTCACCACCACATTGATAGCAGGTGGAGATGTTTTGATCTAAAGGTTAGGGCAATCACTAGCCGGGGTAGGAGCAGCTATTTACGAAGGTCTGTCCCGTGAGTAGGGTCAGGTAAAGCAGGTACTGGTGGAGCAGGTGATGGGGAGACAGCAAGAGGACAGCCACGCTGGGTGGCCTGACCACATAGAGACCATGGAGGAAAAATCACATCTAGTTTCAAAATAACAAGCTCCAAATTTTAGGAGTCGGAAGTATTAGAGATTATGTGATAATAACATGAGGATCAACTTTTTTTTTTAAATAAGCTTATCGTGGTATATTTATTAAATATTAGAATTATTTCTTCCTGTCTATCTATGTATCTATCTACCTGGCCATGCCCAGAGGCTGTTTGCAAACTGAGAAATTCCCATCACTACTTTTTAAACATGCAAGTCTAAGCTTATGAAGTGCAAGGAAAGTCAATTTTATAACTGCCTTTAGTGCCACATTCAGACAGTGAAAGCGGCCCTTTAAAAAAACTTTAGGTAAATATTTGAAATATTCTAAAACTGACATTCTGAATGATATTCTGATACCACTTCAATAATGTTTTATAAAATTCAGAGGAAAAATAGAATTAAGTAAATTTGAACTTTCCCTTTTCCGAGGCAGTTAAAGGCCGTACTATTTGCATATTCTAATATGGGATCACCATAGCTCAAGGTACAAAGCTTCAAAAGAGACTGTCCCTAGCAGGCCAACAAAGCAGAAGCCATTAACCTTTGGCCTTTCTGTATAAGACAAAAACCTGAGTCTCTTCTTTTCAAAGTGGCTTTCAGGTAACCACTCAGGACAGCCCATGCTTTCCAGAATTGTCTTTGGAAGCACAATTAAAAGGTTTAAAAAGCAGAAACACAAGCTCCATCCTATTTACACATTTAAAGTAAAGGTCATTCTCAGAAACTGGGCTTCCCAGATTTCTCCCCTTGAAATCCCTTAAGATATGTAATACCAACATAAAGGGAATCACAAATCCAGTTTTCAGAAAATGGCATTAAATATAGATTTAAACTTTGACCTTTAATCCCAAGTGAGAGGACAAAAAATTCTCTTTACAGTGAAGGGCTTGTTGCTACTAAGCTTCAATGAGTAGGGGAGAACCTGCCTGGTGGTAGCCAGGATTAAGCAGCACCAATCGATTTACCTCCAATGCAGGTATGCTGCAAATCCACTGGGTTGAGATATGTGCGTGATTGGGCCAGACTCATCTATATTCTAGAGTCTGTAGAAGTAGCTTCTGGGAAACAGGGTCTTCTTGGCTTGGGGAATTGACGTTTCCACGGCAATATCTGAAATGTATTCAGAGTGAGCAGGAGTAAGAGATGGAATATACAGGGTCTCCTACTCCACATCAGGGTCGTCAGCAATAGTGGGAAATCTGTGGGTAGCACAATTGCAAAGGGGGCAAACAGGGAAATCACGGAGACCCAGAGCATTCATATTTTTACACCTGTTGTTACTCTGAGAGCTCCGCAGGTGCTGACCAGGACCCCAGGCAGATGACCGACTCTGCAGCTCACCTGTCTGCTACATCCTTGACAGGTCGATGTTGGGGTACAGGTTGGGGAGGCGGTAGGTGATGGACAATGGGAAATAGAGCTTATCAGAGAAAGGACTATTGGTTCTGTGCACATCCAGAGCCAGAAGAAGAAATTCTTCTGTGTGGAATTTATTAGATCAATTAGGGGAGCAAGGCGATAAACAGGTAAGAGCACTGGCCTGGGAGTCAGTTTGTTTGGCCCTTAACTAGCTGGGTGGGTTGAGATTACACATTTGTTTGTCTCTGTCACTACAAGTGACCTTTAGTTCAAACCAGATCTTGCTGATTTTACCTCAGTGACCAGTTCACACTTGGGACCTCAGCAAAATGTTTATTGATTGGATACACAAGGGAAAGAAGAAAATTATTTGCTGGGAGGGACCCATTCTTTGTCCAGCTCAAATTGTTCATGTTAAAGATAAAGAAATAAAAAGCTTGGTTAGTCAGTTAGTGTTAGTTGCTCAGTCGTGTCCGACTCTTAGTGACCCTGACTAGCCCAGCCGGCTCCCCTGTCCATGGAATTCCAGCAAGAATCCCGGAGTGGGTAGCCATCCCCTTCTCCAAGGGCCCTTTCCGACCCAGGGATTGAACCCTGGTCTCTTGTATTGGCAGGCAGATTCTTTACCATCTGAGCCACCCGGGAAGCCCCGAGAGGTGAAATAACATGATTGAGGTCCCATTACTTGTTGGTTGTAGAAATTAAAATTTAAAAAAGGATGACGATGATGATGATAATTAACATAATCAAGTGCTCAGATCGTGTAACCTCAGTGTTGGTGATTTCTTAGTTGGTTCTTAGCTTCCTACACACTCTTTTATTTTCTCCTCTGTATCCAGGATTCAGAAACCTGAAAATTACATTTCCCAGATTTCCTCGCTAGCTTGGGTTAGGTTCTACCATGGGGAAGCACTCACAGAGACTTGGGAGAAGTCATTATATCAATATTGTAACTAGTTACTTGTTGGTTCAGGTGACCGCAGGCTGCTGTGCCTGGCTGGTGAGCAGCAGCACCTTCAACTTTAGTGGGGTACTGCCGTGTCTGCAAGGGCCCAGACTTCTGCTTCCTCATCGCAGCAGCGGTGGTGGCCCCAGCAGAATGGGCAGTGATGGCCTCATGAGATAGTGCTTGTTAGCAAGGGTAACCCCCTCTTCTCTTTTGCTCCTCCGGTCTCAAAGGGTAGGGACTTCCTGCAGTTACTAACCTCTCTGTGGGTAACACTGTCTCCCTAGTTTTGCTCCAACAGCCCACTCCAAACCCCAGTAATCTCTGGTATTAAATCTCCCCTGATGAACCACTGAAAGTGCCTCGTACGGATTCTCTCACTGAATTCTCATAGAAACATAGGAGATGTGAGCTGTTGTAATAGAACTATGCACCTATCTTACAGATGAGAAAACTGAGGTTGAGAGACACTAAGTGATGGCCCAGGATCACACAGCAAGGTGGGGGCAGAGCAGGGACATAAAACAGGGCTACCTGGTGCCTAAAATTCCTGTATTTAACTCTACACCTCAAGAGCAGGCCTGCTCCCCCGTCAGATTATTATATTGAGGTGGTTTAGAGACTCACCAGGGCTTCCCAGGTCGCTAGTGGTAAACAGCCCATCTGCCCATGCAGGAGACATAGGAGAGGCGGGTTTGATCCTTGGGTCAGGAAGATCCCCTGGAGAGGGCATGGCAACCCACTCCAGTATTCTTGCCCGGAGAATCCCATGGACAGAGGAGCCTGGCGGGCTCCAGTCTATAGGCTCGCAGAGTTGGGCACAACTGAAGCGACTTGGCACACACGCACACACACAGGCTCACAGTGTTGGGATCTTCCTCCCCTGTGCTGTGTGGGACTGATTTTAGTGGGTGGTCTTCTTTAAATGCTCTTACTCCAGGACCCTTGTTTTCTTACCTCTTGACTTGAGCCTGATGAAGTCATTTCCTCCATTAAAAGCTTTAAAGGGATGGTATATCTTTTAGCAGTAGAGCAGCTAAGGGCCTGGCTCTGTTGGCAGGAAAGCAGGGAGGTTAACTTGAGTGAGGGTTTGAGAGAAGAAGAGCGGGTGGGATGAACAGACCCAGGGTGAATACATGGGCCCCTTCTCTACCAGGCCAACACTGAAGGCCTGGCTGGGGTGGGGCTGAACTGGGGACTGAGGACTGAAGGAAGAGTTTCCATAAGCAGCGCATCTGATTCTTTGCGACTCCATGGACTATACAATCCATGGAATTCTCCAGGCCAGATTACTGGAGTGGGTAGCCTTTCCCTTCTCCAGGAGATCTTCCCAACCCAGGGACAGAACCCAGGTCTCCCACACTGCAGGCAGATTCTTTACCAGCTGAGCCACAAGGGAAGCCCAAGAATACTGAAGTGGGTAGCCTATCCCTTCTCCAGGGGATCTTCCCAACCCAGGAATCGAACCAGAGTCTCCTATATTGCAGGCAGATTCTTTACCAACTGAGCTATCAGGGAAGCCCAGTTTACCATGAGCACTCAACAAATGTAAGCTTAAAAAAAAGGCCAACAGGCATAAGGTACTGCAAGAGACACTAAAACAAACGAAAAAGGCAGCCCAGCCAAAGGGGACATTCCACCAGGAGAGGCTCGTACTCATGCAGCTGGGAGGAAAGGGCTGGGGAGCCACAGGCCTGCTGAGTGTCCCGGGGAAGGGCAGCAGTCCTGGCAGGCTCTAGGCTTTGAGCAGGCTCTTAAAGTAGGGTAGGTGTGAGGAAATGGCAACAGGGGAGGGAAATATCTTTTCCCTGAGAAAAGAAACTGTAATCAGAATTATCTCCTGTTGAAGTCTAAACTCTCCAGACAATATTTATGCAGCTCTCCCATCTCCCCTGCAGATGTCTGAGGGTGGTTCCAGTGCTGTTCAGGCTCGAAGTGTTCTCTTCAGGAGATGAATTCAAGGCCATTTTTGGTCTTTTCCACATTCTTCCCAGTCCTTCATCTTCCCTCAAGCACCGCCCACCTCCCCTAAGACCCCCAACTCCCAGACCCCAGGACTGTCACCACAGTGATCCAGTGGGACTAGAACCCCCTCCCTCCCATCAAAGCCCACCTGCCTCCCTGCCTTTCCTTCAGCCCCCTGCTACTGGACCAGAGAGCTATTTTGATGAACTCACTTTCAGTAAGATGTCAATGGCTTGTTACAACTTAAAATGTTCTTCTCTCAAGGAGCATTTGTGTTTTAACACTGGCCTTCAGCACCTAATTCAAAGGAGCGAGTAATGTGGAATTTCAAAGGAGGTGACATAGAACTTGTATTAGTTAAGAATTCATTTGGCTATAACAGAGAACCCTACTGCCCTGGCTTAAACAAGGAAAAGTGTTTATTTGTTATAGGAAAACATACACATCTCTTTTACACACACACACACACACACACACACACACACAGTGTTGATTTGCCCAGGATGAAGGGGAGCAAAACATGCTATCCTAAAATATGCCACTTTGGCACGTGAATTATTTTGAGCTGAAGGCAATCAAGACCTAGAGACTCAGAAAAAACTTTTACTTCTCCCTTAAACTCTCTGAAGAATTTAGATAGGGACCTGTACCAAAAAAAAAAAAAAGGGTTATTACCGGAGATAATGTTTTTATCTGAAAGGCATATCTGAAAGGCATATCTGCACGGCATGGCAAATTTCTAATTACCAAACATCTGCTCATCTCATTGTTCTGTGAATTGTCCTCCCCCAACCCTCACTTGAAGCCCCTGACCTCTATACTGTTTCTTAGCTGAGGCCAGCACATAAGTTCAACTGCCTGACTTGGTCTTGAGTCTCAAATCCTTGGGACTTCTGGACATATGGCATTAAATTTTTTTTCTATTAATCTGTTTTTTGTCAACTTAGAAGTGGAGAAGGGAGCATTTTCTGCCCCTACAAGGTCTCGAAGGGCAACTTTGTAATGTCACCAGCTGCCTTCTCCCTTTCTGCGCTGTCCCTATAGTTGCTGGATGCTGCTGCTCCTTCAAGCGTCACAACCACAAAGGAGTAAAAGGAAGAAGGTGGAAGGCAAAGGGACACAGAGTCGGACATGGATGGCTACCTCCCTGGGGACGCTGTCTGCATCTCATCGGTTAGAGCTGAGTCACACAGCCAGTCACCAGCTGCAAGGGAGGCGGTAAGTGAGCTTTGAGTTTTTATTTATTTTTAATGGTTCAGCAAAACAACACTCAAAACCCCAAGCAAGTTTCTATTGTAGGAAAGGAGAATGACTGGGGAGCTGGCAACAGCAGTGTCCGCCACAAAGCAGGCACGTGCTGGGTGTCCCAACCATTTTTAAGCATACAAGTCAGAGCCATTAAGTACATTGACAATGTTGAGCAATTGTCACCACTACCCCATTCTTTACTTTCATTGCTAATCTAATGTTGGTTTGTTTAGGCATGGGGGTTCAGAGATGGGGACTGGAAATACAGGCAATATAATTTTAACCGAATGAAAAACCAAGTATTTTTACTTTTCAAAGTGGCTAACTGTTTAATAACATGTATTTTTTTGCCTGGAAACATATGGTTTCTTATCTGGATTATTTATCCCCTTCAATAAATGGTGCTACATGCAACTCTCTTGCACAGACAGCCAGCAATGGGGCTATGAGCTGCTCCATCTTTTATTCAAGGGCATCAATACCAATCCCCTTGTGTTTTTTACTCAGAATCTACAAATAAATTATTTCCTTTGAATGTTCCCGGGGCCATTTTGTGATTTTGGACAGATGAACATTTCTCCGGATTTCTAAATCCTCTGAATTGGGCCATAAACAGAGCAAGGAAGAGATATTTGGGGGAGGTAAAGGCAGCCCCCAGTTCACAAACAAACTTCCACTCTTGGAAAAATTCCCACCGAGTCTCACAGGCAGAAAATCGAGTCCTGTTACTTCAGTAGACTGTGGAACTCTAGAGGGAGCCAACTGGTGCAATTTCCATCTCTTGAAACATTTAAAATGTATCTGATCAAAGGAGGAGAAAATTAACCACAGTGTAGGAAGCTGGCAGGGGGACGGACAAGATGACCTAATTTGCCTTTCCCATTACTAATTTCAGTAGGCGTCTTCTCTGGGAATTCCACACTGAAATTCCAAGGCAAGTCCACCTCCATGGGTTTCTGATGGCTGCAAGCATGACAATCAGGACTTGTCGTATTTGAAGCCTCTGCTGTTGCATCCTTTGGGGTTAAGCCTGGAACTAAATTCTCCTCAGATGGATACCCTGGGCCCCATTCTTATCTACATAATAACTATGGAGAAATTTTCCCTTTGGGTTTCAAAGGACGTGAGCTTGGTCTATCAAAGTTGGGGCTATGCAATGAATTTATTACTCGCTGAAATAAAAATCAACACAAATATGTCTTTGCCTTAAAAAAAAAAAAAAAAACCCACACCACTTAGTTGCTTTACCAACCTCTGGATTCAATTAATTTTTAACATGGAAGTAAAGTTCCCCTTTTCTTTTTTTTTTTCTCCTTTCAAGCCAGACATTTATTTTTAACAAGGGATGAAATCATCTGAGAACAAAACGGGACATCTGTTACTTTATATCTGTTTATTTTAAGTACTTAAATCTGAGTTTGATTTCACACAATTTTGACATCGCTGCTTCATTAATAATCCTTACGTAATTGTGACCTCGGAGTGCGCCCTGCGATTGCAGCATTCACTTCCCATTAGGGCAGAGTCTGATAAGAAAGCCAGAGTCGCCCTCGGATGGGTGAGGCTTCCATGTTCAAAGCTGGTCTGAATGCTGACCTCAGCAACAACAGGAAACCCCCTCAAAAAGTGCAAGGACTTGAAGGCCTCTGAGGGGCCAACATGGCAAGCAAGGGCCTGTGGTCTGCTGTCAATGTTGGCATCATCTCATTTTGCAGGGGTTGGGCTGCTGGAGGGCAAACAAAGACTACATTTGTTGCAGGAGAAATAAAAGACTGAGTATGAAATGTGTGATGAACACATGCGTGCAGAATATAGCTACCCTTCATGCCCCAGGTTGGCCAACCTGCCTTTCAAGGGCACTGGGATGCTGGCAGAGTAACAGAGAGGCTGATGCAGTGATGGGCTGAGGTGGAAGTGTGAGGGTGTCCCTAAGAAGCCACCGGGGCCTGGCAAAAGGAATGGCCCGGGTATACCTGTGGCTGAGAAGCAAGGCGTGGGGCCTAGAGATGGGGATTTAGAATAAGGGCAGTGTGATTTTTAATTGGTTCATTTATTAAGAGATTAAATTTTAATAAGCTCTACGCAAGACTTTGGATATCCACTGGTAAATAGATAATCCTTCCCTCTCTGAAGGTTAGCAGAGCCATGTGCTATGAGAATGACTGAGGGGCCTATTTGGAACTTGGGGTGTCACAGAAGGGTACTCAGAGAGGTCAAATGTAAGTTGAGGCCTGAAGGATGTGAAGGAACTGGGTATGGGAACAGAAAGGGAGAGAGAATTCAAGCTAGAGGAAATAGCCTAGTGGAAAGCCGAGAGGGGAAGGGGATTAGTTTGTCAAAGAAATGGAAAGGAGGGCAATGTATCTGGAGGGTGGTGTGTTTGGAGTGCAGTGAGAAAAGCAGAAGGATGGACAAGGGAAGGAGGGGGAGAAAGGTGGTAAAGAAGATGGGAAACACTCCCAGTCTGGCGGGTTGAGGGGAGGTGTTCAGATTTGACTCTGTGTACAAGGGAAGTTACTGCTAGTTTTAAGCGGGCAAATGACAAGACTTGGTGCTTTAAAAGGCTGGTGCTGGCCACGCAGGGAGTGGATTACAGTGAACAAGAGTGGAAGCTGGGAGATTAATTTTACAGGCTGTTGTTGTGATCCAGTTGAAGGTGGCAGTGGAGGTGGTGGGAAGGGGGTGGATTAGGAAAATCCTGGGTAAGATCAGCAGGGAATGCTGATAGGTTGGCTGAGGGGCATGGAGGAGGAGGGATGAGGTTTTCTGGCTGAGGTATCTGGGTGAGTAGTGGTGGTTATTTACTGACGTGGAAAAGGTGGGGCAGGGCTGGGCTGGGCACCAGGTAGTGGGGGTAGGGTTGGGATGTGGAATTAAGCATTTTGTTTGGGATATGCATGCTCTTAGATGTCAAATTAGCAGTCAAAAATGTGAGTCTGACGTTCCAAAGAGAGGTCTGGCTTGGAGATAAAAATAAAGCATTGTTGGCAAGTAGATGGTTTTTAAACCAAGACAATGAATGATGTTACCTAGATTTTGAATAAAAGTGGATCAGAGTATTGGCTAGAGACTCTCCAGAAAAGGTACTATTTACTTCACAATATATTTTAAATTTTAAAAGTAAATTACAGACATGCTCTTCATCCCTAAATTCTTCAGGCTTCAAACAAACGAGGACATATTCCTACTTAAGTGAAAATTCCAGACAAGGACATTTATGGTCATTAACTCAGTGCCAGGTTCCTTTTCCAATGCCTGGACTTAACCTATTTACATTTTTCTTTAATCCTCACAACAAGTCTATGAATAAGGCGTAACTGGCCCATTCTACTAGCAAGGACACTACATCCCAGAGAGGGTTAGTAAACTATCCGCAACCAGACAGCAGAGACCTGTGGATCCAGGATCCAGCCCCAAGTCTGACCAAGTCCAAAGCTTTCCCTCCATCCCTCCTTCACTGCATACAAAGGCCTAGAGACCCATTTTCATGGAAGGCATGTAACTCTTCTCATGCTCTGAGCCCTACCTTTGTCTTGGCCTGCTATTCTTACAGAATCATCCTCTGGTCCAAGCATTTGAGGTTTCCATTCTTTGCTGAGGTCAGAGAACTACGCTCTCCTTTGGCCAGGCTACAGTGGACCACTCCCTGAAGGCATTAGAGGCCAGAGGAATCCAGCTGCAGCCTTCATCCCAATTACCATAGGTTTGAAAAGCCAGCTTTCATTCAAACCTAGGCTGCCCACAGGATGCAAGGAATGGGGGTAATGGCCTCCTCTCAGACCTTGGTAACTGAGCAGGGGTGGAATGAGAATTCTGATGTAGTGACAGGATGGAACAGGGTGACACAATCATATCAATGCCTCATCCTCTCAGGGCTGCGCTCCAGAGGAAAGCTTGGGGTTGTTCTCCTAGGAGCCCTGCCCCAGCTTTCTGCATGCCATGGCAGGGAAGCCATGGGAAAGGGGGGTGTAAGCTTATTTACACTGCCGGTTGTACTCTCCCCGGAGAGAGTATTCCTATCTTACTCCCACATCGTCCTTATTGCAGAATTTAAAAGTAGAGAGGCCTTTGTCATTCAAAGGAGCATGTATGGACACAAGGGCAGGCATGGGGGTTTCCCATCACTTTCCAGCCCCTCACACTACATTAGTGTTCGCCACAATTTTTATCTTCATCTGTATG
The DNA here is from genome assembly GCA_007570785.1 of Antilocapra americana. Taxonomy (NCBI): domain Eukaryota; kingdom Metazoa; phylum Chordata; class Mammalia; order Artiodactyla; family Antilocapridae; genus Antilocapra; species Antilocapra americana. The sequence continues at coordinate 4,544,691 of ML663041.1, forward strand.
TAAATGTGTTGTTGTTATTTAACTTATTCTCTCTCTGCTAGAATGTAAGCTGCATTAAAGCACAACCTTTGGCTCCTGATTCATCTACAGAACCTACAAGAGTGGCTGCCACTTAGTAGACACTTAATGCATACTTACTGAATTAACAATTGACTCAATCAATCATATAGAGTAAAAATGGTCCATAATACACTTCTGTCTACCCGTTTCCAAGAAAACTCTAAAACACTTTCTTATTGAGCAAATCTTAACACAAAAAGAAAAGATCGATTAAAAAAAAAAAAGGTGGGGAAGGAAAGACAGAAGGAAGGAAGGGAGGGAAGGTGGGAGGGAGGAAGAGAAATAGGGGCAAGAGTGAATACAGAGAACATCAGAGCACACTAGAGCAAAATGGAGACCCCAGGACGGCTTCTAAGGCCTGGGGGGTGGGATGGGGCATGGGAAAGCTGCAGTACTCTAAAGCCAGAAAACCGCAAGGAACTGAAGCTTTCGATTATCAACTTATTCCAGGCTGGCTTAGAGGTCTGGAGAGGACATTCAGAGGCTCCGAAATACATGGATAATCAAGAGAAAGAGAGAGTCTTAAATTGAGGATGGAGAGCAATATAGTCAGGTTAATGGAAGTACTAGCAATATTAAATGAAATTGCTCTACCACTTCTTCATAAGGTGGCACTAGGGAACCTGCTCTTTGCAAAAGGGGGGGGGGGGGGGGGGGGGGTCCTGGGATTTGGCAGGAAGGCGGAAGAGCTGGGGAATCAGGCACGCAGCAACCACTACAGTTCATGGGAGCCCAGCTCGCAGCCCCTCAGTGCCCCTGCCTCATCTTTACCCAGGCCCACGCAGGGGCCAGGCAAATTGGGGCAGGATTTCAAGGGAGCCTGGAGCCAGGGGAGCCTGCTTTAGTCCAATTAAATGAAGCAGGATCAGGTGGAAAGTAATTCTGAGTATTCACCATTATGGGGAGGTTTGTGTTTAAGCGCCTCTGCGGACCTTCTTTTAATGAAGAACTAAACTGCGGGGTCTGGAGGTGGGCAGGAGGAAGTGCTCCAAATCGCAGAGCCGATTCCCTGCCCCGCAGCAGGAAGGCAGACAAGGGTCTGCACAGTTTCCAAAAGGCTCCATCTTCCAGTTCCCTCAGGCACTCCCACAGGGCCCTGGGACTTCTCTGTGGATACGTCATTTTCCATTCCATAAAGATAATGGGAACCTCACCAGGCCCAGGGGTCTAAGAACCTGTATCCGAATGATCACGGGTGGAGCCAACTCACTGAAATCTTCGGGGGTCTTCTTTCTACTTTCTGCCTTCTTTCTCCCTTCCTCTGTGTCAGTCTCCCGAGGCAGCAGAAGCCAAGGCGGTGAAGGTGAGCTAATAGGGTTTTGGAGAATCAAGACTATTATATAACCATGTTGGGGAAGAGCGAGCCTGCTGGCGTGGGTAATGAATGCAAGAGGAGGAGGCCGCAATTCCTGAGTTCACATAGCACAGAGAGGATGAGTTGCTTTTAAACTGTTGAAGATACTTGTTAGAGAAATCTCGTTATCAGTGGACATTTACAGAGGACTCAGAATGAACCAAGCGCTGTGCGACATCCAGGGGGCAGGCAGAGGAGGTGGGTAATACAGAGACGTGCAGACAGGGCCTGTGCCCTCCGAGGGCTCTCGATGGGGGGCGCTGGAGATATCTGCAGAGCTAAAGAGACAAAGTAGAAATATGTGGAACAAAAAAACCGTGTGTCATTTTACCCTTCAAACAACATAGAGCCTTATCTCAGGCCCTAATTCTTGCCAGCCTGCAACAGTCCTCTAGGCTTATCTGAGTACACGCTCCTGCTTACCTCCCCCACCATGGGCCAGCAGTGGCCCCAGAGGTTAGTGGGAACAGAATGCCCCAGCTACCAGTGCGGTGTTGGTCAGCTTTTACTTTCACCATGTGCCAGTGATGCTAAAAAGTGCCAATGACAAAACAGTCCTGTTCCCACACCCCCAAAATCTTCTGTTGGTCTGAGTTAAACAATTGTTGCCATTACTGTGGCATTTTGGTTATACACATGCTTGTACACACAGGGACATATACGTACATATATATGCACATTTTTATTGCTTATCATTGAATGGATATATTTTTCATGGAAGCTAATCAGAAATTTTCATCCACGTAGCCTCCAATACAGGCAGATACACATGCATGTTGCTTTTGAGAGTAAATTCTTAGTTAGGGAGGCTTCGAATTCACACTGGGTGCTATTTATGTGTTCAACTCCTGTGACAGAATGTCTCTCTGCATTTGAACAATAAAAGCAAAAAAGAGCAATAGTAAAAGACTGTGAGGATGAAACAACAAAATTCTGTTATTTTATGTGACCTCTTAGAGAGAGTTTTTGGTTTGCAAAGTCAAGGCAGTGAAACAGAGTGCAAACCATGAGGTGTAACATTTTGTTGAACACACATACATTTTAGCGTGTGCATGCTAAGTTGCTTCAGTTGTATCTGACCCCATGGATTGTAGGCCCCCAGGCTCCTCTGTCCATGGAATTCTCCAGGCAAGAATACTGGAGTGGGTTGCCATCCCCTCCTCCAGAATGTTCCCAACCCAGGGATCGAACCCATGTTTCTTGCATCTCCTGCACTGGCAGGCAGGTTCTTTACCATTCTAGCGCCATCTGGGTAGCCCACGTTTTGGTGCATACACGAAGTATTTTGCTGACTTTAAATAATATCTTCAAAATTGAGATTTTCTTCTTTACATTTCTAGTTTTAAAATTAAGTGAGAACTAGAAATAATTACTATGGAATACTACATGCTAATTCCTAAAAATTAATATTGTAGCATAGAGGAGAGGGTGAGAATGCCATGCTCTGCATGTCAAACACACCAGTGACACTACAGCTATCCAGAGACCCCAGAACCTGTCCCGGAAGGATTAGGGCTTGAACTCTCCCCTGAATGTCACTTGGGTTGGTGGGGTTACCTCATTTTCATTCACCAAGGCAATCCAGGTTCCCTTATCTCATGTCTTCTCTACCTTTCTGCATCTTCTTCCCCAGTGTTTCCCACTCAGAACCCCTTCTGGTTCCCCTATCTCATGTTCTCCCCAAAAGAATTTGGGAAAACAGAGCTGGCTATTTTTTTTCCCCTCTTAAGCCTGCCACTTGTTTTATCCTACTTCCACTCCCAGGTTTTGTTTGGCCCTGCCTTAGTTCTTTGATATCTACAAACGAAGACTACCCAAAAAATGGTGCCCTTGGAAAGAATTCAGATCGGTAGATTTGAAGGAACTGCCCTCCCCAAGCCCAAATTAGAAAACTGATCAAAACAATTGCTTAAGAAGCCCACTTATTAAAGGACTGAAAACCATGAATCATGATCAGGGGATTTATCAGAAGTATTAAAAGAAGACATGCGGGACTGATTTCCAAAATAGAAAAGCATTATCTTCCTGGAAATAATCCAGGGAAAACAGAGAACTGGGAATTTCACTATTTTGCAAGAAAATGGAACAAATCTTAAGTGAGAAAAGCTCAGTGAGCAAGACAACAGGGCAGCGAGAACTTAACACAGCGTGTTTATGAAAAACCGAGCTTGCCAAACACACTGGATATCTTCTAACATTTCAGACTCAAGATTAACAAACGAGGTGGCTTCAAAGCACTCCATATTCCTTCGTTTTTGTGATGGGTTTGATACCAAGACTAGAAAAGGCTTTGCAGTGATGGACATGGAAAGTGACTAAACCCATGAATAGGTAGCGCTGCCTCTGACCTGGACAAGAAGTTTTCAGCAAAGTGCCAAAAGTATCTCTCTCTAGCCAGGGTTGTTTCACCGATATTCTCAAAGGGAGTCAACTAGCATCTTACTGGGTGGAGGAGTCCAGGCTTAAGAGCAATCCATTTGAAAAAGACCAGGAGTATTAGTAGATCAAGCTCTGCACATTCAGGCAGCCGAGAGTGTGGACCCACAGAGCTGACCTGCAGAAGCAGAGTCTTGGGCTGGGGGAGTGGGTCCTCAGAGCCCAACTGGCAGGGTGCCCCTCTCTCAGGCACTGACCAAGAAGAGGGATGTGTTCGGAAGAGACTCCCAGGACAGAAGAATCTGGCCAAAAGCTGGAGGTTGTTAAATGAGAAGGACAAGCCTCAGGGCCACACGTGTCTTCTTATGTCTGAAAGGCTGATTTGCAGAAGAGGGACTGGTATAGGTCAAACTGTGGCCCCCTTCTGCCTCATCCACATGTTGAAACCCTAACCCCTTTACCTCAGGATATGACCATATTTGGCAAGAGAGTTGTTGTAGGATGTAATTAGTTAGAATGAGTCATACTAGAGCAAGAAGAAGGTTTCCCAGGTGGTGCAGTGGCAAAGAACCTGCTTGCCAATGCAGGAGATTCAATAGACACAAGTTCAATCCCTGGGTTCGATCCCTGGGTCAGGAAGATCCCCTGAAGGAGGAAATAGCAACCCACTCCAGTATTCTTGCCTGGAAAATCCCCATGGACAGAGGAGCCTGGTGGTCCATGGTGTTGCCAAAGGTCAGATACACATGCGCACACACACACACACACACACAATAAAAAGGGTCCCCAACCCAGTATGACTGGTGACCTGATAAGAGGAATTTTGGAGACAGAAGCCCACACAGGTGGGATGTCAGGTGAAAAGAAGACAGAGACCCTAAGCCAAGAAACACCAACGACTGCCAATGAGCCACCAGAAGCTAGGAGAGTAGGATGGAGGAAATTCTGCCTCACAGCACTCAGAAGGAGCCAACACTAACAACCCTCTGAATCATGACCTCCAGGCTCCATAACTGTGAGATATCACCCAGATCAGGTGCTCTGTTATGAAGTCCTTGGGTGGTACACATGACTCTTGGTAGCTGTGGAAGGCAGACACTCAACAGGAGGCAGCGGAAGGGAGACCTTCCCACCTCTCAGCCTGAAAGCAGGCTGAACTACTTTCCACGCAGCGTGCTTTCTTGCACTGAGGATGCTTAGGCAGAGATGACCACCTGCTCAGGATGACCTAGGAGCAATTCCTGCTTCAGCAGTGATGCAGGGATGGATCATCTTCAAGGTTTCCTCCAGTTGTAAAAATTCTTCTAATTCTGAAGGAATTTCATGACAATAAAACATATGCTTAAAAGTGGAAATTACTCTGTTTTCAGGACAAAATCTAAAGAATTATAAAATCAGAACCACTAAACTATGAATCCACATGAGGAAAAGTATAGGTATTAACAAGGGAGATATTTCAAGAACACAGTAGGCAGGAAGTACATGAGGAACAGTGATGCTGAAAGAAAAGGGGGAAATGAAATATATTAAAAATGTATTTACATGATGTGGCTGCAAACCAGGGTGGCTTAATCTGGGCATTAGCTGTAGGGGTTAAAAGCATGGAGTTGCAAGGCAAACAGGTTCCTCTCCTGCCACTCATGAGTTTTGTGACCTTAACCAATCTGTTTAACTCCTCTGAGCAAGAATTTCCTCACCTGCAGGGTGGGACAAGATCACCTGGTCCCCAGTGTTCCAAGGATGACATGAGATAATTAGTGAAAAGTGTGGAGCACATAGTAAGAATTCAATAAGGGATTACTGTTCTTATTATGAAATTATTGTCCCCAGCACACAAACAGAAGGCTGACTTTATACACACACACACACACACATACACACACACATACACACACACACACACACACACACAGGGATAACAGAAATCAAAGCTTTAAAGGAAATTTGTTGTTACATTCATGACTTAAAAATGATTTCTTTAAAGGTGAATGTCTCACTCTTGCTCAGTGTATATCTAAGTGAAATTATTGGGAATCATGCTTTGCTGTCTCATTTCACACACATTTCAAGTGGAACGGTGGACAAGATTTTAGGGGTGACCAGCTTCTTCCTAGGTAGTGCAAGTGGTAAAGAAGACATGTGCCAATGCAGGAGATGTGAGAGAGGCGGGTTCAATCCCTGGGTCAGGAAGATCCTCTGGAGGAGGAAATGGCAACTCACTCCAGTAATCTTGCCTGGAGAATCCCAGCAACAGAGGAATCTGGTGGGCTACAGTTCATGGGGTCACAAAGAATCAGACACAACTGAAGGGACCTGGCATGCATGCACAGCTTATTTCTGGTGTGTGACCTTCTCTCACTCCTGGTTTTTTGTCTGTAACCTGGAACCAGCCTCACTACTTCCTAGGCATGGGAATGACCCATTGGAAGTAAGCGGGTTCAATGTCAGGGAGGGGGCGGAGTCAGCACTGCATCCCTGTAGCTTTGGGATGGAGGTTGTAGGCGCTCAGTCTACCCCCAAGTATAAATGCCCTCAGTGCCAGAGGACGCCAGGGTCCAGTTATCCTGACAGAACCAGTCGGAAGGAGTAGTGCGTGAAATTAAGGTAGATGAGGCTTTAACCAAAGGAAAAACTTCTGTTCCGCAGGATCTTTGAGCTAATGAAGTGGTCTCTAAGGAAGAAACCCTACACAGGAAGAAACACTGAAAAGACACAGCCCTGCCTACTGAAACCCACGCGATTCAGCGCATCACCTTCCTCTTAGTCTCCACAGCTCTCCCCCAGCTAGTTCCCTGATCTGAACTGCTCTTCCTTTGAGGCTCTGATCCATTCCCAGTGTTGTTTAAACGGGCCTGCACTTGTAGCATCTGGTGATGGAATGTGGTCTCTCCCCTAGTCCGCCCTCACCGCCTTCCTGCCGCCCTGCTCCAGGTCCATGGCAGGTCCTCGCAGACAGGCTGACCCTTCCTGCACGGTGTCGGCCTCCTCATTAGGCATGCTCCGTGGCTGGCTGGTGTCAGAGCCTGCCGATGCATCAGAATGCAGGGCATGCCTCGGGCTCCTGGGAGGCTGCACATTCCGCATGAAATATGAAGGCAACAGCCAGCCCTGGGGAGACCCAGGGTGAATTGACTGGAATAGCAGGCAAGGTGGCTACTTCGGGAGGGGGACCGGCAGGGTTGGGGGGGAAGACGCGGGTGTCCATCACGTATTCTAAAGGCACCCTTTGGTGGTAGAGGGTGGAGGCATGCAGGGAGGGGACACCTGGTTTGTACACGGTCTGGGCTGCTCCTGACACACAGAACCCACCCCCCCCCGCCCTGTTCATTATTTCTGCATATGCTCCCCGTGTCCCTGTGATTATGGTGATGTGCCCTTTTGAGATAGGCAGCTGGCTCCTTCTCCCGCTGTGCTCATCACTGATTCTTGAGCTTCTCTTTGGGGACAACCTGAAATCATAAGAGCAGTCCATGTGGATTTCGGAAGACCTGACAGTGAGAAGCGTAATAAAAGTAATGATTGTCCACAGGCCCCCGGGAGTCCTGTCACACAGCACCTTGGGCCTGCAGAGGCTAAGCGTGCTCAGCGGGTGGTGGCCTCAGATGACTCCACGGCCTGACATGAAAGTCTGCCTTCACCTTTCTCCCAAACCTCCTGGCTTCCAGCCAAGCCTCCTTGCTGGGGCTTCAGGCAGCCTTTCAGAAGTGAGGGGGAAATCATTTATGTTCACCATAAGCATTAAGCTCCCCACTATGTGTCTGGGACACATGAGGCATCATTGTCTATTTGCTGCCTCTCTTAGACACGGTAGTGTGGTCAGTCTCCATGGAGCTTCCTGTGCTTGTCACTCCATCGTGAAGCAGACAGCCTGGATTACACATACCCAGGGATTGGCACGTAGTAGGTACTTAGTAAATACTGAATTGATTACATGTAGTGAGTCCTCCCTCCCACCCCATCACATATCCAAGTCACCAGGACACACAAATCTACTATTCTCTCCACATACAGTTTGAAAAGCTATTTCCCCCCTCTAACCTAAAACCACAATGCCCATTACAGAGCACTCTGATAGGCACAAGGTTGAGTCCATTTCTGCTGCTAATTAGAGAGCATCCCATCTTCTGACCAGAAAGCAAATAATTACATATGTATATGTGTGTGTGTATATATATATATATATCCTGGGCTTCCCAGCTGGTGCTAGTGGTAAAGAACCCACTTATCAGTACAGGAGAAGTAAGAGACACACGTTCGATCCCTGGGTCAGGAAGATCACCTGGAGGGAATGGAACCCACTCCAGTATTCTTGCCTCGAGAATCCCATGGGCAGAGGAGCCTGGTGGGCTATATAGCCCATGGGGTCACAAAGAGTCAGACACAGCTGAAAAGACTGACGCATGCACACATATGTATGCCTCCACTCCTTACAAAGAATACTAGGGTTTTTAAGGTTTTCATGGGGTCCTCAGGAGATCCTGACAATTCAGCAGAAGCTGTACAACTCTAAGCCCTTCTACAGCCAGAGATGTCATGAGAAGCAGGGTCATCCTGCTTTGCCCCTACCCATGACGGAAACCATGTGCATTCCTTGTGAGAGTTTACTGCAAGAAACCCCAAAGCCATAGCGTCTCCTCAAAACCTAAGCCACTCTGGCCAGTGGTGCTGCCTAAGCGCACCTCCGGGAGGCACCCTTCACATTGAGGCTGTCCAGCCAGCTGGCATGTGGAGAGACCACATGTACACTTGTCTTCTGTGTGGGAACCTTCAGTATGTAGAATGGTACTGGGTGACTTTGTATTAAATTTGCCAAGGAACTGGCTTCTTTGTGAAGAGTGAAGACTTGCTCCCACTGTTTGGTCCCGGACACTGCAGAGCAGGGAGCAGCAGGATTCAACTAAAATCCTTGCCTCTCACAAGACCAAGCTCCTGAGGGGCAGAGAGTGCTGCTGCTCGCCACCAGGTACCCAGCACCCAGAACAGTGCCTCGCACAGAACTGAGCTCCACCAACACTCTGGTTGACTTCGGCAAAATCCAGTCCCTTATGCTCCAGCCAAGGAGAAGTTCAAGGCTGGGTCAATTAGAATCTTCCCTGGCTTTGATCTACAGATCTTGAGAGAGAGAATTTCTCTCCCTGAGGAGCTGCTAAGGTGAGAGTAGGAAGTTAATCACAAAGAGGAGAGAATAAGGTTAGCAGACAAAATGAAGAGATGGTGCGTGAGAGAGAGGGAGCGAGAGAAAGAGAGAAGCGAGCAAATGAGCCAGTTCCAGTAACATCCTATGACTGGGCATTCAGCCTTAGCTGAATATCAACCTAGAATATCTTAGTGATATGCCTGTCTTAGCTATTTATTTACTTAAGGTCATATTAGAAGAGGGTTTCTATCACTCAAAACCCAAAGTGGTCTCATTAGTATACCTGTGGTGATGGTGGTTTAGTTACTCAGTCGAGTCCAACTCTTTGTGACCCCATGGACTGTAGCCTGCCAGACTCCTCTGTCCATGGGATTTCCCAGGCAAGAGTACTGGAGTAGGTCGCCATTTCCTTCTCCAGGGGATTTTTCCCCACCCAGGGATTGAACTTGGGTCTCCTTTATTGCAGGCAGATTTTTTACCAACTTAGCCACCAGGGAAGCCCACATGTCCCATATTATATCCCCTTTGGAAACTATTCATTTACTCCATGCTAACTGCTGACTCTCTCCTTAACACCTTACACGTGTGTATCTTTTAAATGTCCACTTTTACACAGCAGCCATCTTGCCCATCTCTTCCGCTTGCCTGAAACAGAACAGTGTTTCAGCCCTGCCTCTCAGAACAGATGGGTCTCTCCCACATGAAGAATCTAGACAGAGGGAAGTCTTCAAATTCCTGGATAACAGATATAACTGTTTCCACTGGTGACAGATCCTCAAGTCCCTAGTGCTTCCAGTACCCACTCCACTGTGCCCCCCAACTCTGCCGCAGACCTCGGCAAGGGTGCCCTGCTCTGTGCTCACCTCTGCAGGGACAGCACTCAATGGCTGGTAGCTTATTCCACAGGAATGGGGTTTGTCTCAGCTGGACCAGACACAGGCAGTGTTCAGAGAACAAAGGAGGGAACCAGATGGACATTGTTTGGACATTTACAATGTGATGAACCCCATCCCCTGTACCGCACATCCCTGTGAAATAAAATATTTTTCCCGTCCACACTCGTGGACACAGGCTCCAAGTGGCTCGGCTGTCACTTGCCTGTAGACTGAGGTGCTAAGTGACAGAGCAGATCTGTCTGATCTGAGTATCCACGCTTTCTCTCCCTCCACTAAGTTGCCTCTGGGGCCATGTTTTGATAGGTTATGCAGACCACTCAGCACCACGCCAACCATGCTGGAAGGCCAATGATGACAGCACTGTGTTTATCACCATCTCATACTAACCTAATGAGGAGGGAATGTTAGACCACCCCCTCCATGGTGTGAGAGAATTGCTTGACGTGGAGATGCACAGAAACAAGAGACGTTTGGAGTCCAATTTCCTTCCTCTGTGGCCCACCCAGCCTCTGGGGTCGAAAGCGCGGCCCCAGAACGCGTTCTGTTCCCAAACAGACGGGGATAACTCTGGCCGGCCGTCAGCCGTGGACCCACCTCGGTTTTGTTCTGCAGGTGTTGGAAAGAGGAGGCAGCCATCCCCAGCCCCCAACAGGGAAGGGTGGGAAGACTGTGCACAAGAGTGTATGTGTGGTCCGTGGAGCGAGGGCCCGGCAGCAGCCAGTCTGCCAAACAACATTAAGAAACCGAAACATTTTCCACTGAGAAACAGAATTACTGCCCATGGAATTCTTACCCAGCATGAGAAGCAAGCAGCTCCCACCCCACGCCCCCCCCCCCACCTTTTCATTAGTTAAACAAAGAGGGTTATTTTTTCAAATGAAAACTTTCAGTGTGGAAAACAAACAATCTAATTCCCCGGGCTTTTAGAGCAATGAGATTCTCGGTGCTCGAATAAACATGTCTGTGTGGACGAGCTGCTACAGAGGGCCATGTGGATGCCCCGATCTGGCGAAGGGGCAGGCCTGACCAGCTGGGGACCCAGGCCTCTGCTTCAGGCCTCTCGAAACCATCCCACGTAGGAAGGCCAGCAGAGGCACGAACCATGACTTGGGAAGATTGAACCGTTCTGCTAGGGGAAAAATTTGAAAAATATTTTCTGTGTCTATTAAATGATCCTCTTTTTTCCTCCAGCTTAATGAACTCCCTCTGGTTTGGAAAATAATCTGCAGACTCAAGCCCTGCTTAGTTCAATGGGGCATGCCCAACTTTTATGAACTTCCAATTTCTCTCAAACACAGATGGGCTTCTATTCACAGACTCAAGGGGGTTTTCTTTTGACGTGTCCTCTTTGTGAAAGCTCCTGGTTACCTGCATTTGTTTGCATTGGTACCTGCAGACAGGTACCAATATGGAGGCAGATTTGTTTGTTTTGTTGTTTTAGTCACTAAGGTGTACTCTTTTGTAAACCTAAGGAGCATGCCAGGCTCCTTTGTCCATGGAATTCTCCAAGTGACAAAACTGGATTGGGTTCCATTCCCTCCAGGGGATCTTCTGACCCAGGGATCGAATTTGCATCTCTTGCATTGGCATGAAGATTCTTAACCACTGAGCCACCTGGGAAGCACATGGAGGCAGAGTACTGGGGTTTAAATTCCAGCTCCATCACTTAACAGCCATATAACAGCATGTACTGCCCCAGGGTCTTAGCTTGCCAATCTGCAAAGGGGGATAACAATGGTACCCATGAAGAATAGATGAGGACGTGTTTGTAACTCATCTTAGCACAGTTTCTGGACAAAAGAAGACACCGCTACAATTGTGACCAAGCTTATAAAGTTAGAAGGACATAGCGTATGGTCTTAGGTCCAAACTTTTTAAAGTAATAGATATTGCTCTTTGAGGTTCCTACTTTTCTCATCTCACTTTTGGAGAGTGTGTTGTTTTAAAAAATAAAAGTAGGCACAAAATAGCCTCTCTTCACATCACAGCTTCCTTCTCCACTCAGTCCGTGAATGTTTTGGGGAGAGCTCTATTTAACTTGGCCAGTCCCTAGTTTTGCCGTGAGTAATATGTTGGGCTTAGTTTCAAACTCCACATAGCCAAGATCACTGGATACTTGAGCTTCCCCAAGCTGAGTTGATACAGCTGCTCTGCCCCTGGTCACTGGTAAGCTGTCCCTGTGGGCCCCAAAGGGTCTTGACACTGATGGATTGAGGTGAATGGGCCAGCTACCACGCTCGGGCACAAGGGCTTCCACAGAGAGATTCTCTAGGGAGACGAGACCCAAGAGCCCAGTGAACAAGTGATACAAGGCAGAAAAAGGAAGAGGACGGCTGGAGATGGCCGAGAGAGATGCAGGGGTTGGGGAGAGCAGGGCCCCCCTTGGAGCATCCTTGCTCCTGTGAAGGGAGCACAGGAGGTGAGAAGAAACCATCCTGAAAATGAAGTTACCATGGTGATAAAAGAAGGGTGTGAACCCCCTCCAAATCAAGATTTCTGAGACCAATTAGTGCAAATGATGGATACGGGCTTGGAAAAGGTTTGAGTGGGAATTTCTTTTAAACACAGATTTCATTTCAAATAGAACTGAACAAACTAAATTTAATTTAGACATTTTTTTCCCCAGGAACTTAGTTCTGGCATGAGGTAAGGTCTGCGCGTGCGGTCACTTGAGAACACATTCTATGAGACGACGATGCCAGTGGACAAATAGAGCAGAGTGTTAATTTGAGGCCAGTCTAACCCCAATGACAGGCAGTCTGGTAAACAGACTGAAGAAGCTAATGACTATTTAGTGCTTTCTTTCAAGGCTAGGAGATGCATTTCTGCCTTCTAAGGTAGCAACAGCCTTACCTTAAAAGGTTTGGATTGATGGACCTAATAAAAGCCCCTTCCCAAGTCTGTTGGGAAACACAAGCATTTCAAAAGTGAAAGATAATGTAGATGTTCTAGCAGCGATGTGATTATGAGCATACATTATAAATGATAATTACAATTAATCATATGAGCTTTCGTAGTCTCCCAGCATTATAACTTAACACTGGTAGATTCATATATCCCATGTGTTTTCAAAGAAAACTTTGCCTCAAACTAGACAATTTTCCCATTGATCTCTATCTCTTGAAGATAGGTATATGATGGGGACTTTTGATACTCTGAAAGTTTCAGAACTTCATAGTCCACATGGCACCTGAATGAGGCTCTCCAGGTCACTTCCATACTGTCACAATCCATTTATGCCCCTGTATGCCATCCATGCTAATGCATTCCCTGCTTCCTAAATCAAGCTCCTTTAATTCTCTTCCATAATCCTCTCTTCTTTTGCCCTGACCACTAATCAGGTTTTTTTTTTTTTAATCATTTCCTTATATTTGTGAGATGTCTAGCCCCTCTTGTAGATGTAAGCTCAGTAGGAGAGGAATCCTGTTTCTCTTGTTTACCACCATACAATGAATACCTGGCATGGTGCCTGACAAAAGGAAGAAGCCAGTGAAGAACTGCTGAGTGGGAAAAAAATGGGAGTTGCACAGCTAGGAAGAGCAGACCCATTCAAATGAGGATCTTCTTCTCTTTCCACTGACACCAAACATTCACAATCTTCTTAAATACCGCCAAGGTCAAAAGTGATTTCCCACTGGATACCAAGCCTAGTAGCATTCCCAGTCATCACTTAGCTCCTCAGTAGTTCATTGAATCAGTAGAGGGTGATTCAATGAACCCTCCTCAGCTTGAAATCCTGCTTTCTTGACCCCCAGGGCTCCCTCCATCCGTTCTTCTCTCCTGTGCTCTCTGACTCCACACTCCCCTTACTACTTAAAGGGAGCTGGTCAGTGATGCTGGGCTCAGCCTGATTATCTCCTTGAGCTGTTTTCATCCCTTGATAACTCATTCAGACTTAGCTCCAGGCTTCAGCTTTACACTGGTACTCATGAATCTACATCTCTAAAGTCTGCAGTGCTCTTTTTCCTTTCTGCTTTTCCTTTTTCAGAAATGTCACCATCCTCCCAATCGCCAGGCTGGAAAACCTGGGGTCTTTTCTCAACATCACTCCTCATGGTTTCAAGTTAACAACATACTGAAAATATTCACGGTCTCCTCAGTGGTCTACGATCCAAACCTCTTGATAGTCTGGATCTCTCCTCTGTCAGATTTCCTATATTTTCACTAATTCTCAGCTATACTTTATCCAAATGACTATTTCCAGGTTTCCCTTTTGCCAGTAATGCTCAAATGCTTCTATTTATACTGTCCAAATTCTACCTTTTTTTCAAGGATTATCTCAAACACTTCTCACTTAACAGGTCTCTTTTGAGCTTTTCAGTCAATCAATTCTCTTGCTTTAAACTACCAACTCACTATACATCTTTCAGTTGGCATTCTCTTCATTCTTTATCACATAATGGATTTCTATGTATTTGTCTATATCCTTTAGAGTAAGAAAAATAAATCTCTGGGAAGACTGAATTAGATAAAAAGAGTTGGCATAAATTACCAAGACATGCTGTACAGACATTAAAAAATTAAGTGGATATTGTAAATAATTCTATATTAATGGATTTGAAAATAAAGATAAAATATGGATGGATCACAGACTGCAATGTAAAACGTTAAACAATAAAGTTTCTAGAATGTAACACATGAGGATATCTTCATTTTGGTGAAGGTAAATTTGAACAAGACATGAAATTCACTCTCCCTAAAACAAGATTGGCAAATTGGTCTTATCAAAATTGAATGAAAGAGGGATAAATAAAAATGAAGTAGATATTGTTAAGACCCTACATGACTTTCCCAAATGAGCAGGCTAAATCTATGACAGATGTCTGATGAGACATGACATTTGGAAAGCAGGAGTCAAGACAGTAGCATTGGGGGTAAAAGTGATGCTCCATGGCCACATCTGAATAGGTGTGCTCTCTCTGAAATTTTTAAACTGTATGCTAATGATAGGCAGATAAGTCTCCAAAGTTTATAAAAACAACAACAGCAAAACCCCTGGACCAGTATAAACGCATTTACAGCCCAGCATGCATCTTTTGCAGGTTGCTTTATGTCTTTGTAGCTCTAGCATTACCTCCATTCATGGTTTCCATCACTTCCTTCTGTTGACATGGTTCTAGCATTTTCCTCTATTCTGCCCTTTGCTTTCAATCAGAACTTGATACATTGATCCTGATCCTTCATCTAGGTGTATTGAAACTTCTGTTTCAATATTTTACTAATAAGTCCCCATTTCAGGTTAGTCCTACTTCTGTTGTAAATTTTGTTAATGACCTTGTTGTAAATGGATTGTCTAAACGTTTACTCCTTTATTTAATTTTTTCCTGTTTTTGCTAACCATCTTTTATGTTCCTGTTATCTATGAGTTCATAATTATTATTTGATCATTTGCTTGGCCATCATTTTCCTCCTCAAATTCACAACTTTGAATAAAAGCCTTTCTCTCTACATTTTTGGTCTAATGGGGCAGGGTGGGAGGGGGATTTGATTCTCTACTCTCCAGCTCCAGCAGTGAGGAGCTAGGTGATCTGACATGTAATAGGAAAAGAGAAAAGTTTTTTTAAAAGATTCAAAAATGATAACTAAAACAATGCTTCCCAACTGCCCAACATGGTTAAACAGATTACTTTCCTTACAGATTTAGCTAAGAAGCTGTCTGACCAGAGTCCATTTATGGAGCTATTTGACCTTGCTTTTATTTTCCTTTTTCAGAATAAATCCTCTAGTTCTCAACTGGAGACACTGCACAAACATGGGAGTCTGTATTTTTTTTTAATCCATATGAAGGTTTGGGTCGGGAATTTTTCAAACACTGGAATAAATTTTTAATTTGGACTTTGATATCCAGACAAGCCCAGCTCATGTTCTCTTGGGTCTCCTTCCCAAAGACCAGACTTCAAACAGACACTGCTCGCTGCCGAAGCAGAGGCAGCGAAGCACCATCCCAACTGTGGAGGCAGCGGCAACAGAAACCCCACATAGTCGGCATGTCCAGGCTGGACCCTGGCTCGCTCTCGCATCTGAATACTAGCACATCCTCTTCCGGGGACCAGAAACATGGGTCCTCAGAGGAGAATGCATGAGCCTGTCACCCACCAGGGCAGGGAGTGCCCGTCACGTTTCCACCCGGGGACTCTGCCCGGAGCATCCTCAATAACACAGCATTCACCTCATGAAGGGAAACGGGCAAATAAATGTCATTTTGTTCAGTTTATTTGCTTCTTCTTCTTAGGTTTCCTACTTTGCCTTTTAGAGTTTGGATGGTGAGGGAAATAGATGTGTTTCTTACAGATGAGACCCCAGAGAAACTTTAGTTTAACTCTTATTGTGACTTCCTGAAAATTGACAAAATAGGCAATGGGAAAGGAGGAAAAAAAGAAACTGATTTTCTCTGACAACTACAGAAGCAACTCCTTTCCTTTTGGAGACCTAGATTAGAGACTATAAGTAATTGAAACTTAATACGCAGCATCCCTCGAAAAAGTGACCACCCTGGGGGCGGTTATCATCATTTCCTGTTAGTTGTCACCTGAAATAACCAGTTGTGGAGATAGCATGGGGGCCCCCAAGCACAGCAGTACCCTCTGGGAACAGCTAGCCCACTCACGTCCCATAACAAAATACAAATGATTTAACAGCAACACTGACAGGGTTCTCAGAATAAATCATTTCCATTCCCACCACTGCAAATCACTTACTGTGATTGCCTTGAGACAGATTTGGGGAGTCAGCTATTGGTCACCCAGGCTCTGGGACAATCCCCCCTAGTTACCTGCGGAGATAAATTGCAATTCTGACCTAATTTACTGCTCTTCCCCATGGCTAAGGGGCAAGTACTCTCTGTACTTCTGAAAGTCTAGAAGCGAAAGGTGGCCAGAATAAATTGTGAAATCTCTACAAGAGTCCCCCAACCCCAGCGGTGCTGATTCTTGAAAGCCTGAGCCCACACTATATGAGATGCCCTGGCTGGGCCAGTCCGGCTTCTCTACCAAGTTGGGTAACTTGCTACCAAACCTGATCAGACTCAATCACGCCCTTCTCTGTATTAACTCCACTTTCTTCCAAACTTCCTCTCATCACATTACAAGGAATCAGGCTTGGAACCTCTCTTTCACTTTTGTTTCGCCGAGACCAAGTTCCTGCGTGCCCTTTACTGATCCAGAGGTATGAGTACCTGTGAACCGTGCCTCTCATTTGAGTTAGTGACATTGTCCCTTTGGGCTCCTCAATACCATGGCCATGTCTGTGTATCAGTTTGTCTGTCTGCTCTGGTCTGCAAACATGTGGGAAGAGGGACCTGCTGTCTTACATTTGTGTATGCTGCTGCCTGCCCGAGTGTGCATGGGACGGGTGTCTGAAGAAGCCAAGAGGGAGGGAGGATGGGAAGAAGTCTTGGCTTGGTGATCCATTTCTCTGGATCTGGTTGCAAAGCGAGAAAATGCACAGAAATAGAGCTTCTAGGTAAGCTACCTGGAAAGTCTTTATTCCAATGAAGAAACTGGGCTTCAAATGCCACTCAAATATTAGGAGGTGGGTCAGGATGGCTGGGCAGCCTCCTGTGAGACCTGCCAATACTGTATCATTTCTTCATATTGATCCCCACAGCCTTAGTTCTGGCCGTTGTTTCGCCACACCACAGTGATCACCCTGGGCAAAGCACGTGTCCTGACTCCCTACTCCCTGTGGTTCATTCAGCATCATTTCACTGTGGCCATGGATCGTTTCCTAAGGACAGATCCTGCCAGTCTTCTACTCAAGAATCCAGTGCTCGCTCCTAGGCCCCACCTGGCATCCAAGGCTCTCCAACATTGTCAGTGACCCCACCAGAATCTCCAGCCTCCCCACGGGCCTGAGGGCCAATCCTCTCTTAACATATCTTGCTTGGTCCCACTTAGAGTCTTCCCGGCCAATTGGTGTATATCTGTTACTTCATAACCCAGTTAAAGCACTGTTCTAAGAAACCTCCCTAAAGGATAATAATCCGGCTGATCTGCCTGCTACTTTGCATCCCCCCCTAACTCGTCCCATCTGCACCTCACCATCTGCCTCGTCCTCATTCATTCTTTCTGCCAATGCATCGCAATTCACTGAGCCACAGTGGATGCTGGGCCCACACATTTTAAGTGGCAGGACTGAGATTCAAACCCAGGTCCTGACCACAGGAAAGTCAGCTCTCCATCACAACACCGCTCTGCCCTGCCTGAGACCACGGGTCCTGTTCCCCTCGCTCTGGCACCTCCTTCCCATCTCAGTGAGAAGAGGCAGCACTGGTCACAAAGGGAGGAGTCCTACCCGTTGGGCTGTGGCCACCAGGGAGTCTCTCTTCAGCAGCTCCATGTACCACTTTTGAAGTGAAATTGCTATATTGCTATACACACTCAGGGGATGCCCTTCTTGGAATTCAAGACAGCAGCGCAGCTCTTTTGAGATACAGGCTTTTGGGAGAAGATGGTGGAGGAGTTAGATGGCCAGATTGCCTGCCTTCCCACAAATACTTCAAAAACGTATCAAAACATGGAACAACCCCTACAGAGCAACTTCTAAACAACAGCAGAAGACCCCAGGCCTCCAAAAAGACAAGCTGATCTCCCTGGAATGAGAAATGAAGATCAATATTGCAAAGCAATTATTCTTCAATTAAAAATGAATAAATTTTAAAAAAGAAATATCTAGTTGGGAACAGAAAAAGAAAAGCATCCACCCTGCCTGGTCTAGTGGTTTCTCCCTGACACACTAAGTGGAGAGATGCAGACTGGGATGTTTGTCCCATCAGCGAGTAAGAAGAGAAAGGAAACAAGAAAGGGAGTTGAAGGCAGTGGTGACGAGAGGAGGCCATGGGCCAAGGCACAGTGGCTGGACTGAGAAAAGAACCTGGATTGGGACACAGGCCCGTGCCCTCCTTTCCTCCTATAGATGCGGCATCCTGATCTGTGGTTGGTTGGGCCTAAGAAGAAGGAATCTTTGGATGTGGGCCTGAGGTTTGAGTTCGCTCATACTGCTGCTGCTGCTGCTGCCAAGTCATGTCAGTCGTGTCCGACTCTGTGCAACCCCATAGACGGCAGCCCAGCAGGCTCCCCCATCCCTGGGATTCTCCAGGCAAGAACACTGGAGTGGGTTGCCATTTCCTTTTCCAATGCATGAAAGTGAAAAGTGAAAGTGAAGTCGCTCAGTTGTGTCCGACTCTTAGTGACCCCATGGACTGCAGCCCACCAGGCTCCTCTGTCCATGGGATTTTCCAGGCAAGAGGACTGGAGTGGGGTGGAGTTCGCTCATAGTGGGCGCCAAAAAGGAGATGGTTATTTGTTTTATGGTAATGACCTCCATGAGGCTGCAAACTCCAGGGCTGCATTCAGCATGCCACACGGCAGGCTTTCCTCTGGGTGCAAGAGGATTTCCTTGGTTTGGTGGGTTTCATTTGTTTTTTAAACGAGGCTGTTTATTTTATCTTCTTTTAATGTTATGATTTTTTTTCAGACTCACAAGGAGGATACATAATGTACAGCCGAATCTGCACTCTCCTATTTTGTCAGCTGCTTGTGTTGATTAAAACTTCAATAAAGATCCTGTGATAAAACAGAGCTATGTTCAAAGGATCTTGTTATGTTTTTAAAAGGCTGAGCTTGGCAGAAAAAAATGTAGAGTATAGGTTTGCTCCCTCCCCATTTTGCCCCTTTTCCAGGTTAGAAATAGGTAACAGACTGGGAGAGAAGCACACAGTGGGTTCTAGTACCCGCAGGATAGTTCAAGAGAATGAATTCCAAATTATGAGCAAGGGCCAGTTTAAGTGATACAAAAATTGTTTATCAAACTGGTGTTAAATATGTGACCCAGTTGCCCCCTCCCCACCCATGGGTCCAACACACAGCCTCTCTCTGCAGGAGCCTTTGACTTTATGCTGGAATTGAGGACGAGAGCCACAGGCCAAGGAATTCCATACCCAGTGATTCACCTACCTCACCCAGGATGATCAGTTCCAGCAAGATTCCACAGAACTGCCAGGAACCCATTGCTTTAAAGACCTGGGATCACTCAAGAATCCCAAGGGGTGAGTGTCGGCCATACCCACCTGCTCCCCGAACCTCCCACCCTCACCCCTCCAGACAGCCCATTCCTGGCAGCAGCGGAAGTGTCTCAATTCTTACTCCAAAAGCGGCCAACAAATGGCTGTATGTGAAAATCGGCCAAAGTCGCTGACTTTATGCAAAGCAGGCAAGTGCAGTCAAAACACTTAGAGCAATCAATTCAAGTTGTTGGGTAAAGTTTTTTCCATGTCCCATACATTATTGAACAGTTAATTTCGTCTTTGTGCCTGCAAGACATTCCAGCTCTCAGATGACAGCTTTATCCATTAAGGAGCCTTCAGTGACAGGCGTACAGTGAGAGCTTTCCCAGCCTGCCTGCCGAGAGGCAAGCCGGCATCGCCACCGAGAAATCCTGGGACACATCAACATCTTAATCAATATGCGAGAGTCAATTACCGGGGAAGCGAGGGCTTAAGCAGGAGCTGATGATGAGGTGCACATGCAAATGGGCTGGATCAATACGCAGCTGAATCTCACACGTGGATTCACATTAGTCCTCCTCCCTCAGCACCCAGCTCCCACACTGGCAGGCTGACCACACCCTATCCCCGTATCATTTCCAACCTGCTGATCACCTGCTTGACTGGAGCTTCTTTGACTCATGTCTTGATGGATGTGTTGGGAATGGAGAAAGCAGGGGTGAGAGGAACAACCAGAGCCAGATTTGGTCTTCAGATACACAAGCTGGACTCTCGGGATTGGCTATTCAGTGTTGAGCATTCTTCCACGGGCATATCTCAGGGGACATTTAAACCCAGCCTGTCTGGCTGAGAAGGGGGCCCTTCTAGGATCACTCATTCAGGCCTTGATTCTCTCACCTGGACTACAGTTACTTCTTAGCTGGTCTCTGAGCCCCTCGTGTACTACTCCTCCAATCTATCCTGCACTGGCTGTCGAATATGGTTGGATCATGTCACCTGTATCCTTAAATACCTTCAGCGTCTGCTTGGGTAATAAAATCCTAGCTCCATGGAGTGTTTTCAACAAGATTCTCCCTGGTGGGGGCCCCCATTCTTGATATGAGTCTCGTGACAGTACTCAATCCTGCTCCCATAAAAACAAACATGCTCCTTTACACCCCCATGGGTATAATCTTACCTATTTCCACCTATGTCATCTCTTAAGGCTTCTAATACCTTCCCTAACTTTCCTGGTCAGAATGGCCCCACCATTATTGATTTGAGATCACTGTGTGTGGATCTAAGTTGGGTGTTGGCTTATTTGTTTTCTCCATTAGATCATCTGCTCCATGAGAAGAGACACTGTAAAGTTTTTCAAGACAGGCAGGAAGGTAGGTAGTTCTCAGAGTGCACTGAATTTCAAAATGAGAAGCCTTTGAGGAAACCGCCATGGCCATGTCTCCTGTTTTCATTATTGTAGCTGTGGTCACCTTGGAAGCCAGAGGTCCTCTACCTCCCACCTCTCCTTAAGCTGTACTGTTGTCCTGCACAACCCTGTGCAGAATCCAGCTCCTATGGGAGTTCCCAAGAAAGAATCTATTGGCCCAGTGCTTTGGTGAGCAGCACAGATCTTACTGAAAATTTGATAAGGGTCCACAGAGACTCTACAGCAGATAATTAAATTCCCATCCACATTTCTGGTCTCTGTTGTCCCTCCTCAGTGTCACCTCTGGCTCCCCCACCACCACCCCTCGAACCGTGCAGGCTTCAGACACATTCTTCAGCTTCTTGCTTCTGCCCTCAAGCAGTCACCCACTCCTTCCACAACATCACTCCCCTCTTCTAGAGACATTGCCATGCACCCTACTAGGAGAACCGAATGTTGTCACATTACAATCAGGGTCTGTACCCTCCTCTTTAATTTAATCTCCACGATCTCCCAATGATTGCTAGTACCATTTCATAAGCATGGAAACAGAAACCAGAAAGGAGAATAGGTACATTGGCTTTACTAGGATCACTCAGCTATGCAATTAAGGAGCTAGAATTCCAAAACTGGGGTCTAAAGGGTGCATGGCAAGTGGAGTAAGGTCAGTTCCTTTCATGGTAGACCATGAACATGACCTTAGAAGAGTCTGAAAAAAATTCAGGTTGGTGTGTTGGCTACATTTGAGTGTGAGCCGTCTGTTGATGAGCATGCTGAGGTGCTCTGAGTCTCTCCTCTAGACTGCAAGCCTTTTGAGGCTGAGGACAAGCCTTCCATCACAACTGCAAAGGCAAAAGTGACATTGAGCATTTACTGTATTACTCTATGCCAGGCTCTATGCCAAGGATTTTACATGCATTATTGTATTTACTCCTCCTGGTCACCGTGAAAGGCCAAGATTATAATTCTGGATATGGAAACCAGAACAGAGAGGTTAAGTAAGTCTCCCAAGTTCACACAGCTAATAGATGGAGGAAGATTCAAATCCAGGCCTATATGATTTCCATTTTGAATCCCTGGAAACTCAGCCTGGAGTAAAGAACCTAAAGGAAACAAGGCCTTAATGGAATTTATCTTTTAGGAGATGCAAAAGTGTAGGCATAATGAATTTCAATAAATATTGTAAGTGCCATGATCTCTACATTAATTTCAAGCAAAAGCATTTCATTGTTCAATGATGGGCTTTTTGAACAAATGTTTATTGAGAGTCTACTCTGTTCCAGGTGTTTTCCAGGCCCTGGAACACAGGTGGACAAGGTAAGCTCGGTCATCTTGAAGCTGACCACCAGCTACATTTAGCACACTGTCAAGTTTTGAGAAAACCTGGGATAAGGAAATGTATTTAGTTTTCTTCATCCTATGTTCACCTACAGACACCCTATTGTGTGTGTGCTCAGTCACTCAGACATCTCCAACTCTTTGCAACCCCCTGCCCTGTAGCCGATCAGGCTCCTCTGTCCACGGGATTCTCCAGGTAAAAACACTGGAGTGGATTGCCATTTCCTTCTCCAGAGGATCTTCCTTACCCAGGGATTGAACCCACATCTCTGGTGTCTCCTGCATTGGCAGGCAGATTCTTTACCGCTGAGCCACCTGGGAAGCCCAATAGACAACATTAATTGTCTTGGGAAGTTGAACTGGAAAGGCAAGTAATTGTGAATGCTGAGACCTACATGTTGCAGCCTCCATATTGAGTCAAAGGCAGGCATTGACAAGGAAGCCATCAGCATGGGGAGACAATGGAATTTGTCTGTCTTAATCTGAGATCTGGGTACAAAGAAGTTTGCCTTAGTCAAGAATTCTCAACAAGAACCTAATGCCTATTTGGATTTGAGGTTTGAATTTATGCTACATATGTGGACTAAGGATATTTGGAGATGAGACTGTAACATGAAAAGGTGATTCTAGACCATGATGTAATACAGTTATGAACCAACAGAACTCCCCATCGAGTCATACCCTCAGTGGAGACCACACTGGATTTCCATAAAGAAAATGACCCTGAAGACAAGCTTACCTCCAAAACCACAAAACATGCTAGGAAAAAATCCCTATGAAAGAGGCACCCTATGGATCTTCCTAAAAGAGGCCTCCATGACCAGCAGACTAGGTAAGATTAGCGCACCTCTCAGGGGCTTACATAAGCTTTCTGTGCTTTTCCGCAAAACAGTCATCACTTCTGTAACTGTTATTTAATACCTTTTTTTTTTTATTAGACTGAAAGCTCCATTAGTCTGCCTTGACCCCTTCCAAGTACAGAGCAGACTCCTGACCCTCCAATGAGGGGATGTATGTGGAATGTTCCAGAAAACATCTTGGGTAAGACTGTACTCATGGAGAACCACTAGAGTTGGTTCTTGCTGAAAATAGTAAACACAGTATCTTAACAAGATGAGCTCTGGATAATGTTTCTGATGGGAAAAGGCTGAATCCAAGGAAATTGTGTTTTTAGGAAATCAGTCTAGGAGAAAGATGGTCAGGGGCTAGGTAGATGTGGAGTAGACCAGGACAGATGACTTTAAGAGATATTTCTTAGGAATTCTGGTCAGACTCTACTTGCCTGCCAATTAATATAGTGATTTGTGTATGGGCTCTGGAAAAAGAACAAGATCTGAATAGAAAGCCACTACTTGTATTTTACTCAGCAGTGTAACCTTCAGCCAATCATGTCCCATCTCTGAGTTTAGTCTTCAACCATATAGTAAAAATAACAATAATATCTACTTCATAGAATTGTGATACTCAATGAGACTATGAAGCCAAAAAAGATGAAGCACACCACTATCGTTTATGCTAAGAAAGACTAGAGCCTGGAGAGTCAGACAATCTAGTATTTCAGAGGTGGGTAATTGAAAAATGGGGACACTGGCTAAAGCAGGGTGCACTGGGAGGGAAAGGACTCCTTTGGGGGGACTCCAAGTTTGAGGTATGGCCACCATGTTTAAATGTCCTACAGGCAACTCAGCACACAGGACGGATGCCCTAAGGAGAAGTCAGCCTGGGGAGTAGAGATTAGCATAGAAAACGTCACTGAATTTAGAGTTGATGAGCAACTCCCAAGGGAGCACAGAAAGAAAGGGCAGAGAGCAGGGGGCTATGGTGGGCAGCTGCCTTGCTTTGGGAGAGGGGCAACGAAAAGAAAATGTCGACCTCATTGCCACTGCTGGTTGATGTTGTGATTCTCAGTTGCTTTAGACGGCTGAATAGCATCTCACCAGCCCGGGCCAAGATGAGCCTGCCGTGTGGGCTAAAGCTTAAGTGGTACCCACGGGAGATGTGGAAAGTTCCCGTGGCAACTTCTTGCTAAAAATCCTCACTCCAGTTATTTTCCATTCTGTGTCCCTCAGGTTAGGATATAAATATTTTACTAAGTACAGAGGGTACTTTGAGATATCTTAACACTTTGACTAAAAACTCATTTTTTCTGAAAGTTAAAGGATGTATTTTCCACTTGCAAAAATGTGAATCTTTAGATTAGACAAAGCAATGGAAGTGGCATATTGCAATATTTTATGCAGTGCTTCTCAGGGTTTCAGGGTACTTAAAATATTAATACCATCCCTTTTTTCATGAGGTTTATAAGATTCGTCATCCAGTTTTAAAACTGAGTAAGGACTAACTGCCCCAAACATAGTAGGTGTTCAATAAAAACATGTCATCTTCCCTTCCTATATGATGAAGGTTAAAATGTGGTCTACAGGCTTGAAGAGACTGAGTCATTTGAGATATTTCCAGCTATTTCTAGACTAAACTTTCATTAGCTGGAGTTAGGGGAGAGGAGAGAGAAGAAACTTGATTAGTAGCCAAAGAGTAGAAAAAATTTCTGAAAGGTAACTAGAGGACTCCGTGATGGGGTCAAACTGCAGGAGCCCAGGATAGAAAAGATCCCTAGCTCATGAATGGAGTGTAGACATGGATACTAAAAAAGGATCTTTTTGCTAACTGTGTAGAGGGAGTTGAATATCCTTTGCCAAGCCAGAATTCTGGCAAAAACATCTGAGGGACCATAGAGTTCCTACTCTCCCTGTGGATTAAAGTTACACTGTAAAGAAAAAAAAAAAAAAAAAAACAAGTGAAATGACCAGAGAGTAAATGTCACCAGACTACATCCATCCAGCTCCCTTTTATCATCTCATAGGGTCCTGCCTGTCCTATTCCTTCATTTGATCTGTGGCTTAGGATATTAGACACAGCTTTGGGGAAACATGCTTTCTGATACTGAAAGAGCATCTCACTAACTCAGAGTTTGTGTCCTGGCCTTGGTCTGCCTTCATTTTTATCAGAAAAGGGTGGGTAACATATGAGAAAAAAAAAAAATTGGCCCTGTAAAGCGATCCCGAAAGAATGACATATTTGTCTGTTAAGTATAAATATGAACAGCCATGGAGATATGGTCTTGTGGTGCTAGGTTTTCACTTCAGTAACATTCATCTAGTGCCAGGAAACACTAGATTTAGTACCTGAGGGACTGGAGTTTCAAATACCTTATACTTTTTTTTTAATACTCTGCCAAGAATTTAAATTGGTAAAAGCTGGGGACTGACAAAACTTGATCCCCAAGAGCTTTTCTGGCATTGGTTTATCAGAGAATATGGTGCCATTATTTTTATTATAATTATTATTTTTTTTCTTTGGTGGGGTGAGAGCTCATTTATAACCCAGTGACTTCTACTCCCAGATGTATTTTTCTTTAAAAAAAAAAAAAATCCCAATACTTAAATAAACAGAGGCTTTGCCTTTTGTGGTGGCGTTAGAAGCTGTCACTGGACTGACATGCAAAGGAGTTGCAAGTCTTTTCATGTTTTTAGATCAGATCAGAAAGAGTTGAAAGGAGAAAAGCTAATTTTAGGATCCATGTTGCCACTAGCTTCCTGTACACACACCGTCTTCCTGAAGTCCCCACAGTGCCCTGACACCCAAATCGCCTAGTGGGCTTGGCAAAGAGGGCATGCTGCCCCCAAACAGGGACATGGCAGAGGCCAGGAATGGGTCAGAAAGTCCAAGTTTGAACCCCAGCACCATCACTTTTTAGCAATGTAACTTTGCACAACTTTGCCTTTCTTGGATTTTTTTTTCATCAGTAAAATGATAATTGGATTTTCCAACCAGGGGTGTCAGGAGGATTAAATTAAACAAGAGAATTAAGTGAAAAGGTTTAGCACCACAAGTTTTCTAAACATCAATCTACAAAAGACGAGAGCCGGACGGGAAAGGAGAGACCAACAAGAGGCGGCATGTGGATTCCGTTCCAAGGTTAGACTCTTGACATAGACACTGGAGCTCAGAAAACAACTGCCACCACGGAGACACATAAAATGAGAAGATGCTGTTTACGGTCCAACATCTTTACAGTCCCTCATTGCTCCCTGCAGCCATATTCCCGCCTCCCTTCAGTCCCTCCTCAGATTCTACCCACAAGCAATTTCCAGGGTCAGCTCACTGCTCTCCTAGCCCAGGGAGCAGCAGCTGCCCGAGCTTTCTCCAACAGACCCGGCAGGCCCAGTCCTGCTTGAAATGATTCGAGTTTTATTATACTATTAGATCAAGTCTCTTAGGTGTACTAGCCTTCCTTGAACTTAAAAGAAAAGATTAGCCATTAGGACTTTGTGTATTTTTCCCTAGTAATTGACACTACATTCCATTTTCCTCACCAAAGGGAAAAAGAACCACATAAAGCAATCATGATTTGGGGGGCAGGAGGCAGGGGCTGGGGGCACTCGTAATGCCATGATGTCTGGGACTTGGTCTCCATCTACGTCCCTTCCCCAGCTCTGAATATTCCAGAAGACAGGCAGAGTGAGCCTATTCTGTTTGGTGGCTGCTCTTCCATTCTAAGACTCCTGGGCTCATGCTCCTCAAGCACTTTACTAAGAATAAACCAGGTATCACTCTGCCACCGAGCAACGGCCACCACCCCTGGCTGGGAGCCTGGGCATTCTTAAAAAGCCTATGGCATCATGACCAGGATGTCACTGCTCCTTCTGATTCTTTTCTTTTTTCTTTTTTTTTCAGTGCTTCCTTCAAGGACAGCTCCATTACACACCCTCTCCCTAACCATCACTTTCCTGTCCTGGTCAGGGAAGAAGAGGGGTTCATGGGGAGGTCTGAGCAGTGGTGACTTGAGGCCCATTAGCATCCACAGTTGGAAAAGGAGACGAAAAAAAAAAAAAAAAAACGTTCAAAGCCAAGAGAATAGCTGGTGTCCAAGACACCCAGGTCCCTTTGTGTTCTCTCTCTTCATACGCTGAACATTTACATTTGGGATAAACCAGGAAGAAATGCAGTCACCTAAGTTGGCTTTGCCCATATTTGGCATTGCCCATGTTTGCACACAGGCATCCATTTTGCATCTTGACTGAAAGCAGACACCTTAGGCCAAGAAAGCTTCATCCACACAAGCACAACAAAACACAGGTTCTCAGATGTCTGGTCAAACATTTGTTGCCTTTGGTCATGTCCTAGCAGCAGCCTGAGCCCCGATTCCAACTACGAGGCCTGGTGGCACCAGCAGACCACTTCCCATGTTCTGAAGGCCCTGCCCAACTGCAACAATCTTTGTGCCAAGATTCAGCGGGTCCCTGATAGCCTCCACAGATGCCCCAGGGCCTGCTGTGAGATGCCCAGTACTGCAGAGAGAGGCAATCCCAACGCTGCCACTTTCCTTTCCTCCCGCAGGGCCCATCAGACAATACAGCCAGTAGCACCAGCAGCAGTAGATGGGAAGTGTCCTAAATACATTTTTCAGCTTGGGCCCATGTGTCCAAAGGGACTCTTCGCTGACACGTCCAGGCTGATTCCTTGGAAAGAAGCTGAAGTGCCCATTGTCCAATAAGATCAATGAACTCACTCATCCCCGATTACAGAATTTCCTTCAGGTACCTTCTGACTGAGTCAGGCTGTGCTGAATGGACTCTCATCATGGCCTGGTGACCCACTGTGTCACCCAGGACTTCAACTTCACCCAGGGTATGCTTTCCTGAAGAAAGAAGTCCTAAAGTTTTTCATTTGGTCCCCAAGGGCTATGGAAAATCATGAGATGGAAAGTGACGTTTCTTTGGCCACAACTGGTGATGACTTGTGAACATGTCTCTTTTGCCCAACTTGGCTTCAGCTAAAACCTACTGTTGTGAATAAAACTTGGGCCACTCTCCACCTACCCTACCTCATACCCACTCTCCTACCCTTCCTCTAGGCACCCCCTGCCAAGTCTTACCTCCCACTCCCACTTGTAATTAGGAATCCAAAATGAAACTGTAGTCATAACCTCTCTTGCTAGTTCTGAAAACAGGCAGATTAAACCTTTTTAAAAAGACAACAAACTTCTTAGCATACTCATGTCTGTTCATGATTTTTTTAAGTTTCCTTCACTGTCATTCACCAGGGGCCGCTGAGCCGAGTCTACTTCTTCACCCGTGAGGACCTGAGGGTGACAAGCTGCTGTGTGCCTCCCCCCACACCCCCAAGGCCCTTCTCCAGTTGCCAGAAAAAACCCAGCTGGGTGCCTCGACCGACAGAGGCCCCTAATTTAAGTTTAATAGTACTGCATTTTTAGTGCTTTTGGCCAGGGCATTTCGAGAAAGGTTAAAATATGTGAAAAATACACTCTAAAAAAAAAAAGGGAAAAATCTGTTTAGAAAACAGCTCCAGTCTAAGTGCTGCATGCTCTCAGCTTCTGGTCCCCTTTCCAGGAAAGTAGTCCTGGTAACCACACAATTTAGCTCCATTTGGAGGGTAGGGGGTTTCCATTTCCTTCCTATGGGATTTTTTTTTATTAGTTTTTTTTTAAAACTGTTTTTCTTTCCCTATGCTGGTTTACTGCCTTGTATCTATCTACCCCCAAGGAGTCTGAAAACCTCAAGTCAGTATTATTGGATTTTTCTTAGTGTTTTTTCTGATTTTCCTGGTATGAGTGCATGTGGCTGGGATCTGTGCATTCGTGTGTTGATGAGGATGGAGGGCTGTGTGCCAGAGCGATGACGTCCATAAAGGCATCAGGAAAAGTGTCAGCTGAGCCTTCTGAGTTTGTACCGAAAGATGAACTGCCTTGATCTTTTCACTATTGTGCAAACCTATTGGTCAATGCACATAAGAGGCACTGAACAAGTACCCAGTGTTTGGATAAGGGAATAGTTAAATATTAGGTATCATTTCTTGAACTTTTCCTCTGCTTATCAGAATGGGTGCTTTATGTCGTTTATTTCATCCAACCCTTGCAATAGCGCCATAACTATTGCTAATCTCAACTCTATGGAGGGGTAAACTTCAAAGGTCACTTCCTCTCAATCACAGTGGAAAAGGGTAGGATTTTAATCCAGTCCTGTCTGTCTACTGGAAATAACTTCAACTGGGAGAAAGTATGCATATATCACGACCTCCATCTCTTCCCCAAGGACAAAAGATTTTGATGAGCAAATGTCTGGAACTGTTGGAAAATAGCTTCTCGTGGTAGAATTATGGATTCGAAACATTTGAATGATTCAGTTAATTTCTCTGGGCTTTATCTTCCTTTGGGAAAGGAGCAGGTTGGCTTGATCAAAGAGGCCTCACAAGTCACTGTCAGCTTCCCCCAAGCTCGCACGGTGTCCCAAGGCAGGCATCACTAACAGATAACACATGGGGCCTCAGAGTCCTTCTCAACAAAAAACTCAAGGCAGCCAGTAACAGGCCCCTGCTTTCCTGCTCTGTGAGGCCATGTGGCCAGTAGTGGCGTTCGCCAACCTCCAGTCATGCCTTGACCCCCTCTGTGATGTCTACCACATCAGCACCCTCCACCATCTCAGTATAGTTTACTTGATGGCTTTACATCACTTCTCCTTCTTTTTAACCAAAAAACAGCCCCTTCTAAGATTTATGAAACAGGGGATTCAATGTGGTAGCAGCATGATTTTTAATACGAGTTCAAAAGAAACACATCATCGTATCGTTTTTATAAGTGTGTCCTTGGTAGGTTTTCCACACTTCTGGGGACATCAGGATGGTGGCAAAGTCCACAGACTGAAGTTCAAGAGACTCCATCAGGGACTTCCCTGGTCCAGTACCTAAGACTCTATGATCTTAATACAGGGGCTCAGGTTTGATCCCTAGCCAGGGAACTAGATCCCACAAGCTACAACTCAGTGTTTGCATGCCTCAACTAAAAAGATCCCGCCTGCTGCAACAAAGACCAGGCACAGCCAAATAAATCACATAAACAAATATTAAACAGAAAAGTTAAAAATTACACTTATTAAAAAAAAAAGAGTGAGAGAGAGAAACTCCATCATATGCCAGCTCTGCGACCTTGGGCAAATCATTTAACTTGTTGAGTCTCACTTTCCTTTTTCATAAAATGGGAATAGTAAGACTTTCTTTGCCACACTGTCCAGAGGATAAGAACTAACTTAATGCAATGATGCACACAAAGCGCAGTCTTCGGCACAGAGCAGATGTTCAGTAAGCGGCAGCCTCTAGGACCCTCACAGGCTAACCCCCTGCGTGGCCAGCATCACCTCACCCAGGGCTGTTTGCACGTCCCCTCCCTTCCCAGACTGCAGGCTAGACCACCTCTGCCTGGAGGCCCGGAAGTCCTGGAGGAGAGCGGCAAACATTCACCCAGAGGACCTTTGCTCTCGCAGGCCTCTCGGAGGAGTATGGCGGCCCTGTCACGGAAGCATGGCTTCGATAATCAGACTCCCTCATAATTAGGGAGCCGTTTCACTTTCGTGATAATTATCAGCCCCGGGGCTCAGCACACCTGATTACATAAGTGGTTTTTCTCTCCTGCCTTGTCTCTGTTATTACTTCTAATGTTTTTGCTTCTTTGGAGGGACAGAGAAAAGAAAGCATATCACGCACAAGGCCTCAAAGGCTCAGGACTAGAGGGGTGCTGACTGAACCGGCTCTGCCTGTCCCTTGCAGACCAGCGGCCTGTAAGACTCCACCTTTATTCTCCAGATCCAGCTAAACACAGCGATTCCCTCCGTTGACTCTCCGTGGATCCAAAGCAGCAAGTGACACTGAGAAAGCCATCTTTAGAGGCCTCTGTCATCCCGATTCATCTGCGAAGAGTGGATGACAGAGGGCTGGAACCCTCCCCCACGCCTCAGTGTGAAAGACACACGGCTGTGTTTATTTACTTAGAGAAGGGGAGGGAAGCCTCCCGGGCGCGCCGCGCGTGCTAGCAAGGATGTCAACCCTTCTCTGAGCTGGGCTTCTTCTGGAACTGAAGAGGCTGGGCTGAGACTCCAAAACGCACAAAGGGAAGACGTGTTTCCTAAGGAAACGATGAGCCCGTTTTTCGGGTTGCCGTGGGCTCTCTTTCTCTTTCTCACAGCCCTGGGACCAGATAGAGGTCTGAGGGGGATCATTTCTGCCTGGCAGAGGGGAGGGAAATTCCTGATAAAAACAATATGACTCAAAGAGAAAGGCAAGAACCAAAATCACGCCCAGAAGGTAGGGAACTCACAGGGATGGGAGAGATGGATGAAAAGAAAATATATGAAAAGGACGCTGGGAGATAGACAGGCAAGACATCTCTGAATGTGAAAACCAGACAGCAGTAAACACTCGGGCGATCCTTGCCGCCTTGTTTTCTGACCATGAACTCGCACCTCGCTTCCTGTGTGTGTGTGTGTGTGTGTGTGTGTGTGTGTGTGTGTGTGTGTGTGTGCTCGTGTATGCAAAGCAATTAAAAAGGAAGCCCGAAGACCGAGCAAATCAATGTTTACAGATTCATAATAAGTTCCTTTCCATATATTTATTTATTTTCTCTTTAGCCGCTAAAGAAACAACTGCAAACTTGCAGGGAGTAGTTGTTGCCAGAGGGTGAATCATGGCTATATTGATTTGATTATGTAAAAGCTCAGAGGAACCTAAAGCCAGATACAGAAATATCTCATAGCCCTGAACCCTATGGGACACACACTAGTAAAAAAGCAATCTTTATATTGTTCCTGATAAAAGCATCATTAGTTTCCTCATAGTGAAACCATTTCTCTGCTGATACAGTATATGGTTTTCTTTTTCTCTAGAATCCACTCAGACATAATTAACACTCAGTTACTAGACTTGAGGTTCCCCGGGGTGAACTGCTCAAGTTGGGGAGGGTGTGGGGGCTAGAGATGGAAAGAAAGAGGGGAGAGGGAAAGAAGGAACACAGGAGGGGGCAGGGAGAAGAGAGGAGATGGGAGCAGGAGGCAGACAGGGGAGAGGGTACAGTATTGAATCGATCCGTCTTTGGCCTTCCTGAGCATCCCCCCCCCACGCATCTGTAACTCGGAGTGAGATGAGAGTCAGCACGGTGGCGCCCTCTGCTGGTCACGCTTATCATCCCAGCTGCCAAGCATTCACCCCTTCCTGCGGAAGACGACCCCGGCCATCCCCTTTCAGCGAAACAAGCCTGGATGCGCACTTCTGTACACAGACACACGCCCACAGCCATGTTCAGGGTGTGTGCTAAAACGCAGCAGCCACAGCATTCTCTGCTTCCTTCCGCCTCTCTGCTTGGCCGCTTGCTGGCAGCAGCAACCTGAAAGGCCATGTACACACTGTTTCTGGGGATAGCAGGACTAGCCTTAAACAGGGTCTTAGCATTCCAAGGGTTTGGTGAAACAGGACCTGAGGGCCCTCCCAGGTTCCTGGGTCCTGGCCAGATGGTTGGTACGTGTGAGCCACAGGGCTAAGGTCCTGGCCGCCCACGGGATGGGCTGTGGGCTTGAGGGGCTGGGACATCAGAGGACTTCGGTCCTCTCCAACTGGGCCTTAGCTTCTTTAAAGAGGTGGGAAAATTTTCCAACTGCACTGCTCATCCCATGCATTTCTGAGCAAATAATGGCCCTTTCAGAAAAAAAATTTTAAAGTTTTAATTTATAAATTCTCTCTCTACTTTTCCTCTTTAGCTTCATTTTGCTTTGGCTCCAAGAGAAAGATGAGCAAAATCCTCCTTCAGGAGACAGGGAAGACCAGGCACTCTTGAGGCAGAATGAACCCAGATGTGGATATGAGCTCAGGGAGCAGGCAGACTCCCAGTCACTGGAGGAGTTTATTCTAGCACCTTCCGTGAATATTAGCAAGCCCGTGGGTGCGTTCACGCCTGCACACCACACATGCACACATGCACACAGTGGGTAAAAAACCTGAATGCATAAACACTTTCACACACAACTAGAACCACATGTGTGCAGACTTCCAAACACATATATACATATGTCCTCATGTAATCCCATATGGACTGCATCTTATTACACATTCTCAGCCTTGCCTTCACCCACCTTCCTCTCTTTGTTCCCCAAAACTTGATGTTTTTGTGGGAAAAAAATCTCATCTGGATGTCTGGTGTTACTCTATTGTTTCATCCTGAGGACCCTTCCAGGGACCCCTTCCCAGCCAGCAAGGGTTCTGTGTTCTCACTAGCACAGCTCACCGCATTTTCATTACTTTACATGGATCACAGGGGATTACAATGAAGACTTCTGGAAAAACAAGGAGCAGAGTTCTGTGTGTGTGTGTGTGTGTGTGTGTGTGTGTGTGTGTGTTAATAGCTCAGTCATGTCCAACTCTTTGTGACCCCATAGACTGTAGCCCATTAAGCTCCTCTGTCTTTGGAATTCTCCAGGCAAGAACACTGGAGTGGGTAGCCATTCCCTTCTCCCAGGGATCTTCCTGACCCAGGGATTGAACTCAGATCTCCTGCATTGCAGGAAGGATTCTTCACCATCTGAGTCACCAGAGAAGGCCCAGAGCTCTGTAGTCAGGCTAATTTAGTGGCTACCAGCACAGATCCTGAGCCTGGCCTGACTTGGTCAAGTTTTAACTGCCTGTCTCAGTTTCTCCATCTGCACAATGGAGATACCAGCAGTACCTGTCCCAGAGGGCTGTTACCATTGTGAAAAGGGTTCATGTTTGGAATCTGCCTAGAAAGATGCCTCTCGTGGAAGAAGTGCTATATAAATGCGGTCAAACAAAGGTGTATAATCCAGGGTGGTTGTGTTATTCATGAGAGTAATCCTGAATAATCACAAGTAATCATGAGTAATTGTTCTTCCTCTATTTCTTATCAGGTAAAAGAATGGAAAGCACTCATACACAGATGATGGCCAGATGGACACATCTTTCAGGGTCTTTCTGTCTTGGGGGTACTTTTCCTGGATCTCATTCAGTTCAGTTCAGTCACTCAGTCGTGTCCAACTCTTTGCGACCCCAAGAATCTCAGCACAGCAGGCCGCCTTGTCCATCACCGACTCCCGGACTCCTACCCAAACCCATGGCCATCGAGTCGTTGATGCCATCCAGCCACCTCATCCTCTGTCGTCCCCTTCTCCTCCTGCCACCGATCTTTCCCAGCATCAGGGTCTTTTCAAATGAGTCACCTCTTCGTATCAGGTGGCCAAAGTACTAGAGTTTCAACTTCAGCATCAGTCCTTCCAATGAATACCCAGGACTGATTTCCTTTAGGACGGACTGGTTGGATCATCTTGCAGTCCAAGGGACTCTCAAGGGTCTGCTCCAACACCACAGGTCAAAGACATCAATTCTTCAGCGCTTAGCTTTCTTTATAGGACAACTCTCACATCCATACATGACCACTGGAAAAACCATAGCCTTGACTAGATGGACCTTTGTTGCAAAGTAATGTCTCTGCTTTTTAATATGCTGTCTAGGTTGGTCATAACTTTTCTTCCAAGGAGTAAGCATCTTTTAATTTCATGGCTGCAATCACCATCTGCAGTGATTTTGGAGCCCAGAAAAATAAAGTCAGGCTCTGTTTCCACTGTTTCCCCATCTATCTGCCATGAAGTGATGGAACCAGAGAGCATGATCTTAGTTTTCTTAATATTGAGCTTTAAGCCAACTTTTTCACTCTCCTCTTTCACTTTCATCAAGAGGCTCTTTAGTTCTTCTTCACTTTCTGCCATAAGGGTGGTGTCATCTGAATATTTGAGGTTATTGATATTTCTCCTGGCAATCTTGATTCCAGCTTGTGCTTCCTCCAGCCCAGCGTTTCTCTTGATGTACTCTGCATATAAGTTAAATAAGCAGGGTGACAATATACAGCCTTGACGTACTCCTTTTCCTATTTGGAACCAGTCTGTTGTTCCATGTCCAGTTCTAACTGTTGCTTCCTGACCTGCATACAGGTTTCTCACCAGGCAGGTCAGGTATTCTGGTATGCCCATATCTTTCAGAATTTTCCACAGTTTATTGTGATCCAACAGTCAAAGGCTTTGGCATAGTCAATAAAGCAGAAACAGATGTTTTTCTGGAACTCTCTTGCTTTTTTGATGATCCAGTGGATGTTGGCAATTTGATCTCTGGTTGCTCTGCCTTTTCTAAAACCAGCTTGAAGATCTGGAAGTTCACAGTTCACGTATTGCTGAAGCCTGGCTTGGAGAATTTTAAGCATTACTTTACTAGCGTGTGAGATGAGTGCAATTGTGTGGTAGTTTGAGCATTCTTTGGCTTTGCCTTTCTTAGGGATTGGAATGAAAACTGACCTTTTCCAGTCCTGCGGCCACTGCTGAGTTTCCCAAATTTGCTGGCATATTGAGTGTAGCATTTTCACAGCGTCATCTTTCAGGATTTGAAATAGCTCAACTGGAATTCCATCACCTCCACTAGCTTTGTTCGTAGTGATGTTTCCTAAAGCTCAATTGACTTCATATTCCAGGATGTCTGGCTCTAGGTGAGTGATCATACCATCGTGATTATCTGAAGATCTTTTTTGTACAGTTCTTCTGTGTATTCTTGCCACCTCTTCTTAATATCTTCTGCTTCTGTTAGGTCCCTACCATTTCTGTCCTTTATTGAGCTCATCTTTGCATGAAACGTTCCCTTGGTATCTCTAATTTTCTTGAAGAGATCTCTAGTCTTTCCCATTCTATTGTTTTCCTCTATTCCTTTGCATTGATTGCTGAGGAAGGCTTTCTTATCTCTCCTTGCTATTCTTTGGAACTCTGCATTCAAATGGGTATATCTTTCCTTTTCTCCTTTGCTTTTCACTTCCCATCTTTTCACAGCTATTTGTAAGACCTCCTCAGAGAGCCATTTTGCTTTTATGCATTTCTTTTCCTTGGGGATGGTCTTGGTTCCTGTCTCCTGTACAATGTCACAAACCTCTGTCCATAGTTCATCAGGCACTCTGTCTATCAGATCTAGTCCCTTAAATCTATTTCTCACTTCCACTGTATAATCATAAGGGATTTGATTTAAGTCATACCTGAATGGTCTAGTGGTTTTCTCCACTTTCTTCAATTTAAGTCTGAATTTGGCAATAAGGAGTTCATGATCTGAGCCACAGTCAGCTCCCAGTCTTGTTTTTGCTGACTGTATAGAGCTTCTCCATCTTTGGCTGCAAAGAACATAGTCAATTTGATTTCGTTGTCGACCATCTGTTGATGTCCATGTGTAGAGTTTTCTCTTGTGTTGTTGGAAGAGGGTGTTTGCTATGACTAGTGCGTTCTCTTGGCAAAATTCTATTAGCCTTTGCCCTGCTTCATTCTGTACTCTAAGGCCAAAGTTGCCTGTTACTCCAGGTGTTTCTTGACTTCCTACTTTTGCATTCCAGTCCCCTATAATGAAAAGGACATCTTTTGGGGGTATTAGTTCTATAAGGTCTTGTAGGTCTTCAAAGAACTGTTCAACTTCAGCTTCTTCGGCGTTACTGGTCAGGGCATAGACTTGGATTACCGTGATATTGAATGGTTTGCCTTGGAAATGAACAGAGATCATTCTGTCGTTTTTGAGATTGCATCTAAGTACTGAATTTCGGACTCTTTTGTTGACTGTGATGGTTACTCCATTTCTTCTAAGGGATTCCTGCCCACAGTAGTAGATATAACGGTCATCTGAGTTTAATTCACCCATTCCAGTTCATCTTAGTTCGCTGATACCTAGAATGTCAATGTTCACTCTTGCCATCTCCTGTTTGACCACTTCCAATCTGCCCTGACTCATGGACCTAACATTCCAGGTTCCTATGCAATATTGCTCTTTACAGCATCAAATCTTGCTTCTATCACCAGTCCCATTCACAACTGGGTGTTGTTTTTGCTTTGGCTCCATCCCTTCATTATTTCTGGAATTATTTCTCCACTTATTAAAAAAAAGAGCTGTTAAAAAGTAGAAACCTTGACTGATTGCTTTTGATCCCTTTTCTTTTTTAAAAAAATATTTTCCACTTTATGAAGGAAAGATAATCAACATTGGAACAGTAGAAAGTGGGGTGATTGGGGTCACAAGAAAAGCTAACTAATGAGCTTTAAAGCATCAATGCATTAGGAACAAAGCCAGACAGAGAAATGACAGCCTTAGTGGGATGCCTCATAATTCAATGTTTCTCCAAAATGATTTTCTTTACATATCTGTTCAACACTATGTGGAGGGGTGGGAAGAGAGGGAGGGGAAAACTAAAAAAGCCTTAGGCACCTCCTCTGTTCTCTGAACAATTCTGCTCAGTCCCAAATCTGCATAACTCGCTCAGATAAACAAATGTAGGTAGCCAACCAGACCTACCCTCTTTTGAAGACATACCATACGACTATTATGAAACCACAACTCCTTCAAATAACATTTCTTTTGAATATTTCAACTTCACAACACTTATGATAAATACAACTTTGTCCATCTTGTTATACTTCCAGAAAGATGTAGCACCCCAGCAATGTTCTAGTGCCCTTAGGAAGCAATGCTTCTAGAGATCACACTCTGACCCACCTCTGAAGCCAGTTTTGATTAGCAGGGAAGTTTTCAACAAATGTCTTTCTACTCATGGGTCAGAAAGCTCCTCTTTCTTCCAGCATGGCCTTGTGCTCCTCTTTGAAAGTGTGCTCATTCCCAGAACAACCTAGAAAATGCATGATTTCCTAAGCTGACCTCCACATTCAAAGTCCATAGCAAGGTTGGTGGTTTCCATAGGAAAAACGTACTTTTCCCTCTTTTTCCTTCTCAATTTCATCTACCTAACCTTGCCATCCTAATGTAGACTTTAAGAACCCTTAATATCTGCAGTGCCTTGAGTCTTCATAGAAATGTTAAATCATGCACAGCTACTTTAGAAAAAAGTAGTTCTTACTGGATTCTAATTCTTTGAAAATCTGTAACAAAAGGATGATCTATGTAGGAATGCTTTGTTAACCAAAATGTTGAACTAACTACAATCTTACTTAGGCTAGACAGGAGTTTAATATGGCAATAATATGCTTCATTATGGAGTGTCTTCACGT
The DNA here is from genome assembly GCA_007570785.1 of Antilocapra americana. Taxonomy (NCBI): domain Eukaryota; kingdom Metazoa; phylum Chordata; class Mammalia; order Artiodactyla; family Antilocapridae; genus Antilocapra; species Antilocapra americana. The sequence continues at coordinate 4,583,180 of ML663041.1, forward strand.
ATGGTTCTTGTCATTAAGATGTGCTTCCCATTCACTCCTAATAAAATACATGAAGTTTAACCCTGAGTAACTGGCTAGACATACCAGTGGGATGGCTGGCCAGGTCACAGGTGGCTGTGGTCATTGACTGCGAAATGGATCAAAGAAGAGCAGACTAGACCACGTAGACAATGAATTTAAGAGGGCAACTTCGTTCCCTGCCTGCTCTGAGCAACATGTTAACTAGACACAGGCAAGACAGAGACATTTTTCTCTTTCTTACACACCCATGACTCTACCCTTAAGGATCTATTTGGTGGAGGAATTTTGGTTTGGGGATAGACCAGACTTTATGCATGACCTGTGTAAAACTCAGATGTGAACACTATAAAAAAACTGGTTCATATCCACTAGAACATATGAAAAGACTGTGGAAAAATTCCAGCAGCTCTTCACACCCTAGCCTTAGTGTTCACAATTCACTACCTAGACTATGTTCTTCTATATCTTCTACCTTGTCTTCTTAATGACCTCCTATTTATGCTTTATGGCTTCCCAGGTGGCTTAGATGGTAAAGATTCTGCCTACCAATGCAGGAGATGTGGGTTCGATCCCTGGGTTAGAAAGATCCCCTGAAGAATTAAAGGCAACTCACTCCAGTATTCTTGCCTGGAAAATCCCATGGACAGAAGAGCCTGGCAGGCTACAGTCATGGGGTCACAAAAGAGTCTGACATGACTTAGCGCCTAAACCACCAACCACCACTCATGCTTTACAGCCCAACTCAAATATCTCCTCTTTCAGGATGACTTTTACAACTCTCACCACCACCACCACCACCAAGGCAAAAGGAGGTTCTTCCTCTGGGCTTCCTCTGCTTTTCGTTTGTATTCCTTTCATCTCAGCCCCACCAATTACTAACTTCACTCCTAAGTCAATGGGGGTCAAATCAGCCCCTACCCCAGGAGGTTGCTGTGAGCATTAGATGACTTAATACACGCAGAGCCCTTCTGATAATGACGGGCTTACAGTAAGTGCTCAATAAATTGTAATAAAGGTTGTTAGTGCCCTAGATGCAGTGTATTAGAATTTTGTTGATTTACATTGTAAATACCCTGATTCCCTCCCATAAATGTAAGGTGTACTCAGCAACTAGAGTCTAACAAATGGAACATGGCAGAAGTGATGGTGTGACTTCCAAGTTTAGGACATACAAGACAGCATGACTTCCTCTGTTCTTTCTCTCAGATCCCCTGCTCCAGAGGGAACCAGCTGCCATGTTGTGAGGATGCTCAAGCAGCCCCATGGAGGGTCCATGTGGTAAGGAAGGGGCGCCTCCTGCCACCAGTCACAAGAGTAAACCTTTTGATTATGGAAGTGAATCCTCTAGCCCCCATCAAACCTTCAGATGCTGTGGCCTCTAAGAGACCCTGAGCCAGAACTACCACTATAAGTTGCTCCTAAACTTCTGACCCACAGAAAGGAAGATAACTGATGTTCATTGCTTTAAACTGCTAAGTTCTGGTCTTAATTTCTTATGCACAATTAGAAAACATACCAGGGTGGTGACTAAGTCAACAGTACACTTTGGGTGAGACTGCTGTCTCAAAGTGATATGCCTTCAAGTAGAAAATGAGAAGGCAGAAAAGAGGGGTGGTAATTCCCTGTAAAGCTTTCTGTCTTGAGGCCAGAGACAGTTCACAGCACCTCTCAGTAGGGCTAGCCAAGCTGCCACTCACCTGGGGGTGCCATGGGCTCCTGGATGCTCTCCTCATGGAGAAGAGTTGCCGATGGGATAGGAGGGCCCACTTCCTGCTGCTATACTTAGCCCCCTCCCCGCCCAGGCTGCTGGCCACTGGCTAAAAGGCTGACCTGGAACAGTCTAGGAAGTGAGTCTCTTCACTTCCCTGGAGAGTCTGCCTAGAGTGGAAAAAATAAAAACACTCAACGGATTGAGTCTTATCTAGCCTCAGCTTCTTACATACACACTTTGAAAAACTCACAGAATCTCCTAAAGCCTCAATGTTCTCATCTGAGACTTGGGAAAAATAAAAACATCTATCTTACCTATCTTTTGAGTTGTAGAAATGAAATGAGATTATATATAAAGCATTTTGCAAACCACAGATTTCAGGTGCTGCAGAAATATTAGAAGTGTGTTTCGTTTTTCTCCACAGATCACATAGATGCTCAGTAATCTCAACTTCACTAGTAATTCTCTACTGCCCTTGGGAAAAAGTTATTTGATACATTTATATAAAGATCAAAAGAAGATGCTTGGAGATGTGTAATCCAAAGAAATGACTTTCAGTCTACAAAATTTTAGACCACAAAGGATGAGAGATTTGGAAGATGGGCAAATACGTGGTACCCTGTTACACAGACACCAAGTAGAATCACTTCTCCTTGGCTTTTGATGACTTGAGACAGATGAGGAAAAAGGAGCGGTATATCTATCTATCTATCGATATATAGATATATAATGCCCTCACTGAAAATTTGAAACAAGAGGCACATTCACCCCCATTTCGAGGCAGCCCTGCTAGCGAACAGAGACTGCAGCCTCTGAACCCTTGAAATTCTTCCAGTTTCATGGTTTTGTCTTCACTACATCCTTTCCCTTCCTCCCCTCCCCACACATTTCTACTCTGTCAGACAAAACCCAGAAATATTGAAATGTGGTTTGAGTATCAGAACAGCCAGGAAGTTGAGAGAACAAGTTAAAACTGTTTTCTTAACTCACAGCTTCTTTCCAGGAAACAGCACTCTCAACAGATAGATAAATAGCCCGAGCCATTTAGATAATTTCACCTGTCCTTCCCCACTTGTCAAAGCTTTTGGCTGTAAGCATGATGGGCTATATTTAAGTGAACAGATACCTCCCTCAGCTACAAACAGTGGCTGGTCTCTGGGGTTTTGTTCACAGAATTAGGTCACAGGCAATTCAGAAGATATTCCCCACCAAGCAAACTGTTGAGTTTCTCCTTAAAAACCCAAAAACCCAAAGAGTCTGCTTTTTCGAATTAGATTCTTCATTTGAGGTCACAGGATGTGCCCTTCCTCAGGACAGTTTGTTCTTAATGGTAACAGTGTGACCACAACCAAGGTCACCCCAAGTGGCGCCAACTTCAGTGTCTGGGCTGTTGAGATCTATTGCAGAGAGTTTTGCAAGGTCTCTGCCTCTGAATATGTCCTCGTAGTGTGAGCCATTTGGCACCCAAGACCTTTCCAGGGCTGAGATTCTAGCACCTTCTAGGGCAGACTGGGCCATGGAGCCTTCGATCACAGAGGAAAGGACACAGAGACAGGTCCTGGAGTTTGTATTCACCTGGATTCATCATCATGATGTATCTAGGGTTACCACCCTCCACTCCTCATTTGCCTGTTGTATGATTCAGACTCTGGATTGTAGGGGAGAGACCAACTCTTAGGGAAATGAGGGTTTAATATAAAGACACACAGGACTATGTACAGGAATTGGAAAGTGTTAGCCTTACACAGTTTTAGGAACTAGTCTTTCTCTGCCCCTCCCTCCTTCCTTCTCTATTTCTCCCCACGCAGCTTTCTCATCTATCCTTTCAATGATCAGCTTTTACCCTAGGTATCACACCTTTCCTCTGCCTCATAGCTCCTGCTTCCTTGGTATTGGCTTCCCCATCTCACTCAGAATTTGTTTCCCCAGGATCTTGTCCAGCTTTTCTCTGTCGTGTGATATCCTTTTTACTTTGCCTCCATTGATGATACTTCCTTCTCTCCTTTCCGCTGAAACAGAGGTCTTAGTTGACTCAGCTCATCTTCTGGGGGACAGGCTATGTCTTGTGTCTTTGGCAAGCTTTGCTTTGGCTTCCTTGGGACAGTGCCCACCTCTGTTCTGATCAGCTGTGCCTCAGACAAGTCATATGATATAAAATACGACTGCCTATGGCTGTCATTTCAGAGAAGGCAATGGCACCCCACTCCAGTCCTCTTGCCTGGAAAATCCCATGGACGGAGGAGCCTGGTGGGCTGCAGTCTATGGGGTCGCTATGAGTCCGATACGACTGAGCAACTTCACTTTCACTTTTCACTTTCATTCATTGGAAAAGGAAATGGCAACCCGCTCCAGTGTTCTTGCCTGGAGAATCCCAGGGACGGGGGAGCCTGGTGGGCTGCGGTCTGTGGGGTCTCACAGAGCCGGACACGACTGAAGCGACTCAGCAGCAGCAGGGCTGTCTTTTATTGAGAGCTAGAGGCAGAAAAGCACCTCTAAGAAGAGGGGTGGGAGGATGTAGGTGGTCATAGAGCTGTAACAAGGTACTCACGGTGAAGCAGATGACCAAGGTGGAGAGACTGGCCTTAAGCCAGAGCCATTCAAGTTTCCTTTATTATCCCCGTGTTAGAAAGTAAAGGCCTTTAAGCTCTCCCAAGCTTGGCTTTCCATCAGGCACCATTTGCAGGTTTATAGAGTTCTAGTTAAAAGCATATTCGAGGGGCTTCCTTGGTTGCCCAGTGGTTAAGAATTCATCTGCCAATGAAGGGGACATGAGTTTGACCCCTGGTCTGGGAACTAAGATCTCACATGCTGTGGGGCAACCAAGCTCGTTGTCCCTCAGCTCAAACACTGAGCCCACACTCTGGAGCCTGCAAGCCACAACTACTGAAGCCCCTGCTCTGCAACAAGAGAAGCCACTGCAATGGGAAGCCCACATACTGCAACAAAAAGTAGCAGTAGAGAAAGGACAAAGGCAAAGACCCAGTGCAGCCAAGAATAATAAATAAATAAATAAATAAATATTTAATTAAAGGAAAGTATATTCAGGATTAAACACAGGAGAATAGGATTCTAAGATGGTTAACCTCATGCCTTAGGAGTGCTGAGTCTATCCATCATTCACAACTGGGTACCTGAGTACCCTGGCCAAGAAAATCCACAAGAAACTTGATTTTCATACACGTGGGATCAGGTTCCCTTTGTGTCATATAATAAACCCATGGTTTAATTTGGAAAATCCTTGAAACATAAGCATATAGCAATGATGTCCCAAAGAAAAACAATTTTATAACTGTCAGGCACATGATGGAATGGCCAAAAGGACATGAAATCAGCTATGCAAATTGTGAGACGTAAGTCACACTTCTATTTGTACCATGACAGTGTGAAAATTGGAATTATTTTTTGCCAATATAGAAAAACTGTCAGAGACTACATGCACTGTATTATGAAGAAAACTACTCCACTATGTCCAAATTATCTGTGACATGCCCCACAACACATTTGATTTTTTTTCATGTAACCTATGGCTAAGGACCATCAGAATTGTGTTTCATTTGATATTTTAAGAATCTAATACAATGAAAGTACGCATGTTACTATTTAATAAATACCCCAGTGGTTGATAATGAAGAAATGTCATGCCATTCTATTGATAATTGATTGATTTAATCCTGCCACTGAAATTTCAAAGATGTCGGAAGTCATTTTAAAAAAGGTAAAAAAATTTAAATATGTCACCATTGACAGGTACATGGGTTAAAAGAGCCAGACCACTGGGTTAAAATATAAATTTGATAGGTAGGAGTGGCATTAAATTGCCTCTTAGAAAGAGCATAGTTTTACATCAAGAATGTGGGCTCAGCAGACTAAAATCTGCCAATTACATAACTTTTCTAAGTCCTGCTTTCCCTATATATGAATTGCTCTGGAATTCTTGCAAAGACTTAATGAAATTTTATTTTAAAAATTTACAGGAGTTTTGAATTATACTCTATAATATATTGGTTTTAGTTTTAAAACAAAATAATAGTTATTATCTGTCTTTGCATAATCCTAACACATTAATCCAAACATCAATGTATCAGTTAAAAATGCTTTACATTACAAATAATAGAATACTCAAATATAGTGAACTAAGTCATAAGTAATCTGTATGATTACTTAGTATATTTAATAATGGTTAGTGATTCACTTCTATCATCAACAACCTGATTTCTCCAACATAGGTTAATTCAGCCTCTTAAATGTGTCGGTTTTTCATGATTATCCTGTTGCTGCTGTTGTTTTTCTGATCAGAAAGTGACTACCAAGCTTTGGCATCACTTTTTGAACCATCATCCCAAGAATAATAAAAGGGAGGAAGAGAACTCCTCCAAAACATGTATCTTAAAGTGTCTTTGGCTAGAATTCATCATGACCCTCTTCAGCCACAAGGAAGGCTGGAGAGCGAGTCTGGCAAAGAGGGATGGAGTTTCCATGACTGACTCAGGCTAATTCTAACTCTTCCTCTGGAGTATGGTTAACTGGGAATAAGGAGGTAGGGATGCCCACCGAACAGGCAAATAACAGCACCAGCCACATTCAGTTTAAAATGCATAGAGGTAGGACGTTTTGCTTTTTGCTCCTCTGAGTCCTCCCTCTTCAGGCATCACAGAAAGAAAGGGCATAGCTTTGTCGCATAAATCTGAATCAGAGAGATAATGTCCTACTTCTCCTTAAAAATATTTTTTCCTTCCCAACAGGATTTCCTAGCACTAAATTATGTCTTAGGAGTTACCTAAGGTCAAATGCAACTCTAGAAGATCCCTGGCTTTAGGGATACGCCCTTCATCCTGAGGGAGGTCTACTGCTGAGCAGGGAGGGAACCTGCAGGGTTTGTTTGGGAAGAGAAAGTTTCTTGAGAAGAGGTGCAGTTGAGGGGCCAACAGGGGTAGCTTTCCATGTTTTCAGCCCTAGAGGGTTGGTGGAGAAAGGAACTGGAGGTGTGAGCTGCCTTTGAAGGGCTCGGGGACAAAGACTACCTCTCCCAGGGCTGCCAGGCAGCTGAGCCCAAGGATGCACTTAGCACAGGCAAAGGAACCACACCACCTGGGGGCTGGGTGCGGCCCTGGGCCTTCCCACCGACCCCTCTCACCCCACTGACGCTCGCTGCCTTCAAGGGCAGCATCAGTCTTGGAATAATCAGCTTCCTTTCTATGGCTGGGGACAGCACATCTCTGTCCCTGTGGAGAATCATGAAACCCTTGAGGGCTGTCCCCATAGCCTACACGACGGAACTCAGTGTGCTATTTGTTGGTAACTGATGGGGAAAATAATCTGCTTTCCCTTTGGTAGCCTGCCAATCTTACCCACCATACGTGTATGGTCAGGAGATACTGGTAGCCTGATCTACTCAGGTGCCAAAACAACTCACATATGCTAATGTAAATAAACAAGGAAAGAATGCAAATGAAATCAGTAGCCTCCAAAATAGGAAACCAAGGGAAAACCAGAAAGGTGGCACATACTAAGGATGACTTAATGATATAAATAAGCTATAATATGATAGAAACAAAACAGTAAACTAAAATGAAAACTCCCAAAGTGATACAAAATGATGTTGCTAAAACAACCCAAGCCCCTAAAAGTTTCTGAAAAATCAAAAGAAAAACCTCTAAATATTAAAATAGAACAAGGAAATTGAACAATAGACTGGACCATGATGGATATTAAACTATTGATTTAGAAAATTAAATAGACAAATAGTCTCACAACATAGCAAAAATGTAAAGAAATGGTAATAAGTGAAAGGATAAGTGATATGGAGGACAGACGCAGGAAACCTAATGTGAAATAACAGAAGTCCAAGAGAAGAGAAAGGAACAGGTTGAAGAGAATAATCAAAAACACTACAGAAGAAAATTTTCCTGACCTAAAAAAAATGACTTGCATTTTCATATCAAAAAAGGCTTACTAAAAGCCAGGCAGATTTAAAATAAACAGACCAAAAACTCTAGACATATCTGGGTAAAGTTTCTGAAATCAGCGGATAAAGAGAGAACCATTCAGTTACACAGAGAACGGAATGAGACTGTCATTGATCTTCCTGTCTGGTAAGTAAAGGATGATAATTTCAAAACCATCCACCTGACCAAGGCATTGGGAAGCAAAAAAAAGACATTTCCATACATACAAAGACTTTTGTATTTTTTCTAAAAGAATTACTTAATAAAATGTGCATGTCAAATAAAAATAATATTAGAATACAGATCTCAAGATAGAAGCTAACGGAATATAAGAATTAGGAGTGACCAAATGCCTAATGCAATAATTTCCAACTAAATCTAATTAGATAATAATACTATCTAAAAGTTTTTGTCTGCTTACTGTGTCTCAGGTATTTTTCTAAGTATGTTATATATATGACTTACTATTGCTTTCTTCACATTGTAGGAAAAGAAATCAAATTTTACCATTACTTTTATTTGAGGCGTGGGTAACTTACCCAAGGTCATACAGCCAGGATTTGAACTCAGATGGATTGACTCGGGAGCCTGCACGCTTATCCTCTGCACCATAAGACCTCTATAAATACCCTCATGATAATACAGTCATAAATTATAGTGTAAGTATTAATAAAAAATATTTGAAAAGAATGAGGTAACTGGAATAAAAGTTTAATAATTGGTTGGAAATAAAATGCCATATTAATTAAACAATACCCAGAAGTAGGGTGGGCTTCCCATGTGGCTCTAGTGGCAAAGAATCCACCTGCCAATGCAGAGGACATAAGAGATGGGAATTCCATCCCTGAGCCAGGGAGATCCTCTAGAGGAGGGCATGACAATCGACTCCAGTATTCTTGCCTTGAGAATCCCATGGACAGAGGAGCCTGGCAGGCTACAGTCCATAGGGTCACAAAGAGTCGGATACAAATAAAGCGACTGAGCGCGCAAGCATAAAAGTAGGGTAAGGAGTAGGCATAGGGCTAAAGAGTGGGGAAGTAAAAACATGCTAAAAATCTTGTGCTTTGGGGGCAGGGGCAGGCATACAATTATTATTTAATTTTTTATTAGTGAATTTAGAGAGGTATGTTTAAATATTACTGCTGGATATATAAAGTTATTTAGGAAGAAAATAAGAAACATAATTGACCTTCATATTAAAGAACAGAAAAAGGATGCAAAAAAATATGAAACCAGAAAAAAAAAGAAGAAACAATAAGCAAGGCTAAAAAAAAGAAAATCTAAAATAACATGGATGGGATCTGAGCAAAAATGTCAGATATCACAATTAATACAAATGGTTTTCTTCAAAGTGTTAGCTGCCTAGTTGTGTTTGACTCTTTGCGACCCCACGGACTGTAGCCCACCAGGCTCCTCTGTCCATGGGGATTCTCCAGGCAAGAAAACTGGCGTGTGTAGCCATCCCCTGCTCCAGCCATTCCCTTTTTCCTGATCCAGAGATCCAACCCAGGTCTCCTGCATTGTAGGCAGAGTCTTCACCATCTAAGCCACCAGGGAAACCCATTTAGCAAAGACTTGCAGATTAGGTTAAAAAAAAAAACCAACCAGCAACAATCCAAAAATTTAGTTGGTTTGTAACGTATGTCCCTTAAATAAAATGAAAAACAAAGTTTGAAAATAAAGACTAGCTGCAACTATTCATTAAATACAAATACAAACCAAATGAAACAATGGCAATATTAATGTCAGATAAAGTAAAACTTAAGACCAAAAACATGAAATTAGGTAAAGAGGAATAGTTTGAATTGTTGAAGAAAATAAAATGTATCATACAAAAACTTTTAACCATATAAGAATAATTTGATAAAATCATGATCACAGTGAGGGATGTTTTGGGGGTAAAAAAAAGGATATAAAGGTTTAGAAAAGCAATCTATAGATCTATCTGGTATATGAGTGTCTTGTGTCTATCTAGTGTATATGTGTATAAGTGTTTTTGTGCATATGTGTGCACATGTACATATATTTGCACAAGTATATGTTACAAGGAATTACTTTTTCCTCTTACATCTAATACATATTCACAAAAAAATTGATAGTGTTCTTGGCCAGAAATAAAACTGTAAACCTCCAAAATGTTGGTCATATTCGCCTATCATTATGCAGGAAAACTAGAAACCAGAATTAACAACAATGAAACTCATTCACTGGTAATTAAAATAACTCTAAAAAATTCTTGAATCAAAGAAGAAATCAAATTGAATGATAAATTACCCAGAAAATGGTAGAAGAGTGACACTTGATATAAAAAATTAATGAACAGTGACTAAAGCTGTATTCAAAAGAAAACATGTAGCTTTGCTAATTAAGAAGATAAGTGAACTAAACATGCAACTCAGTGGAACACAAAATAAAAAAACAGCAAGAAATAAAGTAATAGGAAATTGGAAGACGAATTGTAGGGGAAAAAAGCTGGAATTGATTAATTTTAGAAATTTAAATAACAAAATATATATGACTAGTAAAATCAAAGTGAATTCCTCAAAAACACAAATAAAATTTACCAACCCTCGGCAAGCCTAAGACAGGAAACTAAAACTTACAACATGAAGAATGAGAAAGAAAAGTCACAGTTACAGACACCAAAAGGACTAAATTCATTTCAAGAGACAAATGCAATCATATCTCTGAGCTGCTGAGGTTGCCTTGGAAAATTTCAACTTAATAACTGCCTTGGATAAAGACTTCTTTGTCTCCAGCTCCTCCAAATCGCCCTATAAATGGATTTGTATTTCTACCAGAACGAACCATTTAAAAACTGCACTAAAACAAACCATAACTAGAGTTTAAATAGAGTGTTGTGGGGATTTTATTGCATACACTCATACAACTCTGTTTTAAGTGACATCTGTCTTCTCTAGAGTTCCAAGTGTAATCAAATGCCCTAGGCCTTGCTTTGGAAGGAAAATCAAGCCATCATTTTTGTATTCAAGTCACAATGGCCCAAGTCTCCATCCAGTTAACTGGCAGACAGAGCCCCCTTGAAGCGTTTCTCAGTTATTCCTCGGTGTCCCTAAATGGGTGCCTTGTGTGTCCCGACTTAAGACAGCCGCTGCCACCTGGTGTTGGCCCTGCTCTGTCTCTCTGTTCACCTGCCTCTTTGAGAACACCACGTTTTCTGCTGTTCCTGCCATGTGGTTTTTCAACCATCCCTTTTCCCTCTGGGAAGCCACTTAATCCTTCTCTCTCAATTTGTATACTTGGGTAGATTTTGTTTCTCTGGGTCCCAAGTGTGGGTCTACAACTGAGGCCTGACCAGTGAGAGCATTCATTCCCCTAGACCTGGTGACGGGTTCAAGGATGGTCAGGTGGCACAACCAAAGGCAATGAGATACAATGGCATTTTTGCTGGGTATCCTGAGAGAGAGGCTAGCGTTTTCCCCTTGGACTCATTGCCAGCACCATCTTGCCACTCCCGAGAGCCTCATCATGAGACCATCTGGGAAAGAACAGAGTGAAGAGAAGGAAGATGGTGACATCATTTGGGCCCCTGGGACTACCTTATAGCTGAAACCAGCCTATTCTTGAAATTTTCAGTCACATGAACTAATATGTTCTTTTTTCTATTCATTAAAGCCAGTTGAGTCGAGTCGGGTCATCACTGGAACCCAGAATCCTAACTGAAAAATTTGTTTGGCAGAGTAACACTGAGTATTATCTATGATCCAAAGCAACTAATGCTTGTGTCTAGCAATTTGCCAAGTTACTTTCGAGCTGTTCTGATGGCTTCTACCTTTTTACCTGTCTTTCCAGAGAAACTTAACAACCAGCCCAAGAAAGTAGCTGCAATTCTAACCCCTCTCTTCATATTGCCCCCTGGTTTGCACTTCCAATCAGAATGCTTCCCTTTTTTACAAGGAGAAGAACAGGGTCGGGGGTGTGGGTGGTGATGGTGGTGGTGGTTGTTAATACAGGCAGCAGCTAGGCTCTCTAAAAGCCAGTCAAGGTGTCCTAATATACCAGATTCTCAACCTGCATGGCAAAACAATCTCCCTTAAACACAAAAAGTAAGGGCATAGAAAATGATCTTAAAAAGAAGAATGGAATAGAGACAAGAAGATCTCTCCAAACTACCCTCAAGTATTTTTGGTTTAAGTTGCATACATACATCTTTAAGGTCTTTTATAATTCTTCCTAACATTTAAATATTTTCAACTCACTGACTCAGATTTTTAAAGATTAATAAACCTTCTCAAATCTCTTCTTGTCAACCATTTTAATAGATCTGTCCTGCAGTAGGCTTATCCCCACCTCCTCAAAATAAAACAAACCAAACAATAAATCAAGACCACTGAAATGAAATCCAGCCTCACATCACAGAGCAACAGTTTTATGGGTGAAACGTGCGCTTGCTAATTTCAAGAACAAATTATTGTGCTTTATTTAGTGCAGTTCCATTTATACGCTTTTAGCTACAGGAAATAAAAAACAAAGCCCACAGGCCAGTTTTAATTTGGTCAGTTTTTTTTTTCTTTCACAAGAATCCCATGGTAGAAGAAACTCACTGACATCAAATTGGAAAACCCCTTTCTGCTCCCTTGCCTGAGAGTAAACTTAGCCACTTGAACAAGAAGTTGTCTCACTTACAGTATCAATGATGCTTAATAGACTTGCATTATTAACGGAGGAACATTTCTGCCTGGCAGAGCTGGAGTCAATATTTAATAGATTTAGGTCTTATTTAGCCACTGGATTTTGGGGCAACCTGACAAAATGCAACTCAGTATGAAAGCTAATAGATTCAAAGATGACAAAATGAGCATTTCCATAAATATGCATTCCTCATAAATAATTGAGGCAATGAATGGAAGGCAATCCAATATCCTTTAATCATTTCCTAATTAATATTCTGTAGATAGGGCAATTCTGAGTAAATATTAGGCTTCCTTTAAAGAGTTCTGTTAAAAAAAAAATTTCCAACTGAATGCTTTGGGTTTTTTTTGTTGTTGTTGTTGTTGTTAAAGATGTTATCAGCAAGATTTTTCTACATAAAGCAACTTGTTTCATTTTGCTAAGAATTTCCTTCCTATATTCTAATCACTGTTTAAAAAATGGAAGGAGCATTTGTCCCAATGGCCAAGAGAGGTGATTCTCCAATTTATGCAGAGAAGGGAGTGGCAACCCACTCCAGTATTCGTGCCTGGAGAATTCCATGGACAGAGGAGCCTGGTGGGCTGCAGTCCATGGGGTCACAAAGAGTGGGACACGACTGAGTGACTAACACTTTCACACTTTCCAATTTATAGTCTTGAATGAGACTCTGGAAGGATCCTCAGGAATCATCTGGACGAGAGCTACATCCTGCGGGGCCTCAGAGCTAAGAGGTCTAGATTTACCAAAAAGGAACAGATTCCAGGTACCATTCCGCCCAAGCCAGCTATCCTTGGACATCTTTTAAATTCTGAGAGTCAGTTTTCTTATTTGCAAAATGGGAATTATCAACCTTACTGGGCTTCTTTTCTGGAACTATATTAAGGAATCAGTGAAACAGCTTCGCAAACTCTCTGAGGCCTCTAAACCAAAGTCATGCTGGGCCCCAAGTCCTGCTGAGCAAACTGTAGATGAGACATTTCAAACACCCTCGGCCTCAGTCTCATCAACTGCGAAAAGGGTGTAATACTCATACCTGCACGGCAGGGTTCTTGAGAGCTTTGACTCACACAAAACACATGCGCGCCAATAGTGCCAGACCCACAAGAACAGCATAAATGTTAGCGCTTCTTCTAATGATTAGTATTGTTGTCGCTGCCGTCCAACAGGAGGAAACTCAATTCCACGGAACCTGGTCAAAGTCACAGTTCTATGGAGAAAGTATAATGAGCTTTTTTGCATGTAAGCCCCTTTCTGTAATGTGATGGGGTGCTTCCTCAGGCGTATTCTGGCAGGGTGTTACCCAGGGTGGTATACTGACAGTGCCTCAAGGGAGGAAGGACATCTGACTGGAAACTGTGATCGGTTGAACTAAAACCAGCCAAAGAGCCCCCAGGATGGGTCGTCACCTTCACAGCAAGGACTGGACATCACTAATCAACAGCTAAGAGGAGGCAGGAAAAATCCTCCAAGAGGCGTGGTGGGAAAGAGTGCAGCGAGGTCACCGAACATTCTCAGTTGAGGGAAAACAAGAGAAGCCCAACTGCCCTCTGGCTGACCTTGGGCTGGGAAGAAGGCCATAAAAAATGTCACTCTGATGGATGAAGAGGTGATAAGGTGTGGAGTGATGGACCCACTTCATTTCAGGGTTTGGTGTGTGTTCTCAGGCGCTTCCCTCCTAAGGGCCGGGCTTGTAAATCTCAGGCAGGGTTGGTCACTGTAAATATGGGGTTGGTCTGGAGCATGACAGCTGCTTTGTCTTCTAACGTGAGTACTCCGTGTGCAGGGACCCTCTGCAGGGGCTGGAGAACTTTCTGAAGAGAGCATGGGAGTCTCCTGCCCTACTTCCCAGCCCACCCACTTGGCCACAGTCTTTGACCTCTCCCCTTTCCAGGCTCCATATACCACTTTCCTCAGCCCCCGTCAATCAGATTTCCACCCGCTCTCGTTTCATAACAACCGGGGGCTTACTGCTTTTGCTTCATGGAGGAAAGCAATCAGACATCACCCAGCGATGCTGAGAGAAATAGCAGTGTATCTTTGCCTATGGGCTGAACGCTTCCATAGCGGTCAACAGGAACCATTCCCTGCAGCCAGGACAAAGCACTGGGATACTGGGGAGGCAGGTGGTGTGAGGACTAAGATGCTGGTGTGGGAGCTTTCTTGTCACTCTCTCCTTTCTCTCTCATCCCCCTGTCCTCTTCTTCCCCTCTTCTTCTAATCCTCTGACTTTTCCTCCCTTTCTTTCATATATCATTTTCTCCAAAATGTGAGTATTCCAGAAAGGAGTTTCACAGAGGTTAAATAATTTTACTTTTTCCCCTATTGTCATTCAAATTATATTGCATAACTAGGTACATCATTACAAAAGCAAACATAACAATTTTTAAAATTAGTTCGATATGCAGCCCATGTTTTCAGGCTGCTTTATAAGCTGAAAATGAAGTCGCTCAGTTGTGTCCGACTCTCTGCAACCCCATGGATTCTTGCCTACCAGGCCCCTCAGTCCATGGAGTTTTCCAAGAGTACTGGAGTGGGTTGCCATTTTCTTCTCCAGGGGAATCTTCCCTATGAAACTCCTCTTCGTTGATGAAGAGGGGGACTAACTATATTTCTCAGGTTTCTTCTAGCTCTGATTTCCCAGGAAAATTTCAGAATCCACTCATGCCTCTTCCTTAAAATGGGCCTCTCTGGAGGTACGGTCACTTTCTCAAAGGAAATGTATACCAAACCATGTGAAATCAGGGAACGACACCAAGAAACATAGGAAGGGCTGGCAAGTCCTTTGGGGACAAAGCATTTTCATGTTTACCAGATCCTGGTTCTTAGCAAGGTGCATCAGAAAATCACTGCACAAGTCCTGAACACAGGGCTTCCCTTGTGGCTCAGCTGGTAAAGAATCCACCTGCAATGTGGGAGATCTGGGTTCAATCCCTAGGTTGGGAAGATCTCCTGGAGAAGGGAATGGCTACCCATTCCAATATTCTGGTCTGGAGAATTCCATGGACTATGGTGTCACAAAGAGTCAGACATGACTGAGCAATTTTCACTTTCACTTTCCTGAACAGAAGCCACGCGGCACACCAGCAAGACACCACCTCCCTGACCCATAAACCTCTCTCTCTCTCTGATCCCAAGACCTTTTCAACCAGGCACTTCAGTGACAAGGGTGTACACACAGTTCACTTGGACCTTATTTGGGGCCAAGGCAATAGCTCAGAGACCCCACAACCAGAATCAGTCAAGTTTATCTACTGAGTCACCTGCCTCCAAATTAACATTCTATGGGAAATAGGATAATTCTTGGTTGGTGTCTCATGCATTAGATGTAGGTCAAACCTACACCAGCCTTCCCTTGCCCTCCAAGGAAGTAGGTAGAAATGCCAATCTTCTTATTATGTTGCTGACAAAGATATCTGTGACTTTGTCCCTGCTGAAATGAAAACACACACAGCAGGTACTATTATCGCTATTAATAACACAGTAAGTGGATCTGAAAGTGCCCGCATACAGAAACAACAATCAAAACCCCAAACCAGTGAGAATTAACTTTGAACTTTGCAGTACACAGTATATTACACTCATACAACCAATTAAAAAGGCATGTCATCTTGTTTGGAAAGTATCTATTGATTTCCCGGTTCATCAGATCAGGTTGATGTTCTTTCAATGGCCTCGATGACATCATCAATATTTTTCTATTTAGAATAATGACTTATTTTATATGCCAACAGCTATAAAAAACAACCCACCTATATATATTTCTACTGACACCAGCTTAAGAGCCATCTGGCTTTCTCTCCTTAACATATGATATTGGTAATCTGGGGCTAAAGAAATGTTTTGGTCTTGTCATGAGACTCATTTAGAGACCACAGTAAATTTGTTTAGTTTAAAAACCAACCACTAAATCATATTTTCTCTATTAGAGTCCAATGCTCTCCGCTGCATTTGGTGTCCAAATTACATTCATTTTAGAGTGAATTACTTTCATTTCAGAAGTAGCCCCCAACTCCCTTCTCCCTCCTGTTCAAGAAGGCAATATACTCACCAGCTGTGTGATCTTTGGCAAGTGACTTAATCTCTCGGAAACTCATTCTTCCCATTTATTAAATGGGGGGAAAAAGTGCTAGGTTTCTCAGGCACATTACCTCTTCTAAACTTCACAGTTGCCCCATGAGGCTGACACTGTTATCAGCCCAATTTTACAGGTAGGAAACTGAGGCACAGAGAGGCTAAGTTGTTTCAGGTTCCTGAAAACAGCCGGGATGTGTTGAAGCCAGAATTGTCGTTACTGTTTAATCGTTAAGTCGTGTCTGACTCTTTGGCAACCCCATGGACTAGGGCCCGCCAGGCTTCTCTGTCTACGCATTTGCTCACACAAGAGTACTGGAGTGTGTTGCCATTTCCTCCTCCAGGGGATCTTCCCAACCCAGGGATCGAACCTGCGTCTCCTGCATCGGCAGGCGGATTCTTTACCACTGGACCACCAGGGAAGCCCAAAGCCAGACTATCTGACCACAAATGTTTATAGCCAATTGCAGCTGCCTCAGTGGGCTATGTGGACCTTCAATTACATAGTCAAAACACCACACCACCAATTTGGGCACTTGATAGGTGTTAAAGAGGCATTACAGCAGGGGGTGGGGAGTCACACCACCGGAATCCAAATCCCAGCCTTAAGTGCCTATATATCCAAATCCAAGCCTTAAGTGCCTATATAATGCTGGGCCTACAACTAACCCCTGTGTGCTGTAGGGGTCCCGTGAAATGGCAGTGATAGAATGACGCCGGCCTTGTATGGTGTTGCCGAGGATAACACAGCCTGACACAGAGTTAGTGCTCAATAATGATAGCTATCATTACTCATCAGTCCTCCACAAATGCTAGGCTTCGTTCCCCCTCAAATCCTTTGTGTCGCCCAACTGTTTTCAACATACAGTCAGTCTCAACCTCTGATGTGTGTGTGAAACGCTGAGTGTTGTTATGGCTTTGCAGGAAGCTCCCTGCTGGGAGAATTTGTCTGTTTGGCTAGTCTCTCCACTCCGTTTTTAATCCTCCCTTTGTCAAGTCCAAGCCTCAAGGATTCAGTTTTGCCTCTATTAAAATGAACCCGGTGGCCCTTGTTCTTTGATTAAGCAATGGAAGGAAAGGAAGCTGAGGGCCTGGGGCCTCAGGAAAGACTTCTTGGGGAAAAAACTGAAAGCAGAAGGCTGGGGTCTCTGTCTGAACTCTGTCACTAATCACCCAGGTCACCCTGGGCCGGTCCCCGCTTTCTGGGCCTCAGTTCCCTGTCTCTAAAGACGGAGACTGGAGAAGCAAAGCGGTTTTCAGGGCGAGTCCCATGGAGCCTGGCAGCTGGCGCCAGTGGCCACGGGGCTGCTGAAGGGGCCTGGTGAAAGCCCAAGTGTTAGTCGCTCAGTCGACCCCATGGACTTAGCCCCCCAGACTTTTCTGTCCATGGAATTCTCCAGGTAAAAATACTGGAGTGGGTTGCCATTCCTTTCTCCAGGGGATCTTCACAAGCCAGGGATTAAACCCAGGTCCCCTGCATTGCAGGCAGATTCTTTCCGGTCTGAGCCACCAGGGAGAGGGGCCTGGAGCGGAGGTCAAAATCAAGCAGCTCCTGCTCAGCTTGCAGATTCGTTTTTTCCTTGACCTGTACAGTGGTTTTATTTTCCTTACCTATTGAGTTGGTTGCTAAGCTTTCAAAATCAGGAGTTTTTAAATCAATAATTTTTTTTAGAGCAGTCTTAAGTTTACAGAAAAATTGAGCCAAAAATCAGAGCTCCCAGATACTAACTCTTTCCTCTCACTTCTCTCTGACTCCCAGTTTTCTTTATTATTATTAGCATCTTGCATCGGTGTGATATATCTATTGCAACTGATGAATCGGAATTGATACATGACTATTAACTAAAGTCCATAGTTTATGTTGGGGTTCACTCTTTGTGTTGTGTATTTTATGTGTTTTGTAAATGCTCATGCCATCTATCCAGCATTGCAGTGTCACTCAAACTAGTTTGTCTGCCCTAAAAATCCCCTTTGCTCTGCCTATTCATCCCTCTATCCTCCCAGCCCTTAGCAGCCACTGATCTTTTTATTGTCTTGATAGTTTTGCCTTTTCCAGAATGTTAGATGGTTGGAATCAGACAGTATGTACTGATATCAGATTGGCTTCTTTCACTGGGCAATATGCATTTATGATTCCTCCATGTCTCTTCGTGACTTGATAGCCCATTTCTTTTTAGCACTATGGATGTCTCACAGTTTATTTATCCATTCACCTACTGAAGAACATCTTGGTTGCTTATAAGTTTGGGCAATTATGAAAAAGCTGCTATAAACATTTATGTGCAGGGCTTTGTGTGAACACAAGTTTTCAAATCATTGGGGTAAATACCAAGGAACATCACTGCTGAAGCATATGGTAAGATCATGTTTAGCTTGGGAAGAAACTGCCAAACTGTCTTTCAACGTGGCTGTGCCATTTTGCATTCCCACAAGCAATGAACGAGAACGCCTATTGCTCCACCTCTTTATCAGCATTTGGTGTTATCAGTGTTTGCGATTTTAGCCATTCTAAGAGATGTGTAATGGCATTTTTACACTGTTTTACTGGCAATTCCCATGGGTCATATTATATGATGCTGAGCATATTTTATATGCTTATTTGTTATCTGTATATCTTCTTTAGTGACGTGTCTGTGCAGATCTTTGGCCCATTTAAAGTGGGTTGTTTTCTTATTGTCAACTTTTTTGTATGTTTTGGATAAAGTTGTTTATTGGATATGTGTTCTACAAATATTTTCTCTCAGTCTATGGCTGGTCTTTTCATTTATTTTTAGCAGTGTCCGTCACAGAGCAGCAGTTTAGAAATCAGGCGCGTTCATGTATTCTAGCTTCCTGGCTTCCCTTGGAAGTAGATCTGATAACACTGGGACCCAGTCCTGCAGGGCTGAAGCCATCTAGTGGCTGCCTCTTAAGACCAGGGACACTCTCTCCATCTCAGCAGAGATCTACCCAGCTCAGCTGAATGACCTACCTTGAGGTATTTGACCAGTGTGACTCTGGCCTTGGGAAGTTCCCCCTTTATCTGATTTCTACATTGGGTTCCACATAGGTTTGCTATGTATAAAACAGACATTTAAAAAGAAAATTACACTTAGATGATCTTCCTGCTCTTTCATGCAAGAACTATCTGTTCATTGTTGTCTTTGACTTGCATGAGGAAAAAAATAATTTCATAAACACTCCCCACGTGGCATCTTTTACTTGGCCTTTGAGCCTATTCTAATCCATACCATGGAGCATAATACCCACATGGGGGTCACCTCACATGCCACTGTGTCCACCAGAAGTACCCCCATGGCAGTATTTTTGTGGGGTCACTGCCTATGCAGGGACGGGTGCTAGAGTCATCTTATAAAGCAAAATAATTTAAACCCCAAATAATGAAAAACAGGTCTTTATACAGATGAATCACCCTTTCCTGGAAAGGGACTCTCATGTGAAGGCAGGCTAGAATCAAGAGCAGGAGGAAACAGTAGGTTGGGACAGCAGATTCCTGCCTCTTGGCCCCTACTCATTCTGAAGCATAAATCTACTGAGTGGGATGGTGGGCAAACTTGCCAGCATCATTTGTACCAGGGGTCCCCAACCCCTGGGCCACAGACCAGTACCAATCTATGGCCTGTTAGGAATCAGGCCGCACAACAGGAGGTAAGAAGCAGGCAGGTCAGCAAAGCTTCATCTGTATGTACAACTGCTCCCCACTGTTGTACTTGACTCATCCTGAAACCATCCCTCTCCCCATCTGCAGAAAAATTGTCTTCCATGAAACCAGTCCCTGGTGCCAAAAAGGTTGGGACCACTGGTTCAAACTGCTCTTCTTTCTCCTCTGAACTGGTATAGTCCACTTTCTTTAAGGTATACATGTATGCCATGAATCTCTTTGATCGGGGCCATGGTGCTGCTGGGGAAAAGATTCTCAGGTTCTAAAAAAGCATCAGCAAAGACAAAATCTTGGGTACATAGAACAGGACTTCACAACACATCGGAGAGATGGAAACATTTGTTGCATAAATGCCTTGTCCTCAGGCTAAGTCTGGTATCCTGTTGTGGATGCCTGTTGCAGTGATGTGCATGGAGGCCTTTGAAAAGTTTGCTAGGGCTACTGTTACAAAGCACTACAAACTGGGTGACTTAACAACAGAAATTTATTGTCTTTTACTTTTGGAGGCTAGAAGTCTTAAATCGATGTGCTGACATACAACTCAACAAGAACAATAAAACAAACAGTCCAGCTGAAAAATGGGGAGAGGACCTAAATACACATCTCTCCAAAGAAGAAATTCAAATTGTCAATAGGCACATGAAAAGATTCTCAACCTCATTAATCAGCAGCGAAATGGAAATCAAAGCTGCAATGAAGTCCCACCTAAGACCAGTCAGAATGGCCATCATTAAAAAGTCTACAGGTAACAAATGATGGAGCGGTGGGGAGAGAAAAGAGAACCCTTCTACACTGTCAATGGGGATGTACAGAAGGGCAGCCACAATTGAAAACAGTATAGAGGTTCCCCAGAAAACTAAAATTCAAATTACCATATAATCCAGCATTCCCATTCCTGTGTATATACTGAGACAAAACTATAATTCAAAAATATACATGTACCCCAATGTCCATAGCAGCACTATATACATAGCCAAGACATGTAAACAACCTAAATGTACATTGACTGATGAACGGATAAAGAAGGTATGGTGTATATATATATACAATGGAATACTACTTGGCCATAAAAAAGAATGAAATTATGCCATTTACAGTAACATGGATGCAACTTTATACTAAATTAAGTAAGTCAGAAAGAGAAAGACAAATATCATAAGACATCAGTTATATGTGGAATCTAAAATATGACATAAATGAACTTAACTACAAAACAGAAACAGACTCAAAAACATAGAGAATAGACTTTTGGTTGCCAAGGGTGAGGGGGGTGAGGGAAATGGATTGGGAACTTGGGGTTAGCAGATGCAAACTATTATAGATAGAATGGATAAACAACATGGTCCTACGGTATAGCACAAGGAACTGTATTCAATACCCTGGGATAAGCCATAATGGAAAAGAATAGAAAAACGTATAAGCATCGTAGAACTGAGTCACTTTGCTATGCAGCAGAAACTGACACAACATGGCACATCAACTATACTTCGAAGTTCCTTCTGAGGGCTGTGAGGGAAGGATCTGTTCTAGGCCTCTCTCTGCAGCTTGTAAATAACTCTCTTCTCCCTCTGTCTACTTACATCATCTTCCCTCTATGTATGGCTTTGTGTCCTAATTTCCCCTTTTCATAAGTACACTAGTGCTCCTGGATGAGGGCCCACTTTAATGACCTCATCTCAATCTAACTAATTAGAAGTGCCATGACCCAATTTCCAAATAAGGTCCCATTCTGAGGTACTAGGAGCTAGGACTTCAACACTGAAATTGGTGGAGAAGGTGGGGGGGGGGAGGGGGACACTCATCAACCTACAATGAGGCCTCTAGCGTAGCAGGGCAGAAAAATTCCTTGTCTCCATGAACCAGCTGAAAGCAGGTCATCAGGAAAGTGAGTTCCAGAAGAAAGCCCACAGAAGCAAAGCTTCAGGATGTCATTCTCAATTGTTTCCATTGTCCTAGAGTCTTGCTCATCTTTTTCAGCTAATATAGACAGGGTAGAAACCAAGAGATGCTAAAAGTTAAAGGAAATTTATTGTAAGTCCTCCAACTCTGCTCCAGTGTTTCCTCAATCCCCATGATACCTTTATAAAAGTTGTTCTTAACAGCTGCACAATGGACAGCCCCTTCCAGGGGTGGTCTTGACCAGGCCAAGAGGGCTCAGAAATATAGGACTGTCCCACCCCTTGCACAGCATTCAAAATCCCAGAAGCTGGTCATCGGACTTCCTGAGCTCTGCACTATCCCTCGTTCTATTGTCCTGACAACATCCACCACCTGCCCCAGGCACCACTTCGCCCCACTATTCTGTCTATGCCTTGTGCCTTCAGACTCACAGTGCCTTTTCCCTGGTGATCCCATTTCACCAGCTTCTCCTTTCAGCTCCATTTTCATCTCATGCCCTATGGTTAACTTTTAGGAGTTTCTGAATAACAAGGACTTGAGGGCACCCCTTTCTGTGCAGTCTCTCTGCTTGACTGGAATATATTTTGTTTCCTTTCTCTAGTGAAATAGTGAAGGCACAAACTAAAGTTTAAATGGCTGTGAGGGGAGAGGAGGAGGAGTGGAGTGATTCACAGTGGGTCTGAGAAGACAGATGAGCCATTCCTAGGAGATGGAGAGTTGGATCACTAGTGGGGAAAGCATAGGCTTTGTCATAAACAGACACAGAGATCTTAACTACACCAGTGACTGGAAGAAGGTCATTACACCTGAGTGTGGCTTCAAACATCATTGAAACACTGACAACTCCCCAGTTTGTATCTCCAGGCCTAATCTTCCTCCAAAACGGGAGGTCAAAATTCCAACTTCCTTCTAGACATTTCCTTTTGGTGTCTGATAGTCATCTCAAACTCAATATGTCTAAAAGCAAACTCTTAATTTTACAACAAAATCTACTCTTTACCCAGTCTTCCCTATCTTGGTAAACAATAAGTCCATTTTTTTAGTACGCACATCAGAAATTTTCAGAGTCATCTTTGACTCCTTTTTCTTTTTATCACATCTCATACTTTCATCCATAAAAATTTAAAGAAATTTTTCTAAGGAGGTACAAACTTTTAATATTAGGTATAAAATAAGCTTACAAGGATACATTGTACAACACAGAAAATATTGCCAATATTTTATAACTATAAATGAAGTATAACCTTTAAAAATTGTGAATCACTAGATTGTACACCTGTAACTTGCATAATATTATACATCAACTATACTTCAATAAAACTTTTTAATTAAAAAATAAATCTTTCTAGCTTTACTTTGAAATATATCCAGAATCTATATGCTTCTCACCATCTTCATTTCTGTCACCCTAGCCTGTGCCATTATTCATTACCTGGATTATTAAAATCACTTCCTAACTGGTCTCTTTACTTCCATCCCTGGTCCTCCAGGTGTTTTTTCAAGACAGTGTTTTGAGCAGTCTCTTAAAAACATACATCTGATCACGCTACTTCTCCACTCAAAACCTACTTTGAGAAACTCTCAGCTGCCCCCCAACACCAATTCTCCCTTTCTTCCTTTCATAACAGACCCTCCAAAATGTATCTGGATACTATACAGACTCTTCCACCTCCATAGCAGCTGCTATGTCCTTGCAGCTTGGAGTCCACGTGCCAGGAGCAGAGGCAACATGTCTAACAGCCAGACTAAGCACTGAAAGAGCAGGACACGTCACTGCTTCTCTCCCCCGCCTGTTGGTGCAGTGCCAACAGGCCACCCTTACACGGCCACTCTACCAACCCTGGGCTTCCCACCTCTGGACATCACCTGTGAGAGAACAAGACTTGCATCCCATTCCATTACTGTGGCAGCTGAGTGTGGACCCTAGCTTCCACACCCTCCAGGGCCTTGATTTTGCATCACTGAGTTGGCCACAACGTTCATTTGGGTTTTTTTCCGTAAAATATGATAGCAAAACCCAAGTGAACTTTCTTCGGCAGACCCAATAGAATAAAAGCTAAAACCTCCCAGGGACCCACAGAGCCCTGTGCGATCTTGCCCTTGACAAACTCTCTACCTTCATTTCTTATCCCCTTTGCCCTTGTGCTTATGCTACAGCTACCAAGAATGCCCGTCCTCAGGGTCCGGCTCACACGCCACTTCACCAGGGAGCCTGGCCCTGGCCCCTAGTGGCAGCTCACACCCTGCTTTACCTTCCTCACTGCTCTGATTGCTTCTTGACACGTAACTGTTGTCTCTCTGCCCTGCCTGTGAGAATGGGACCTTCTCGTGAAAGGAAATGTGCGGTCTGTTTCCTCGGTAGCTCAGATGGTAAAGTGTCTGCCTACAAGGTGGGAGACCTGGGTTTGATCCTTGGGTTGGAAAGATTCCCCTGGAGAAGGAAATGACACCCCACTCTAGTATTCTTGCCTGGAAAATCCCATGGACTGAGGAGCCTGGTAGGCTACAATCCATGGGGTCGCAAAGAGTCGGACATGACTGAGCAACTTCATTTGCTGCTTTTAACTATGTTAAACAGTCCAAAGTATTTATTGGTTGAATAAATGAACAATGTTTCCTCACCTGTACAATGGGGACAGGAATTTCTGCCACACAGGCTCATGCTGAGAACAAGTGGGCACGATGCCAGTGGCTTCAAGGGAGTCTGACACCAGGTACATCCTCAGGAGACATTAGATGCCCGATTGAGAGACTAGCTTTGGTGCACAGATGGGTGTGTTCTCACAGGATGTTTTTCTGTTTAAACCTCAAAGTTTCATTTTTCATCAGAGACATCCCTTTCAATTAACCTTTTCTGTGTTACAAAATCTCTCTGTTCATTCGTTACCACCTCCCAATGTCTCTCACATCTGCCCCTGTTCCCTGGAAATATCCATTTGTTGGCTCTGTCATTGATTCAGACATCTCTGAAAACTGGCGATGCTGTTTCTCATCATCACTGAGCTCATATCCAAGCCTGGAACTTTCAGAAATAAGAGACATCCCTGAGACGGTGACCTCAGGGAACGCTCCCTGCTGGTCGTCTCTTTCAAGCTGGCGAAGGGAAAGCATATCGTGTCTTGTGTTTCTCCAACTTGAACAGAGCTATGCTGATTTAGCACAAATTTCCCATAAAAAGCTGACCCCCAGGGAGCAGAGACTGAACTTGAAAAGTTTTATCCCCAAAGCAGAATTTGTCATAAAGTTACGAGTGGCTGAAATGTGAGGGGCTGGGGCTGTTGGAGTGGGGTTGAATGGCAGTGGTTTTATAGCTCCTGTGATTACATTTCCTCCCCTTGAATGCTTGACTATTCCCCCATGTGCCACACTTCCCTGTGAGCCTCAGCCAGAAGTGTCATTACCCTGCTCACCCGCTGAAAATGAAGATTAGGACTGTTACCAACAAAGCTACTTCCCATGGTAAAAAGAGACTCTTGGTTCAAGATTTCCCTCCACGGTCACTGATAGCAACAATTCATTTCTTCCCCACCAGCCAAATGCTGTCTCCTGATGCACACATGTGCATCCCACTGAAGTCGGAGAGGCTCCAAACACATCTGAAGTCTCTCCTTGGTGGCAAGATAGCAGAGTTGTAAGGACACTCTCCAGAGTAGGGTGTGTGTGTGGGTGTGGGTGCGTGGGTGGGGGGTGGATGTGTGTGTACGAGCCTGCATGGGTGGAAG
Source organism: Antilocapra americana (assembly GCA_007570785.1). Lineage (NCBI taxonomy): Eukaryota > Metazoa > Chordata > Mammalia > Artiodactyla > Antilocapridae > Antilocapra > Antilocapra americana. Next base: position 4,608,863 of record ML663041.1, read on the forward strand.
ATTCTTACCATTTTTGAATCTTTATAGTTTAAAATCAGCCAACCTACTTGTGCTGGGAATCCTTTAACATCTATGCTCCAGTGTAACAGCAAAGATGATGGAAAAGTTCTTTTGACAGAAACTGCCAAATTTACAAAACTGTGAGATCTGAGGGTCAGAAAGTACACACAGAACAGGTGAGAGCAACAAACACAGGTTTTGAGGCCACGGACCTGTGTTCAAACCCCAGTCCCGTTGCCTTCTACCTCTGTGGTCGTGGGCAGCTTTTTTACTTTTTCTGAGCTCTTTCATGCCTTTCTGCCTTTTGGTCTGTAAAATGGAGATTAAGGTATGTAAACGCCTTGCATCTAATAAGTGCTAAAATGGAGACCATTATCATTCCATCACAGGAGCTAGAAGATGTTATGAACAAGGTTCCCTCCAACGCCACCATCTCGACCACAGACACACACACACACACACACACACACCCGACTGACCAAGCTCCCAGATGTGCTACACTCCCGTTAGAGCTACTTTCTGGCCTCCAATTCCTTCCCATTCACAAAGCTGGCAACTCTTCCCTCTGCCTCAGTGGAGACATCTCTGAAGGGCCCCAGGCCAGTAACTTATGTGGTTCAGCCTCCAGCAATGCCTGCTCCCACTTGGAAGTACAACTGGATTCTACTCTTGCTTCCGCTCTTGCTAGCCACTGTAAACTCTGTCCATTCTGGCTTAATGTGACATATGACAATATTCATGATGATCTTCAGTCTTTACAAAAGTGTAAAATTCAAGTAACATAAGACATAACAGATACCCTCTTAATATTCCATCCTAATGCATAATAGTCTTTGTTAAAATCATCTGTGCGATGATTCCTTTCACATCTTCTTCCTCCACTAGACGGTAAGCACCCTGAGGCCTATTTTACTCCACGTAGCATACTGTCAGAGCAATTATAACAAAGCAGCTTTCAGTAGTTATTTGCTGAATAAATGCAAGGACAAGAATCTTAAAATACTTTGAAAACTGTAAAGCACATGCTAATGTCAGATACTATTATTATTATGAGACATCATGCAAATACCAAGTGATTGGTTATGGGGCTGCCCTGCTCAACCAATTTATACATGTATTTAAAAAGCTTTCCTTTCCACTGTACAGTTTTTAGGTACATCATTTCTACATAAATGAGTATGATGTTTTCAGACATTTCTAAAGAAATTCAGCAAAGAGCCCTGATTCAAAAGTATAAAATCCTGCATTTTAACATAGTATCTTCAGAAAAATAGATTCTCTTTTTGATTGGGCAGGTATATGTGGGCTACTAATATTTCATTTTATTTATGTACTTATCAATTCATTCATACACTGAAAAAAGTGTTAGTGACTCAGTAGTGTCCGACTCCTTGCGACCACATGGACCCACAAGGCTCCTCTGTCCATCGGATTTTCCAGGCAAGAATACTGGAGTGCATAACCATTTCCTACTCCAGGGGATCTTCCCAACCCAGGGATCGAACCTGGATCTCCCACATTGTGGATGGGCTCTTTACCATCTGAGCCACCAGGGAAGCCTCATACACTGAAGAACTATTTATTAAATTTCTGTTTGGTGCTAGGCACTGTATCAGTTATTGAGGAGACAATGATAAATATGGCCAATGGCCCTTGTATTTAGCTCTTTGTCTAGTATGGGAGCCCAATCTGTGAACATAGTTACGACTATGCAGTATGAATTACACTGGAGAAGCGCAAGGAGCAGTGGGAGCATGAGGGGAAGGGTGCTGATTTTGGAATGGCCGAAGGATCTTAAGGAGCCTTTCGGAGGACACATTGGATCCCAGTCTTAAAGGATGAATATGGGTTTCCCAGGTAAGTCAGGTGAAAGAGGTATATTACAGGAAGTGAGAAGAGCATGTTTTTTGATGAGTAAAAGAGAACAAATAAATGAAGGGACAGCTGCAGTCACAAAGGAAATAAGCCTAAGTGATCTGCCACCTTGTATTTCAACCATGTGGCTATTTATAGATGGAGGTGGGTGCAATGAGGTGCTTTTAGCTCCTTATGCTGCCCAAGTAGCCAAAAGGGGCACCCAGTGACCATGAAAATAGGAGGGATATCAAGGAAGGCATTTTAGGCAGATACTAGCCACTTGCCCACTTCCAGGAGGAGGAAAAGAAATAATCTTCAATGTAGTTTCAACCAATCTGAAGATGTCAAAACACTACAGAAGACTTAATCTTCAATCGTCACATAGATGTTCCAAAGAATGCATGGAGGGATGGCCATTTTCTTCCTCTCCAGGATTCACAAATAACACTTGGGTTCAAAGCAGGGGACATTGTTAAAGACAACATTATTCTTCAAGAAAGCCAAACCAAGTGCTTTTGAAAGCCTCTGACTCCATTCTGAATGTAATCTATGCATTTAAAATCATTTTCTGAGCTGGGACAATGACACAAACATCCACACAACACAAGCTGCCGCAGATACAGTTGGGATGCCTGGTCTCGTTGAGCTGAAAAGTGCTATTTCAGGGTGTTTTCATTTAAAAATTCTTCCTTTTATTTTTTAAAGAATTCTTGTTATAAATAAAAAAATTATTATTATTCAAGTGCATGCTGAAACTGAATCATACCATTCTTACATAATTTTTCATTGGATTGTTGCAACCCATAAAGAAATCCAATTAAATTTCCCTTGCAGGCACAGGCCTTCATTCAGAGGGCCTTGAAAAAGCTGGTTTGTTGTATTGTATGGCAGGTCGATGAATCAAGAAGCAGAGAGGGCCTGTCCCGTTTCTTGTCTTGTGTGACATGATGTGAAGAGAGTCTGCCAGCGATGTTTCAAAGAGCTGCATTATCAGACAACATAAAGGCTCTTCGTCCAGCCTTTCTGCTCTGTACTGCGAAATATGCACACACTGCATCCTATGAGCAGTTTTGAACACTGTATGGTTAACATACCGCTTTTTGGATCTCGGGAGCATCCCCATTCTTACCCCACACATCAGACCAAGGTTAAGCAGGGAGTGAGCCAGAGATAAGATAAGGTTTTCGAAGATACTTTAAAGGGAATGTCCTGGAAACCAGACTACACAAACATGTGTTTTCATTACCTGTAAAGAAGGCAGAAGCCAACGTGTCACCAAATTATATTATTTTATGTTAATCTGTTTCTCAGTTGCTATCTGGATTGTTTACATGTTTTCTCTTATTGATTTATATATCTTGTGCAGTCTCAATTATTTCCAGACACACAGGATTTTTGTTTCTAAATGCACATTCTGCCTGAGCAGATGCAGACAGAGGCACTTCCCCCACCCCCTCCTTATCTTCCCTCTAGTATAGAAAAAAGCTCTTCTAAACTTCTACCATGGAACTGAAACTTCCTTTACGATGGCACCCATGTTGAAGAATCCAGCCTTCTTGCCACCTGTCACACTAGATGTGGAAAACTGTGGTCAGAGTCAAAACAAAGAGATAAACACTGCTGGACATGAGAGAGAAAGATGCTATTCTTCATATACCTTAGCTAACTACTACCTGGAAACGATTTTTCATTCTTTTCACCTATCGGCTTTTTCTGTTTGCTTTGGTTTTGTGTTACTTTTCATGGTCTTTCAAAAAAGTAGCAATTGCCTAATTCTTTCGAGCATCATTTATCAGCGAACACGAGAAGCTTAGTTCAGGAAGCTGGGGTTTACAGGACACAGATGGACATTCAACGCCATTCTTTCATATTCTCACTCTCTCTCCAGACACATCTCACAATCAAATTTTCAAAATAACTCACTTATGCTTTTTCCTCATGCAAGGAATACATTTGTCTTGCTTTAACACAATAATTGAACTAGTGACAAGACACATAGGCAGATATAATTGTTTTCTGTAAAAAGAACCTCGGGTGCAAAGCAGGCGTGAGTGTTGGTCTGTACTCAATAATTGGAAAGGCACACCAGGCTTTTCCAGATACGGCGTCTGCAAATATATTTATGTGTCAGAAATGTTTCTTTAAACTTGGAGTTCTGAAGTGAGTGCTTGTGATGAGCACCCTTCTTCCCAGAGGGGTCTAGTCAGAGGAGGAACACGGGGGCTGCCGTAGCCCGGGATGGGTACGGTGCACTCTCTCCTTTGCTTCTGGTTTCTGAATGTCTTACCACAGAAAATGTCTTCTTTATTTTTAAGTGCAGTTCTTTTAAGCCAGAAGCCATCCATGTGACAAGTAGTTGGGACAGTCCCTCGCAGGCAAATCTTATAAAACCCAGGTATGGTGTCTGTCTGTCTGTGCAGGCTTGTGTGGCTTCCCTTCAGAGGAACCCTAAATTGTTCTTCAGATCACCAACAAACCCTTCTCACCCATCAAGTCCTAATTGGACACAGATTTTCCCCCACACATTGACCCGGGGTCCCCCCCAGAAACCAATCCTGATGAACTATCAGATTTGCCCGGTCCTCAAGGGTCACAACCGCAAATCAGCCTGTTGCTGAATTTGGCTCATGCTTTGGGTTTTCATGAAACTTGAGCTCCGGGAAAAGCTCTTAACTTCAAATTCAGTTACAAACATTCCCTCCAAGATGCCTGGAGCTGTGTTCTTCTCACCAGGAACCCCCAACACACATGCACACCAACAGCACAAATGTATCACACATATACACCAACACACACAGCACAAGCACATCACATGTACCCATATCACATTTACATACATAGCACAAGTACAGCACACACATACACACCCAGCACACACACATCACAACACACCCCACAGCATACACAGACACCCCACAGCACATCACATGTACACACATCACTTATACACATACATTAACATGCATAGCACAAACACAGCACACATATGTACATATATACATAGGACACACATACACACACAGCACACACATACATAGTACAAACACATCACAACACACCTCACAGCATACAGACACCCCACAGCACAAGCACATCACATGTACACACACATTTACATACACAGCACAAATACAGCATATGTGTGATATGTGTGTACCTGCACACACATCCCACACACAGATTGCACAAACACATCACACATACATACACAGACACCTCAAAGCACAAACACATCACATGCACACACACTCCGCTCATAGCATAAGGATGTCACATGTGGACATAGTGTACTTTTATATATACAGCACATTTACATACATAGAATAAACACAGCATACTTATGTACATACACATCACACACAGACACCTCATGGCACAAACAAATCACACACACAGATTCCACAAATACATCACACATACACACAGATACCTCAACTTACAAACACATCACATGTACACACACTCACAGCATAAGGATGTCACATGTACCCACAGTGTACATTTACATGCATAGCACACTTACATACATAGCATAAACACAGCATACACATGTGTTTAATCACATCACCCACACAGACACCTCATAGCACAAACGTATCCCACATGCACACATATATCACTCTCATATACCCACACCAGCGCCAAAGTTAAACAATTTCACTAAAAAGGATAACTTCAAAAGGAATTGGGTTTCCATGAAACTGTCTTATCCTTGAGAAGAACCGTAACGGGCTGTTAACTAAATTATTTCCCTCAGAAAAACAAGTCACATTCTGAGAGCTTATTAGAAGTTTAAGAATTAGATAAAGGTTCAAATATTGTTGCTCTTTGTAATGTGAGGTTTTCATTTTCATCAAATAGCATTTAGAAAATGTCCACCAACTGGTAGGGGAAATGGAGCAGAACAGAGACTAAAAAAAATGGCTCCTCTCTTTTCTGCACACAGAGTAGGATCTGAAAGAAATGCGGAGCTCTGGGGACCATGGCCAAATGACTCATGAGCTGGAAGATTAACTCCACGTCTAATCAAGTCACTCATTTGTTCCAAGGAATCTATTTGCACCTCATTTTGCCATTTGTAAACCAGAGCTCCTCATCACTGTGCAAGAAAATTAAATTACCCCAAGTACCTGGAGCCACAGGGGCTAGGGAGCAAGGTTAGGTAAAGACAACTTCTGATAGGACTCGGCCTATTGAAAACCTGGGATGCTAGCAAGTCACACACTGAGGGGCAGGCGTTAGGCAAACGGGAAAGTAAGGAATGTTCATTATGTGAAAGCTGAGGGGCCCAGAAAGACGAAAAGACAAAAGGATGCATGTACACTGGGTGTTGAGATAAGTCGCCAAGTCCTTCCAATGGGCAGATGATCACTAGGAAGGAGACGGGATTTCAGAAAACCCTTGATGAATAAAAGCAGAAGGTAGGCACTCTGTAAGAAATAAAAAGGCATTTCCAGCACAAGACTAGAAAGATAAAGTGGTGATACCATTTTCTTAGAAGGAAAAGAAGGGGAAAGATAGGACTATGGAGCTCTTAAGGACTTTGAAGTCAATAATAGGAGACTTGGACCCCTTCTAGGTCTAAAGAAGAATTTAAGGGCAGAGTTTAGCGATGAAGTTGTGTTGAAAAGAACATGTTTCTAAGGCCTGTAAGAAGTTTGAAAGACAAAATCCTAAGAAAATAGGAAAACATCTAGGGGTAACTGGCACTGAAGCAAAACATCAAATGAAGGGTGGAGTGACGGGCTCAACCTCCTTCAGCCATTTCTAGGGAATTTTCGCAAAGAACAAAAAATGCCTTAGGAACACACACACACAAACACAGACACAGACAACACACACATACACAACTCAGGAGGAAAATTCTGAAGTCCCGATTGCAGCAAACACCTAGGGACTGCATTTCCTTTGCTGCTGGAAACATAGGATGACTTGAGAAACCCAGGACTTCCCTGGGATAGTGACATGCTGGATTAAAGGGTCTAGTCTGAAGAGGATTCCCAAGGCAGCTTAGAGTTCCCAGCCATTCTCCTTCGCCCCAAACCAGAAAACCTTCCGTTAAGAACGAGCAGACATTTTGAGAGACTCACTGGGATTCACCTCCACACCAGGCTTTGCCGGGTAGCCTAGGACCAGAAGACTTGATCTAGACTAGGGAGTGGAGCAAAGGGCACCACTGGAAGACTCCACAAGGCATTCAAAAAAAACAATTCCAGGCCAGGCTGTTTTTCCAAATGAGCCCAATACCACCCGAGAGACAGCAGGGCCTGCCAGGCAGTGACCAAACATTATAAGCAAAATTAGCCAATTAATGGACTCTCTGGTCTCATGGCTGGACTGCTGTGCTTGCTGCAGCTGAGCAGCCTGGCCTTGGATCTGCAAGGCCGCCCCCTGCCGTCCCCGGGCAGGCGCTCCACCTGGTGAGCAACAGAAGGGTGGTGGGAAGCAGGGCGGCCAGATGGCTGAGCTGTGAGGAGCTGTGCTAAGCTTTTTCTCTGCTGCAACTTACTCTTCGCACAGGCACTCTATAACTTTCCGGAAGTGATTCCTGATCTGATTGAAAGGTGCCAAGGGTTACCTGAATGAGTGATTGTAACATGATGTCTCTCTTTTTTTCCCCCACATAGAAACTAGTTTTTGAGAGATTTTTCCAATGATGAACTGAAACCTCAACTAATGCTTTGGGTTGCTATGGCAACTTTTGTTGTTGTTAAGGACTGAAAGTGTTTGAAGGATTTTCTTTTATTCATCTTTATAACACAACTGACAAATGACCATCGGGAAAATGAACGCCGTCCCCATCTTCCAGATGGAGAGAACCTGGTGAAGAAGTGCTAAGTAACTAGTCCCTACAAGTCCAGAGAGCTAATAATGAACTCCTATTTCAGTTATAAACTGAACACTGTATTCCAACTGTGCACTTTGGGCTCTGTTAAAGGATGTTTTTAAGAGAAAAGAAGCAAAAACACTTTACCTAAATGAAGACAAGTAGAGCTGTTTGTTTTATATGCCACAGACAGAATAAAAATCTGCCTTTTGTGACATCTGTAATGTGACTGATGTAGGAGCCTGAATCAATGCCACTCCCAATAGGAAGTCATTATCATAATATCATTTGTAATATTAATTAAAATAGCCCAATTAAAGGCAAGAAGTATGTATCACGTGCTGACTTTTTTCCAGATATTGGACTAGGCTTCTTAGAGATTGTATTTTACCTTTAAAAGGAGGTATTATTCCCATATTTTATACATGGGGAAATTGAGAAAGTAAAGGCTTATGAAGGCATAGTTGAAAGAATATCCTATTTCATGCCCCATTTTCCACCTTCTACTCAGAGCTTGAGAGGAAAAGACCTGGTCCAAGAACCTAGTTTGGCCATGACTGCTATGCATAGAAGGCTCTATGAAGAGAGTGGAATTTAGAGGAGTTTGTGAGTGTAGCTCATGGCAGAGTAAAAAGCCACAGAGGGAGCAAAAGTTGCAGAGACTTGGAAGAGGTGACACCATCCCTGACTCCTCTCCCTCCACATGCATGCAAGCGTGCTAAGTTGTGTCAGTCATATCCAACTCTTTTTGACCCCAAAGACTGTAGCCTGCCAGGCTCCTCTGTCCATTGGATTCTCCAGGTAAGAATCTTGGAGTGGGGTGCCAAATCCTTCTCCAGGGGATCTTCCCAACCCAGGGACCGAACACACATCTCTTACGTCTCCTGCATTGGCAGGTGGGTTCTTTACCACTAGTGCCACCTGGCAACCCCCTCTCAGCCCCCCATCACCTCCAAAAACAACACCATCACTCTCTGCAAGTACATCTGAGGGAGACAACCCCCAAGGAGGAGGGGACAATGGATCCAATTTTCCCAGGTGCAACAACCATGGTTCATTTTCTCCATGGTGCTCTGTAGAGACCCCTCAGTCAGCGGGGGAAGGCATGACTCTCACCATTAGAGACTCTGGAGCAAACAACAGCTCCAGGATTCCTAGGGACATGCTGGGCATGAATGATGGAAACCATACCACAATCCAGAAAGGGGAGGCTCCATCCATTACGTAAACACAGAAGATACATATGTCACTCAGTTCAAGGAATGAGCCACTCAACTCTAAGTCTGAACTTTGCTCAAGCTTCTTAAAGCCAGACAAACAAGGAGCCAGAAGCATCTCACCCAAGTCTCACACATTGTTTCCTGTGAAAGAGTCCTTCCCTTAAACACAGGCCTCTCTCCTGACTAAATATGTCATTTCAGCTGCGCTCATTCTGCTTGTTACCACGACGGTGCTAATTCGAGCATGGCTCACTTCAAAGTTGACACCGATCCTCCTCATAAGCAATTGTTTTGCATCCAGACCCATCAGTGGCTCCCGTCAGCCCCTTTCAAGCATGGCGCCAGCTTTTCAAAATGCTGACAAGAGTTCCTCTCTGTTGCCTAGGACAAGCCACGGTTGTCCTTTTCAGAGCATGTAATTGTCTCCTGCGGAGAGCAGACCCCCCACCCCCACCCCACTCCATAGGCCCAGCCACCTGTCTTTCCAATTGCAGCAAGCGGGTGCTCAGACTTCAGCAAATGCTGGGGAAAGTTGAAACAGTTTTAGAGGTCGAAGCCAGAATATGGTTATGAACCAGAAAACAGGACTAATTAGTGAAATCTCCTGGAATCTTTACACTGCAGCCCTGGAATACATGACCATTAGACTAGAAGGGTTTCCTTTTCTGTTTCTAGGGAGACCCAGCCTGTGCCATTCCAACGGCGATTTGATTCCTTTTTAAGGCAATGGTTTTCCAACTTTAATTTGTATCAGGGGAACATGTCAAAAACACAACTTTCTGGGCTCCATCCCCATGAGTCGTGATTCAGGGAGTTTGAGGAGAAGCCCAGGGAACCTCGTCTTTGACAAGCTCCCCCGTGATTCAGATGCAGGTGGCCTTGAACTAGATACTGCAAAAAAAAATGTTGCTGTGGAGTCTTAAGCAAACAAAAGTCTTCTCCCTCCCTTGGAACTCATCTGGGAATTTCAAAAGCTTCAGAAAATTCTTCCTTGTGTCTATTCTCATGGGTGTTAGGACTTCGAATGACAGTCCTTGAAAATAAAGGCATTTTCTAAGTCAGGGGGAGATAAGAACCAGATGTCAACCCCTGCCTCCCTTCCCCGGCTCCCTCCCATGTATATCTTCCGACCAGCTCCTCCTGCAAGGCCTGGAGGACCTACAACCACTCAGGATTGTAGGAAAGACTATCGCCTGACCTCAGTCTCCTACTGGGAGAAGGTGGATCTGAAAGTGAGTTAGTCACCATCCAGACCCAATCCCCAGGGACAGCCCTGGGCTGGGGACGGCCACTGAGCTGCCACCACCTCGGGGCCCCCCACCTCCACTTTGCAGACTTGGTCTCAAATCTTGGGTTTCTGCTGTGGCGCCTCCATTTTTGTTCTCTATATTGTCTCCCTCATTCTCCCAAACTCCCCTGGATTTCCGGCCCTGACTAGGACAACCCTCTCCTCTTTATTCCTGAGCACCCCACAGGACCCAGAAGGGGCTACACAAGTCACTAATGTCATTCACCAAGTGTTTCCGGCTCTCAGCCCTCAACCTACCGAGTCAGCAGGATTGTACTTTCTTTGCGCAGGTGCTGTGAAAACTAGCCCTGGCCAGCGACTTGTAAGCGAATGTCTGTGGGTCACTTCTATAGTGGAGCATTTCATTATGAGCACAAGACAGCCAGAGCCCTCTGTTCTCTCAAGCAGGGAGACTGGCAACTTGGCCCTTGAATGACCACAACCAGCAAAGCCTGTTGTTGATGTGTAATACAAGCATAGTTCAAGCCAGGAGGGCTTCCCTGGTGGCTCAGATGGCAAAGAATCTGCCTGCAATGTGAGACCTGGGCTCAGTCCCTGGGTTGGGAAGATCCTCTGGAGAAGGTAAAGGCAACCCACTTCAGTATTCTTGCCTGGAGAATTCCATGGAAAGAGGAGTTTGGTGGGCTATAGCCCATGAGATTGCAAAGAATCAGACAAGACTGAGTGACGAACACTACTACTATGAGCAAGGAACAAACCATGGTTTTAAGTCACTGAGCATGGGTATTATTTGTTCCTACAACATAATTTCAGTTTGTCTGGGCTGTGCAAGGTCTGTGAGGGTTGTCAGCTGTTGCTAATTCCTTTCCTGGGCACTTGAAGTCCTTTCCTTTTATCCCCAATTATCAGCTGAGGTGTTTCCATGAACCACCAGATGGACAGACTGACCAGAATAAGAATTCAGCCCTGCTTGCCACTGGGGTCATGATGCTCTCCACTGTTCACTGGCTCTGTTGACTGACTCAGCATCACCTGTACTTTTATACCCTTGGGATATTGCTGAATCTTCAAGCAGGTACCTTTTCTACTTTCGCATAGCACGCTGGTAAGATGACTCTCCTTTCTTTCCTCCAGTCTAGCCCTACTGCTGATCAAAGCTTTCTTAGAGCCTGTTTTCGTAATGACAAGGAAAGGAGCTAACATCATGATTTCTAAACATATCTTCATCGTTAAAAGTCTTTGCCTGGAGTTGGGAAATTATTACAAGTAGATCCAAACTCACTGTCTCTATTTTTCATGACAACGATAATGTAACTGCTGGATATAATTCACTTCCAGCAGTTGCAGTGTCTATCTTGTGTTCCAATTCCTAAGGACAGTTGGCAAGTGAACTTCCTTTGCTACAGGCTTTGGTGGTTCACGTGACTCTCTGGCTTTGCAATGATGACAAACGAAATTACTGCAGGTCCTGGAGCCTCAGTCCCTGGAAACCATCAACAGGATGACAGCTCCTTCTATTTGGCTTGTAACAAGCTCTTCCAGGCAACTAATCACCAGACAGGGTCTTCCATCCAGAATGCAGAGTTTCCTAATCTCATTTTGAAGAATTAATTGTGTGATCTCAGCACTGGGATTATTCCTCATAAAGAATTCCAAAATCACAGCTCAGCATAAAAGAATAATTATAAACTCAAAGACAGGATGATATAAAAAGGAAAAACATATAGGAGTGACATGCTTAAAAACCAAGTAAAATTTCAGATATTTGAGTGTAAACAAATAATTTCTCATGTAAGTTTTATGTTATAATTGCAAGAAGTAAAATAGCTTTAGTGCCATCAATGGAAAGGGGTTTTGCTGGAGAGAGAGATTATTTTGTTTCTTTTTCTAGGATTTTCCTCTCATTCCTGCACCTGGTAGAGGGCTTTGCCCTAAGAGGGTGTTCAATTAATGCTTAATGAATTTGAAATGACCTCCTGCCTAAGTGTTTTGTGCTTAGTGTACGTTTGATTTGTGGTATGTGATGTATGTATGTATGCTTGGAACAAAAATATATAGAGAGATATAAATATATGTGAACACTAAATACAAGGCATTCATTCCTTCCTTTTTTTCATTCCTTTCTTCTACAAATATTTATTGAATGCCTACCATGTGCTAGGTACAAGTCTAGAAATACAGAGAAAGTTACTAGACTCATGATATCTATATTTGAGTGAAGGAGACGGGGAATAAATAACAAAAACAGCTGTTTTTAAAGGGAAAGATGAGGTAATGGAAAATGATGGGTGGGGTATTACAGGATGGTCAAGGGACCCTCTCTGAATAGAAATAGGAATGAATCAAGAGTTAAATACATAGCTATTTGCCCAGAAAATATTCTAGGAAGATAAAACAACTTCAAAGGCCCTGAGGCAGAACCTGTTTTGTGAATTAGAGAAACAAATGTGCCAATGTAGTTAGAACAGAGTGAAGGACAGAGAATGATAGGAAGTGAAGCCACGGAAGTAGCAAGCACCAGGTCATGTAGGGCCTTTTAGGTCATGCTGAGAACTTTGAATTTTACTGAGAATGAAGGGAAGCTGCTGGAAGTTTTTGAGCAAGAGAATGACATGACTGGATTTAAGTTTTGAAATTTTTTCTGCTACTGCAGTGTAAAAAAGAGAATGCGGGTTACAAGCATGGCTTAAATCTGTTTATATTGAGTCCATGATGACGATTAAGATTATAACTGAACTTCCATTTCAAGGCAGGATGATCACCAGAGTCCTGTATGTTTGATTTTCAAATGAATCCGTTTTGGGTGACCACCCTTTTCTCTCAGAATCTCATTGTGGGAACATTGCAATAAAGTCACAGAACCAGGATACCAGGATCATTCCATAGGGATTTGAAAGCACAAGGGGGAGTTTCCAGGCTCCTAGGAGAAAAGGGGAGGATAAAAGTAGACTTCATGTCACCCTTCTAGCCTAGCTACCCTAAATCCTCTATCTATTAATAATCATGCTCAGCTCTGAAAAATGATAACACAGAGCAACACCCAGCATCACCAAGGGTGAGCCTTCTCTGATGTTTGGCTCCTTACCAGTTTGAGCTGGCATCAAGACATTTTTCAAAGGAAGGATAAAATATATCAGAGGTTCTCCAAGTTCAAGTTTTCTTCTCCCACTAAGAATCTCACAAGATAGCTTGCCTAATATAGGCTTGCCTTTGGAAACATGTGCAAAAGACAGAAGACCTTCAGATCCTCTGTTTTTACAGGAGATTGGAGTCAGAGGGACAGAAAGGTGAAGGGAAAAGGCAGCAGCCGTGAAAGGAGGTGAGTTTATGAGGATGGTAGTAGCCCTCAAAAGGTTTTCATGCTCCACCAGGAAAAAAAAGGCCTCCTCCTCAGTCTTAAGCTGCAACTGACTCTACTTCTCCAAACTCAGAATTCAGGATTGGTCTTTTCTTATCTGTGCAATGATTTTCAAGAATCTTAACTTCTCTGGCCTTGGCTGCCTTGTTTGTTAGAAGAAAAGGGAATTGAACGACATGGTCTTCTAGGGGATGCATTCAGCTTTAAAATTCTGTTTCTCAGACTCAAAGATAATCCAGTTCAACACATTTCAAGGCCAGTGACGTAGTCCTATAACATGAAGATTCCAGCATAAATTCCAGACCTACTCTAAGCGGTTTTGCTTTGATGTTGTTTGTTGTTTAGTCATTAAGTCTTGTCCAACTCTTTCGTGATCCTATGGGCTATGGCTGGCCTGGCTCCTCTATCCATGGGATTTCCCAGACAACAATACTGGAGTGGGCTGCCATTTCCTTCTCGGGGGGAACTTCCTGACCCTCCATTGCCAGACAGGTTCTTTATTACTGAGCCACCAGGGAAGCTAGTGATCTTTTTACTCTTACTTATTTCATTGCATTGTTCTATTTTCTATTGGTTCTATTTTATGCATTGTTCTATCTCATGGTGATATTGTTCTATTTTCACCAAGGAAATGAAAGCAGAAGGAAGGAAGGAAGGGAGAAAAACAGGAAGGAAGGGAGAAAAAAAAGAAAGGAAGGGAAGAAGGAAAGAGACAGGAAGGTAGGAAAGAAGGGAAAGACCTAAAAATGTGCAACTAATATCCATGAGATAGAGAATAGCCTTCTTTTCCAAGTATCAGAGGAAATATGAGTTTCCTGCTATCCTCCATTGTAACCCACATGTTGTGGGACTAGAAAATTTGGTGGCCCTGGTTCACATGTCAGCTGTCCTGCTCACACCATTTTCTTTAGCAAATAGTTGCTTCGAAAGACACTTTCTTCTTCTTTTGCATTTTCCTCCTACACAAGTGGATAGAGTACATGTAACTACCTTTCTTAATGGGTATTCCCAGGGCAAAATACTCTTCAATGTTGTAACCAGCTCATGGCCACGAGGGGAATCTTCTAATGGGTCTATGTTTGTCTTACCCTTAAGGGTAAGAGTAGCAGAGTGGATCTTATGATCAGAGAGATCCTCCTGGAGACATCATTATCCAGATAAAATGCTATCAAATAAGTTCTCTGATAAAGAAAATGGAAAGTAAACTCAGGTTTCTAGACATAAGATAAGACCAGTCAATTGATTTACTTAGACCTAAGTAGCTACTTTGAGAGGCCCACACCCCACCACATCTCTGCCCTTAATGAGGTTCTGTCTCCCGCTGTAACTTGACCTTCTTGGCTTGGGTTGAGAAACACCTGTGGTATTAGACTCTCGGGGAGCCAGTGGCTCCTAAAACTCTGAAACCTGAGCAGCAACATCTGTCTCCCTTTCTTCTCTTCCATCAACCAGTGTGGGGCACTACCAGGGAGCAGATGCTGAATAAGGGCTGGTGGCTGGTGCTGAACAAGGGAGACCCAACAAAGCAGCAAACACCGCAACGTCAGCATGCAAGGCTTCCTGTCCAAGCTGGCCGGCTTCTCTCTTCCCTTTCTCCCTCACACAGTGGAAAGGAAATTTATTAGGCAAATTCTTCCATGGCAGAGAGAGTGTGGGAGTCTCAACAGTTGCTGCATACTTGACTTTTGGTGAGCAGCTTGTCAGGATCATGATTTGTAGTGAGCACAGCCATTTGTCTTCTGTGTATGGATGGGCTGAGGGACTTCAGCTGATAGGAATCAGGGTGGTCATCGCGTTGCCTCTTTTCATTCAGGTCAACATAGAAGGTGGAAGCTGAGGGGGAAGAGACCAGAGACCCTGGGGAGAAGGAGCCATGTGAGGGGGAGGCTGGCAGACAGACAGGGCAGATGATTTCTTTCTTGCCTTATTTTCTTGGTCTCTTCATCCTTCTCTAGGGGGCCTGAAGTTGGAAAAGTTTTGCTTTCCAATTTAAATCCATCATTTCTCAAGGCTCATCATGGTAATTTAAGTTTCTCCTTTTCTCTCTTTACCTTTGATTAGGAGTTAGAAGAAGGATGCCCAGGCTTCCAAGCACAGGCAGGAGAGCGATGGGGCCTTGACTCTAGGCAGGAAAGGCAGGAGGTGGATGGCCTTGTAAAGGGTCTCAGAGAAGCAGTGCTCTGGGAATGAAAGTACTTTGGCAGTGGAATATAAAAGAAAAGAGAATCCACAAGTGTGAAGGTGGCACCATCCCCAGTGCTGGGCATCCCCCTTAATGCTAGTCAAGTGATAGTGCTCTCAGTAGGAAAGGTCAAAAACTCCTGACCCCATGGGTAGGAGATGATTGACCAGCCTGACTCACTAGCATATCCTACTTCTCCTAAATATTCCCAAATATTTAAAAGGGGAATGAGCAAGAGAGTCACTGGTCATTATTTAACATGACACACCTCCCAAACATATGTAGTTTTAAACAAACACTTTGGGAGCCAAAGCAGGAAGGCAATGCAGTGCAGTAGCTGGGGGGTAGGCTCTAGAATCAAACAGTCCTGAACATGAGTCCTGGCTCTGTTGCCTACTAGATGTGTTATTTTTGGTGGCTTGTTAACTTCCTTTAATCTCCTTTAGGCCTATAAATGAGGATTAAGGAAAACAGAATTTGTGCTTAACCTAGGTACAAGATTTAAAATAGTTCTAGCACCTATCCAGGCACAGAGAATTAAATAAAGTATGTGTAATGGTTTATTTTATGTGGCAACTTGGTTAGGCCATAATGCCCAGTGACTTGGTCAAGCTCTATGACCAAGTAGATGTTGAGCCAAGCAGATTACCCTCCAAAATGTGGGTGGGCCTGATCCAATCAGTTGAAGGTCTTACAAGAAAAGACTGAGGATCCCCAGAAAAGGAAGGACTTGTGTCTCCAGACTGCCATTGAGCTCAAGACTGTGATATTAACTCTTCCTTGGGTCTCCAGCCTGCCAACGGGCCTGACAGACTCTACAGTTGTGTGAGCCAATTCCTTAAAATAAATCTTTCTCTCTCCCCATCTCCAGATGGATGAATGGATAGACAGATGGATGAAAGGATGGATGGACAGATCTCCTATTTGTTCTGTTTCTCTGGAGAACTCTAACACAATATCTACAAAGCTCTGAGTGTAGTTCCCGGCACAGTTTGTGCTCAAGAAGAGTTTTCTCTTATGATGATAAATTCCCTAAGGGATGAAGCTTTCCACACCTGGACAGAACTCCAGGTGCCTGTAGGAAGGTTATTAGGAGCTGGGGATTAGTGAAAACAGAAGATCTGCTTGTCAGTCCTGAGGCACACAATTTAGGTAGCACCCACTCTGGGAGAGGTGTCGCCTGGACATCTGCTGTTCATGGGGCAGAGGCTGGGCTCCTCAGCCCCGGCATGTCTAGCCCCTCTGCCCTGCCTTCCTCCCAGCTCCTCAGCCCTCACAGGTGAGATGATTTGCGATTCAGGCTCCTTGGTAGCTGCACCTGCAAATGCCAGGCCCGCAGCCCAGTCTGCAGTTTCTCGTGGCCTTTCTACTCTTAGATGCTGGTCCCTAACTGACCTAGACTCCCTGCGAGGCTGTTTGGTAAGCTGGGCTTTTCCTCCAGAGTCTCATTGACTCTTTCATCATCACTAAATCATCTGAATCATCAACTCGGTATGGAGCCACTGACAGAAGATGGAGAAGCCCCCAGCCCACCCTTCTCTCGCTTCCTCCCCGGGGTGGTGTTTCAGGAGGAGAGAGGAGCGAGGAGACTGCAGCACTAAAAAGCCTGTCGTTCTCTGTCCCCAAGCCCAGAAGAGCCACGTTCTTCCGCCACCTGACGTTCCTCAGTGACCCTGCCTGCTTTGGGCTCTCCTTGCCTTTCTGAGAGGAGCCTTGCCCTGTAACTGCCCTCCAGCCTGGGCCTTCTTCCTCTCACATCCCCATCCCTCTTCCCTCGTTCTGTTCCAACTCCAAAGACAGACCTGTTTGCCAGCCTGAAGGCACTGTGCTAGGCTCCCTCAATGCCTCTCTTCCATGAACAGGAAGATAAGGTTCAAGCTCCAGATACTTGATAATTAAGCTGAAGCCTCAAAAGAGTCTATGGTTTTCAGTGACTGTGGTTCTTGCACCAAAGGCCAAGGGTGTGATGGCTGTGGCTCACTCAAAGACCACTTACAGAGAATCCTACTTTGATGGCGCCTAGACCACCTAGGTCACCCTCCTTCGGCAAAGGCAGCAGCTACTGCCTGGCAAAGGGAGGAGTTCTAATTAAAGCTTAACACAGTTAACTGGGAACCAAGTTGGAGCTCAAGTGTGGGACTCCTGATTCAGTTCAGTGCTTGCTCAAGACTTCCTGGAAAAGGCTATGGAGATGATAGTCACCTTGGTGATGACCCTGGATACTGT
Source organism: Antilocapra americana (assembly GCA_007570785.1). Taxonomy (NCBI): domain Eukaryota; kingdom Metazoa; phylum Chordata; class Mammalia; order Artiodactyla; family Antilocapridae; genus Antilocapra; species Antilocapra americana. The sequence continues at coordinate 4,626,782 of ML663041.1, forward strand.
ATCTGAGGCTTGTTGATAGGTTGATCCAAACTGTGTTCACTGAGGAAATAGAAATCGAGGCAGCATGTGGAATTTGTATACAGAGAGGAAGGAGAGGACAAGCAGAACAGCCCAGCACAGGTCTCCCATCTCATCTGTTCACTGAGTCACTCATGGATTCACTCACACAGTCATTCTTTTATTTCACTATAGATGTGTGGGGTGCCCTGGCTAGCTCCCAGCAAACAATGCCACAGGTTCTATCTTGGAGAATTCCTAGCCACACTCTAGACATAGGAAGTTTGAGCTCTGGGCATGTATTGGCCTTCACACAGACACACACACAGAGCTTTGGCCAAACTGAAGACCACACCACGAAAGAGAGAATGTTGGTACTGAATGTTGAAAGATGTCTCCTTCTTCCCATAGATTTTGGGGTCACAGACTTCTCTCTCTTCCTCTGCTTCTTAGAGGACCACTAACCCTGGAACCCCAGTGGCTGCAGCGGCCATGGTTTCTGAGGTCCTAGATGGACTCTCTGGGTGGGCCCCAGCCCTCCACGCTGCCTCCCTTCTCAGATCCACTCCTCAGGGCCCACCTTGCGCACTTCATCTCCCCAAGGCCCACAGCTATTAGAGCTTGGCCTGCTGAGCCTCCCTGGGCCGACTGGGTCCTACCACCCAGTACAGGTGGGAAGGATGTGGAGATGCCATCAGTTCAGTGGGAAGGCCTCTCCTGGGAGGCAACGCTCTGAGGCCCAAGTCAACCCCACCCTGACTGAGTTGAATTTTCAACAAGTCCATGAGGAGAGTTGGAAAGGGCATTTGGCCAACAGACCACTACTTGTCACAGCTCTGCTCCTCAGAAACCAGCAGGGGTTCTTTAAAGAGTCCCAGAGGCAAGTACATAGGATGAAGGGAGGGAGTAACCTGGAGGCATCTGCTCTCCAAGGAGAGGCCGAGGGCTCGTGGACCCTGAGGACTGAGTGGTCAGCCCCTGTGCAGCCCATCAAGACAGAGAAAAAACAGAAGACAGAGAAAAAATATTGGGCTTCTCCAGTGGCTCAATAGTAAAGAATATGCCTACAATGCAGGAGCTTCAGGAGACGTCGGTTCGATCCCTGGGTCAGGAAGATCCCCTGGAGAAGGAAACGGGAACCCATGCCAATATTCTTGCGTAGAGAATCCCACGGACAAAGGGGCCTGGCAGGCTACAGTCCATGGGGTCACTAAAGGTTGGACATGACTAGGGGAAGTTAGCACACGTGCACGAGGAAAAATAGGAGGAGGCTACAGGTTTTCCTATAATGAGCCTAGACTTCAGAGTTCAGTTCAGTTCAGTTCAGCCACTCAGTCGTGTCTGACTCTGTGTGACCCCATAAACCACAGCATTCCAGGCCTCTCTATCCATCACCAACTCCTGGAGTTTACCCAAACTCAAGTCCATTGAGTCAGTGATGGCATCCAGCCATCTTATCCTCTGTCATCCCCTTCTCCTCCTGCCCCCAATCTTTCCCAGCATCATGGTCTTTTCCAATGAGTCAGCTCTTCACATCAGGTGGCCAAAATATTAGAGTTTCAGCTTCAACATCAGTCCTTCCAATGAACACCCAGGACTGATCTCCTTTAGGATGGACTGGTTGGATCTCCTTGCAATCCAAGGGATTCTCAAGAGTCTTCTCCAACACCACAGTTCAAAAGCACCAATTCTTCTGCGCTCAGCTTTCTTCACTGTCCAACTCTCACATCCATACATGACCACTGGACAAACCATAGCCTTGACTATATGGACCTTTGTTGGCAAAGTAATGTCTCTGCTTTTTAATGTCTAGCTTGGTCATAACTTTCCTTCCAAGGAGTAAGCGTCTTTTAATTTCATGGCTGCAATCACCATCTGCAGTGATTTTGGAGCCCAGAAATAAAGTCTGCCACTGTTTCCATTGTTTCCCCAGCTATTTGCCATGAAGTGATGGGACCGGATGCCATGATCTTAGTTTTCTGAATGTTGAGCTTTAAGCCAACTTTTTCACTCTCCTCTTTCACTTTCATCATGACACTCTTTAGTTCTTCTTCATTTTCTGCCATAAGTGTGGTGTCATCTGCATATCTGAGGTTATTGATATTTCTCCCAGCAATCTTGATTCCAGCTTGTGCTTCATCCAGCCCAGCGTTTCTCATGACGTTCTCCACATATAAGTTAAATATACGACAATATACAGCCTTGACATACTCCTTTTCCTATTTGGAACCAGTCTTTTGTCCCATGTCCAGTTCTAACTGTTGCTTCCTGACCTGAATACAGGTTTCTCAAGTATCAGGTCAGGTGGTCTGGTATTCCCATCTGTTTCAGAATTTTCCAGTTTATTGTGATCCACACAGTCAAAGGCTTTGGCATAGTCAATAAAGCAGAAATAGATGTTTTTCTGGAACTCTCTTGCTTTTTTTGATGATCCAGAGGATGTTGGCAATTTGATCTCTGGTTCCTCTGCCTTTTCTAAAATCAGCTTGAACATCTGGAAGTTCACGGTTCATGTATTGCTGAAACTTCAGAGTTAAACTGCCTCTGACATTGCCTAGCTCTGTTACCTTGGGCAAGTTACTTAACTTTTCTGAGCCAAACCTCTAACATGAAGCTAAGGGTTCTTTGCCTGCTAAGATGGTGTAAAGATTAGAAAAAATATACAAAGCACCCAGACAATACCCAGCAGAACCTTGATAATGACAAGGGTGAAAGTCTGGGGAGCACTTACTGTGTTCTCAGGAGTTGGAAGCTCTTGGTCAGCGAAGCAAATGGGTGTTACAGGTACAAACGCAGATGGGTCTCTGACTTTGTGGCTCAGCTTTGAACCTTCCCCGGGAGACTTAAAGCCCCAGCATCATCTCATGGTGGCAGGTGACCCAGAAGAGGGGACAGAGATGTGTGTCAAAGGCCCAACTGTCTCAGAGCACCCTGGGGCCATGGGGAGGACTCTGTGGCATCCAGAAATCAGGCCCAGCCCTGCTTTGCTTCTGCAACCACAAGTTGGAATGGCCATGAGCCATGGGAGGGTTCTTCTTTTTCCGAAGTATGTTTGCTATATAAACACAGTCGTAAAAGGAGAGCCAAGTGTCGGTGATGGGGTTATAGCAGGAAAGGGGGAGGCAGTGATCCTGGTGATGGCTGGCTATATCCAGCCAGCCTGGTCAGCGTGGGAGAAGAAAAGCCTTGCAGCCCATCAGGCTGTCAGGGCGCACAGACCCTACTTGCTTCAACCTCCACTCTGCTGGAGCAATCCAGAGAGATGTGGGGGAGGAGGAGGCGACAGGGAGGAGGAGGGGGCAGCCAGCGAGTCATGTTAAACTGCTCCCAGACTCCAAGGCCTTGCTGGACTCTGAAAAACACTTGTCATTTGATCCATAAAATTCATTGTTTGGGTACTTAAGGATGGTCCCCCTGGGGCTGCATCTGTGTGATGCAGATTCAAAAAGAGAATTACTGACCACGGAGATGGCTCCACCAGCAGCAGCCTCAAGGAGGAGCAGGGTGCTCAGACCCCTGCTGGCTGTGTCTTCATGGGGAGCGCTAAGTGAAAGATTGGAACCATGATTTTAAGCAACTCAAGCCTCTGCTCCTTCAGAACAGGAACTACAACTTGGAACAACTTATATAAATCAGGAAGAAGTAGGCAACAGGAGCTTGAATGATCAAAACAGCTGTCTCTACTCTCAGCAGTATGTCAAGAATTCCAGAATTCTGTCTCTTACACCCCCTGGCTCTGCCTGCTCACTGCCCCTTACTCCCACCCTGCATTGCCATGACTTGTGGACTTCAGGCTTTCTTCCCCCAAATCTCCAAATTACCGACAGTTCTAGCTACCTCACATTCCATCTCGAGCCCCTTCAAGCTCCACTTGCTTGGAGAATTGTGGTTCTTCAAGGAGACCAAGGAGTCAAGGGAGGGGACAAGGCTTCCGGAGACGGCATGCTAGGTTCTGAATCTAATCCAGATATACCATACTCTGTCTGCTGAGATGGAAAACTTACGACTCGCAGCTGCATTACAACAAGCCCAGGGATGAAGCCATCCCAGGCCCCCACATATTTTCCTTGGCCTCAGCACAGGCCGTTGACATCACTGCAGGCTTGCCATTCATCCACTGCCATTTGGAGCTTGTGGCTGCATGAGGCTGTGTTCCAGGGTCTGGGGAGGGTCTAATTGCAAACTGGGTGGTAGGAGGGATGGAGGTGGTCCCATAGAGTTTGTGAAAACAAACAGAAAGGCACTGAACCTTGCCGTTCCTCCACTGGAACAGTAAGTGAAACTAACCCCAGCCCTCTCTATCCAGCACACACAGGCCCAGGCCAAGGCCAGCCCAGAGACCCAGAAGCCTTGGTTCTGCCTGTGCTATTTTGGGGAGTGATGATGAATGATCACCACCGGTAAAAAAAGCAAGTGTTCCAGTAGCAAATTCTATCACATCCTTCTAGACGTCATCGAGGCCGCTCTGGGCCCATCTGCATTCTCCTGCAAATCCTGGGGAGCAGGAAAACCCTGTTAATGGTTCCCAGAGGTCTCAGAAAAGAAAATGGCGAGAGTAGGAAATATGAACATTAGGAGACAGGGTATGTGCATAGGTGCACACACTGCAGGACCCATAATTATCTTTAGAAGACAGCTCTTTATATGGGGGATGTTGTAAAGGAGAGCCTTTTGCTGAGCTTCCCAACTGTGGCAAAGCTCTTAGTTCTGCTGGCCTGGAGACCGCTGAGGTCAAGACAGGAAGACTGTGAGGCAGGTTCGAGAGCTCAGGCAGAGAGCCCGTGACTTTGGCAAGTGTCGCTTCCAGGGTTCAGAAGATGAAATGTCAAGGGCACCATGAGCACCATGGGCACAGCTCTGGGTTTTGTCACTGAGATAAAGTATGGCTTAGTGACAGGCCTGCAGCCTCCAGGGGCTGTGAACAGAATGTGACTCCTGGTAGAGGCCATATTTTGTTCTCTTTGCTCCTCAGGACCTGCTTTTCTGGACAGACTCTCACGAATAGGATCACTTCTTTTCTCAAACATCATTTGACACAAAGTGTTTGAGGAGGGCGCTCAGTGCTCAGGATGCCCATCTAACTCAGAGCTGAAGCGGACCAGGGATGCTCCTGGAAATATTTAACAGCCAGTTGGGGAATGGTCCTCAGTTGTAGCATCTGCTGATTTCTGAGATGTAAATACTCCCATTGAGGTCAATTTCAAGCTGCCAACTTTGGGGAGACGATTCAATGGCATCTTGTATTTCTGCACATTTTGTGAGCAAAGGTACTGACAGTTTTTGTTCTGGATTATCTTATTAAAGATGTTGGTATCCTCTCTCTCTCTTTCTGTCCCAATGTTGGAAACACAGGACTTCATGTCCCTGGAACAGGAGAGGTAGGCGATGGAGAGAATCCTGACTTCTGAATCCATTCTCATAGAGGAGCCACCCAGGAGAGCCAGCTGTCAAAACCATCCATGTTAGACTCTGCATGAATGAGACATAAACCTTTCTCGTGGTAGGACACTGATATTTAAGGTTGTTGGTTATGGTTCCCAGTATTACTTACTCTAGTACAAGTCATCACTATTATTACCTCCATCTATTGATGAGAAAACTGAGGATTAGAGTAATAGACCGGGTCTCACTACCTGTAAACAGTACAGCCGGGATGCAAACCTAGGCCTCTCTGCCTCCAGAGCTGGGGTTTTTTTTTCTGTTTTGCTGTCTCTTCTCAGCAAAGGCCCATGTGTGGCAAGGGTTCCGAGGTCCACAGACTTGCCCAGAGTGGAAACACAGGTCTCCCTGGCAGAGAAAGCCAGTTTTCTTTGGTAATCAGTCCTGCCTCCAGGGGAGTCTGGAAGGAAGGCTGACCATCTGCAGCTTCCAGGAAGATTGATTCCTCATGTCCAAGCCTCTGCTGTTCAGGGCAAAGCAAGTACCCCCTGAAGAACTCCTAAGCTGATGAGCATTGCACATTCAGGACAGCTGGCAGACTACATGAGGGCCACTCCCACCCCAAAGACCACTGAAAGACCCCTGGCACCATGAGATCATAAACATTGCAACAATTCACTGGGAACTCATACCATGAAATTGCTAGACACCCCAAGTCAGTGTGGATGGGAGCCCCCTGGGGCATCACAGCCAGGATGACTGGGACCCTGGGAAGCAGCTACCTGGTTTACCTTCCAGAGAGTCCCTGGTTAGGCACGGTTCCAGCACTTATTGAGCACCTGGTGTATACAACTACAATGACTGTTTCTGAGAATCTGCTTCATAGACTGACAAAGGATTCGTTGTCCGATTCCTGGAGGTGTTTAAGAGAAAAATCTGACAACGGTACTAAAATAAGGCCACATTTGGTTTGATATTTCATGGATCATCTCTGATGAAAAGGATCTAAATACATAAATTCAAGACTGTCAGAGAAAATACTTGACATGGAGATGCTGCTGGGTGACAGGAAGGAGTCAGAAGAGCCTCGTGTGTCTCCCCTACTTCTATGTCCCAGTGTCCACACAGGGTCAACACTCAGAAAATACCTATACAATGTTTGACTTAATAAACAAGAGGGTTTTTTGAGCTGACTTGGTAGTCCTTTCATCTTTTCTGGGCCCTCAAGAGATACGGAAGGCTCATGTAGGTGATAACTCAGGATGGTATGGGGGCATTTCTGCCACAGTCTTTCCTAGGATTTTTGAGGAACACGTAAGCTGCTAAGTATGGGTCTAAGTAGCCGTTCACCTTCTGAAACTCTGCCCTGTAGTTCTACCATCACTGCTTCCAGGTTCTTGGTCTCTGAGGCAAACTGAATGACACAGCCCAAGATGTGGGTGAATGAGTATAAAATGACTAGCTGCAAGGCTGAGGGCCTGTCTGCTGAGCTCTGGAAAAATGCAAACTTCAGAGACTATTTCTTTCTCTGGGTCTTGCCCAGCTCCTCCCAAGCCTTGGCATTCAACAGTCCAAGAGTAGTAATAGTAACTAATAATAGAAATCATTTCCAATCAAAACACAAGGCTTGATCTTACTAAAGAGTCATAGGGATTAAAATACTCTCTGCATGAAAGAAACTGTTTGTTTCACAATTCGACCTTTGGCCAACACAGCTACTAGATCCCGGGCCGGCTCCCTGGACTGGCCACTGCATACGTGCTGAGGGAAATTCCAGTCTGCGTATAACTCATGGGGCCCTGGCTCCCAAGGCGACTAGTCACCTTACTCATCCTGCCCTTCCTTCCTCCACACGCCAGCACTTACGTTCCCAAAACTTACATGTGAGCTTGTTTCTCCAAAAGCCTGGGGTGGCACCCTATTGTTTAGGAAATAAAATTCAAATCCTTTGGCATTAGATGCCCGGAATGTATACCAGTCTTACATCCTACTGTGAGTGAAAAGTGAAGGTGTTAGTTGCTCAGTCGTGTCTGACTCTTACAACCCCATGGGCTGTAGCCCGCCAGGCTCCTCTGTCCATGGGATTCTCCAGGCAAGAACAATGGAGTGGGTTGCCATTTCCTTCTCCAGGGGATCTTCCCAACCCAGGGATCAAATCCAAAGTCACCTGCATTGCAGACAGATTGTTTACCACCTGAGCGATCAGGGAAGCCCAGCTGTTTACCAGTCTTAGAACACTACTTAGCATTCTATACTAAGTACTAATACTACTGTATTCTACCCCATCCCTCCATCTAGAACCTCACACTTTAATCAAAATTATCCATTCATTTTGCCTGAGCACTTTTTTTTTTGCTTATTTAACATTAAAGTAAAATTTATATACAATGAAATGCATAGATCTTCAGGGTACCAACTGATAACTTTGGATGAATGTACACAACCATACTACCACTCAGTGTTTCCAATCTTAACATTTCCATATCTCAGAAATGTTCCCTTCTAGTCAATTCTCTCTCCCAGAGGCAACTACTATCCTAATTTCTGTCACCACAAATTAGTTTGTCCGCTTAGAACTTTACACAGAGGAATCACACAGCATGTACTCTTTCATGTCCTGCTCCTTCTGCCCAACACAATGTTTTCAATATTTACACATGTTGTTGAGTATACCGGTAATTCATTATTTACCTATTAGTTATTGTCAAAGAGTATTCCATATATGACTATGCAGTATACAATGTTTTCACCCAATCACCTGCGGGCAGATACTTGGACTGTTTGCAGTGTTTGGCTATTAAAAATAAAGTTGCTATAAACACTCTAGCACAAGTCTTTTTGTGTACATAGGTTTTCATTTCTCCTAGGTAAATCCCTAGGAGTAGAATTGCTGGAAGATGGGACTGGTGCATTTTCAAGCTGGTAGGAAGCTATCACACTGTTTTCCAACATTTTAAACTCAATAACACTTTTCTTTCTCATTCACATACTGTCCAAGGTAACTCCAGGGCATCAGGGTGTTAGGGGGAGGTTATTCTCTAGTCATTTAGAAGCCCTGCCATCCCCAAATGAGGCTTACAAGGTAACACCCATTTGGCCAGTGGGTGGAGAATGAGTAGATGGAGAAAGAACACCTCTTTCCTTCCCGACTTGATCCAGAGGTAAACATTATCCTTTTGATTGACACTTCACTGTTCAGAGCTAGTGAAACCTCACCAGGATATCTATGAAATGGAGACCCTGGGCAGCTGCTTACCTGTCACTAGCCTGTACCACAGGAGGGGAACACAAGTCTATGGTGTACAGTTAGCTCTCTCACCATCCCAGGGATTACAGTCTTAACCTCCTTTCCAGTCTGACTGTGCCCACTGCAACTGTCCCATAATTGGTGTGGAATAACTCCTTCCTTCCTCTACATTGCTGTCCCTCTACTATGGCCGTAATTAAGACCTGCCTGTCGTTTTCTTTTTTTGTGGCATCTTTGTCGGGTTTTGGAATTAGGGTGATGGTGGCCTCATAGAATGAGTTTGGAAGTTTACCTTCCTCTGCAATTTTCTGGAAGAGTTTGAGTAGAATAGGTGTTAGCTCTTCTCTAAATTTTTGGGAGAATTCAGCTGTGAAGCCATCTGGTCCTGGGCTTTTGTTTTTTGGAAGATTTCTGATTACGGTTTCAATTTCCGTGCTTGTGATGGGTCTATTAAGATTATCTATCTCTCCCTGGGTTAGTCTTGGAAAGTTGTACTTTTCTAGGAATTTGTCCATTTCATCCAGGTTGTCCAGTTTATTTGATATAGTTGCTGATAATAGTCTCTTATGATCCTTTGTATTTCTGTGTTTTCTGTTGTGATCTCTCCGTTTCCATTTCTAATTCTGTTGATTTGGTTCTTCTCCCTTTGTTTCTTGATGAGTCTGGCTAATGGTTTGTCAATTTTATTTATCTTCTCAAAGAACCATCTTTTGGCTTTGTTGTTTTTGCTATGGTCTCTTGTTTCCTTTGCATTTATTTCTGCCCTGATCTTTAAGATTTCTTTCCTTCTACTACCCCTGGGCTTATGCATTTCTTCCTTTTCTAGTTGCTTTAGGTGTAAAGTTAGGTTATTTATCTGACTTTTTTCTTGTTTCCTGAGGTGAGCTTGTATTGCTATGAACTTTCCCCTTAGCACTGCTTTTACTGTGTCCCATAGGTTTTGGGTTGTTGTGTTCATTTTCATTCATTTCTATGCATATTTTGATTTCTTTTTTGATTTCTTCTGTGATTTGTTGGTTATTCAGCAGTGTGGAATGGGAGAAAATAATAGCTAATGAAGCAACGGACAAACAGTTAATCTCAAATATATACAAGCAACTCCTGCAGCTCCATTCTAGAAAAATAAATGACCCAATCAAAAAGTGGGCCAAAGAACTTAACAGACATTTCTCCAAAAAAGACATAAAAATGGCTAACAAACACATGAAAAGATGCTCAACATCACTCATTATCAGAGAAATGCAAATAAAAACCACAATGAGGTACCACTTTACACCAGTCAGAATGGCTGCCATCCAAAAGTCTACAAGCAATAAATGCTGGAGAGGATGTGGAGAAAAGGGAACCCTCTTACACTGTTGGTGGGAATGCAAACTAGTACAGCCACTATGGAAAACAGTGTGGAGATTCCTTAAAAAACTGCAAATAGACCTGCCACATGACCCAGCAATCCCACTGCTGGGTATACACATAGAAGAAACCAGAATTGAAAGAGACACGTGTACCCCAATGTTCATCGCCACATTGTTTACAATAGCCAGGACATGGAAGCAACCTAGATTCTGCCCATCAACTGACAAATGGATAAGAAAGCTGTGGTACATATACACAATGGAATATTACTCAGCATTAAAAAAAATTCATTTGAATCAGTTCTACTCAGGTGGACGGAACTGGAGCCTATTATCCAGAGTGAAGTAAGCCAGAAGGAAAAACAACAAACAATACAGTATACTAATGCATATATATGGAATTTAGAAAGATGGTAACGAGAACCCTGCATGCGAGACAGCAAAAGGAACGCAGATGTATAGAACAGACTCGTGGACTCTGTGGAAGAGGGCAAGGGTGGGATGATATGGGAGAATGGCATTGAAAAATGTTAATTATCATATGTGAAATCAATCGCTAGCCCAGGGTTGATGTTTGGGGCTGGTGCACTGAGATGTCCCAGGGGGAGGGAATCGGGAGGGAGGAGGGAGGGGGGTTCTGGAGGGGGAGCATGTGTAAACCCATGGCGGTTTCATGTCATTGTATGGCAAAACCAACACAATAAAGTAAAGAAAAAAAATTATAATAATAATAAAAAAAATTAAGACCTGCCGTTCGTGATTGGGTTCCGTGTTTTGCCCACTAGATGGCGTTCTCTTGGAGGGCTCTGGGGTCGGTCCATGTTGCAACCCAGCGTTTGGCACACAGTCGGGTCTCCATGAGTTTGCTGAATTCACGGCGGTAGAGACCCAGGGTGCCCACCAGCTCCCCTTCTTGGACACACCACTTGTCTGCACTCCCCAATCCACCCTGCACTGGCCACGTGAAGTCTTACCAACACAACGTGAGCCAGGGCCAGCTCCCTGGCAGGCTCCAGGCTGCTGCAGCGAGTCACCTGCCAGCTGGATGGGGAAGCTGCATTGGAGCACCCAAGACCCGCCCAGCAGAGCCTGTGTTCTGAATAGTTGGTGGAGTGGAATCCCTGTGCTGACCTCACTGCTGAGATTGGGCACTGTTGGCTAAATAAGTCAACCCACCCTGACTAACTACTCACACTGGGTGAACACAGTCACTAACCTCAGAAGGGACAACTACTTACATTATCTTTCCATTGCCTTTCCTTACTCCTCACTAAATACTGACCGTATGACATCTGGCCCATGCTGGTATGTGACGCCAGTGTCCAGGCAGAGAGTTTTCTAGGTACATATTTCATTGTGATTTTGTAGCTAAACTTGATAATGATTTCATTGAGCCTTAAATACTATACATTTCTTCTGTACCTCATTTGACTATAAGCTCTTAAAAGTCAGGTACAAATTCTTGCTCTGTATCCTGGGTATGTAGCTATTCATTGGTTTAGTAAATATTTGCTGAGTGCCCATTTACTATGTCATTCATGCTTCTAGGCAATGGAGACAGAGCAGTGAATCAAACAAAGCAAGTCCCTGTTTTCACTGAGTGAGACAGATAATAAACAGATAAATGTGAGTGTTGAAAAGGCAGGAACAGGAGTTACTGTTGTTCAGTCACTAAGTGGTGTCCGACACTGCAGCCCCATGGACTGCAGCATGCCAGGCTTCCCTGTCCTCTACTATCTCTCAGAGTTTGCTTAAACTCATACCCATTGAGTTGGCGATGCCATCCAACCATCTCATCCTCTGTCACCCCCTTCTTCTCTTGCCCTCAATCTCACCTTGTCAAATAGCACTATGGCCTTCTTCCCAGCTTCTAACATCTTGGCTTGATATTTAATTAATGTCTGTCTCACCCATAGAACTGTGAGATCCATGAGCCTGGGGTGCCCGTCTACCTCTGGCATCAAGCATAGTGCTGGCACAGGGCAAATATTCCATAAATATTTACTGAATCAAAAAATATATAATGATGATTATATCTACTATCTGCTGAAATAAGTGAAAGTCGCTCAGTTGTGTTCGTCTCTTTGCAACCCCATGGACTATATAGTCCATGGAATTCCCTAGGCCAGAATACTGGAGTGGGTAGCTGTTCCCTTCTCCAGGGGAGCTTCCCAACCAGGGATCAAACCCAGGTCTTCCGCACTGCAGGCGGATTCTTTACCAGCTGAGCCACCAGGGAAGTCCAACTATGCTGAGAGCCTGCTGTTTTCCAGTACCATGTGAAATGTTTGCATGCATTATATCATTGTATTTTTACATCACCCCTGCAAAGTAGTTATAATTACCTCTCTTTCACTCTGTAGGGAATTGGGGCTCAGAGAGGTTAAGTGACTAACCCACTGTCACATGGCTAACAGTCAGTGACAGACTTGATTGACATTAGAATCCACACAATCTTCTCAGGACCTCACTGCCACACACAACAAGAAGGGCATTTTTTTTTTTTTTTTTACATTCCATATATTCTTTCTCAACCATGAGGAGCAACCACTATGGGCCACTGTTTTTGTGAGCTGGACAATTCATCCCCCTCTGCAATTTGCCCCAGCCAGCCTGGGCCACCTTCCCCAGCAGACAGAAGACGTGTGCTTGTGGTAATTACAGAGCATGCTGTCCTTTTCATTTATGTCTTCACAATCCAGCTTGACATTGTGTCATAAAAGTTTATGTACTGTGTTCTCTCCGCTCCTTACTAATATTCTCTGGTGCTCTCCCTGGCCATCCAGAATCAATACTAGCACTCCTCTCTCAATAAAGTAGGGAGCTATGAACAAGGCCCAAATGGGCACAGTGACTATTTGTGGCAATTAGACGTCACACTGAAAAATGGCCACACTGAAGGCGAGTGGGCAAGATCTAAAGACCAGCAGCATCACTAATGTCCCTCACCAGGGACCCTGGAAATTGGACTGCTTAAGAAATACCCTCTGTCTTCTCCCCTCTCCCCTTTCTTACCCTCTTTGCTTCTCTCTTTCTCACCAGAGATAAGGAGAGAGAAGTACATTCAAATTAGGGACCCTAGCAATCGATTTTTACTTGCAGTTGGTAGATTGCAATCAATGTTAATTAACCAGATTCTTTCTCAGCAAAGGTTGGGACAGGAGAGTAACTGCACAATATTTTTGACTGCAACAACAGGTATTAATAGGCTTTGGGATGCCCAGACAGCCGGAGGCAGAAGGAAGGCAGTACTAAGAGGCTGTAAGGAAGAGAAGGTATGCACAGGAAGAGGAGAGACTGGGATGGATTTAAAGTGGTCCTATCCATGGGCCCTGGCAGCATTTTCTGGAAACTGGAGCAGGGAAGTTCAGCTATTTGCACATCATTCACCTTCTTTCTCTCCCAGGAAAAGTGAACTTCATCAGGAGCTATTTCTCACATTGACAGCTAGGGCAGTGGCAGTCAAGAACCATCCCATGAATCCCATGATGCTTATCACCCTAGAGCAGAGCTCATACCTGGACCGTGTGGCTCAGTGGGAAGAACAAGGAATTTAGCAGCAAAAAGTGGGTTTGAGCCTTAGGAAGTGCTTCCTGGCTGTGGAACTGCAGACAAGTTGTTCAGCACATAACATCTGACCTTCAACTCACTCACCTATGATGTAGGTGATTACAACTGACCTTAGGAACATTGACGCAAGATTCAAATAAGATCCTACTTGGAGGCACATGGTAAGTGACACACTACAGGGACGTCAGTGACCGCCATTGTTGTAAGTCACCAGCACAAAGCACCGGAGCCTCTGATCTTGACCAGCCAGCATTCAGGATGGGACCCCAGGTTCCGTTCCGATCTGGACTCGTCTCTAATGATGCAGGAAGTTGTCTTGGCAGTTACCCATGCCCATTTTTATTCAAACAATCACTTATCTCTAAATGTAAGTATCACACTGAGAAGAGGACCCCTAAATGTGCCAATGCAAGTTTTGGATATCCCAGAGGAAAGAAAAGAAAGTTACAACAAAACATGATTAAATTGCCAAAAATACAGTCAAAAGCTGTATCTGTTTTGAAAGAGTGCACACATTTCAACTTCTTGGTCAAGACAGAAAACAGAAATCCAAGAATCCTATGGGCACTATCTTCTGGAGAGACTCATTTGGATCAGGTTCTTGGGGTTTCCATCACACCATTTCCACCCCTCTGTCTAAGAGAAGCTTTCAAAGCCTTCAGTCAAGAGAAGGGCACAAATATCTTCAGGTCTTTCAAGGCCCCTGGGAGTAAGGGAAAATATTGGGGAACACAGGTCATACTGCCATGCATGGAAATGATCCCTAATTGTCCTAGGTGACCCCTTGGCCTCTGGGACAGGGAAGTCCCAATCGTGGTGACATAAACTAGCTCCTCCTTGTCAAGGTACCTGTAGGAATCTTCCTCTTAAGGAAGGTGAATGAAAGGAGAAGAAGCTGGGAGAGAGAAGAGGAAAGAATGGAGAAAGAGAGGAACAGGAGAGGTGGTTCAATAAACAGATTTATGGGTTCAAAGGACAGTGCTGAGAATAGGCCGTGAGGCAGCCCCAAACACCATGCCCAGCTCACTCTGGAGAAGTGAAAGTGAAAGCTGCTCAGTCCTGTCCCACTCTTTGCAACCCCATGGACTATACAGTCCACGGAATTCTCCAGGCCAGAATACTGGAGTGGGTAGCCTTTCCCTTCTCCAGGGGATCTTTCCACCCCAGGGATCAAACCCAGGTCTCCCACATTGCAGGAGGGTTTTTTACCAGCTGAGCCACAAGGGAAGCCCAAGAATACTGGGGTGGGTAGCCTATCCCTTCTCCAGGGGATCTTCCTGACCCAGGAATTGAACTGGGGTCAAACTGAGCTATCAGGGAAGCCCTCACTCTGGAGACCCAGAGGGAAATAGTATCCCTGCCTTCAGGGTTGGGTGGAAGGAGGCAAATTCACAGATAATCATCACACAGGGCCTGGGGGAAGGGCTGAGTGCCCCAGGGCCATGGTTGGGGAAAGTAGGAAATGTCTTTAAGGAAAGGACATTATCAGTGAAGAGAAGGACAAAAGAGCAGCAGGGAGAACAAACTGAGAAAACAGAAAGGGAGGGGAAATCAGGAGACAGCAGGTGAAAAAAAATTATTACCTCACCCCAGGATTTATATACTAAGCTCATATGCAAATCTTGTCTCATTGATCTGTGATTTCAGTGAATAAAGCTTCCTTTTTCTAGAGCTATTGATTGCAAAGCAAGCTGAGAAGGCCAGGGGAGTCCTGGACAGACCTGGGGAGTGAGTTCACAGTGGGTGGGCTTTGCACTTAATTAGAGAAGAGCAATTGCTCACTGTGATGTAGGGTCATCCTTGAGGGAGGAAGTATCTTCAATCACGCCTCCCTCCCCAATACAGAAAGCATTCTAGTTTCACAAGCAGGGCCTTCACTGCCTTCCCAGAGCCCTACAGGAGGGGCCCCTTGGCCTGGTCTAAGCATGGAGCCTCCTTTGCTCATGTGTAGAAGCACATCCTATCTCCCCCGGCTGTTTAGATTTATCCATTCTCAAGGCTTGGCCTCTCTTGGGTCTTTGTCAAATCCCACTGGTTTCTGGGGAAAGAAGTGGGAAGTCAGCCTAACTTAGGAGAAGAGAGACTCTAGTTTTGGACCCACTCCAGCAAGCACCTGGAAGATACCAGGGGCCAAGAGAGAGTTCAACCTGAGGCCAAGATCTGGAGGTCTTTCTCCTGTAGGAAAGCTGATGAAGTAGGTAAGCCCAGAGGGAGAAGGTGTGGAAAGAGAAGTACAGGGCTCAGGGCTGAGTTGGCATATTTAAGAGTTGGACTAGAAAGAGGGATCAGAGAAAAACAGACAGTAGGGCAAGAGAGAAGCAAGAAGACGAGTTTGTGAAGGGACACAGGAGAAGAGAAAAATTCAGACACACCTGCTCAGCTTACCTGAGCAGAAGCAGATGGTGACAAATGCGATGAGTGCTTAGCCCTGAAGCCCAGCAGGACCCTATGGGTCTCCTGGTACAGAAGCTGTTGTGAGTACCCCCATTTCTTATAGGGAACAGACTCCAGCCTCCATGACCTTCCCTGAGTTTCACAGCACAGATTTGAACAGTTGCTAATCCAGGAAGGGAGGGGATGCAGAGTCAAGGGAGGAGGAGCCAGGAAACAGTAGTGCAGCCTTGGGGCAGGGTCCTCAAATGATACACATAACAATGTTTTTAAGTTCTTCATAGAATTAGCTTGCTATAAATGGAAGATGCCAGAGAAGACCACCTGAGAATAGATTAAAGGAACCAGAGCAGCTCATCAAGAAGGAGACCTCAGACCAGATTAAGGGAGTGCAGGCCCTGTGCACACCCTAATCTTATCAGCAGCCCTACCCTTGAACCATTGCTATAAAACTCCTCAAAAAATCCTCCTGGGTAGGTACACACAGTTTTCAAGGGCAGGAGCCCACTGTGTCCCCCTTTGCCTGGCAAAGCAATAAAGCAATTTTTTTTTCTATTCTTTTCTATTTCACCCCAAACTCTGTCTCCAAGATTCAATTCAGCATCAATGCACTGAGGCAGAGTTTCTGGCATCATCCAGACTCACGGGTTTGTGAACCACTTCTTCATTAGGTATTATTGCAGCAGGACCCAGGAGTAAAACAGACAGCAAAGCTTACCTGCCCTCTTGATGCTTGCAGTCTTGTGGGGAAGACAGAGGAGCTGTGGCAGGTAGGCCTTCTCAAACTCTGTGGGAAAGAACCAAATGTTACTGTTTTACTGCCTATAACTGTGGATAGACACCACATCATGTCAATGTCAAGTTGTTATAAAAGTCTACAAATTCTTACATTTCCTCACTTGTCTGCTCACAGACTGACATGGATGGCCTACCACATCTTGAGTAGTTTAGGTGACAGAAATGCAGGTTGTTTACCAAACAGCTCCTCTCTCCTGTACCTTCCCAAGAGCATCCAGTGTTTTTCAGGATACTGACAAACTATATTTCTCAACCTAGGATAGGCAAGTAGATGACTTTTGGTAGAGCTTATAGGAAAGTTTCATAAAGAGGGCTGACTCATCTGGTAGATATTTCCTTTGTTTCCTGCCCCTTTCATGGATGTGATGGCTTGCATTCCAACAGCCATCTTGGAACCACGAGGCAACATTAAGGACATCAGAGCACAAAGCTTTAAGGATCTGGTCCCTGTTGACTGTTAAGCTATGACATTGACGCTGGAGAGCATACTTCTACATTTTTTGTTATATGAAAGAAAAGCTTTTACCTGGTTGAAGCCATTGAAATCTGGGACAACCATCAGGCATATTTTTCATGTACTTTGGTAAGTTAACAGGCACTTACCTTGCAGGGTGGTAAATACTATCATCACAATGATTAGAAAAGTTCAGAGAAAGTATCTCTAACACAGCTTGGAGGGAGAGTTGGGGAAAGCTATCTGAAAGAGACAAGGACAGAAGAAAAGCCTGAAGGAGGAGGGGAAGTTAACTAGGGAAAAGGTTCATGGGGGAAAAAGTTTTCCAAGACAAAAGAAAAATACACCCAGTTTATGCAAAGAGCAGGAGGTGAGAGGGAGTGGGGCCATAGGAAGAACTCAAAGTAGTTCAGGGTGGCTAGAATAAAGAGTGAAAAGTGGGATTGGGAAGGGAAGAAAAATGGGGGCTGCCAAGGGATGGGAGGTGACTTCCACATGAAGGAAGCAGATCCCTGACCTTCTAGAAGTCTCCATCCCAATCAAAGGCAGAGTTGTTCAGAAGACAGTGTCTGCCTAGAAATCAGCTGGCAGACCCTGGCTCTGGTCTCATCTCTGAGGAAGGAAACCACATCCTGCTTAGCCACGTCACTCACCTCTTGGGTTTCCCATTTCCAAGTCTGCAAAACAAGGCTCATGCTACTGCCCCATCAACCTCACAGGGGATCTGTGAACGAGAGGTTGTGCTTTCTTACCAATAAGGAACCAAAGGCGTCCTGTTCAGCCCTCTCATTTTACTGATCAGGATCATGAGGCCCAGAGAAGTCTTCCCACCTGGATGAGGAGAGCTGAGCCTGGAACTCCCCTCTCCCAACTTTCGGGCTGTTATTCTTTCCCTGCAAACAGCTGAGTGTTTTGCACTTGAAGTAGATGGTCACTGTTCCTGCCAAGGGAACACAGCAGAGAGAGATGATAGAGTTTCTTATTTCAAGAAACCTAGTACTTGAAGGTGCTTTGAATAACACATACTTTTGAAACTAACTAAATATTTGGAATGTGTCTTCCCATCCTTCCTTTCTGCTCTAAGAGCAAAAACAAATCTCTGTAATTTGGTGGGGAGTGGGGTGGGATAGGGGGTGTTGAAATAGATAAAAGGGAAAATTTAACTCAGTAACCACAGATGTGAAAGTGCCCCCAAAGTATTTAGATCAGATTCACATCTTTGGAGGTGACTCTTAAGTTTCCACTGAATCACTGGGAAAACACAGCCAGCCCCCTCTGGTGACTTCACAGTTGCTCCCTGAAAAGGTCATTGTAATCCACCCTCTCTGTTCCATAAACGAACAACTCCTAGAGCCCTGCTGGGATGACCATTATTTGGGGGACTACAGAGAAAGTTCATAACCCAGTGAAATGGTATTACAGGAGTAACTGTTACTTATGAAAAGTTTGCCTGTTATTTTGCTTAGTGCTCATACTAACTGTGAGGGACGGAAATTGTTGTCCCCCAAATTTTAGATAAGGAAACAGGGCCTCCTGACTTTGGTCACATCCAGTCGGTCCCCCAGCCCTGCTGAATCATCCTTCATGATGTCTCTTTTGGGTGCGATGGCTTTCCCAGTGCTTCCTGGAAACTGATGCCTCCTCCTCTCTGGTGGTTCCCATCTACCTGTCACCCTCCATTTCCACATCTAATATTTCTTCTTAGGCATCATGGTATCATTACAAACTCAAAATGTCTAAACTGTAGGAACTTCACATTCTTTTGCAAACTCCCCCTTCATCTTAACTTTTTATTGTGAGTCAATTGCCCAAGATGGAAACCACAAAATCTCCACTTCACACAAAGACCTCTATTCACAGACTCTAGACTACAACTGTGGTTTCCATCCTTGCCCATGCCACACCATCCTCCAGGCTCTATTAAAGGTCCACTTCTCTGAAATTTTCCCTGATCTTCCTAAGAAGTTGGTTTTAACAAGTGCAAAAAATAAATAAATGAACAAGGATATTTACTACAACACTTTTTCTAATGGAGTAAGAGAAAGCAACAAGAACATATTGTACATCACAGAGAAATACAGCTATTATTTTATGGTAATCTTAAATAAAGTATAATCTATGAATATATTGAATCACTAGGTTGTACACCTAAAACAGGGAATCCTGGCATGCTGCAATTCATGGGGTCACAAAGAGTCAGACACGACTGAGTGACTGAACAACAACATAAATCAACTATACTTCAGTTAAAAAAACTCAGAGAACTGGGTCCCACTGTCAATATGAGGCAGTGTGATACACACATACAATGGAATAGTACACAGCCAGTGAGAAATAAAGCAAAGATAATTATATGCACTGACAGAGGTTAAAGAATCATATATATAATATGACCCCACTGCATAAAAATACATGTTTCTATACACATGTATTATGCTATACACATAAAAATTCTGAAAGTCTCAACAAAACCCTTAACAGTGTCTAGCTCTGTGATGAGCGATCGAGAATTAGACATTTCAGTCTTTACACTAAATCTACTTCTAACTTAATTTTGTCAGTGAATTACTTTTGTAATACAATTTTTCCATTTTTGAAAAAAGTTCTTTTTTTCCTTTTTTGATTGCTTATAGTATAACTGTAGGGTTTGAGTATGCCTGACATATCTTATCCCCTAGGGCATGTAACACACTGTCTCACATGCCAAGTTTCCTTAAGTTGAGATATTTCCATTGGTTGTACAGCAAATTTGGAAAACTCAGCAGTGGCCACAGGACTGGAAAAAGTCAGTTTTCATTCCAATCCCAAAGAAAAGCAATGCCAAAGAATGCTCAAACTACCACACAACTGCACTCATCTCACAAGCTAGTAAACTAGTGCCCAAAATTCTCCAAGCCAGGCTTCAACAGTACATGAACTGTGAACTTCCAGATATTCAAGCTGGATTTAGAAAAGGCACAGCAACCATAGATCAAATTGTCAACATCCGCTGGATCATCAAAAAAGCAAGAGTTCCAGAAAAACATATACTTCTGCTTTATTGACTATGCCAAAGCCTTTGATTGTGCAGATCACAACAAACTGTGGAAAATTCTTTAACAGATGGTAATACCAGACCACCTGACCTGATACTTGAGAAACCTGTATTCAGGTCAGGAAGCAACAGTCAGAACTGGACATGGAACAAAAGACTGGTTCCAAATAGGAAAAGGAGTACGTCAAGGCTATATATTGTCACCCTGTTTATTTAACTCATGAGAAACACTAGGCTGGATGAAGACAAGCTGGAATCAAGATTGAGAGGGGAAACATTAAGAACCTCAG
The DNA here is from genome assembly GCA_007570785.1 of Antilocapra americana. Taxonomy (NCBI): domain Eukaryota; kingdom Metazoa; phylum Chordata; class Mammalia; order Artiodactyla; family Antilocapridae; genus Antilocapra; species Antilocapra americana. The sequence continues at coordinate 4,647,294 of ML663041.1, forward strand.
ATAATCAGATGACACCACACTTCTGGCAGAAAGCAAAGAACTGAAGAGCCGCTTTATGAAAGTGAAAGAGAGGCATGAAAAAGCTGGCTTAAAACTCAACTTTCAGAAAACTAAGATCATGACATCTGGTCCCATCACTTCATGGCAAATAGATGGAGAAACAGTGGAAACAGGTAGCTGACTTTATTTTTCTGGGCTCCAAAATCACTGCAGATAGTAACTGCAGCCATGAAATTAAAAGATGCTGGCTCCTTGGAAGAAAAGTTATGACCAACCTAGACAGCATATTAAAAAGCAGAGACATTACTTTGCCAACAAAGGTCTGTCTAGTCAAGGCTATGGTTTCTCCAGTGGTCATGTATGGATGTGAGAGTTGGACTATAAAGAAAGCTGAGTGCCAAAGAATTGATGCTTTTGAACTGTCGTGTTGGAGAAGACTCTTAAGAGTCCCTTGGACTGCAAGGGGATCCAACCAGTCCATCCTAAAGGAAATCAGTCCTGAATATTCATTCGAAGGACTGATGCTGAAGCATCAATCGTTTGGCCACCTGATACAAAGAGCTGACTCATTTGAAAAGACCCTGATGCTGGGAAAGATTGAAGGCGGGAGGAGAAGGGGACGACAGAGGATGAGATGGCTGGATGGCATCACTGACTCAATGGACATGAGTTTGAATAATCTCCAGGAGTTGGTGATGGACAGGGAGGCCTGGAGTGCTGCAGTCCACGGGGGTCTCAAAGAGTCAGATACGACTGAGTGGCTGAACTGAACTGTACAATACTTGACACAGAAGATTAAATTAAAAGCCCTGCTCTCTGGCATCCCCTCGATGGATGTTGTACCATCGATGTTCCTGATACCGAAGCACACATGTAATTTATTACCACCTTCACATACCTGGCTGCAAACTAAATAACCCAAAGAACGCATGATCATTCTTCAAAACGAAAACTTATTCATCAGATTTGGAGAGCAAAGCCACTCAGATATATCAAATAAGGAGGGGAAAATGAGGACAAATTTGTTGATTCTTAATTCCTTCTTTCTCTTGGTTTTAGAATTTTTAAAATATTTTCTCTAAGAGATACTATTATTATAACCAGGGTCAAAAATCCATCATCAAGAGAGGGAAAGCCATGTTCAAAGAGGCGTTGAAAAATAAGAATGTATAGGCCCCTATGTTTACCTCTCCCTGGCTTTTTATTTGTTGGGAGCTTGTTTAAATAATTTAAACTGCTGAGTTGTATTGCTGAATCTCAGTCATGGGAAAATGTGTGAAAAACAGGGAGTTGGAGCATCTTGTCAGAGGACCTTCTAAAGGACAGAAAACAGGGTGCCAAGTGTCCTTTCAGCAAACAATAATAGTCACTGAAGACTTCTTAGAAACCCAGAGGGACATACCTAAGAAATAGAGCTTCAAAAATAGAAATGTCTTGGGGATGAGAAAGAAAACTAGGCTCTGTAACTACCCACAGTTACTAGCAAAGCAGTCTCAACGGCTAAACAAGGTGGTCAATGTGTGGTGTCACTTCCAAAAACGGCCCTCCATCCCAAACAATATTTTGAATTTGTTAGCTCCACCTCCACCACAATAGTCCTTATGAGGTTTAAGTTCACCAAAATTGCTTTGTGGAATTGTGATCTGTGGGGAGACAGTATTTTAATATTCTCCTCCATTAGTCACAGAGGCTTTATTTGATGTCACCTCTATGCACATGGGAAAGAAGCGAAGGTACTCTATGTCTATAGGGTGTCTGGCAAAGATGGTGAGAACTTTTGCCATCAAGGAACTGAGACAAACATGAAAGAGTGCATAACTGAAAACCTTGGTAGGATGTAATGTTTGCAAGGTTTCAGAGCATTAGTTTATCAGGAAGTTGTTAGATGCCTCTATGAGCCCCACAAATGCTGCAAACCACAAGGGATATCAAAGAAATACAACCTGAGACTCAGATGCTGTTCTCCAGAACCTTAACATCTTCTTGGGGAGTGCCAGACTTTCAATCGGAGTCAATGTGAGAACCACCCTATAGCACAAAATACTAAATTATATGGTATAAAGGTAAGTGATACATTGAGGGTCAAGAAAAAGAAAAAAGTATCTGAAGATGCCAATTCAATTCAGTTTGACTCAATATTTTTGGAACTCTGTATTACGTAATAGGCATTAGGTAGGTCCGTCAAGGAAGAGAATAACAGGACAATATGAGACAAAATCATTTCCTCTCCTCAGAAGAATCTGTAGTTTAGTAGGGAAAATAAGACCTTTAAATAAATACAATTAATTGCAGATGCTGCCAACTGGACTCAGTTGCTAGGCCCTCCACTGTCAGTCCAACCGAAGACTGGTACTGAGTTACAAATCAGTTAGAAAGATGTGGGCAGCAAAAAATAAAAGCTAAAAAAAAAGGACAAGAAGGAGGAAGATGAGAAGAAGGGAAAAGAAAAAGCAGAAGGAAAGAAAAGACCTTGAATCAGATGGCTTAAACCATGAGAAACTTGCTATTTACAAAACTTCAGGTCCAGATGTAGGCGGAGCCCAGGCTGGGGTTCCTTGCAACTCTCCGGCCTGCTGCCCTCATTACTGGCTTCTTTCTAAAGCTAGTGCCACTTGGACAGCAAGACGGCTGCAGCATCGCCAGGCATCATGTCTAGATATGGCACCAAGGAGAAAACAAGGGACAGTGTGTTTACAGGTTTCTCTTCCAGGGCCCCTACACCACGCTACACTGGCCAAAACCACTGTGGCTGTGGAACCATGACACCTTGAGTTACCTACCAGGGGCTGGGCCCTTTGTGAGGTGCTAGGAACACGACAAAGTTCCTGCACTCAAAACTCTCATACACAAAGGGGGAAAACAGATAAGCACCCAATTACAGCCCCATGGGCTATCAGAAAATTCAAGAGAGGCATTTGGGAGAAAGGAAGAAGAAAATTCATGGAGCTGAAAAGCTAGCTGGTGGAAGAGAAGGGAGTTGTGGGCAGAGAGACAAGTAAGTTCTGGGGCTAGGGCTGGATTCCTTGAGTCTTGGTCAGATCACGTTCTAGGCTCTATCTACCAGTTGCAGTAGTACTTTTCCAGTGCCCAGCAAACCTACTGAAAAATACTAAGTCCTTAATCAAAGAATCTGCCTGCAATGCAGGAGACCTGGGTTTGATCCCTGGGTTGGGAAGATACCCTAAAGAAGGAAGTGGCCACCCACTCCAGTATTCTTGCTGGAGAATCCCATGGACAGAGGAGCCTGGTGGGCTACAGTCCACGGGGTCACAGAGTCAGAGATGACTGAGAGACTAACACATCCAACATCCAGTCAATGACAGTCTGATGTCTTGAATAATTAATAAGCTTGAGTATAAAAAGTAGCAGGCTGTTTCCTGCATCTGGTGGGACAGATAGCGGTCTTTCATGATATGCTAAGGAGTTTGAATTTTATTTTGAAGACTATGGGATGCCAGAGTGCTTAAAGTACAGGAATGACATGACAAGAGTTCGGTTTTATAAAAGATAATTTTTGCTGTAGCACAGTGAAAGAAAGACTTGTTGGTTAGTTGCTCAGTCGTGTCCAACTCTTTGTGACCCTATGGACTGTAGCCTGCCAGGCTCCTCTGTCCATGGGTTTCTTTAGGCAAGAGCACTGGAGTAGGTTGCCATTTCCTTTTCCAGGGGATCTTCCCAACCCAGAAACTGAACACACATCTCCTACTTGGCGGGCAGATTCTTTACCACTGGGTCAACTGGAGGCAGCTAAAAGGTTAGTAAGAATCTGCACAATAATAAAGGCCAAAGAGAATTAGAGGCTCGTCACCACTACCTAACAGGGAGTCGGCCACTGAGAAACTCCTGGGTCTCCCTTCTTGTTCCATTCATTTGGCAGAAAAATCTGGGGACAGGGAATTTTTGCCTTCATTTCCTGAGCTCAACAGGACTGAAGTTTGAATACACGGATCTCCTTGTGGCCTTTCCAATTCTTAGGTGTGGTTTCAATTCTATTTCTATGTGACCTAGACGTGTCCTCTTAGAAGGGAACCCTCCTGTGAGTTACAACAGATGAAAAAGCCCTGCGCATTGACCAGCATCTGGGGTAAGCTATTCTGTAGACCAGAGCTTTTTAAATGATTGGGATCCCTTTCGTGTGTCTGTGCTGACTGAGCATGGGGTTAGCTGAGAGAATTTCTGCCTCTATAAAGGACTCTTACCAAATCAGCTCTTCCCTGCCTGCTTCCTGTTACCCCAACACAACTCACTCCCAGGGACCAATTGCTCTGTGCTGTCATTTCCTCATTAAAAAAAAAAAAAAAAAAAAAAGGCAGGGAGGGGGAAATCAAAACCTGATTTAGCCTTAGGGAGTGGTTGAGGGTGAAGAGCATCCTGTCTGCTAGATGCTCTGAGCTCTTCAAAAAGGGGAAGGCGTATTATTCATGCAAGACAGTGTTTTCCATTCTCCTCACTGGGGAGTCCTCGCTGGGGAATAGCGGAGATGGAGCGCAGTCCCCCTACACCCTGTCTGCATAGTCTCTCCCCGGGCCTGGCCTCTGGGAGGCTCCAGGGTGGAATAAATCACCAACAGCACAGCTCTGAGAGAAGAGAAGCCAAGTCGCAGGTGTGCAGTAGGCAGTCCTGGAGGAAGCACGGCCTGGGCCAGCTGTGGTCTGGGCCAGGCTCAGGGGCCGCCTGCTCCGGGCCCAGTTGCTCTCCAGGGCAGAGACCCTCCCTCAGCCACCATCTCCGCCTTCACGAGAGCCCCACCTCCACCCTGGGTCAGAACTTGGGACCCATTAATAATGAATCACTGCAACTTGAATTCAATTCCGCCAGTGCACATTCATCGGGGTAATAATCAGTGCTTTTCTGCATCCTATATATTGGCCTGTTTTTCCTTTTTGCTACAGTCACCACCTGAATAGGATTAGAGAAAGCAAAACACTGCAATTCACTGGAGATCACATTTCCCTTCCCTCCACCTTTGCCTTTGCCTCCATTTGCTGCTGAAAAACAAAGGATCAGAAAGACCATGGCTGGGGCTCAGGCCCACCAGGCTCAGCTCCACCTGCTCACAAGCCCCGGCACTTTGATATTTACTTAGCCAAGTGGGGGCGTTTGGCTTCCAGAAGGCCTGTGCAGGGGCCAGAAGAGTTGATGTGTTTGCCTTGAGGCAGAGATCTCTGGTTGGAAAATGTTCTCGGAGAGAAGTTGTATTGTGTTTTTACAGGGGTAAGCAAAAGGTTGGTAAGGGGACAACGATGGGTGCCAAGCACCTCGCTCTATCACACGCACACACTACCCCCTGCCTTCCTGATTAGGGAGAAGAATTTGATGAGCTGTTTTTGTGGGCACCCCATAACAGTTTGGGGGCATTTCTCAGATTGTTTCTTCCCCAGGACAATTGTTGGATCTGCTCAGAAGGGAGCCTTGATGGGATATTCAATATCAAGCATTTGTTGCTTTAAAAATACCAGTGCCCCAGCAAGAGGAGGTCATGTACTTCTTATTGGCACGTGTTCCCAGACATGGTGTTTTCTTTGTCTTGGAAAATCGCTTAGGTTTAATGGGTGTTGCATACAAAGAATGATGGGAATTTGGTGACCGTTTCTGAAAAACAGAGAAACAAAAACGAGAGAAATCCAGCCAAACCAGGCCACTCTCAGCGCCATGCAGACCCTGAGCAGCCACTCGGAACGCTTCTTGTCCTCCCTTGGGGAAAGCCCTTGGTGGCTCCAGGGCACCTCTGGAGCATCTGGGTGTCACAGAAACCTCTCTAATGCCTAGGTCAGCCTCTTCCCTCCCTGGACCATGTAAGCAATTTCACTCTGCCTCTCTGCAGGCCTCCTCTGCTACCCCCAACCCATCTGACTCTTCTGTCCTGTGAACGCTGAGAAGTGATAGGAATGTGGACATTTCCTAGGTGACCCCACAGAGGTAGGAAGCTCATTCCAGGGTGTTCTCCCCTAAGGTGTTCCGGCTGATTTTTATACCTCAATAAGTCACATTAGATCCAAGAAATAAGGCAATGGTTACTGGCTAAACTGAAAAATGGAATGTTCACAGTGATCACTGCATTCCTCTCCCTGAAGCAACCTGTTCTGTGGGTGTCGCTTTCAGAGCGAGTCACTGGGGGTGGGAAGGTGCTACCTGCACATCAGAGAAAGGACAAAACTCTGATCCATAAAGAACCCTTAATTCCACCACCAGCCTTAATTTGCCTGGCCTAAACAGAATTCAAATGGTAATCTTTTTTTTCTTTTTTAATCAGGGCTGTTGGCTTTTTGAGGCAATCTTGGAAGCATTTGCTTCAACAAGTTCTGCTTTATCCTCGCACACCATGCTCCTTAAGGGAAGGACCTCATCTGTGTTCCCAGCACTTGGCATACCCTAAATGTATGTATGCCGATCTTAGCAGGAGCCACCACTTAGTGGGCCTCCCTGGTGGCTCAGTGGTAAAGAATCCGCAGGAGACATTGGTTCGATCCCTGGGTTGGGAAGATCCCCTACAGGAGGGCATGGCAACCTGCTCCAGTATTCTGGCCTGGGAAATCCCATGGGCAGAGGAGCCTGGCGGGCTACAGTCCACAGCATTGTAAAGAGTCAGACAAGACTTAGAGACTAAACAACAACAAGTGAATCTTCTATCTTGTACCAAGTGCTGTGTAGATATCATTTCTCACCATTAAGTATGTTCAACTGAATTTAACCAACCCACATATTAGGAATGGCATTGCTTTAAGGGGCATGGTGGCAACTCAGTTGTGGAATCAGAGAGTTCTACACTCAAATCCTGACATTGTCATATATCAGTTGTATCAAATTCAAAAATAATATCTGCCCTTGGGACTTCCCTGGTAGTCTAGTGGCTAAGACCCTGCACTCACAATGCAGGGGGCCCAGGTACAATCCCTGGTCATGGAACAAGAAGATCCTGTATGCTGCAACTAAGACCCAGTACAGCCAAATAAATATTTTTTTAAAAAAAAAGAAGATAATATCTGCTCTATCTGTTCCATAGATCTAGTGTGAAGGAAATGTGAATAAATATATTTGTAAGCTATTTCTTTATAAGTTCTAAAGTTCCCTCCAAATCTAAGCTATCATAGCATCAATGGCCAAATCACAGAGAGGGGCTGTCACAGTTTATGAAGAGATATGATATGAGAAAAACTCACATTTCCCAAAATATCTCCCCCATTGACCTCATATAAATGGTTCCCTCTCATCTGACCCATAATTCCCACGACTGGCATGAGTAATAGCTGGGACAGCAGAAAAGCTTGTGGCCAAGTCACTAAATTAGTTATCTAATGTTGCTGACCTGGTGAATGTATACTCTCTATCAGAAGAAATGTGCTTTTATCTGACAGAAATAATAGTACATATTCGCCACCCTGGCCTCAGGACTCTGTTTGCTTTTTGCCATAATTTAGATCAGGAAAGACATTTGATCCTCTTGTTATTCCATGGAATGTTCTACAGGAGCACAGTTTAGCTGACACCAGGCTAATCAACCAGGTAAGCAGACAGGAGCAGATATTTCAGCAAAGCACACACGTGTCACAAGTGGGGAGACACATCCATTGGAAATTCATGGATCTCAGGGGCATTTCTAGAAGCTCATGTTTCTGTAAGACTAGAATAGTTCCTCCAAGATGAAAGAAATACTGTTGTATCATACATACATCACCACTAAGGATGAGCAACACTTCTTTTAGCCTTTGTTGGGTCAGTACACACCACATATGGATGTCTTCCTCTTACCATGCTGCTGAGTAAGGCATAAGGTTACTCAGTCTTGAGTGGAGTCCAAAGCTGGAGGAGCTGATTCATGCCACAACACAAGTCATTCTGCCAGCAGGTCTTCTGACTAATGAATCTAATGGAGCTTGAAGTGTTTAGGATGCTCATTGGAATCCCTGTCAATCCCTCAAAGATGATTCACAATGAAGAGTTCAAGTTCTGACAGAATCACAAGGTTATTATATCCAATATCATATCAGCACACACTTTTTATAAAACAACAAGTTTCCTGAGGTATAAGTTGTTGTGCAGTTGCTAAGTTGAATCCAACTCTTTGCGACCTAATTTACTGTAGCACTTCTAGGCTCCCCTGTCCTTCATTAACTCTCAGGGTTTGCTCAGATTCATGTCCATTGATTTGGTGACGCTATCTAACCATCACATTTTCTGATGCCCCCTTCTCCTTTTGCCTTCAATCTTTCCCAACATTAGAGGCTTTTCCAGGGAGTCAGCTCTCCTTATCAGATGGCCATACTATGGGAGCTTTAGCTTCAGCATCAGATGTCTTTCCAATGAATATTCAGGGTTGATTTCCTTTATATTGACTAGTTTGATCTCCTTGCAGTCCAAGGGACTCTCAAGAGTCTTCTCCAACACCACAATTCAAAAGCATCAATTCTTTGGCACTCAGCCTTCTTTACGATCCAATTCGCATATTCATACATGACTATTGGAAGAGCTATAGTTCTGACTACCAACACCTGTGTTGGCAAAGTGATGTCTCTGCTTTTTAATACATTGTCTAGGTTTATCACAGCTTTCCTTCAAAGGAGCAAGTGTCTTTTAATTTCATGGCTACACTCACCATTTGCAGTGATTTTGGAGTCCAAAAAAATAAAATCTATGACTGCTTCCACTTTTTCCCCATCTATTTGCCATGAAGTGATGGGACCGGATGTCATGATCTTAGTTTTTTGAGTTTTAAGCCAGCTTTTTCACTCTCCTCTTTCACCATCATCAAGAGACTCTAGTTTCTCTTCACTTTCTGCCATTAGAGTGGTATCATCTACATATCTGAGAGTTTTTTTTTTTAATTTTCTTTACTTTATTGTGTTGATTTTGCCATACAATGACATGAAACCGCCATGGGTCTACATATGCTCCCCCTCCAGAACCCCCCTCCCTCCTCCCTCCCGATTCCCTCCCCCTGGGACATCTCGGTGCACCAGTCCCAAGCATCAACCCTGGGCTGGCGATTGATTTCACATATGACAATTAACATGTTTCAATGCCATTCTCCCATATCATCCCACTCTTGCCCTCTTCCACAGAGTCCACGAGTCTGAGTTTTTTTGATGTTTCTCCAGCCAATCTTGATTCCAGCTTGTGATTCATCCAGCCCTAGATTTTCCATGATGTTCTGTGCATATAAGTTAAATTAACAGGGTGACAATATACAGCCTTGTTGTACTCCTTTCCCAATTTTGAAACAGTTATTCCATGTCCAGTTCCAACTGTTGCTTCTTGACTTGCAAACAGGTTTCTCAGGAGACAGGTAAGGTGGTCTGGTTTTCCCATCTCTTTCAGAATTTTCCACAGTTTGTTATAATTCACACAGTCAAAGGCTTTAGCATAGTCAATGAAGGAAAAGTAGATGTTTTTCTGGAATTCTCTTGCCTTTTCTATGATCCAACAAATGTTGGCAATTTGATCTCTGGTTCCTTTGCCTTTTCTAAACCCAGCTTGTACATCTGGAAGTTCTCAGTTCAGGTATTGCTGAAGCCTAGCTTGGAGGATTTTGAGCATAACCTTACTAGCATGCAAAATGAATGCAATTGTGCAGTAGTTTGAACATTCTTTGGCATTGCCTTTCCTTGGACTTGGAATGAAAACTGACCTTTTCCAGTCCTGTGCTCACTGCTGAGTTTTCCAAATTCGCTAAAATACTGAGTGCAGCACTTTAACAGCATCATCTTTTAGGATTTTAATCAGCTTAGCTGGAATTCCATCATCTCCACTAGCTTTGTTTATAGTAATGCTTCTTCAGGCCCACTTGACTTCATACTCCAGGATGTCTAGCTCTAGGTGAGTGACCATACCATCATGGTTATCGAGGTGAATAAGACATTTCTTGTATAGTTCTGTGTATTCTTGCCACCTCTTCTTAATCTCTTCTGCCTCTGTCATGTCCTTACCATTTCTGTCCTTTATTGTGCCCATCTTTGCATGAAATATTCCCTTGATATCTCTAATTTTCTTGAAGAGATCTCTAGTCTTTCCAGTTTTACTGTTTTCTTTTATTTATTTGCATTGTTCATTTAAGAAGGCCTTCTTATCTCTCCTTGCTATTCTCTGGAACTCTGCATTCAGATGAGTATATCTTTCCCTTTCTCCCTTGACTTTCACTTCTCTTCTTTCTTCAGCTATTTGCAAAGCCTCTTCAGACTACCACTTTGCCTTCTTACATTTCTTTCTCTTTGGGATGGTTGTGATCACTGCCTCCGGTACCATAATGTTACAAACCTTCATTCATAGTTCTTCAGGCACTCAATCTTCCAGATCTAATCCCCTAAATCTATTTGTCACCTCCACTGTATAATCATAAGGGATTTGATTAAAGTCATACCTGAATGGCCTACTGGTTTTCCTTACTTTCTTCAAATTAAACCTAAATTTTTAAATAAGGAGCGGATGATCTGAGCCACAGTTAGCTCCAGCTCTTATTCTTGCTGATTATATAGAGCATCTCCATCTGTTTTATTGTATTCAGGTAGGTACAATAGAATAAAACAAGCCCATTTTAGTGCACATTTCAATGACTTTTGATAATTTATATGCCTAAGAAACCATAGCACAATCAAGACAAGGAACATTTTTTTCCAACCAGAATGCTTCCTATGCCCCTTCAGACCAATCCCTATTCTAGTCCCTGAACCTAGCCCCAGGCAACCACTAATTCTGTCATTATATACTTGCTTTATCTTTCCTGGAGTTTTATATTAATGGAATCAGGCAGCATTAATTCTTTTGCATTGGGATCTTTTTCATTCAGTATATTTTTGAGACTGCTCCGTTGTGTCACACATACCATTAAATCAGCAATTTGCTCCTTTTTATTAATGAGAAATAACACATTGTATGGACACACTGCAATTTTTTTGTCCATTAATAAACATTTGGGTTGTTTCCAGGTTATAGTTCTCATGAATAAAGCTGTTATAAATATTCTTGTAGAGTATTTGTTTGGACATACGTTTTTGTTTCTCTTGGGTAGATACTGAAGGAGTAGAATTTTGAGGGAATATGGTGAGTGCATATTTAACTCTGAAAGAAATCAATAAACTATTTTTCAAAATACCATCTTACAATCTCATCAAAATATAGCAGAGTTCCAGCTGCTGCCCATCCTCTTCAATATCTAGTACTGTCAGTGTTTTAAATTTTAGCTATTCTAATAGGTGTAGTTTAGCACTATTTAATTGTAGTTTTAATTTTTATTCCCTGATGTCTAATGATGCTGAGATGGGTTTATTAGAGATTTTTATATCTTTTGTGAAGTCTCTGTTCAAATTTTGCCCCTTGTTAATTGATTTTCTTATTGAGTTGTTAAAGTCCTCTATATATTTGCAAACAAGTCATTTTTCAGATAAATAAATACGAATACTTTCTCCTAATCTGCAACTTACCTCATTTTCTTAATAGCTTCTCAAAGAGTGGAAGCTTTGAACTTTGACGAAGTTCAATGATCACATTTTATTTAATGGTTTGCTTTCTGTGTCTTGCCTAATTTTCAACCAAAAAAGTGAGGCAACAGACTGAGCTTATGGCATCCATTGTGTTACTATGTATCCCATCACCCAGAAGTAGCCAGTCTCACAGAATGGTACAAAGGACTTGGATGCTCAGTTTCAGCTCCAAATGGAAGACACCATATTCCAAGTCTGGACTGAGTCCTTCAGGATGCAACATAGTGAAGGACAAGGAGGCCTGGCGTGCTGCTGTCCATGGGGTTGCAAAGAGTCAAACATGACTGAGCGACTGAACAATAGGATGGGACAAATGCTGTGAACCAGTGACCAATATATAACATTTCTTACATAGCTGGAAAACATAATTCCACCAACCAAAGTGCAGAAATAGGAAAGGAACCCTTAGTATTTCACCCAATGCTGGACTTTTTAAATGTTTACTTCTCATTCTTGGAACTCTGCTGATTCAGAGGCCATAGTACTAAAAAAAATAAATTTTCCTAGCAAGGAACTCAACCATATTTCCAGCGAATTGGATGTAAAAATTGTCACCTAGAATATTAGGCTCCTCATTCTACTGGACATTGTTACTTACTTCAGGTAAACCTGCCTCCAATCTTGTCCCTGGACTTACCCAGTTCACAGACATGTATTCTTTGGCTGATCAGTATCTCCAGCAAAATGACTGCTGGTGTCTCCTACAAAATGGAAGAATGTTTTCAGTTTTTCATCAGTGACTTTGTATCTTATTCTTTTGGCTGCAAATATAATTTTTTAAAGAAAAGGACTTAAAATTTCAAAAGCAGTTTAGTTTACCACAAGGGAGGGAATTGTTTACACTATATACACATTTAATCAGTTATGGCATCAAGCTATATGGATAGACTAACACATTGCCTATTCTATTTATTGGTATAGATTACTTTTATGATGAACCTATTGGGCCCCACTGTGCCCAACAGCAGCCGAATGGGACTGTAAGGGAGTCAGACAGCGGATGGATATGTTTCAAAAGAGAGAGGTCTGTCAGTCTAGTGTATGCAGCACACTATTAGTAAGAGAGGGAAAAGCATAGTCATGGGGAAGAAAAGAGTTCCAATATATACCCTAATTGGTTACCTTGAGGCTTAAAGAAAAGATACTCACAAGGAAACATGAGAAAGAAGTGAAATCAAACTTTGCTTGTTCAAAATACCTAGCCCCACCACTAAGGAACAGTGAAATCTAGTGAAACTCCACAGATAACTGAGTTAGGATAAAAATCCTCATCCAAACTCTGCTAGATCTTCAAGGAAAGTTCACAGTGCCAAAAATAGTGCAACTAGACCCTATTTTTCTCATCTGCAAAATGGGGAAATTAAAAATGGATGAGGATACTGATTCTGTTTCTTAGTCTCATGAGTTTAGTATGATGTCTAATCAGACCCTTTGATCATCTCAAGTAATGGTGCATAAGGTATTTAAATTTATTCAGAACATTTCTTTTGAAGAAGTGGAAACAAAACATATTCTCATCTACTAATCTTTAAATTTTCCAAGGAGGGAAACTTAAAAAAGAAAGTATCCTAGTGCCAAGACTAGGGGCTAAACCTGGACTTTGGTCTTAGTTCTGCCAGTAACTTGTTCTGCGACCATTACCAAGTCACCTCCATCCACAGGGATTTAACTTTGTCTAGGATGAGATATCACTCCCCTGGACCCCTCCAGCTCCAGATTCAGTGTTGTGGGACCTTCTGCCATAATTGGCTGCAGCCCTCACAGTGATTTGTCCCAGGAGGTCTTGTCTCAGAGTGTGGAAGATGTGAATAGGTTCTCTTGTCCATTTGCTGAGGAGGAAATGAAAGGTACAAAGTACGGAAACATCAATTGTGAATACTGTGATTTCAACAAAATTAGCCTTTGATATAGTTTTACTCTCTAATCATTGAACATCACAGCTTATTCTTAGTTCCCCCAACCCAAGCTTCCCCCTCCCCAAGTTCAGGGACTCTCAGATGATATCTGGGGTAACCTGGTGAGCAGACTGCATGGACTGGACGAGACACAAGGAAACAGTAGGGTTTGGCAATCTTCAAGAAAGTCAAGAAAATCTTTAAATAATGGTCACAATAGCAAATATTTACTTTTTTTTTTCATTTATACTTAAGGTTGTCAGTGTTTCATTGGTAAAATTTAATTCAGCAAAATATTTTGTTTTAAAATAAATTAACCTAACATACATATTTTACATGTTTTGTACATCAGCTACATGTTTTGTGGGGTGGGTATCTATTCATACCAAGTGTATTCACACCTATAATGCCAAATTCTTGGAATAAGTCTTGTTTGGGTCATCTTAGCCCCTGGAAGTTTGTTCTACATTTTCTCATTCTAAAATCCATGAAGAATCAGTCCCCAGCATATCCTATATCACATTAAGCAATGTGCAGCAGCACAGGACACAATATATTGATATCCATTTTGCAGTCAAAGAAATCAAGGCAAATATGGGTTAGGCAACTTTTCAGTACATAGAAAATGAAAAATAAAATTCAGGATCCTCTGATACTTGCTTGTCAATAAACCTTTATGAGTGAATGCAAGAAGACAGGACAGTGTTTAAGTTACTGTATCACATTGTCTCCCAAAGAGTACCACAAATGCTGAGATCAGGTGGCAAGTGCCACGCTCAGACAACTCCAAGTACTTTTCTATGACACTGACATCAGGTGAACAGTTTCTTGGTTTGCTATTTGCTATTTTTAAAGCAACTTCCAACGTCTGAAAATTTTCAGTCCAATTTCTTCTAGTTTCTCAAACTATAGACTACTTTGTGATTGAAGTTTATACTGATGACCCTGAGATTTCCATTCATTTATAAATAAAGATGCTTTGCATTTTTATGTGCAGCATATGATATTTTACATTATGTATTTTATACAAAGAGAAACACTTTCATCACATCTATTCAATTACATGGAAATTATATCAAAATGCATGGCATATGCTATATTCCAATGAAATGTGTTATTTTATAGTAGCTCCTTCTATATGCTAAGCCCTATCCTGGTACTCAGTCCCCAAAGATAGTAAAAAACAGGCTGTAGACCCTGAGACACTCACAGCCATATGGAAAAGATGGAAATGTTAAAAAAATTTTTTTGTTAAAATGCAAAGACAAAGTCTTTGTTTACAAGAACACTTTCTAAATTATTTAGCATCATGTCTGCAACTTATTGTTAAACAATTCAGAAAATATATATACTGTGTATAATGTATAAACAATGTGTATATTTCTATGTATATATATATGTGTGTGTGTGTGTGTGTGTATGCACACATATTTAGGGGCTTCCCCAGTGACTCAGCAGTAAAGAATCCACCTGCAATGCAGGAGACACAAACCCACGGCTTTGATTCCTAGGTCAGGAAGATCCCCCAGAGAAGTAAATGGCAATCCATTTCACTAGTCCTGCCTGAACACAGGGACAGCCCGTGGGGTCACAAAAGAACTGGACACAATTTAGCAACTAAACAACAACAATAATACATATTTAGAGAAAGAACAATAAGGCAAATACGAGAAAATGCTAGCATGTGAGGAGTCTAGGTAAAGGATATACAGCATACATTCTCCAGGAGGCAATACTGTGCACACAAGAATGGAAATTGTTCTTGGGGGCAACAAAACTCACTCTTTTTCCATGGAAAGCTCAGACATACAGAAAGTTCACAAGCATAGTTACAGCAAATCTGTGGTATAACATTTCACAGCAGAAGGTAATTAGGAAATACATGTTAAGTATCATATGTGAAATCAATCGCCAGCCCAGGATTGTTGCTCAGGGCTTCTGCACCGAGATTTCCCAGGAGGAGGGAGGAGGGAGGGGGGTTCTGGAGGGGGAACATATGTACACCCATGGCGATATCATGTCATTGTATGGCAAAACCAATTTAAAAAAAAAGGAAAAAAAAATAAAGTTCAGAAACGACAGCAAACGAAAAAAAAGAGAAGGTAATTAGGAAATAAAACCTAGACAGGGTTGGGGGAAAGGGGGCAATAATGAGAAAAAGGTTGAGAAATATTGGTATATAGGAAATCTTTATCCTCTTCTTGCAATTTATTCTATAAGTCTGAAATTATTTCGGAACAGAAAGTGTAAACATTGTGACGTGCCCATGCTAGGAGAGTTATGGGAGTTTGGATGAGGCTGCCCTAATTCTGCAGGGCAGGTGAGGGCAGTTCTGGGTCAGGTGGCAGAGGAGGTCCCCATTAGAAAGGTGACATTTGCCCCAAGTCTTGAAGAGAGTCATGAGTGTGCTGGGCAGATAAGGACATGGCCTAATCCCAATAAGCCTCAGAGGATGATTAAATTCTGCATCATTTAGTTGTATTGTTTAGCATATTTTACCATATTCTAATGACATGCAAACTGATAACCCAAGTCTTTTCTAAAGGATGACTCGCAATTACATAACAATCCTTTGCCAGGCAGAAGAATCAACTACAAAACTTTCTAAAGAAATGGGAGTTTGAGGGAGCATCTTCTTTCCTCTAGGATTCACTGATTTCCCAAACTTTCAGTCTCCAAGGGAATGTTTCTCAGTTCATGATTTACAGACTTAGGAAATCCTTGGGGATTTTGGACAGGGAAGGTGCCATCCTGGGAAACTGGCCTTTAGCTCTGATATTGCGCTAGGTCAGGAGGCTTCAGAGAGGCAGAGGGTGGCTTTCACACTGCAGGGCAGCAGATCCTGCCTTGCTGTCAGCTGGAAACCTGACACTGAACTGTGGAAATGCACACAGTCAGAGAGCATGCTGTGAGAAGAGGTACACAGAGGGGCAAGCGCTGGAAAAATTGTACTTTTCTCCCCATGACAGTTGCCTTTTGTTTGGACAAATAATTTGAGGAGAGGGAAAAAAAGCAGCTCTTTGCTTAATGCCAAGCCACAGAAACATGGAGCTTTCCTGGCTCAAGCTAGGAGCAAATTCCTCCTCATCCCAAGCATTCCTGATGACTCGCCTTCTGGTCCTGTGGACTGAGGTGACACAGAAAGCACCCACTTTCCCTGGAGCCCCTTTCACTGGGCAGAGGCCATCTCACTCATTCATTACTCAGTAGGACAGGGGGCCAGGGAAGCCAGAGAGCTCCATGCCAGGTCAGGCCAAGCCAGAGGGTGGCTGTGATGGGGAAGGGTGACCTGACAGCAAGTCATTCATGCACATGGATGCTCTGCCTGCTAGTTCAGTCTACAGACAGAACAGTCTGCCAAACGCAGAGCACAAGACGTTGTGCTCAGAAGTTTTGGAGTTTGTAACATATACAGATTCACACACATATACACACATGCCCCAAAACACAAACTGCTTGTGATACACATTTGGTGCCAATATAAACAGGATCTTGGCCAAAAACTGTATTGGTTAGCAACTGGCCAATGAAGTGTTTAAAGTTGGAGGCCAACAGAAAAACTCAAACAGTGGTGTTTTTTCCTAAACTTGAAGTCACTAGTCAGTGCTGCTTTTCCTTTGCAGAATGGTTTTCTAATATCTTCACTCGGGAAAGATCCTGTCTGCAAAGAGGCCTGTGACGGGTTTGCTATTAGGTGAATTCATTACCGTAAATCCGTCCAAGGCGAGTTCCAATAACAATTACCAGGCCATCGAGGCATGAAACTCAAGGGCCGCTTTGAATTTGTGACCAGTACCAGGGAGAGGGAGGTGTGGGGCTTTGAGAACTACCTGGTCTCCAAAGTTTATGGAAGGACTGAGGCCCCAAAGAGGGAAGGAGCAGTTTGTGGGGCCTGCCAGCTGACACCTGGAAGAGCAGGCTGGCGAGGAGGCATTCCGTCTTCCCTCAGACCCTCAGAGTCCACCCCCAGCACCGTGCAGAGCAAGCACATCATCCTGGGGACACATCCACATTTGAGAGGTGACTTCTTCCCACAGGCTCCCACCTTCAGGTGTCAAATACCTTCTGCCCACTCATAAAGTCTGTTCCCAGGAAAGGACTAATGACTATTATTTACCACTTGGACCAAGTCACTGTTTCCAGGTCATAGCATGTGTTTCACTTGAAGTCAATGCACAACGGTGCCGACTTCTGCTCGAAGAACTACAGCCTTGGGTCTGCCAATGGGAGAGGATTTGGTGGGGATGAGGAGTGGCAACCTTTCTCAAAAGTCATGTACACTGCCTGCATGTTCTCCCCTCTGAACCTGATTCCCTATTCCTAAGTAGCTCCTATTCTGACGAGATGGTCTCTTGGCAACTCTATACCTATCCTTAGCCCTTACTGAAATCAAGGCTCATGTCTATACTGGATCTCCATTTTCTCTCAAGTCCTAGCCCAGTCCATGGCATGTAACACATATCAACAAATGTTCACTGAATGAATGATTAAATGAAGGTTTGGATGAAGGGATGGATGGATCGATGAGCAGATAGATGGATGATGGATGAATGATGATTGATGGATGATAGAATTCCAATACAGCTCCATCTGGGTCCTGTCTATCTTCCTTCCAGGGTCCTGGATCCTGCCTCCCTGAGAAATCTCTTGCTTTTGTGCTAACTTAAAGAAGCCCAGTCAATAGGTGATGGTGTTACTGGACGTTCATCATGAATTACTGCAGTAGCAACTGAGAAAGGCCAAGAGAGCAACCAAAGAGAGGGGCCAGGAAGATGAAAGGCAGAGAGGGAGAAATAGAGAGGTTGAGAGGTGCACAGAAAAACAGACCATGGGCAGCTGGAGGAGAAAGGCAGAAGCTTTAGGGACCTGAAGGGAAAACAGAGGGAAGAGAGGCTCTGAGACTAGCCATGGGGAGGGGGAGGCAGCTAAGAGGGGCGAACCATGAAAAAAGAAATTGTATTATCAGGAAAACAAAAACAATAGGGGCTTCTCTAATAGGACTGTAGGGAGGTGAAAGTCAGAGGCTTGTAAGAGAGGAGAGGAGGAATCTTAACCAGAAAAATTTAAGTAGCAGAGAAAGAGAGAAACAAGATGAGAGAAAAAAATGCTGGCCCTGAAAGCTACAGAAGGGGTGCCTGGCCTGAGAGAGCCAAAGCCACAGCCGCCCTGCCAAGGGAGGAAACCTTAGGAGACCCGCCCAACCAGAATCCTGAAGTCTCAGACTTTTTCCACCTTATGAGCTGTAAATTGATCTATTCAGTTAGAGAAACCTGGTTTTTATTGAGTAATTTCCTCTGAACGACCTCCAGTTTTGAAAATGTCCCCAAAGTTCTCTGCCCCCTCCCTCCTCCGTCGGGTCCCTGCGTCAGTGCCCGTAAATCATGGGAGGCAGGCCCCCCTAGCTGTCGGTCAGGTCCCCTGGCTAATCTCGATATGGCACAGGGTCCTGCTTGGTGCAGAGACCTCAGATCTGTTTGTTCTGCGGGCCAGGTCCCAGCATGCACCTCGCCAAGCTCATACCCCGGCTGTAGCTCCAGAGCCCCCAGCCACAGCAGGGATTTCTAACTTGTCCTGAGCAGCATCCATCCTCCGCCTGGCCTTGATATCAAGGAAATTTCTCCAGTTTTCTTCTTTGCCCTCAAGTGGGGCCTCTTGCAGATGCACACAAGGGGCTCTTTATGGGAAGCATTGCCCATCACTTGCTTTTACATTGGATCTTTTATGCCAGGATCCCTCAAAGCATTTTCACAGACAAGTGTCATTGTCTCCCCCTTCCAGATGGCACAGAGAGGAAAGCACAGAAACTTAAGTGGTTCAACGAAGGTCGCTCAGAAAGTCAGAGCAGAGGTGGGAACAGAACCCAGAACTCCCCACTCCCAAGCCTATCACCTGCCACTCCCAGGCAGATCTGGGAACAGCCAACCTCTGTGAGGGTCCTTCCCATCCTCCCTACAGCAGCACACACATGCCCCCTCCCCCCCACCTCCCTCACCCTCGCCTCACCAATCTTTGCTACCAAAGCTCAGAACTGTAATTCTGTCTTTCTAACTAGGATTGCACAGGTCTTTGGTTGGAAGGGGCCATTTTGCAAAATCAATTGAAGGCCGATGGACTTGCCAAGATCCAGTAGGGTGAGAGGGGGGCCTGAAAGCCCCTTCAGGAGGTGAGATGTAGGCGTCAGGCTCAAAAAGCAATTGCATTACCTGTGTGGCTAAGGTTTTACTGCCTGCTCAATCTGAAAGTTAGCAAAGTAGTAATCAATGAAAAGGAAATATAATTGAGAAGATTAAAAGCTGAGGGTGGCTATGGACTGGAGAGGGAAGTGATTGCTAAAGAGGTCCATTTGTATAATTCAAAGGTCGATGACTCTCATTAAACTCACATCTTCAGACACTCAGGGGATGAAAGAGAAACTCTCCATGCCGACTGGCTGACACCTAAGAGTTTCCTCCTGGCCACTTTCAAGGGTAGTGTGAGGCCAGGGGGCTGTTGGAAAGAAAATTTAAGGGAATCCATAAGCAAAAGAACATTTGGATAAATGAAATGCAAAACCAAGCCTCTGGGCCTTTTAAAAATGATATCCAAGTTTCTTTTAGTCTCTGAAGGCTTGTTTACATGATCTGAATGGAAGCTAAATTGATGCCCAAGGAAGTTCTAGACTGGCACAGCCCTTGCTTTCTTTGTTTATATTCACACCCACCCTCCAACACACACACACTTTATCCTTACATGGAACACATGTGTTTCTATAGCTTTGGATCAGTAATGGGCTCCGGCTGACACCATACTTTTATGTGCAGATCTATTAACTGTACCTGTCTCTGAGACAACGGACAGATTGTCTTGCACATTCCCACATTCCTCCCTGGGAGACAAGGTATATACAAGGGTGTGTGTGTGTGTGTGTTTACAGGCCTAAACTGAGACTTGGGGCTGTGAGGTCCAGGAGGCCAGACCACCCCTGCCTGCTGGGACACGAGCACCAGAGCAGACAATACTATGGTTTGTCTTCCTGCCTTTGCTCTTCTTCTACTGAGGTTGCTAACAAGTGGATGCCCAGTTTATCCAGGTCTGCCCTGTCCTTTCATACATCTTCTATTCTTATTGTCTACACCAGGAACCCCTACAAGTATGCCTTAGAGACCATAGGATATGGATGGAACTCTAAGATGAAGCAAACATATTTATTTGCTATTGTTACCTAACATATTACCACAAACTTAGCTGCTGAAAACAAAAGGATTGTCCTCCTTCAGTTTGCAGGGGTTCAGAGTCCGGCACAACATGGATGAATTCTCTGCTCAGGGTCTCCCATGGCAGAAATCAGGGCCAGCCAGGCTGCCATCTCTCCTCAGGTCTGGGGTCCTCCTTCAAGCTCTTTCAGGGTGTCAGAATCCTGTTCACTGTGGTAAAGGACTGAGCTCCCTGTTTTCTTGCTGACTGTTAACTGGGGGCTGTTTTCAGGTTCTAGACCCTGGCTATTGTGCCTGGCTGTGAGGCTTCTCTGCAACACAAGAGTGTTCTCCTTCAAGGCCAACAGAGAATTTTCTACTGCTTTGAATCTTGGACTCTGTCTGTCTCTGGCCTCTAGATCCAGATATAAAGGGTTCCTACGGATAGGTATAGTTAATCCATTTTGATTAACTCAAACATGACTTATTAGTTACCTTAATAGCATTTTGCAAACATAAAATCCCTTTTGTTACATAATGTAAGACAATCACAGCAGTGATGGCTCATTTAGTTACCAGTGTTACTCACAATTCAGAGGAGAGGATTAATCAAAAGTCAGGGTCATTGGTGGTGTCTAAGAATTCTACCTAACACAACGAATGAAAATAGTATTTTCCCATACAACACCTGGGACACACTTATATTTAAAATATCACTCGTTGTTCATTTGAAGTTCAAATTTAAGTAGGCATCCTGTATTTTATCTGGCAATACTAGATGCAGAACTTAGGGGCCTCTGCTACACGAACAGGCCAAGATTGGCCTGCAGTAGGAGAAGGCATTTCCTTTGTGAAGCAGGCAGCGGTAGAACTTTCTTCAGCTGGGGGCCCTTTGGTGATAAGAGAAGGCCTCTGTGGCCGGATTTCTACAGCCTCACTGTTTCTGCCTCCCTCCCCCAGCTCCCTCAGCCCAGGGCTGTCAACACCCTACAGACACACGGAGAGCAACTGCTGTTCCCAGGTCATGTGTGGAAGCGGCCCGGAGGTCAGCCACCAAGTCTCACTTGCCTCGAAGCACAACCTGGTGGGTGGGGTAGGAAACTGGGGAGTGGAGCCCGAGGTGCCGAGGGAGACGGAAGCAACCCCAGGCTCTCTCCCTTCAGCCCTGTACGGAAGATCCCTGTCCCAGAAGAAGCTCTCCCGTCGAGGTGGGCCATACAGGCTCTTTGGGCTGTGGAAAGCTCCCCTCACCAGCAGAGTTTTCCTTGTGAGAGAGGCTTGGCTCTCGTCACGGCTGCTCCAAATCCTTGCCAGCAACACTTCAAACTCTGGCCGGCCCAGTGTTACATTTTAACAGGCCAGGCCCTATTAGCCTGATCCTAGGATGGGTTATTCTTTCCAGTTTTCACTAACAAAAATCCCCTTTTATTTGGACACTCAAGTGGCCTCTAGGAATGAGGCTTTCATGAGTTGCCAAAAATGTTCGGATGCGGCAACATTTGTGTGTGTGGCCAATTACATCGTACCTCTGGGGCTGATCCCACAGGCTTTTCTCAGGCAAGACTTCTGTGAACTTCCAGCAGACCCCCCACCCTTTTTCTTGAGCTCTATCTGCAAGAGCAGGCTCTGGGTGGCTGCCTGGGCGGCTGGAGACAAGTTTATGCATAGAGTTCTTATTTGTATGAAATCAATCTGAGTGGGGAGAATGATTTATACGTGCACTAGTCAATGCATTATTAGAATTAATATCATTATTTCTCTGCTTCCTCTTTTAGGTTTTTCCTCTCATAAATCAATTTAGTTCGATAAGATTGGGTTGAGTTTTGGCTGCACACAGACTGGAGTGTTCTGTGTGGTGGGAGCAAAGGACTATTTGGCGAGTTCAGACAATGCCCCCATTGTTTTCTGATTTATTGAAAGCTCAGCTTTTGCTAGTATTAGATGTACTCGTTGATGTTTTGCAAAGGTGGGATTAGTGAGGATTTTTTCTGACCCAAGAGCTATCTCCCTACAGCGTTGGTTCTTAACAGTCTCTGGTTTGTTGTAAGTTGCCTTTTCCATAGCCAAGTAATGGCCACTGAAAGGATGGGTAGGTGTTTTTATAATCATTCTCTCTTTCCATCTTCCTTTTTGGCCAAGACACATTAACTTGTCTTGTGTCTGCTCTGAATTTCCTAACTGCCTGCAGAAGAGGATCTATTCAAGTCTTTTCCTTCATCATCACATTTATTAAATATATTGGTTGTGCAATGTCTTTCTTATTGATGCACTGCCAATGCCAAACCAGTGCAGGCTGGAGACTCGCATCAGAAGTCCATGAATATGAGTATCTGGGGCATATTTAATAGGGTTCTGATGCTCTCTTCCATTAACCTCTTCATGCACCTCATGTAAACGTTGCCTCCACTGTATGCTTTTCAGAAACAGTCATAGAAGTCACTAAGGAATCCTGTGGTATTTTTCTTATGAAAAGGACATCAGAAATGTTTAAAAATTTCTTGTCTTTTTATGTTTTTTAAAATGTTTTAGTGTCTTTTTAAATGTTTAAAAAATTCCTGTCTGCAACAGGAAATCAGGAAGAGCTGATGTGGCTTCAAATGCAATCAGGGTTACTTTGACCTTAGTCTCTTTCACCCGCCATATCTTCACCCTACCCTGACATCGTTACCCACCTGCTCACCAGCCTTCCAGGAGCTCTGTGCAACAGCTTTTACTATCTATATTCCTTGCCTGGGGATTCCTGTGCCTCTTTTCCTCTTTGCTCTGAAAAGGAAGCAGAAGAATAAACTTAGGAGAACAGGCTGCCATCCCATAGGCACATACAGCTGCCCCTAAGAGGCATTTGGGTGTTAACCCATCTGAAAGGTAAAAGTTGAAAGTGTTAGTCGCTCAGTTGTGTTTGACTCTTTGTGACCCCACAGACTGTAGCCTGCCAGGCTCCTCCGTCCATGGGATTTTCCAGGCAAGAATACTGGAGTAGGTTGCCATTCCTTCTCCAGGAAGGGGATCGTGACCAGGGATCATCCCAACCCAGGGATCAAACCCGGGTCTCCTGCCCTGCTGGCAAATTCTTTACCATCTGAGCCACCAGGGAAGTGGGGTGACCAAGATCCTGGTAGTGCTTTGTTTGATTAATTCTAGTAAAAACTGACATTTAAATAAGCCTTAAAGAGGTAGAGTTTCCAAACCTAGGGTCCTACATATAACAGTCACTCACTACACAGCTGTGGAATCAACTAGATTTTATATTGATTAGTTGTTTCCTGTTTTAAGAAAAATCATTAAAAAACAAAGCAAACCTTCACAAGGGGTTATCATTACATCACTAGTGACAATCTCATGTCAGAGTTACAACATGAGTCACCCTGCCCTAGTATGTGGTGCCGGGAATTCAAAGAGCAGCCTCAGTTTTCCTGGAAAGGTAACATGAGCACAGCACATCATATCCTTATAGCAGTAGAAGTGTGTCCATCACCCAGTCATGTCCAACTCTTTGTGACCCCATGCACTGTAGCATGCCAGAATCCTCTGTCCAAGGAGTTCTCCAGGTAAGAACACCAGAGTGCGTAGTAGAATCAGGGCAATAAATACTTTAGACTTCTCTTCTCCCTCATTCCCACATCCTACAAGGGTTTCCCATTGGACAAACCCAATGAAAAGCCAGAGAGCAAGGCTTCCAGGGCCCAGAGTAGGGTGCAGAAGGGTAGAAAGTTGGAGGAATACACCAGAGAGAGCTTGCTGAGACCTGTGGCTCATGAACCCAGCACCCACCAGCACTCCAGAGTGTGTGGGATGTGGGATAACTGGGGTGTGGCTGCCATTTTGTGCAAACTTACAGACTCAATTGTGTTTTTCATTTTCACGCCATTTCTCCCTTCCTTTAATTTACTACGGCTTGATCTACATTTTATGGAGTTATTTTACGCACATGCTGGAGATCTTCTTGCCATACAGAGGGAACAATCAATGTTTTCACTTAATAATTCATTTTTTCATTAAATGCCCTAAGTAATTAAATAAAATATTAATAAATTCCACACTGATATTTGCTAAAGTTTTGTTTCTAGAGAATTTTACCTGTTGGCAGATGTGCTGGGGCCATTTACGATAATGAACAGTGAAACAAGAAAATCTCAGAGTGCAGAGTCACAGTCATTCTCATAGTTACCAAATGCTTACTAAGTACTCAATATTTTATAGACATCACCTCAAATGCTGACATAGTCTAATGAAGTTTTAAAGAAACTGAGGCCCAGAGAAGCTCAGTGTCTTGCTCAAGGTCACATCAGGTAGAATCTGACAACAGGTTTTTCTGGCACCAAAGCCAGGCTTTTTCAATGATTTTCCCCACTCCATCTTTCTAACATTTCTACAGGGAAGCAGGTGATAACAGAAAAAATACCCTAGTAAGTCAGAGCTGTCCATATTTCAAAACACAGGTGCATGTGGTATACATTAAAAAGAGAGAGAGAGAGCCAAGTGTGAATTTCAGAAGAAGGTGGTGGGAGACCACATCTGAGGAACGTTCTAGAACACTGGGAGTAAGAAGGAGAGAAAACTGGCAGAATATAAAATTTTCTGCTCTACTCATTCCCTAAGATCCTTTCTCCAAAGAAGTCCAGGCATGGGCCCAAATGTTTATCTCAGTTCTCCAAAGAAGCCCACACTCATTGAAGGTGACTGTGTCCTAGCCCTGCTACAAATCTCTAAGAGGCCCACTGCTCCTGAAAAGGGCTTTGATATTAGTATTGGGGTCACACTCTTTCCTAATGATTCTTTTCCTTCGTGACCTCCCTGTTAGCACATTCTGATTGTTTCATATCATCATGAAATATACTCCTTTGTTTTCACACTAGTTTTGTAGGTGGCGTGGATTGATTCCAAACCTCTGGGTAGTTCTCTAATGTTAGGACAGCCACGTCGGTCAGGGAGGAAACACATCCTGATCACTCCCCCTACTCCATCCCAAAGAGCTCCTCCTCCTACATGCCCCTTTCGGAACAGTGGCCTGTCAGTCCCCCTGTGGGCTTCCCACTGTGGTCAAGAGCCCACCTGCCAGTGCAGGAGTCATAAGAGATGCGGGTTCAGTCCCTGAGTCGGGGAGGTCGCCTGGAGGAAGGCACGGCAGCCCACTCCAGTGTTCTTGCCTGGACAATTCTACGGACAGAGGAGCCTGGTGGGCCACAGTCCACGGGGTCACAAAGAGTCGGACATGGCTGAGGCAACTCAGCATGCACGCAGGCACAGTCCGTTTGTGGTGTCGGTTACCCTAGAGTCCTGCTCTTCCCTCATATCCACAGCAAATCAGTTGTCAAGCCTTGTTGGACCTGGGCTGTGAATCCCTTTCTCCTTCTTTTTCACAGAGATCACCACAGTTAAAACTCTTATCTACTCTCCTTTGACATTCAATGAGCACTATAGGCTTTTTTCCTGAACAACTAAACAAATAAACCATTTAAGATAGATTTTCCTAACCACCTCTTCACTCCTTACCCATGTTCCACTGAGCCACTAGAGTTAACTTTGTTATACTTAGATTTGATCATTTCACTTCCTTATTTAACATACCTTCTAATGTCTGCCAGTTGTCTAAGAGAGTATTCCAAGTACTTTAACCTGATATAACAGGGGCTTTACCCTTCTTTCCCAGTGCCCCCTACAGCCTACTCTGAACTCTTTATTCATTTGATCCTCCCTACTTTGCTCATAGTGTCCTGTCTACCCACAACACTTACAGCTCTACTTCTTATAACACTCTTGCATGAGCATATCCCTGCTGTTAACCACTACACAATGAAGGGAAGGAATTCATGGGTCCAGATTGGCTTAGCTAACTATGGCTAGGGGGAACAAAGCCACTTTATATACATGCAGCCAGGGGAGGGGACCATCCCAAGTTGTCTGCTACATTTCCTATGTTGCTGTGAGAACACAGAGAAGACAGGCTTCATGACATGATCTCATGTGGCAGACAGGACCCAGGCATCCCAGAGATCCCTATGCCAACTGGGAGAGGCTGAGGCAGGGGAATCACTTATTACATTAGCTAGCTAACATGGTTTTCATTCACAATCTACAGAGACAAAGTTCTTCACTAGTTCTTTCTGGCTCTTGGTAAGTGAAAGTGAAGTCACTCAGTCATGTCTGACTCTTTGGGACCCAATGGACTGTAGACTACCAGGCTTCTCTGTCCATGGGATTCTCCAGGCAAGAGTACTGGAGTGGGTTGCCATTTCCTTCGCCAGGGGATCTTCCCGACCCAGGGATCGAACCGGAGTCTCCCACATTGCAGGCAGACGCTTTACCCTCTGAGCCAACAGGGAATTCAACCTTAAATTACCACACACACCCTAAAGGAAGGAACAGAGGGTGAAAGAGGGGAATGGGGACAAGGCAACATCAGAGAGAAGCGGGTCACAGAAATCAACCCACTTCTTGTGACATTGTTCTTTTCTCCTTTCTTCACTGGACTCATCATTAAAATGGAGGTGAGGTCAGAGTAGATTAGAATATAGTGAATGTCCTTTACCTGCAGAGTCTTTTCTTCAGAAGAGGTTTTAGTGTCATTCTAGGAGCATATCTAGCAGACATGGACTGGCTGGTGTACTGTGTGGCCCATCCTCAGAGGCCTGGGGATCGTCAGGGCTGGAGCAAACCGGGAAACCCTGGAAAAGACCAGTATCAGATGGGTCTGAGCACCAGAGAGGACTGAATCTCAAG
This sequence comes from Antilocapra americana, assembly GCA_007570785.1. Lineage (NCBI taxonomy): Eukaryota > Metazoa > Chordata > Mammalia > Artiodactyla > Antilocapridae > Antilocapra > Antilocapra americana. Next base: position 4,674,555 of record ML663041.1, read on the forward strand.
CTGGTCAGAAGGAGAGGTGACAAGGGAGGGTGCAGAGGGGCTTTCAGGCCAAGCCCCGGGGGAGTTTTCTGTATCCACTCTTCATCAAGGAATTCTAACAGAGCAGTTTTTCTTTCACCTCTGCAGGTCCCTGACTTGAGAGGAGAAAATGGCTGTATCATTTGTGGCCTGCGAGTGTTGTGTCTGGTTCCCGTGGTTTGTTTTCCTGCTTTGAAAGCGAAACAGAGCACGGCTCCGAGATGGAAAGCAGACCAGGATTTGTCAGCGCAGCCATTCGTCATGTCCCCCAGAGGGGGCTGTGAACTCCTGTAGCCTTGAGCTCTGCCAGCTCGCAGACCACCCACCTTGCAGTGCTCTGAAGGCCACCAGGCAGCGTGGGCATAGGGTTCTTCTACCCAGCTGGTCTGAGGCCTCAGCCAGCTCCCACCCACCCCTGGGGATGCAGGCCTGAAATTAACCACAGTGATGGACCTTGGACTCGGCAGTCCAGGTCCCTCACAGGGTAATTCTGAAGTGGGCCCAGGGTCAACTTGCAAAAACGTCCAGCATGGACAGAGCCGCTCAGATCTGCTTCACAGCAGAGCCGGGGAGGAAATCACTTTACTGCTCTGTGAAAAGTCATTTGGCTATGTTTAAGTTGAACTCTTTGTTTTTTATTGTTCTGCAGAAAGCTAGTTGTAAAATGCTCTGATGTGCAGCAAACAGCAAATGTCTGCACCTGTCTGGTTGGGGGAGAGTGGGGGGACTAGGGAGGCACTTGGAGGCATCGCTGTAAGAAGCAGTTTCTAATGCAGCTTTCCCAGACAGGTCGCCGATGCTCAGCAAGTCCATCAGACCCACCTGGGAACTTAGGAAAGATGCCCTGGTCTGTAGCAGTCCACTCAAATCTTTGGGGCTGGCAGCCTGAAATCTATATCTATAACAAGTCTCCCTGGTGAATGTTCTGAACTAATTTAAGAACTAGAGCATGGGTCCATGTTGATTGTACAACTCCATATCTGGGGAACGTTTCTATGTGTGAGCCCAGGAGGATGCTCTGGTCTCCAGGGAATCAGAGGCAGCTGGGGCTGTTCCCAGAGCTGATCAGCAGGGCCAAAAAGGAGGATCTTATTTGCTTTGCCAGGCTGTGTCAAGTCTGGAGCAAATGAGCATAGCACTGAAGCCTTCTGAATCCATAGAAGTCTGGTATAAATATGCCACCTCGACCTGGAACAATAGCATATGGCAGAGTGGGAGTTGATTGTATCTGGGCTCAAGGAGGAGCAGGTTGAGCCTAGAGTCTGTATTTTAAGACTTGGTTCACCCTTGTGTTTGTGTTCATTTTTTATAGGACTGTCTCATACTGTAATTTTAATAAAGGCAAACCTGGAATAGAAAAACACAGAAGCATGTGCTTTCTTACTTTCTCTCATTTAAACCTATTGGACATCTCATGTCATTTGTTGCGGGAGTATGCATCCAAGACCCTGTACCAGGACCCAGGGTTAGACTCCAGGCACTCAGCATCCATCCACAGTGTGGACAGGACTCCCCTTGCAACTGCAGGGCCACCAAGCCCCCTGCTTATCCTGACCTTTCAGGGTTTCCCAGAAAGTGCTGAAGTAATCCAGTCTCCAGGCTCCCTCCCACTGACCCCAGCTCAAGAACACACTCAGAAGAGGACTGGGCTCCGGGGATGGGCTCAGTTTCCAGCCGTCCTAGACCATGCGGTGCTTTGTCAGCCCCCACACTGGAACGGCGACTCTTGAGTCAGGTTTCCTGACTTCATGACTTCAGCATGTGTGGCCGAAGGGACCCAGCGGCCATGCTCTCCACAACATCTGGCATGCTCTGTCTCTGGGGCTTTGTCTTGCAAAGTTTCTAAGGAAAAAAAAAATCTAATTGTCTCATTTCTTTCCCATTGGGTATCAGGGTGAGTTTTGGTGGGAGGAAGGTATGCTGGGGGAAGAAAAACGGCTGTTACTTCTTCTCATGCATTATCTGTCTTTGAAATCCAGTGATGAAAATGTCTGTGGGAGGGAGGAGGGGCTTGGCAGGAGAACACATTCCAAGACCTGCTGGCCTGGGCTGTCGGCTATCGTATGTTCTCCACAAATGATTTATATTAGCACAGTCAGTGTTCTGAGGTGGGGGATGACCATCCCTGGCCATGACCAAGTCTCCTTGGAAAAACAAAGAGAAGGAAGAGCTAATGGTACAACTGGTGTGAGGAGAGAAAGAGGGATTAGAGAAAAAGCACGTGATGAAACAGAGATTTAAAAAAATGAAATAGCTAGAGGGGAGGAGCTAGGAGAAGATTTTCTACTTTACAAGAATTATTTCTATTTTTCTGATCATCCTCTTTTACTTGTAAAAGGAAAGGTGTTTTTCTTCATGGTGTTAATACTCCAGAAGTACTTCACTGTATCAGACATTTGACAAGTGTTGATTTAGGAGTTTCTCTTTATGGTAGAAGAGATAAACTCTTAGCCAACATTTGAAATTCATTCAGATTTAGTAAAGATTCAAGGAGGTGGTGGTAGTTTAGCCTCTAAGCCATGTCCAACTCTTTTGCGAGCCCAGGGACTATAGCCCACCAGGCTCCTCTGTAAGAATACTGGAGTGGGTTGCCATTTCCTTCTCCAGGGAATCTTCTCAACCCCGGGATCTAACCTAGGTCTCCTGCACCAGCAGGCAGATTCCTTTTCAACTGAGCCACCAGGAAAGCCCCAATTGTAATGATTCATGCGAAAGTTTTTAAAATTTCTGTCACTGGTTAGTGAAGTTGTTTGCTTTGGGGACAGAGACAAAGGCCAAAGTGAGGCTATCATTGGTTTTCTTCTTTCTGTTTTATTTCCCTACTTTTTTGCTAAAAGAACAATTTTTAAGAGGATAAAGGCTACCAAATTCATTCATATTTGTGATCATCATGGAGCCTTGGACTTGCACATTCTCACATAGTAACTGTTTTTCATGTGGTAAGGACTGAAAAAACGGTCCTTAAAATGGATACAGGCAATGTCCATGGTTGTCAGCTGATAACGCAGCATCGGCACCACCTCCTGCTACACTCTCCTCTGCATCACAGGGCAGGGGAGAGCCTGGAAACACATTTCCTAGAGGTCTTCCCTCTGTGATTGTGGCTTAGGGTCTCCTCTCAGAGGCCTCTGCACAAAGTTTGGAAGCCAGAGTTTTCCAGAAAGGTTTCCAGGCAGACATGTCAGCAGACACGGGGGTTTCCAGGAAAGCTCTGGAGAATCACCTGTTCCTGGAGACTTGAAGCTCACAGTGACTACTGGGGAAACTTTCCAGAGTGACCCACTCCAGTGCTGCCAGCAGCTGAGATCAGCACTGAGAGCTTCCCTGACCTTAGCTCCACAGCCCTTCTAACAGTTTTGCTTGCCTCTAATTCTCTGAATTGAAGTCATTACTACTTATAATACTTAGACTGGCTTTTTTTTTTTTTTTTCACCACTCTGCAAGGCATACAGGATCTTAGTTCTCCAACTTATACTCCAACCCAAGCCCTGATGCATTGGAAGCAGAGTCGTAACCACTGAGCCTCCAGGGAATTCCCTAAAGTGGCTTCTCTCTCTCGGAACAAGCTCTGAAAACTGCAGCAAGCCATTGGGATAGGACAAAATCACTTTGGGAGGGAGTGTAGATCAAGAGGACAAAGAAGCACATAAGCTATGTCCTTCTTTCCTCTGCCTTGCACCAACAGGCTGCCTTCCAGCTCAGTGGGCTCATTCCCAGTCTCGATGACCCCTTCTGATGCTCATCAGAGTTAAGAAATAATGGTGCCCAGCCTCCAAAAATATTCTTTCCCCATCTTAAAGAAACAGCCTTTACTTTAAGCATCCTGTGATACAGATTGCAGATGGTAATAGCACAACTTCTAGAACATATTGATTCAGGTTTAAAAGGAACCACCTGTGTCCAACATTAACTCAATGGAATAGTCTGTAAGAGCAGAGTAACTGGAGAGAAAAAAAAAATGTTTTGGTCTCTTTAGTTTATCACTAGTTTCAGCAAAATCAACTGTTTGCTTCAGAACATAGTCTCTGTAAACCAGAAAGCTGAGATCACTAAAGGGAGGCACTGAGCACTGCCGCCACACACAGACACTTAAAAAATTCACTGAATGAGTTTTTGAAATCACAGAACTCCAGGAGATGTGACAATCAGGACAAAATACTATCTCTTATATGTAGAAAAAGCACTAAAAATTTTAAACTCTTCCATGGGGGAGCTAACAACTCAATCCTTTCAAAACCTGAAATCAACACAATATTTTAAAGCAATTATCCTTCAATTAAAAATGAATAAAGTATGAAAATGTTAGTCATTCAGACATGTCCAGCTCTTTGTGACCCCATGTACTGTAGCAAACCAGGATCCTCAGTCTATAGAATTTTCCAGGCAAGAATACTGAAGTGGGTTGCCATTAAAATAAATAAATTTGATTATTAAAAAACCCTGAAGCTAAAGAGGTTCCAGCCCCAGGGAATCTGAATTTCTGGATCTCTAAGAAAGAAAGGAATGTGAAGCTCTATCTTTCTAGAACCACCTCTAAAAATTACTTGACAATACAGAAATGATTTAACTGGCACACCAGCCAGAGTACCCAAGTAAACAGCTCTATTTTCCAACTAAGGAAGTTATTTAAAATCTCCTTGGGATATCTCAGAAAATGAATGTCAAGAACAATACAGGTGGCTCCTACCTTCTGAGATGGTACACACATACACACACAGACACACATGCACACACACACACACACACACACACACACACAAAGAACAACACAGACGATGATTTGGAATGACCTCAGAGTACTGTTTCAACCTTTGTTTATTCCTGTGGGAAAACCATGGTGGAATTTAGCAGCTCTGAGTTTGAATCTCAGGACTGGTCAGTTTTTAACTGAGTGAGCTTGGGAAAAATCACTTTGCTCTGATTTGATTTTCTTCAACTATAAAACAGTGATGATGGCATGCATGCATGTACGTTTCAGACCCCCACATTATTGTTAGGATAAAATGATGAGTGTGAAATGTCTTAGAAAACAAAAATATTCTCAGTGTACAACCCATAAGTAAAATCTTGTATACCTGTTTATGGTGATACTATTCAATTGCTCAGATTTTAAGCTAAAATTCTTTTAATGACAAAAACCCTTGCTAACTGATTCCTAAGGCATAGGAGTAAATAGTGATTTTATTCTACTAACAAACAGCAAATCTGCAAGCACACAGCACTGCCATTATACACACATACTTTCAAATAGGGAAGTCCAGAGCAAAGTTGTTATGGCAACAGCTGGACTGTGAGTATGAGACTGGAGTGGACCATGTCCTCACTAATAAACGTCAGCTTGATTGGAATTACTTACTAAAGTAGAGCTTAGACAAAGCCAAAAAGGAAAACCAAAGCTTTCTCGATAAAATGGAATCCCAAAGCATAAATAAAAGATTTCACCTGAGAAGAATGATTTATTATCTCTCACTCAAGAAAAGGATGCTCAGTCCATTCTATATGACCACATCTCTTAAGTTGTTTGCTACTGGTTTATAAAAAGCTCAGGCATGTGTGTCCATAAGGAGACATACAAAAGCGCGCGCGTGCACACACACACGCACACATGTACACACTACACAAATATTTAAGTTCAACTAACAGAAAAACTAGAGGTTATTGGTTACTTGAAATGAAACTAGGTATATCTTTGCCCTAAAAAAGCCAATTATCTCACCTTTAGGTCAGAAACACTAATAAAGTTTACATCAGCCAAAGAGAGTTTGGTATTCAGGAAACCTGAGACATTAAAGTGAGGCTGTCACAAAAGAAAAGAGACTGAACGTCTAAAACTTAAAAACCCATCATACCTAGCATGAAGACGTGAATGAATTTATTCTGCCTCAAACCAACTTGGACCGTATATAATTCACTTCCTTATAAGCTATTTGATTAGAAATGCTGGAAACAATCATGTTACCACATAAAACCCTTCTTTCTCCAAGTTCTCCAAGCTACCAGAGATATGACACGCTGGAAAGAGTATTTACATTTTTGTTAGGAAGATACCAAGTACCTTTCCTAAGAGCAGGCATCTTGGATGGATGGTCACAATGAACTTTTTCTTTTTTTTAAGTCATGCATGAACTAAACGTCTCCCTTCTTCAACATAATTTATACAGCTTTATAAAATCAACATCATATTTTTAAAGGTTTTTAAGGTTCTTATACTTATGTTTCATTTATAAGGCATGATCAGACATGACCATCACCCCCTATACATGCTAGGCACTAAGCCGCTTCAGTTGTGTCCAACTCTTTGGGAACCACCAGGCTCCTCTGTCCATGGGATTCTCTAGGAAAGAATACTGGAGTGGGTTGCCATGCCCTCCTCCAGGGGATCTTCCTGACCCAGAGATCGAACCTGTGTCTTTTATGTCTCCTGCATCGGTAGGCAGGTTCTTTACCACTAGCGCCACCTGGGAAGCTTAGAATAATTGGGATAAGACACTGGATCAATGGAGACGAATTTATTTGAGGGTCCAGTGAGCATCTCTGTCATGTTAAAAAAGCTAATCCATAAGAAACAAATATTTCAATTGCACTATACAAACAAAGCTGACAGTTTACTATTTAAAAGCCGGGTTTCCCCTGGATGCAAGCCCACCTCAGGAATTCTACCAAACCTGCAAGAACATAAGGCTCCCGTTTCCTTAAGATGCTGCATTAATTTGAACATGTTTGACTAGAACGGGTATAAACAATGAAAGAAGGTATTACCCCACACATGAGGAAGGCAGGGACCTCATGGCCCAGACTCTGAACCTCTGAAGTTCCCTTAGTCTGTCCTTCTGGCACTTGTTGGCTTTGTTTTCAAGCTGACTTCCTTCATGATTACAAGTTAGCTCTCAGCAGCATAGAGGGTTACATTTTTCCTTATTCATGTTCAGTGAGCAAAAGACAAAAACTCTCCCACAACTGTGAACTAAAAATTCTTCCCTTCAGTCTTACTTAGTCAATGTGAGTCCCAGGACTACCGAATGGACCAGTAGTTGCCAGGGAACTATCAGGTATGAACTGTCCTATCCCTGGCTCCAGGGGTAATGACCAGCAAAGGAGATGGGGTGGTAAGGACTGACTTAGACCAATCAAGACCCATCCCTGAAATGAAAGACTGAACAAACCTCCCTTGAGTTACAAGGCTGAGTTGGGTACAGGTCAAATACCAAGAAGAAAATAAGGATTTTGTTAGGAAAGAAGAAAGAGAATGGATATTAGTAAACAATTGACAATGTTCACCTAAGAACCCAATGAGCTTACCTTACCAGAAGTGGTAAGAATTTGACCTCTGATGGTGTGTCTGGAATTTATGTGGAACAGTGCTCCACTGTCAGTAAGAAGGGGTATTTCTAATTAAAAGCCCACGTGCTTCCACCTAGCCTCAGAAAAACAGACTCTGCATTCCTTAAGAGAGAGGGCTGCAAAGAAACTTAAATACACTGATGAAACTTTATCAGAGCCTAGTATAAGAGCCATAATAAAATCAGCAGAAACAAAGACGTTCCCCATACCAGCAGAACAGAAATAGCAGCTACTGGTTTAGGATAGCAAGCAGCAGAATGGATAAACATAGCAAGGTAGCAGGAGAAAAGCCCAAAGAAGACAAAAGTCACCTACCATGGAAAAGAAAGAGGCTGGTGTGGTTTTGGGAATCAGTGTGTCTTTTAGATACAAGCTTGAAGCTGAAAATGTGAAGATATTTCCAGAGTGCTTGGTGAACTGCTAAGAATACTTCCTTATCCCTCCTTTCTCTCTCGGGGTGGAAAATAATGTTTCTTATAAAAGAGGATCTTCCCAGAACTCCCCAAAGGGGAGCAGACTAGATTTCCTGACTTGCTGCATGACCACAGGAAGGTCACAGAACAGTGCTCATCTTGGGCAGATCAAGCCTAGAACAAGGCATGGCCTCTTCATCTAAACACGCTTCAATATTTCTATTTTAAAGCTAGAGAAAAAAAGGTAGGACACATTGCTGCTGCTGCTGCTGCTGCTGCGAAGTCACTTCAGTCGTGTCCGACTCTGTGCGACCACATAGACGGCAGCCCACCAGGCTCTGCCGTCCCTGGGATTCTCCAGGCAAGAACACTGGAGTGGGCAGGAGACATTAGGGAGCTTTAAAAAATCAAAGAAAATTATGAACAAACCAAATTTTTTAAAATTGTAATACAGTACATACCAACACAAATACAGACACACACACACATTTGCCTCAAATTGTCATTTCATTAAGACCAAAGTAACTGCTTGGCTATGTCATCTTAAACTAGGTAGAAAGAATAGAATGTTCCAGAAGACGAGCTGCTCATAACATATTCCAACAAAGAAATCTACTATAAAATTATAAGTGGCCATGAACTATGGAATCAAGATTCAAATAATTTTGACAGTGTAAATGTTGGGGGAAAAAGATCAGGGACAAATGCAAAGTCCATCACTTTGGCTGGAAGAATCAACTGTACAGACAGGATAGTACAGCCTAGGAGCTCTGAGTTCTGACCGGGTCTGTCGGTTGACCATGATTTAATACGTGATCATTAGGGTAATGCAACTGTTAAAAATCAATATACTATTTAGATCATGGCAAGTGATCACTATCATTTTCCACCTGGATCAGACCACATTTGGGATCCTGGATAACTGGGGTAAATGAATGACAATGTTGACAAAGTAGGGGATATTCAGAGGAGAAGACAAGGGGGAAAGTCTGGGAAACTATATCATAAATGTAGCAGAAAAAGCATCATTTAGAGTTGGAAATCAAGTTGTTCCGTTACTCTAGAGAGCAAAGACCGAGGCAGCAGATTTGGGATCTCGGCATGAACAAGTGAACACTATTAAATGTCCTGTCTCACATTCCTGGAAAGCAAAAGTACAAGCTCTGGAGCCAGTCAGCCTGGGTTCATACCTGGTTCTGCCACATACTGACTCTAACCCTGAGCAAGTTGCCAACACACCTGGTTGCCTCAGTTTCTTCATCAGCAAAACGAGTATACTAGGAGTCTCTATCTCAGAGAATTCTGATGAGGAATACATAAGTTATAAGTAAAGTACTTAGAACCTTGCCTGGTAAATCGTAAGCACTGTAGACATCTTTGCTATCAATACAAAGAACCAGCTTTTTCACATACAGAAATTCTATGTGTATTGGTTTGCTAAGGCTACTCTAAAAAAAAAAATACCACAAACTGGGTGACTTGAACCACAGAAATTCATTGTCTTACAGTTCTAGAGGCTACAAGTCTGAATCAAGGTGTTGGCAAGGTTGACTCCTTCTGAAGTCTCTTAAGAATCTGTTCCATGCCTCTTTCCTAGCTTCCAGTAGATGACTGGTAATTTTTGGTGTTCCCTGGCTTTTAGAAGAATTGCCCTGGCCTCTGCCTTCATCTTCACATGGAGTTCTCCCTGTGTGAATGTCTGATTCCATATTTTCTTTTTCTATGGAGATACCAGTCATACTAAATTAGGGTTCACAGCAATGACTTCATTCTAACTTGTTTATCTTTGTGCTGTGCTTATTTGCTCAGTCGTGTCCAACTCTTTGCAACTCCATGGGCTGTATCCCACCCAGGCTTCTCTGTCCAAGGGATTCTCCAGGCAAGAGTACTGGAGTGGGTTGCCATTTCCTTCTCCAGGGGATCTTTCCAACTCAGGAATTGAACCCACGTCTCCTGCATTGCAGGCCAACTCTTTACCGCCTGAGCCACCAAGGAAGTCACACCAGAGATGACTATTAATATCTTGGTTTATTTCCTCCTGGAAACATGTATTTATATAATTAGGATCTTCTACTATATATACCTTGGAAAACTGATTTTTCATTTGTCATTTTTATCACTCCTGTATCACTAGGAATGAATCAGGGTTGAACATTATGGTACAGTTTCTGATGATACAACACTGTACCTTATCAGTGCACTGTAATATCAGACACCAATCTATTTATTTAACAAACACATCACTGAATGGCTACTCTTTGCCAGGCACTGTTCCAGGTGCACAAAATAACGCAGTTACCTGACCCAATTCCTGCCCTCAAGGTGTCTGCAGTCCAGTACAGGGATTCAGGCAATATATAATCAACAAGCTAAAGCATGCAGATGCAGGTGTTAAGAGTAAAGCAGGAAAGGGAAACAGGATATACATGCGTGGTGAGGTGGTCACAGAAGGCTATTTTGGTTATTTGCAGTTTATCTCTATAAAGACCCTACATCCAAACATGGTCACTTCAAGAGATACTGGGGATTAGGACTTTACCATATGAATGTGGAGGGACACAGTTCAAACCATACCTATGTCACTTGTTGTTGTTCAGTTGCTTAGTCACATCCGACTCTTTGCAACCCCATGGACCGCAGCACACCAGGCTTCCCTGTCCTTCACTATCTCCTGGAGTTTGCTCAAACTCATGCGTGTCAAGTCTATGATGCCATCCAACCAACTCATCCTCTGTCGCCACCTTCTCCTCCTGCCCTCAATCTTTCCCAGCATCAGGGTCTTTTCCAACAGGTCAGCTCTCCACATCAGGTGGCCTAAGTATTAGAGCTTCCACATCAGTCTTTCCAATGAATATTCAGGGTTGATTTCCTTCAAGATTGGCAGGTTTGATCTCTTTGCTGTCCAAGGGACTCTCAAGAGTCTTCTCCAGAACAACAATTTGAAAGCATCAATTCTTCGGTGCTCAGCCTTCTTTATGGTCCAATTCTCACATCTGTACATGACTACCTATGTCACCAAGGAGTTTTAAAAAGAGGTCAGAGGGCCTATGATCAGAGATGCTGCTAGTTTAATCCTCCAATGTAGCTGATTGAGGAAATGTTTTTACAAAACAATTATAGGTCAAATCAGGGGTCACACCATGAAATTTAAGGTGTAATAAAAAGCTTGATTTCTCAACCCAGAGACCTGACTTGGCCTCACAAATTACAGTAGTAAAAAGACTGGGAAATATTATTGTTACTTTCTTTATTCATTTTCCTGTAGAGACAGCAGAGGGAAATAGCACCTTCTGACCCCTTCAAGGCTGCATTCTTGCTTCAGCCTCCTTATTGCTCGACAAGCTACAAGCACTCAATACAGAAGTGCCTATGGGAGAATAATAGTCTATCACTTCCGGAGCACTGCAGACTTTTTCCATCTTCACGTCATTTTATCCTCCCAACTAACATCATGGAGACTATGGACATCAAATAGCTTCATACTCATTTCTGCATGAGGGAACTGAGAGTTTAAGCTTTTAGTCTGGGGTCATGTAATTAATTAATGGCAGTGCTGTGATTAGGTTTAAGTTTCCTGATAAACTACCAACTATACATCCATTCATTGAGCATCTCCTATTTGTTTAGTACTGTCTTAAGGGTTGAAGATTGAGACCAAGTATCAGTCAAATCAAATCTTTGAAACTTCCAGCACTGAATTAGAAGCTACACCTGTCAAGACAATACAGATTCCTGCTCACTCTTAACTAAATCATGACCATAAAACTTCTCAGCACATTATTTTTTTGTCTTGGCACAAACTACGCCCAAAGGACTTCAACCTCCCATTTGAAGCAACATTTTGAAATGCTGTACTCCTGCTTCTTTACAGAACTGCTCTCTCAATTCTTCCTCTGTCTCAGGAAGTTCTGGAGACTGCCTCTGTTCTCCTTTACAGACCCATGCCATGGAGAAAATGGCACTGCCACCTGCATGGGTCATCTTGCCACAGAAAGCAACAGTTTAGACTTTGCCAGGGTTCTAAAACCACCTCCACTTCTTACACCAATTCAGTGAAGAGCAGAGTGTGCCTCCCCACTGTGTCCCAGGGCAGCCCTGCTGAGTACATCTGTGAGACGTGCTTCATAACAAACAATCACAAAAATTTTCAGCGGCAATTAGCAAAAAGCTCTTATTTTTTACTCGCACATCTATGAGTTGACAGGGATTTGGCTAGTGATGGAGACTGAGTGTGGTTGGGCTTGGTTCCAACCTGTGGGGTGGGTTTTGAGCTCCCCCACGTCTCTTATGCCATTGGGAAGAAAGTTTGGAGAAGCACTAAGATGTTGAGTCAGGTCTCACGTCCTCACTTTGGTGTCTACCTCAGCTGCCCATGTATTTCTCACCCTCCTCCTTGTCTCTCATCATTTCCTGGAGGTAGAGGGCTTTCCTAGTTGCTCTTTCAACTCTGTACTCTCATTCCCAACTCTGTTTCTTGTCACTATCTCCTTTCCCCAGTGATTTCCCCTTTCTTTTTCATCAGCCTGAATAAATCATCTGCCTCTTTCAGCCTTAACCACCAGCTCACAACAGTTTCTCCCTTCTCATACCCTTGTAGCCTTTGGCAATCCAGATCAATAAATGGATTCTGTGATGGCCAAGAGTCACTAGCCTGCTCAAAACCCTGACAAGTCTCCTTGTTATCTGGCTGTGGGATGAAGTTCGGATTCCTTGGCTTGGCTTGCTGGCTCTAGGCTGAGCTGGTCCCTGCCTGAGGCTTCAGTCTCACCTCCCCTGTGACTTCGTTGACTTCTGATCTTTGCCATCCAGACATCAAGAACCATTGTAGTGAACCTACAGCACAGTGGTCACTCTCACCTTTATCTTAGCCCTCTTCATCCCCTTCTCCTTATCTTGTTTTTATCCTTTACAGAAAGTATTGCAGAGAGTGAGGTACAAAGAATGGAGCTAGAGAGGTAAAAGGGACCGCATCATGCAGGGCCTCACAAGCCCTGATATTGAACTTTATTCTGAGGACAGTAGGAAAACATCAGTCGCTCTAAGTATAAATGTGACTACTTGGTTTATGCTTTTTTTTGTAGGGGGAGGGTGTTGTCTTGTTTTCTCTCTCCCATTTTTATCATTGTCACTTTATACATATTGAATCTGTACTGTGAAGTTCATATATCCCAATGATGGTTATATATAGTTTTTCTTTCCTGTTCTTCATAGTCTCTTTTTTGTCTTAAATTCCACTGTTAGATATTGAAAGTGATGCTGTGACTTTATTGATTCATATTTTCCCTGAGTATTTTTTCATCCTTTCATCTTTCGATTTTCTTTTAATTTTCCTCACAAACCACATATCGTTGAATTATATGCAAAAAAGTTAGCTAATCTGAGAGTCTCTGTCTCTCCTATACTTAAATCTACTTATCCATGCAACTATCTCAGATCTATCTCTAGTCCATCCACCTATCATCTATTATTGATCATCTATCATCTGTCTATAATCTTACCCTGAACAAGTTGGATGTGTTAACATATCCTCATTCTTTTTCCTGTCCAATCCTTTCTCCCATTCCCTTGTTCCCTTGTTCTGAGTTCTTATCAATACACTTATTTATTTTTATTTGTTTTTTAATTTTTTAAACAGCAAAAATTCTACTAATTATTTGAATCTCTTTATTTTCCATATTTCTTTTAGTAATCTCCTGGATTTCTTACCTGAGTTGTCTAAATGGTTTGTTGTATAGCAAGCCTGCTCAAGCCTTGTATGCTTGAGAATATATCTATTGAGCTCCAAGATTTAAATGATAATTTGCCTGAATATAACATTCTACTATAAAACTCCTCTTTTTCCCCCTTTAGTAACAGGTGTCTGGTTACCTGTATTGGTGGAGGGGCTCTAGACTGATGGAACTCCTAGATAAGCTCCAAGGCAGAGTATCCAAGTCCCACAGAATTACAGCATCTTACCTCAATTTTTTGCCCCTTCATAGGCCACAACTCTGGCCAGAATCCTCTTTTAAATGTTCTGAGAAAGTATCCTTGGAAGGAAGTGATCACTGTGGATAAGCTTTTCAAACTCTGGGTGGCAACCCATTAATGGGTCATGAACAGTTTAGCGAATCAGCCAGTGTATGGGGAGGAGAAGGAAAGAGAGAGGAGGAAGAACAAGAAGAACAGAACATGAAGAACAAGGAGGAAAATGAGGAGGAGGAGGAGCAGATGGAGGAGGAAAGAGAAGGGGCAGAGAGGGAGAAAAAATAGAAGGGAATAGAACAAAATAGGTTGAAAAAAAGTGGAGGGTATCCCAACAGTAAGCACATTCTTCTGTGAAATTTTCTTTCGTTTATTCAGGGCTATATGTGTACAGAGTCACCATATGAAATGTGTTCTCTCATTATGGAGAACAAATTAGTGGAGGTCAAATTTGAATAACACAGCTCTTGATGTGACCCACTCACCTTGAGGTGAGGGGGTATGGAGGCAGTGGTGGTTTACTCGCTCGATCGTGTCCAAATATTGTGACATCATGGATGATAGCCTGCCAGGCTCCTCTGTCCATGGGAATTTCCCAGGCAAGAATACTGGACAGGGTTGCCATTTCCTTCTCCAAGGAATCTTCCCTACCTAGGGATTGAACCCAGGTCTCCTGCAATCGCAGGAGGATTCTTTACTGACTGAGCCACCAGCAGAGGAGTGAATGCTCAAGACCGGCTGACCAACCCATCATTTTGTCACTCCACAGGGTGTTGCATTGTCCTGGTTTTACCCTTGTCCCACCAACCATTTGACTAATGTCATTGTCTTCTTTTCCACAGTAAGGCAGGAGATTATCTCCTGAAGGTAATGGCAAGGGCAGAACTTGGGAACTTCTTTTATTACTTTGCTCATACCTGCTGCATCATACCTGCGGTCCCCACCCACATTCAGTCTACCAAGGGCTTCCCCACAGTTTTATGTTAGTTCTCCAAATCCAGTCTTGCTTCTTCTTTCTGTGGTTCTTCCAGGTTGGTTGTTTGGGAGGGAGCCAGCATCTCAGACTGGTTTCCATGCTGTCAGAAAGCAGAAACCTTATTTGCAATCTGACCTAGAGCCACTATGGTCCCATACCTGCTCTTCCGTATCCTTACCTTTAGCAGCCTTCATCCTCTTTCCACGCCAGCCAGGCCCTCCCACCTCATAAATCCTCCTGCTTCATTCTCTTCCTTCCCGCATGCACTGTCTATTTTGACTTCTGCCTTTGCCTGTGATTATTGGAAACCTCAGGACCCAGCCAGCAGGGAAATTTATAGCTAAACAATTACACTGTTGAAACCCTGACAAGTCTACCCTGGCTAATGGCTTTGAAAATATGGGAGAGGTGTGAACAGCTAAGTCTATGAGGCTCCATGTTGTGGGCCTACAAAGATAGACTTGTAGGACTTACTTACTTTCATGGGAATTGTTCATTTTCTCTTCCCCTTTACATTAGTGTTCCAAATGCTAGTCTCACTCAATATGGATTCATTACCTAGAGAATGGCTTGGATATTTGGATAATCATCTTCTAAATAGTTTCTTTTTTCCCTTTCCTATTATGATTTTTGGAGCTTGGCCAACAACAATGCAACAGGCAAGCAACAGACTGAGGGAAAAAGCAAACAGTGCTGGGTTACATTAGTAAATTATCGTCTATTAGATGCAGGTGGGATTCCTCAACTTCCCAGCCTGGCAGAAAGCTTTTAATAAAGCAGCATGAGAAGGGAAGAGCTGCTTTTGAGGTGGTGTCATGGAATCTCGGGAGGAAAGGATCAGGCAGGAGAGTTCAGTGGTCAAAGACAAGACTGTGCTGCTGGAAAAATGGGTACCTAGGGGCGAGCCATCATGAGCATCCCGAAGAATTGGACCTCTGCCTTATCAGAGCAAGCAAATGACTGATCTGACCCATCATTCCCTTGGAGCAGTTGTACCTGCACATCTTTTACATGACCTCCTGGTAGGGAGGTGTACTTTCCTGCCCTTTGACTTTAGAGTGGGCCAAGTGATTTGCCTTGGCCAGTGGGAGGTTTGCGGATGTGATGTGAGCCCGGGTTTGAAATACACATATGAGATGGGACTTGCCATCTTGTGCTCTTACTTTCGCCATGGAAAGGACATGCCTCAAGAAAGTGCTCTCCCAGGCAAGTTCTTTACTGCTAGCACCACCTAGGAAACCCGAGATCAATCTGTTTTAATATAAAAACATTTTTTAATTACCTTCTCATGAATACTCTTAACTTTCCACACCCAAAGAAAGAGTTCAGATTAAATTAGTATTCCAGAAAGATGTTTCTGAGACTTCTCACACCCCATGAATGCCAATATCTAAGGGACACCAAGATGCCCAATAGTGAGAAATCCAACGTTCCCCAGTAAGCTGTGAAGTGAGAGAGATATTTGAGGAAGTTAAAAATACGCTGAAGGGTGCTACATAAATGGGACAGTTTGAAAGCCAGGTAAGAGGCTTTTGAGATCATCATGATGAGATCTTAGACCAAAGGATGACAGTAGATGAAGAAAAACAACATACGCGAGAGAAATTCTTGAGGCTTGATGGATAATGCAATACAGGGCAGAAAAGAGGAAAAGAAGGAATCAAAAATAATCCTGACTTTGAACTCGAGGGAGCAGATGCCCAGGCTGAAGAGGAGAAACATGAAAAGGGGGCCCCTCATCCTTCCCAAGGATCAGGAGTAATATATTGACTTCAGCTAGCTGTGTGTGACCACGTGTATGACATCCATGTGGAAATGTGTCATACGAGGAATAAGATATAAGGTAGAAACACAAATGTGGCAGTCAGAATCATTCTCACAGGGGTCACAAACGGTGATGCCACAGAGTGTATGGAAAGCCTGAGTGAGTCAGGAAAAAGAGCAAGCCAAGCACTCAACTTCGGGAGATAGTCATAGATGAGGAGTACAAAGGGAGAGAGGGGGTTCCATGCAGGAAAGAGAGAAAAGTATATCCACCTAACATACAGACATAACAGTTTCAATTGTGAGTAGCAGGAAAAATTTGAAAAAGAAAGGGAAAAGGGGAGGAAATGTATTGGCTGGTAAAACTGAAGAATCCAGGTATAGGCCCTGCCTTCCAGTAAGATCAGATCCTAGTGCTCAAAGGATGCCATTAGAAACTCGTCTCTGTCCACCTCTTTAATCTTCTTCCCTTTCCAGTGGCTTCACTTTCACACAGATTTTCCAATCCTGACGGCCCCCCGGGAAGCCAGGCTTTTATCCTCTCATCTCATCAACCAAAATGAAAGAGAACTTCTCCATTCCCAAAGTTCCAACAAAAGTTTCCAACAGAAGTTCCAGGTTTGCTTCTGATTAGACCATCTTGGCTCACTGGATCACCTGGGCAGACCTGGGTCAGGTGTCCCCAAGTCTCTGCACCCATACCTACACGAAGGAAGCCTGTGGGAAAGGGGCTGCCCTCAAGAAGGTTATGCAACTTTCATAAAGAGAGAGAAGCAGAGAGAGGGTCTAGTGAGAAAGGGGGAGGTCTTAAGAAGCTGGGGGTGGAGAGAGGGTGGCCAAACATAGGGGATGGCAAACAAAGCCTAAGGTAGGGACAATGGAGGCTGCACTGCCCTTGGCTGGCCGGGAAGCAGGCAGTCCCTCTCTCCGCTGGGTCTCCCTCCTGCCTTAGGAGAGTGAGTCTGAGGACAGTGAAGCCCCCTCCTCAGCTTCCCCCTCTCTCATTTCCAACCTGGCATCCAGAGCCCTGGCTTGCAGCCCCTCATCACCATGCCCTCCCAGAGACTTGCCACAGTCACTTTAGCTGGAGCCTGCAGGCCTCTCAGGCAATAAAAAGTCCCTCTGGCTTCAGAAAACAGCGTTGTAATGCAACAGCCAGGTCCTTCCTGACTGGACTTCTCACTGCACACATCATATGATTCCTTCTTTCCCAGCAGGTAATTTTTCCAGTGAAAGAATCACCCCTCCCCTGGCCTTTGCCTCTGCCCCTCCGATTGTTTGCCAGGGGAGCACCAGAAATGCTCCTTGGCTGGACTTCAGAGTTCCAGTTCAGCCGAGGTGGGAGTCAGGGGCTGCTAGGCTGCAATTTAACCAAGGACCCCAAGGGGCTCATGTTATATAAATCATCTCCCCAGCACCCCGAGACATCCAACCACACTTCACCTCTCGCTCTTTCTTTCCTGGCCGCTTCAGCTCATTGGCGTTTAAAGCAGAGCATCCAAAACATCCTAGCAGGCTCCCCTTTTCATGAGAGTAAGCAAGGAAGAAAGAGGCAGACAGACAGACAGACAGATGGAGAGAAGGGAATCCTGCAGACAATGAGGATGAATATGGACTGCAAACTTCTGCAGCGGGAGGGGCAGCCGGGGCCATCCCATCCAGTGCTGCACTCCAGACCCAGATGGACCGACAGCAGCTCCCCTTAAGAATGTGAGTGGGCCCTTTCTGTGTGAGGTTGTGAAGTATGTCGGCATTCCTGGGCACTATCAGCCTCCTCTAAATGACCTGAGTGGGGGTGTGAATAGCAAGCTCTCACCGCCTTGGGCTGTGCAGAGGGAGAGACTGGGAATTCTGTTCCAGAGGTTTCCTCTTGCTGTGAAAATCAAGGCAGACATGCTTCATCCTCAGCTCCCCGAATACCCTTGAAGATCAAGGGGCAGATAAACTAATCTATTATAAATTCTAATGCAGTGCAGTTCCCTGACCAGAGCCTCTTCTCCTTCGGTGCCCCAAGCGTTAGCCAACATTTCATCAAAACCAGCTCCCTTCTACAGGCCCATGTCCGCTCCTCCCACTCACCCCAAGAGGCTTGCACACTGGCGCCTTCTCCGTGCATGTGCTACACACACACACACACAAAGCCGGACCCTGATCATCCTTCCTGATTTATGATCCTATCTTGCCCAGTCTGGCTTAAAATGATCATTTTTCGCTCTCAGAATCTTTGAATCCCAGGAAAGGATGCTTTAAAACACCAAAAAGATGACACACACGTCCACACACACAAACACACATCAACTAGACTCTCAGAGCTTTTCCACGAGATACTCGTTTACAAGAACTTGTCTTCTTGTGATTTCAGCCTTCCTCCTTGTACCATCTAAGCCTCATCTCCAGTGTAATAATGGCAAATCCTAAGCCCAGGAGTAGCCCAGCCACTCCTATGGGTGGCCCTGTTCGTTTCTCAGCAACCAGGACATCCACCTCATCTGCTTGGAGACCTCATACAGCAACTTCATTGCCTGCTCCATCTTAGTTCTCCCTCCTAAATAGTGGGTCTAATACACCCACCAGGAATCAAGCTGTGAGAATTCGTGCATTAACCCTTTGAGAAGATGAACACATGATTATCACCATTCAGCTGGGGAAGGGTGGGGTCAGTCTGACCCGAGACCCTGTCTGGGTAAGCAGTTTAAGAAAGCATCAGAGTTGAGCAACTGGGGGCGAGCAGAGAAGAAATGGCCTCCATAAGAGTAGTTATTTCCAGCAGATTATATGGTAATCCCAGATTTATGCTGAATAATAATCATCCTAAGGAAAACCTCGGCGAGGCTTCCTGTGTGCTCCATACTGTGTGCCAGGTGGGTGAGCTCATTTACTTCTCTCATCCACCCTCTGAAGAAGCCCTAGTTCATGGACGAGGAAACAATAGTGGAAAAGTTAAAGGGTTTGCCTGAGTGGTGGGGCCAGACTGCGCTTTTAATGCCTAAAATATACTGCAGCGAGCACGGGCCTGAACAAGCTAGCATGTGTGTGGGCATGAAAAGGAGCATGGAAGGAAACACAGGGCGGCATCCTAGGGTTAAAGGTGATAGGATTACAGGTGATTTTTTTTCTTTTACTATAGTTTCTATATTTTACCTAGATTTTCTCATTTCCACAGTAAACATGTATTGCTTTTATAACAATGATTTTTAAGTGTTCTTTTGAAAGAGCACCTTCTACTTCTTTTCTCAGACCACTGAGCTTTTTCAGCCAGAGCAGCAAAGACAAGCAAGGGCTAGGCTCACCCGGTTAGGCAGGCTCAAGCCATTTCCACCAAGACAAGCAGAAGGACTGAGAAGCAGTTTAGTCTGCTGTTAAGAAATACCATCATTAGGGAAGTGGAATGTGGCCTCTTGAACCCCAAATCCAACCAAGTTCCTGATGTCTGTGGACAGCATCGGGTAGACATTGGGAAGGATGGAAAGACACCTAGATGAGGATCTGGAGACCATATTTCTAGATTTTTCTCTCATTTTTTCATCTTGTAGTAGCTGGCTGATTTCTTTACCATGTGAACCAGATTTCTCACCTTGTGACCTCTGAGATCGTAAGATAACCCTAAGACATGCTGTGTGAGTGCCAGCCACACTCCACGCTCATGTCATCACCACAAAAAGCCTACAGAGTTGACCTTGATATTCCCATTTCACAGATGGAACCCTGAAGCTCCAAGACTAAACATGATCAAGGTCACAGAGCAGGTAAGCCAATGAATGAGGCTGGATGCAAACCCAGGTACATCCAAACCCCAGCACTAGGAGTTCTTTTTTGAGTTAATCATGTTGTTAGAATTCTAATGCCAACCATCCAAAGATCCTGGCCCAATCCACTACCTCCAGCTATGTGTCAAACTGGTGTCAACATTATCATTACCGCTTTGGAAGGTTGCTTTTTAAGCAAAGTGCTTTGTAATTCACATTCTGTTTCAGCCCATTCTTCTCCCCTTCTTGTCACGAAAGCTCCACCAAGTCCTTCAGAGCCTCTCAAGCTTTCCCAGGCTCATCAGAAAGAGAGCTCAGCTCTCTGGCACCCACAGAGAGACAATCACACATTAGCCCCTAGGTGCTGGCCCATAAGCTTTTCCCAGAACGGACCAGAAGTGGGAGGGAGGAGGGAGCTTGCACTGCACCCAGCCCGTTAGCTCTTCAGGCAGCCAGCAATAATGGAGAACGTGATAAGCTGTCACTAGAAGCCAGCTCAGTTCTCCGAGACTTAATGGTACAATAACACAATAGGGTCAGACTAAAAAGGTTCCCTTATGAAAATTTTATCAGCAACTTTGGTAAATGGCTATGGGAAAGGTGCTTTGCTCCCAGGCAGACCTGGGACCCGATTTTACAAGGTACAGGCGGCCCGCATTGCATCACCCCCACAAGATATTAAGGGCACTCAAATTGAATTAACACCAAATCAAGCCGGTGCACTTAACAATACAAATGCACTTAAGGGATGCCTCAGGATGATTTGTGACTAAAGAAAGCAAAGAAGAAAACGGCCTGCAAGCCACAAGGGTGGTATTGTGTGTCATATACAGGAAAGGCCATAAGTAGAACTTAGAATACCGGAAAACCATGAACTTCAGGGGCTCTCAAATACCTTAGACACAACTGTAAAGTAGAAGGCCGCTTTTGTGGTATGCAGAAAAAATTGATAAATAAATTACAGCCAATTTTCTTAGTGGCATGGTCTCCATTACCTCTGACAGCGGTGTAACTACTCTACTAAGATGATAAGAGGCAAATAATGGTGCATCAGGTAGCGCCCCAGGAAATTCTTTGCCACTTGCCAGGTCTCTTCATGACAGTGATGACACAAAGATCCTCAGTGAGAGCCAAGTGATGAGAAGTGACAGCTCGCCAGGCAGACCGTGACAGGTTTTAAAAAGAATCAGCTGCAAATGTCCCTGGCAGATGGGACCCCAGAGTCAGGGCTGGCCCCTTGGTCTCCTTCCTTTCCCCATCAGCATTCGTTCACACACATTTTCTCCTTGCATGTCTTACTCCTTCGCTCTCTGCCTCCCTCACCCTCTTCCCACACCCCTATTCTCACCCCTCACCTTCTTTCTCTTGAACAGACCCTGTCTACTGAGCTGGAAGACAGTTTGGCCATCTTCATAGATAAATGGCTCTTCTGAGATTATCTTGGAAACTTGGACACATTCTGGACTTGGGAGAATTCAAGGGGAAAAAATGGCCTCACTGGGGATTCCTTTCCATCAAGTGAAATACACACATAAGCATGCTTTTGTTATCCTTCCAGGAAAGAGCTGTCTCCACGCAGGGTCTTACTCTGAAAACGGGCTCCATTTAGGTTGGAGGTGGCCTAATTTTGTCAGAGTTAAAGCAATTGCTTTTCAAATCATGAGGTGGCTTGGAAACTGGGGCAGGCAGGTTCCATTTTTCACTATAGAGAAACAAGTTCTCGAATACCAGAACAGACCATTCCTGAACGTTGCTGGATCCCAGCTCACTCCAGGAGGCAGGCATTATCATATGAGAAACCAGGAGGACACAGAGGTCTCTGTGTCTGGAAAGATGGATCCTGGGCCCTTGCTCTGTGAGAACTCAGCTGTGTGATTCTGAGTGAATTATTTGACTTCTTTAGTAAAATAGAGATCTTTTCTAATGTCCTCACATCTTTTCTAATGTCCTCATGGGACTGTCTTGAAGAGGCATCAAAAGTAATTACAGGAAAAATCTTTGCAGCTAGGAACCATCCACATGTATAAGGCACTGTTATGATGAACATAATCTACAAATTACACATTTGTAGCAGACCCATTTCTTACAAAACCAGTCCTAAGTCCAAAGAATGAATATTCAAACTACCTGGTTTTCCATAACAGCAGCCTCCTCTCAGATAATCAGAGGAAGAGAAGAACAAACAAATGTGAAGGAGACCCACTGAAATCCTCAAACTTCATCTCACCAATGACTTGTTAGCTTCTCCCATATTGAGAGCTTCCCTGGTGGCTCAGATGGTAAAGAACCTGCCTGCAATGCAGGAAACCTGGGTTTGATCCCTGGGTCAGGAAGAGTCCCTGGAGAAGGGAATGGCAAGCTACTCCAATATTCTTGCCTGGAGAATTCCATGGACAGAGGAGCCTGGTGGGCTACTACAGTCCATAGCGTCTCAAAGAATCATGCATGACTGAGTGACTAACATTAGCCATATTGAACTCTGAAGTCAAACGATGAATGGTATCATTCCTGGCATTCCCCAGCTCACCAAATACATCTGCAGGCACGTGACAGGACAGCTTGCTTCTCAGAGGAAGCCAGAGATCTGCCCCACCCTCTGATCATCCTCAGAGAGGTCAGCCCGCACAATGGGTGACAGTATCACATGACACACAACCTCTGGGCCCTTTACCTCCATCCTGGCCACCTGGGGCCCCTGCCCATATACTGCCCTCCACTTACTCTGTTCTTCTACATGATCCTCCATACACTTACATTGCTTGCTGTGCTGTGCTAAGTCACTTCAGTTGTGTCCTACTCTGTGCAACCCTGTGGACTACAGCTTGCCAGTCTCCTCTGTCCAGGGGTTCTCCAGGCAGGAATACTGAAGTGGATTGTCACTCCCTCCTCCAGGGGATCTTCCCATCCCAGGAATCGAAACTGGGTCTCCTGCATCTCCTTCATTAGTAGATGGATTCTTTACCACTAGAGCCACCAGGGAAGCCCATTTATATTGCTTACTTTTTACCTATTATTAGTTCTCTTTCCTCAAGCAAAATTCTTTGAAGCTCATAAATCATTATTCAACAGTGGTTCCTCCAGTCAACAAATATTTATTGAGGGCTCACTACATTCTCTGCATGGTGCTAGGTCTCAGGAATATCGGGGTAAATCAGACAACATCCCTAACTCAAACAGCTTACTTTCATTGTTCCTTTCTTAACCCCATCTTTGGTTTCTCTATAATCAGAAATGCAGAATTCTAAGCTGAGCACACCTCTCTAGTGAGGCAAACCTCTTTATAAATTGGAAAGGAAGAACAATGTGTGTTACCTAGGAGTCCCCATGTGTATGTCACTAACTGCTTCCTTCAGACAGAATTCATTCCTCCTGCTGCTGGGCTCCCGTAGACTCATGCATACTTCTATCACATAATGTGTTCAATTATTTGTTTAAGTGTTGCTCTCTCCCCCAGACACTCTGGACTTTTTGGCTTGGGTACCCTGCTTATCTTACTCGTGCCCACATCCAAAGCACATATCACAATGCTTGGTCCTTAGCCAGCACTCAGTAAGTCCATGTGGAATGACTGAATCTGTCATCTCTTTACTTTCTCTATTTATGACCATCTTTCCTTTCTTCTTTCTTTTCTATTATCCCCAACCTCAGCCTATGATCCAGGGAGGCAGTGTATCTCAGAGGTGATGACTCAGGCTTTTTCTGGAGTGTTTTGGGATTGGCTCCTGTTGGCTTGCAAGAGCAGATTGTTAAATATTTGGGATTTTTTTTTAGCTGATTTAACTGTTAGAAACTTGCAATTGGTCATGGTGGGAGTATTTACATGATGAAAATCAGTAAATACTCTATATCAAGCATTTAGAGTTTTGTTTTGGTTTTGGTTTTTGGGGAGCCTGTTTGTCAACCCACCACTGCCCTGATTTAGCCAGACCTGGAGTTGTGACTCAGCTTTGACACTCATTAACTGTGTGACCTTGGACAACTTGCTTGGTATCTCAAAGACTCAATTTCCTCATCTATAAAATGGGGATGATAGTTACAACTTCAAGGGGTTATTGTGAGCCTTTAAGTGACCTAACATTTATAAAGTGCTTAGCACGGTTCCTCATACATAGTATGTAGCCAATAAAAGCTGTTTATTAGTATTAGCATTATTCTCTAGCTTTCCATTAAGGCATTCTTTCATCCAGTGTGTTATACTTCTTTTCTTATACCCCAAAGGATTTACAACAATTTAATAAAGCACAAGCCATAAAATAGAAAATAAAAATCAGGATAAGGGAAAATAAAAAATCATAATACAAAGTCACAATCACAATGCTATTCTGATTGGATGGAATCTAACAGACTACAACCACACAAAGTTAGTTGTCAGTTTCTTAAAATGTCACCAATAGGGTCACCTAAAAGTGACTTAACCTTAAAGCATTAGAGTGGACAGGGCCTCAGAGATCTTCTTGTTCAATTCCTTACCTTACAGATGGAAAACGGAAGTCAGCAGGCAGGAAAGAATCATTTCTTGAGCACTACCAAGCACGGTGATGGATGCTCTCACTTTCTTCATCTCCAGGCCTTTCCAATTCACAGATGAAACCACTGAGGCCAGGGAAATGGCAGGCTCCTCCGGAAGCCACCAGGCTGCTAGTCGTGGAACTACAGTGGGAACCAGAGTCCCATGTCCCAGTCCACTTCCTTTGTCTTCCCAGGTACCATGCTCTCTCCTCACTCCAGGGAGAGCTGTTTTATGATAACAGCTTCCTGAAGATCAATCTCCCAAGATTCAATAGAATCATAGTCAAATGGAGAAACTGCAAGCACTGTGGCAGAGGGGACTTCCCAGGGAATTTCCTAGGTCTGACTGTGACATATGAAGGAAGGCCATGCATCAGCTCACTGGCAGGAGCAGCTACTTTTGTATAAAACCCATCCTCATTTCATATTAGCTTTTGAAAAGAGAACTGTGCTTTTAATTCAATTCATTTGTGGTCTTCTCTGAAGTTCAGGTCTTCTGCTGGTCTTATAACTAGATTTTTTTTCCTAACTTCTACCAATAGCTTCATTTTCCACACAACCTTCAATTGGCATGGTTAATAGGCACAGAAATCAAATCTCTTTTCTGTTCTTCTTCATCTGAAAGAAGCAGCACAGAACAAGAAAGGGGTTAAAGCAATAGATGGGATGGAGATGGGAGGCCAAGGAAGAGCCTGCATAATTCACAAAGTGAATGAATCCTCCATTTATAGAGGGCTGACAGCAATGTCTCATTTATTAGGCCACCACCCTTCTTTGGCAGCAAGTAGGTTGGTGGCCCAGCCTGGGAGTTCTGTTTTATGGGAATAGTGTTATTGCTTTCAGAGCTGTAGCTGACCTCACACCAAATAAACACGTCAACCACTTCTCAAGTCCCTGTTCCCAGGTGTGGCACGGAGGCACCATGCAAGGACCCTCGTGGCCTCACTCCCTTTTTTTCCCACCTCCATTCAGAAATGGCTCTCCAGGTCCTAGTGTCCGTGCTAACAGCTCCTTTTCTCTCTTTCCCTGTCCTGTTCTCCAAATCACCTGTTCCATCTGCAAGATCTCACAATTGGACATGTGCTGTCACATTAGCGCAGGTCAAGCTGCTCACCTTCAGAGAAACTTCTGGATAACAAAGGAGGTTCTAGGGGGAGAAACACCATGGCACTACTGAATACAAATTTTCTCACACATATCTTTCAAAGCTGAAATTGGGCACTTTTAAAATTATTTCTATTTCCAATTTTTCAAAATATGTTTTTTAATGATTTTTCACACAGCAGAGTTAATTGTTCCAGACTTAACCCCAGGCAGGCTCCATCACAAGCATAATTCAGAGGCCCATCACTCTACCACCTGTTGGGTGAACTTGAGTAACGCTGACTCACTCTTACGGTTTTCAATGAGGCAGTTCAGTTCAGTTCACTCACTCAGTCATGTTTGACTCTTTGTGACCCCATGGACTACAGCATACCAGGCTTCCCTGTCCATCTCCAACTCCTGGAGCTTGCTCAAACTCACCTCCCATAGAGTCAGTGATGCCATCCAACCATCTCATCCTCTGTCCTCACCTTCTCCTCCTGCCTTCAGTCTTTCCCAGCATCAGGGTCTTCTCAAATGAGTCAGCTCTTCCAATCAGGTGGCTAAAATATTGCAACTTCAGCTTCTACATCAGTCCTTCCAATGAATATTCAGGGCTGATTTCCTTTAGGATTGAGCAAGATCAAAATGAAGATCTGTGACCCAAAATGAAACAAAACCCCCACAATTCACTGGAAAGCCATCTCCAAGGGCTGTCTGCAAATCCACCGTGTGGAAGCCCTCCCCAGACTGTCAGTCTATGGACACTGAAGTGCTCTCCTGGGTATGTCTAGAGTGGGGGCATGGCTCCCATTGAAGGCTGATGTGGATTTCAACTCTACTGCTTACTTTCTCTGTGACCTTAGTCAACTGCAATGGTCTTAGTCCTTTAAGGGAAAAATGGGAAAATTATCAGTGGCCTGACGTCCATCAGGTAGCAAACGTCAACGTGCTTTGGAAAAAAGCGATACGGTTTTAAAAAACAGGCAGCTGTTGCTATTATGATAAATTAAAAGTGAGACCAGTGTGTGTTTCATAAGATAAAACCCGAGGCGCTGGGTTCTGGAAGCACCTCTTTTAGAGCTGGTGGTGAGGCTGCTGTGGAGCTGGCCCGGCCGGCCTGACCGGCCTGCATGTCTGCGGGAGCGGCTGTGCCTCGGCATGGGCAGAGCAGTGCACTGTGGGAGAGCCCACAGCTTGCCTCTGCCTACACAGCCAATCTGAAACCACGCTCCCGTTTTATATTGGAGCAGAGCTTCCCAGGTGGCGATAGTGGTAAAGATCTTGCCTGCCAGCACAGGAGATATAAGAGATATGGGTTCGGTCCCTGGGTTGGGAAGATCCCCTGGAGAAGGGCATGGCAACCACTCCAGGATTCTTGCCTGGAGAATCCCATGGACAGAGGAGCCTGGCAGGCTACAGCCCTCCATAGGTTCGCAAAGAGTCGGACATGACTGAAGCGATTTAGCATGCAAGCAGGCAAAAGCTGATTAATTGTATTGTACAATTTCAGGAGTAGAGCCAAGTGATCCAGTATATACATATGCATGCATCTATTCTTTTCCCATTTAGGTTATTACAGAATAGTGAGCAGAGTTCCCCTATACAGTAAGTTCTTGTTGGTTACCTATTTTTTTTTTAAGATTTTTTTTTAATGTAGACCATTTTTAAAGCCTTTATTTGAATTTGTTACAATATTGCTTCTGTTTTATGGTTTAAATTTTTTGGCCACAAGGCATGTGGGATCTCAGCATCTCAGGTATTGAACCCATGCCCCATGCACTGGAAGGCAAAGTCTTAACCACCAGACTTCCAGGGAAGTCCCTGGTTATCTGCTTTAAATATAGCAGTGTGTACATGTCAATCCCAAACTCCCTATCTATCTATCCCAATCTCCCCCACTCTTCTACCCTAGTAACCATAAATTTGTTCTCTAAGTCTGTGCGTCTGTTTCTGGTCATACTCCTTAGAAAGAGCTGCATAAACTCCCTGATGAAAAGATTCCAACACTTGGGCTTACTTTGAGACAGTTTTCCCAGGGCCAATCCTGCCTTAGAATTTTGCTGAGGAATTTTACTTCGTTCTTTGAGGGGAAGAAGGCAGTTGAGACGATTACAACTCTATTCTGGAGGTGTAACAACAGCTCGGATCTGGCCTGAGTTTCACCCGCATCTAGCCTTCAGGCTTCATCTAAAATCTCCTATGGGAAACAGGCCTGAGAGTTTGTATCTTTGTGGGTCTATTACAAGGTCTTTTTGTGTTCTGCTTCTCAAGTTTCTGAGTCTGTAACTTGTGAAAGAAAACTGGCAAAGCATCTCTGTAGACAGAAGTCACCTTGAAATTCACTATCTCTTCCTCCTCTGAGGACCAGGGGGCAGGACCCTCATAGAGAAGGCCCTCACCCTTCCAAACTCGTCTGGGCTGTGTGAGGGTGACTCATGCAGGCCAGCGAGGACCCCCCCACAAGTCAGGCTGTCACTGCAGGGTAGCAGGCAAGGGGCTGAGCAGTGGAGGGAGGAAGAGGCCAGCGAGTGTTCTCACGGTGGCTGGTGAGGGGAGAGTGGAAGGATGTGGTCATGGGGAGAGAGGAAAGAAAGATGAATGGGGCCTGAGTCAGTCATAGGCTAAAGCAAACAGGAAGGTTTTAAAGTGAGATTTGAGGAGAGGAAGTGGTTCTGAGCAAGGGAGGGAGAGAGTTCCAGAGATCTGTCTTGGAAAAGAGCTACTCTTCATTTTTTTGGATAGTCCTACTCATGTGAATATTTCTTGGCGGTACTGACAGAATGGGTGAACCAATTTTTTTATTATTATTATTTTTTAAATCACAACTGGCTCCAACTTTCCCCCTAGAACCTGAACCAAAAAGGATTAAGACTTTCAGTTTGAAAACATTCCGTGTATTCATTTATGCTAAATTGTGCTGCTGTCTGCTGCTCTTAGCAAACACTCAGGGCCACCCAGATGAAGGGAGCATGGGGAGGGGGGTGGCTTGTCCAACTGAGGTCATCGCTCAAATAATATGTCCACTGCGCCTCCCCTGGTCCAGGGATCATGATCCCGAGAGAGCTTAGCATCTTTCTAAATCTTTCTAAACTGCCAGATGTGGAATTACTGATTGGCTAACTTTCTGCCCAGCAAAAGGGGCTGTGCACAGTGGAGGGAGGGAAGAGGGATGGAGGTACAGGACTGGGGAGTTAAGGCTAGGGTTTTTCACTTGGCATTCTCATGGAAAGCATAAAAACACAGATCCAACCCAATAAAGGGCAACCTTTGATAAATGCACAGTGCTCTGCCTTCTGAGAACTAATCTTGGGGGTTTTAAAAGCCAAAACAAAACAAAAAAAGGACTTCATTTAAAGGACTTAAAAACGGCAAATCTTTCCAGCTCCTTGGTCAAGTCCCCTTCCCAAGACAGTTTATCAGAAATTGTTTTGTTCATATTGTGAAAGATAATAAAATCCTCTGGGCTTCAAGAGCTAAGAGGTGTTACTTTTGCTTCTTGTTTCATGATTCTGGGAAGCCTCATTCATAAGCCTCATTTTTCTTATCCATAAAATGGGAGTAACAGGCTTTGCCTCCATCTCAAATGATATTACATGTTTTGAATTTACAGCTGTACGTGTACACAGAAGAATATTATTTACAATAGCAGAACTTTTTGTAGAACAACAATTAATGATATCCAGGTTGACATTTGTTTCTTCCTAGTCTAAAACTGAACTTGGGCATGACCAACCTTAATGCGGGATCATTTATTATTGAGTTAGAAAATAAACTATTTAAATAAAAGTCACAGTTTTTTCTGTACTCTGTCCACATTTTCTATTATGAAATCCAAACTCACTCCACACTTCAATAAAATTTCTAACCTTAGTGGTCACATTTTAAATGCTTATATTATTTTTAATAGCTTACTGAGATAGGATACACTTGTCCTTATAGACAGGTTTCCCCACTATCCAACAGGACAGTGCTCTTATGAAACCTTCCATAAGCCAAAACGGCATGAAGCAAAGAATCAATTCCCTTAGGACATATCTTGTTAACCAATGCATAAAATAAATCAGGATAAAACACAGATGCTCACAGACTCAGGTCAAAGCTATGGTGGCTTGATGCTGAGATGCTGTGTGTGCTTCCCTGGAAGGAGCCCAGAGGGGCCACTTTTGTCAGCCCCTATAACAGCTCACTGCAAAACCAACTCTGGACATTACTTTCACTTTTTGTCTTTTTCTGTTAAAGTGAAACTGTCTTTGGATTTCTTTCTGGTTAATGAAATGGGTACTAATACAGGTCTTTTGTAAAAGTGAGGTGATGAAAAGTGAACTTTCAAAAAAGCAGAAGATACCTGTATTACTTTTTTGCACTTTTAAAACTTTATTGTCAAATAGAGTAGTCACTAGGCTTAAATGGCTACTAAAATTCAAATTTAACTTGGTAATAGCTTGGTACGATTAAAATCTAGTTCCTTAGTCACACTAATCACATTTCAATTCTTCAATAGCCAAATGTGGCTAGTGGCTATGGATTAGACAGTAAACACATGGACTGTTTCCATCACTGCTAATCCCTTGCTAATGCAGGGGACAAGGGTTCAATCCCCAGTCTGGGAAGATCCCACACACCATGGGGCAACTAAGGCTGCAAGTAATAACTATTGAGCCCACGTGCCCCATTCGACAACTGAAGCCCATGTGCCCAGAGTCTTGTGCTCTGCCACAAGAGAAGCCACCACAAGAAACCCAGGCACCAAATCTAGAAAAGCCCATGCACTGCAACTAAGACCCAGGGCAGCCATAAATAAATAAAATACTGTTAAGCATTGCTGTTCAGTCAAAAAATCATGTCTGACTCTGCGACCCCATGAACTGCAGTACACCAGACATCCCTGTCCTTTAAATCTCCCAGACCTTGCTCAAACTGAGTAATTGAGTCAGCGATGCCATTCAACCATCTCATCCTCTGTTGCCCCCTTCTCCTCTTGCCCTCAATCTTTCCCAGTATCAGTCTTTTTCAGTAAATCGGCTCTTTGCATCACGTGACCAAAGTACAGGAGTTTCAACTTCATCATCAGTCCTTCCAACGAATATTCAGTTGATTTCTTTTAGGATTGACTGGTTTGATCTCCTTGCAGTCCAAGGAACTCTCGAGGGTCCTCTCTAGCACCACAGTCCAAAACTATCAATCCTTCGATGCTCAACCTTCTCTATGGTCCAACTCACACATCCAAACATGACTCTTGGAAAAACCATAGCTTTGACTAGACAGGCTGCTGTCAGTAAAATGACACCTCTGCTTCTTAATACGCTGTTTAGGTTTGTCAAAGCTTTTCTTCCCAGGAACAAGCATCTTTTAATTTCATGGCTGCAGTCACCATCCACAGTGAATTTGGAGCCGAAGAAAATAAAATCTGTCACTGCTTCCACTTTTCCCTCATCTATTTGCCATGAAGTGATGGAATCAGATGCCATGACCTTAGTTTTTGAATCTGAGTTTTAAGCCAGCTTTTTCACTCTCCTCTTTCACTTTCTTCAGGAGGTTCTTTAGCTCCTCTTTGCTTTCTGCCATTAGAGTGGTATCATCTGCATATCTGAGGTTGTTGATATTTCTCCCAGCAATCTTGATTCCAGCTTGTGATTCATCCAATCCAGCATTTCACATGATGTAGGAGGGTGACAATATACCACCTTGACATACTCCTTTCCCAATTCTGAACCAGTCCATTGTTCCAGGTCCAGTACTAATTGTTGCTTCTTGACCTGCATAGAGATTTCTCAGGAGGCAAGTAAGGTGGTCTGGTATTCCCATCTCTTTAAGAATTTTCCACAGTTTGTTGTGATCTACACAAAGGCTTTAGTGAAGTCAGTGAAGAAGTAGATTTTTTTTGGAATTCCTTTGCTTTTTCTATGATCCAACAGATGTTGGTAATTTGATCTTTGGTTCCTCTGTCTTTTCTAAATCCAGCTTGTACATCTGGAAGCTCTCAATTCACATACTACTGATGAAGCCTAGCTTGAGGGATTTTGAGCATAATCTTGCTAGCATGTGAAATGAGTGCAATTGTACAGTAATTTGAACTTTCTTTGGCATTACCTTTCTTTGGGATTGGAATGAAAACTGACCTTTTCCAGTCTTATGGCCACTGTTGAGTTTTACAGATTTGTTGGCATATTGAGTTTAGCACTTTCACAGCATCATCTTCTATGATTTGAAATAGCTCAGCTGGAATTCCATCACCTCCACTAGATTTGCTCGTAGCAATGCTTCATAAGGCCCATATTCCAGGATGAGTGTGGCTCTAGGTGAGCGATCACACCATCATGGGTATCCCAGTCATTAAGAACTTTATTGTACAGCTCTTCTGTGTATTCTTGCCACCTCTTCTTAATCTCTTCTGCTTTGTTAGGTCCTTGCAGTTTCTGTCTTTTATTGTGTCCATCTTGGCATGAAATGTTCCCTTGGCATCTCTAATTTTCTTGAAGAGATGTCTAGTCTTTTCCATTCTGTTGTTTTCCTCCATCTCTTTGTATTGTCCACTTAAGAAGGCTTTCTTATCTCTCCTTGATATTCTCTGGAACACTGCATTCAGCTGAGTATATCTTTCCCTTTCTCCTTTGCCTTTCACTTCTCTTCTTTTCTCAGCTATTTGTAAAGGCTCCTCAGACAACCATTTTGCCTTGTTGCTTTTCTTTTTCTTGTGGAGATTTTTGTCACTGCCTCCTGTACAATGTTCCAAACCCCCATCCATAGCTCTTCTGGCATTCTATCTACCAGATCTAATCCCTTGAATCTATTTGTCAGCTCCACTGTATAATTACAAAGGATTTGATTTAGGTCATACCTAAATGGCCTACTGGTGTCCTCTACTTTCTTCAATTTGAGGCTGAATTTTGCATTAAGGAACTGATGGTACGAGCCACAGTCAGCTCCAGGTCTTGTTTTTGCTGTCTGTATAGAGCTTCTCCATCTTTGATGAAGATGGTAAAGAATATAATCAATCTGATTTGATAGTGACCATCTGTTGATGTCCATGTGTAGAGTCATCTCTTGTGTTGTTGGAAGAGGGTATTTGCTATGACCAGTTCATTCTCTTGGCAAAACTGTTAGCCTTTTCCCTGCTTAATTTTGTACTCCAAGGCCAGACTTGCCTGTTACTCCAGTTATCTCTTGATTTCCTACTTCTGCATACCAGTCCCCTATGATGAAAAGGACACCTTTTTTGGTGTTAGTTCTAGAAGGTCTTGTAGGTTTTCATAGAACCATTCAACTTCAGCTTCTTCAGCATTAGTGGTTGGGGCATAGACTTGGATTACTGTGATATTGAATGGCTTGCCTTAGAAATGAACTGAGATCATTCTGTCAGCTTTTGAGATTGCACCCAAGTACTGCATTTCAGACTCTCTTGTTGACTGTGAGGGTGACTCTATTTCTTTTAAGGGCTTCTTGCCCATAGTAGTAGGTATAATGGTCATCTGACTTAAATTCGCCCATTCCCATCCATTTTAGTTCACTGATTCCTAAGATGTCAACATTCACTCTTGCCTACTCCTGCTTGACCACTTCCAATTTACCTTGATTCATGGACCTAACATTCCAGGTTCCTATGAAATATTGTTCTTTACAGCATCAGAATTTACTTTCACCACCAGACACATCCACAACTGGACGTCCTTTCTGCTTTGGCTCAGCCTCTTCATTCTTCCTGGAGCTATTTCTCTGCTCTTCCCCAGTAGCATATTGGACACCTACCAACCCGGGAAGCTCATTTTTCAGTGTCCTATCTTTTTGCCTTTTCACACTGTTCATGAGGTTCTCAAGGCAAGAATACTGAAATGGTTTGCCACTCCCTTCTCCAGTGGACCATGTTTTGTCAGGCCCTGACCAGCAGGGACAAGCCCTGCAGCTGCTCCATGAAGCCAGAGGACATGCCTGGTGCCCTGGATATCCCACTTCTGGTCCTCTTGAGTTTGTAAATCTTTGCCAGCCACTGGGTATTGGTCAATGTGCCACCTGGGGGCCTGGGAAAAGACCCTGGTGGAGTTGTTGACTGGAGCTGATCGATGTTGGAGGATGCCCTGGGGCCAATTAACCATACCTCACAGATATTGTGGGTTAGGGTCCAAACCACCACAATAAAGCAAACATCACAATAAGATGAGTCAAATGAATTTTGTGTTTTCTTGGTGCATATAAAATTTATATTTACAGTATCCTGTGGTCCATATATTAAGTGTGTAATAAAAGCCTTACGTCTAAAACAAGTACATTCTTTAGTTAAAGACTTTACTGTTTAAAAAAAAAAAAAGCTAACTATCATCTGACAATGCGGCGTTGCCACCAACTTTCAATTTGTAAAAACCACAATGTCTGTGACAGTGCAAAAATAAGTTATGCCTCTGTGTGTGTATGTGTGTGTGTGTGTGTTAGTCACTCAGTCATATCCAACTCTGCGACCCCATGAACTATAGTCTGCCAGGCTCCTCTGTCCATGGAATTCTCCAGGGCAGAGTACTGGAGTGGGTAGCCATTCCCTTCTCCAAGGGATCTTCCCAACCCAGGGATTGAACCCAGATCTTCTGCATTGCAGGTGGATTCTTTATCACCTGAGCCACAAGGGAAGCCCAATGGAAAACCAGGTAAGGGGGTCATGAAGACCCCCAAATTTCTCTCTGCCACATGATCTCTTTTGGAACTCCAGTTTCTCAGACCCCCTGATCATCTTCTATAGGCATATCTCATACTTCAAAAGTAAAATATAATTCTATCCCATTCTTCCCAACAAACAAAAGAACACACCTGGGGGACAGGTTACAAGTTTTTTAAAAATCTGGGGTCCTTCTTGTTCTCACATTTCTCTATTGTTAAGCTCATCATTAAATCCCACAAGTTCAATCTTCCCTATCTCTGCCACCCTAGCCGAGGGGCTGTTGTCTTAATTGGTCTCTGTTTCCACACCAGCCCCTCAGGGCACTACTTCTCCACCCGGGTGGGTCCCCCTGCCCTACTCTGCCTGGGGTGTTCGAAATTACACAGGAGCAGTTGGGGTTGTCACAATAACACCTGTCGCCTTTAGTGGTAGGGATCAGTATCCTAAATGTTGGGATGGTCCATCACAGCTAAGTATTATCCCTCCCCAAATGCTAAGAGCTCAGCACTGAGAAGCTAGAAACAGAGATCCTTTTAAAACTGAATTCAGATTTTGTTAGACTACTGTTCAAAACCTCCCACGGATCCCCATCCCATGTAGAATAAAACCCAATTTCATACCATGACCTAGGAGGTCTCCTTGATCTACCCTCCCCTCTCAGTCCCCCATTCCCCTGACTCCAGCTCCCCATGCGGAGTCTGGCTCTCCCTGATCTGGGCCTTCACACCGGCTACTCTGGCTTCCTAGGAGCCGTCACCTGGCTATCAGCCTCCTGCACTCAATCCTCTGCTCAAATGTCACCTTGAAGGCCTTTCTGCCTTCGCTGTCTCTAACAGACCCCACCTCAGCAGCCCCCTGGGGTTTTTCCCCTTTGTTTTCCTTCTTAGGGTGGCAAGACAGTGGGTTTCCAGGGTGTGGTTCCAGGAGTCTTCTGTCCTTTCTGGCCATGGTCTGGCTGCTGTCCATGAAGCCATATCAGACCAACCTCTGATACAAGGCAGGACCCAGGGCTCAGAGAGTGGGTCTGGAGGACCACAATCCTCCATTCACTCAAAGATGTGAAGCCTTCATGAGCACACTTGGAAAAACTGCAGGAAAAGGCAGGTAGGTTGTAGGAGGTCAGAGAGGGCAGCATTAGGCCCGGCCACAGATGCTGGGAACTAGCTCCAACCCCCTGCCCCTTGACAAAGGCCAGCTCAGACCCAGACTGAAATGAGAGCACTAACAGGGACAAGAAATGCAGCTATTATACAAGAGGCAACTCGCTAGAGGAAAAAGATGGCCAGATTTACACTCATCTGTGGACTCAAAAATCTTCTGAAACTGTGCCTTTAAACTCCTCCCCCTAAGAAGCTTGTGAAATGAAGAAGTGCGGCCAGCATCACCAGGGCCACAGCAGGTGTCAGATTCACATCAGGAGCTCTCTCTGCCCAGGAGTGCGGTATTTGGGGGTTTGGTCTTCATGACAAACAGCAGCTGCTGTCACCCCTGGTGGTGAGGGACCACACTCAGGAGACAGGCTGACCGCCAGACTGCTTTTTGGAGAGGCAAAGGAGCGTGAGAGAGAGAGAGAAGAGAGGCAGGTGTTCCCTGACCTGTATCTGTGCCTCATATCCTGTCAAGTTATTTCCATCTTCACATCCTGAGAACAAGCATACAAGGACAGGAGACTGAAGCTTGGATGGGTGCAGTCACTCATCCAAGGGCATGGCGGTGGCAGAGCTGAGATGGAAGTCTTTCCTAGCCTTCACTCCCCTAGACCCCTCACTGTCACTTACACTCTCCCTCACCAAAAGCAATCTCATGAAGCCGGGGGTGGGAGAAGATGTGAGATGGGCATAAAGGTGCCAGGGGCTGCCCAAAGCTCAGTAGGCCTGGGCACTAACCCAGATGGTGGGTGACTCTGGGCAGGTCCCCTGAGCTCTGGGCTTCCTTGGTAGCTCAGACAGTAAAGAATCCACCTGCAAGGCAGGAGACCCATGTTCAAGCCCTGGGTCAGGAAGATCACCTGGAGAAGGGAATGACAACTCACTCTAGTATTTTTGCCTGGAGAATCCCATGGACAGGGGAGCCTGGTAGGCTATAGTCCATGGGGTTGCAAAGAGTCAGACATGACTGAGAGACTAACACTTCCACTTTTCACTTTCCTGAGCTCTAGAGCCTCAGATTCCTCATCTGTCTCTAGTGGACCTGCCTGGAGATCCCCAAGAGTCCTCCCAGCTCTAATATTCTTTGATCTTCAGAACTCATACCCATCAGTGAGAATTCCAACTATAGCTTTGAGAAAAATTATTCCCACAGATACAAGACTCGGATTGTTAGGGCTTTGCAAACGTTACCATTCCAGGAACAATGTATGAATAGACTATTCTTGGCTGGGGAAGGGTATCTGGAAAGAGCGGAAGTCCGTCTGTCAGTATCAGGCTTAAATGGGCTGAATGACAAGCAGGGTGATGGGAGGAGGGACTCTGGAAAGGCTGTTTGAAAAGAAAAAGTGTTTTAATGGGACGTGCTCAGTGACGCTGGATTTTCATGACCTCTCAAAGTGTAACTGGGGAGAGAAGGGGAGTTAAGGAAGAGGGTTTGTGGAGTGAAGAGAGAGAAAGAGAGAAAAAGTGATAAAACCAAAACAAATTCAGCCCATCAGGTAGAGCGCAGGCCTGTGGAGGGAGGCCACAGTTGGCTCTCCATATTCTAATGCCTGAAATTAGGTTTGAAAAGCAAACACTTCATTTTGAAAATTGAAAAGCTCCAATGTCTATAGGGCAGGTCAGTGAGTTAACCTCTTTAGGCCTCAAGCTTCCTAATTTCTGGTGAGAAAAGTCTGTCCTTCATGAGGGTTTTGTGAATATGAAGCTGCACGTGTATAACTCAGCAGTGCCTTTAACATGGACGTGCTGTCACTCACTTGGCAACAAGCAACAGCCTCAAGGAATAGTGACTCATGGGCAGCAGCAGGCGAGGATGGCCGGATGGTCAAGGCCAGTTTCCCCAGTGACGGCCCCACGGCCTTATGCTGGAGAAACTGCAGCAGGATCTGGGCCCAGGATGCAGATTGTTCTCCTCAGAGCTTCTCTTCCTCTGTCCCTGGGGGCCCTTTGGAGGGAGACAGGCAATTCAGGGAGGTGGAGAGGACCCAACAGACATGGGGCTTTCCACTACCCCAGATGGAAGGAGCTCAAGCCAGGTTTAGTTGGTAGATGACAGAGATGTGACATCACTTGTATCCTGAGATGATGAGTAGAGTATAAGTGGTTGAGAACGCTGGGGATGGATTTCAGATCTGCCATGGCACACTCAAGATGAATAACAAGGAGAGCTTGATAAAGAGTTTTTTTAAAACCATAGTGTGGGCTGATTGGGGGAAAAACAACAAAGGAAAAGGTAGGTGGTACCTGAGAGCTAGACGTAGCTCTGTTATCAAGAGGGCCCCAAAGGTGAGGAGGCCATAGAACCCTGAGAAACAGCTCCCTAGAGATGGGAAACTGGAGCAAGCCCATCCAGGCCACTGAGAAGATAAGTTGAGAGTGGATGGTGGGGAGAGAGCACGGCCCGGGGACCTCCTGGGACAAGGTACAAACTGAGGCCTGGAGCCTGCTGCTGGCTGTAAATATACATCATCCCCAAACTACTTGTAGATAAGTAAACTGAAGTCAGAGGGGAGAGATGATAATGTGGATAATCAAGCACACAGATGAAACCAGAGTTCCCTCTGTGTGGGGTTGTGGCCTAAATGCCTCCTTGGAATCACTGCTAATTCTTCTGTCCACCGCACTGTGCCAGGCACAGTTCTAAGACTCTTACACATTTAAATCCTCACAGCCACTTGAGTAGGTGGATTCTATTATTACGCCCACTTTACAGATGAGGAACCTAAACCTTTAGAGAGAGAAAGCCATTTAGCTAAGATCACAGGGACTAGTCAGTGGCAGAACTGAAGTCTAAACCCTGAGAACTTCACTCCAAATCTAACCTAATAAATAATCTGAGCTAATGGATCTAATCAATAGCCTCTAATGGAGAACTGTCAGAGGGGACCCTTGAAGAAACAGAGGGGTCTTGTCACTGTTATAAGGCAGCAGGACGTGAGGCCATCACTTATTTGCTGGAATGGGACATCTTCTGCCCACGCCTCCAGCTCAATCTCCAAGGTGGGCACCACCAAGGGAACCCCCTGACCTCTCTCTCCCCCAGCCAGGTCTCCTAGAGAGTTCTGGTGGGGAGCCTGAAGCACACATGGAGCACACCAACCCAGCCCACCAGCCTGTGCCTTCTCTGGCCAGCCTAGCTGCCATGTAGGGTACCATGTGTATACATCAGTTCAACTAGTCAAGTAGTGAGCCCTGAGCACACGCTAGGCCCCTTAATTGTGCTCCCCAGGAGGTGCATAGGACAGACTGACAAATTTTTGGACAGGAGGCAGCTCAAGTTTGGCCTCCAATGTCAAAATTTGATGAGTCAATTGGTGCTTTGCCTGAATCATAAGAGCTCATTGCTGGACACAGCAGAAACTCACAACTCTGTTCCTGACCTAGGCACCTTTCATGTGTCCTTTCCTACTGGGGCCTTGCTTCCAGATTCAGTGCCAGTGCAGGCAAAGTGCTGATCCTTATGCATCTGCATTCCCTCCCCAGTCCAGAGCCAAGGAGTCCAAGTATCAGATGAGGAACAGGATACAGTAATGAGATGATGTATGACACATGCAATGATGATGGAGTATATTTACTAATCTCTTAATAGGGGCCAGGTTCTGATAAAAAGTGTTTCTTATGGATTACTTACACAGGTACTGTTGATCCCTATTTTACCCTCAAGGAAACTGAGGCTGAGAAAGGACAGGATATTCACCTGAGATGTCAGGATTTCAATCCAGGGAGTAGTGACTCTAAACCACTCTAACATTCTCCCTCCTCAGATAAGAAAGGACTTGGTAGGCCTGCATCAACTATTCGAGTTCATTTCAGAAGTGATGGAAATGAAAGAAGGTGGTGATGGTCATATTTGCCATTATGGAGACAGGGAGGTCAGCGTGGAGGCTCTCATGATGCTGGAGGGATGAACAACAAAGGTCACCTGCATTAAAGCAATGACAGAAGGCAGTGACAAGAGGCATGTCTAGAAGATACTGGAGATAACAGAACAGACTTGTTAGGTGGGAGATGGATAGAGGGGTGCAGGGTGAAAGGGAGAAGTTTAGGACCCTCCTAGTTTTCTGCCTTGAGAAGCTTCACAGATAAGTGGTCACCAGGCAAAAGAGATTTCAGGAAAGAGACAGATTTAAGGATACCTGGAGAGAGATTAGTGGGTTTTCTTTAGGGCTTGTTGACTTCAAGCTACCCATAAGATATGCAGACAGAAATGCTTCCTGCCAGGGACTGAAGAATTGATGCTTTCAAATCGTGGTGTTGGAGAAGACTCTTGAGAGTCTCTTGGACTGCAAGGAGATCCAACCAGTCCATCCTAAAGGAAATCAACCCTGAATATTATATTCATTTGAAGGACTGATGCTGAAGCTGAAGCCTCAATATTTTGACTACCTGATGTGAAGAGCTGACTCATTGGAAAAGACCCTGATGCTGGGAAATATTGAGGGCAGGAGGAGAAGGGGGCGACAAAGGATGAGATGATTGGATGGCATGACTGACTCAATGGACGTGGGTTTGTTTGCAAAGTCCCGGAGATAGTGAAGGACAGGGAAGCCTGGCATTTTGCAGTCCATAGGGTTGCAAAGAGTCAGACACGACTTACCAACTGAACAAGTAACTGAATGTTTGTACCCTTGCAAACTTTATGTTGTTAAAACCCTGCCCCACAGTATGATGGTATTAGGAGACTGGGCCTTTGGGAAATGACTGGAATTACATGAGGCATTGAAGCTGGCCTACCTGTGAAGGCCTAGGTAGTGGGAAAGTGGCCACACTCCTTTAAACAGCCAGCTCCTCACACTCAGGACCCCGTTTCAATTCACACTTAGTTGTTCGTTTGTTTGTTCTTTCCATTATTCATCCACATGTTAGAGTCTCCTGAAAAATGTTCCTCTTCCTAAAACATACTGCCTCTTCCACCTGCCCCCAAACCACTGGGAAAATAGGACATGAGTACACTCTAAATACAAGGAGAGCTGAGTTCAAACCTGTCCTCTGCCCTCAAGAGCTGCATGTCAGTGGGTGGCGACCTCACCGTTGGGTGACAGGCTAGTGAGACCTTTGACGCAGGACTGATTTGAGGGAG
Organism: Antilocapra americana; assembly: GCA_007570785.1. Classification (NCBI taxonomy): domain Eukaryota; kingdom Metazoa; phylum Chordata; class Mammalia; order Artiodactyla; family Antilocapridae; genus Antilocapra; species Antilocapra americana. The sequence continues at coordinate 4,715,247 of ML663041.1, forward strand.
AAGTGAGAGAGCTCCCGGGAAAGCCTTGTTTCTCAGGCTCAAGAAACGGTGTCTTCCTTTAGGGCAAGGCTCTCAGAGAGTGTCCGCAGCCCGGGGAAGAAGTGTGGCTGTATTTAATCTTTTGTCAGTGAAGAGTAATGGGAGTGAAGGGCGAGAGGACACCCAGGTGACAAGCGACAGGAGCTTGTGGAGCTGGGAAGGAGCGACAGGAAGCAGCGGCTCTGCTGGTTTTGTCTCAGGCCAGCCCCCTCTCCGGACCCGTCGGCAGTCAGCCAGCCACACTGAGGGCTCACAGTTCCCCTCACTCCTCAGTCTCCAAGAGAAGAACACGACTGGCACTCCAATACCCAGCCCTGGCATGTGCCCTAGGCTTTACCATCTCTGCCAAACTTCCAACAGCCATACTTCACCTTGCCTTGAATAGTCCTCAACCACAAGCCTTCGGCTTGCACCCAGGGTGTGTTTGGCACTGCCTGGAGACATGTTTTATTGTCACACCACGTAGGGTGGAGGCTTTCTACTGGCATCCAGTGGGAAGAGGCCAGGGATGCTGCTAGACCTCCCATGAACTGCAGGACAGGCTTCACAACAAGGCATTCCTGGCTGAAAATGTCAGTACTGTTGAGGCTGACAGGCACCCAGCAGGATCAAGATCCCACTGCCCACCGGGGCTAAGACTCTACATTCCCAACGCAGGGGGCCCAGGTGCCATCTCTGATTGGGGAACTACATCCCACATGCCACAACTAAAAGTTTTCATGCCGGAGTTAAGACCTGCCCCCCAACTCCGGGGCAGCCAAACAGATAAATATATAAAAATAAATTACAAAAAAAAAAGAAAGAAAATTCAAAGCAATGAGTAGGGCAACGTGGCAACAAAGAGAACAGGCTTTCTGAGGACAGAAAGCAGCCTGCTGTCCACATTCTAACCCTTGGTTGCAGCCCTCTTCCAAGACCAGGTTTCTGAGGTTCCCGGGGAATTGGAATTACAGGGAATGCACATGGCCCGGGACCTCACCTCCCAGAGCACTTCCTCTTGGTGGGAGGGAACAAGATGGCTGCAGATGTATCCAACGTGAAGGGAAATCTTTGCTGGTATCACGGCCAGGGGATTACATCTGCCTACAGTTACAGGATGTATCACTTGCAGAGAATTCCTTCCACAACATATGCAAAGAACCAAAAAAAAAGTATTAAATAGCTGGCTAAATTCAATCTATATTTTTCATCCTGTTTTTTTTTCTCCTGTGGTTTTTCACCAAAGTCCACTTTGACGTGCCATTAAAAGAAAACCCTTTGTGTATAAGCAATAGATTCAGAAAGAAAAAAAAAAAACCACTAATATATCGAACAACCCAATGTATATGATTTGGAAGAAGTAACCGGATCCTCTACTCTGGCAGGCTGTAAACTGGGTTAGGGAGGGACATTGTTTTTCTTTTGGTCATTCTGCCAAGTTAAAAAGGAAGTTGGAGATTAGAACAAAATATTTAAATCAAAAATGAATCCTTCAATGAAAGTTGCTTGATTCCTTTTGCTACCACCCCCTGCCTCCCTTCCCCCTTATTGGAAGCATATTTCTCTTTGAAAAGAAGTAGTGTATTGTTGCTGAATAGAAGGGGGACAGCCCACTGGGGAGACACACTGATCTCATCATTTTAAAAGTGGGAGATAAATGACCCCTTCCCAATCAAATGCTGTTTCTGCACATTCTCAGAATAAATGGCACGGCTTTCCCTGGTGAGCATGGAGTGCTCTCCCTGAAGCTGGGTTTGCCTGTGCTAGCCATGCATCCCAGCTCCAGGAACAAGGGTAAGTACAACTCAGAAAGTCCTATCTGAGTACTACTAGGACACCACATCATTCTTTGAAAGCAAGACCCAAGCAAGATCCAACTTTCCTTCCTAATGGGAAACTTGTAAAACAGTCCTTTTGTTAAGATTCACCATTGTGATTTCTTAGAATGTCCCTCAAATAAACCATAGACCCCCTCTTTCACTGTATCTGCCGGTCTCTCCTCAAAATGATTCCACTTTTGAAGTGGCCCGAGTAAATGTGGTCCTCCTGGTGCTGAGCTCACTTGGCACACATTTAAAGGAGCTATGCAAAACAAATAATGCATCGGGACTTTCTGACATCATGGGCTTCCAATTAGAAATACAGCTCTGTAATTCATGGAGAAAAGAGAACCCTCCCACATTGTTGGTGGGAAGGTAACTTGGTGCAGTCACTGTGGTAAACAGTATAAAGGCTCCTCAGAAAACTAAAAATAGAATTACCATATGATCCAGCAATCCCACTCCTAGGGATAAATCCAGACAAAATTATAATTCAAAAACATACAGGCACCCCTATGTTCATAGCAGTACTAGTCACAGTAGTGCCAGTGAAGAGATGAAAACAACCTAGTGTCCATTGACAGAGGGATGGACAAAGAAGATGTGGTACGTGTGTACAGTAAAATACTAGTCAGCCACAAAGAAGAATGAAATAACGCCATTTGCAGCAACAGGAATGCAGCTAGAGATTACCATACTAAGTGAAGTAAGTCAGAAAGAGAAAGACAAATACCATGATATCACTTACAGATGAAATCTAAAATATGACGCAAATGAAACTACCTATGAAACATCCCAGGCATAGAGAACAGGCTGGTTGTTGCCAAGGGGGAGATAGCTGGGGAAAGGATGGAGTGGGAGGCTTCTTAGCAGATATAATAAGGTTATATATATAGAATGGATAAACAAGAAGGTTGACTGGATAGGACAAAGAGCTATATTCAATATCCTATGATAAACCATAATCAAAAAGAATTTATAAAAAAAAAAGAATGTGGTGGCTCAGTGATAAGAATCTGCCTGCCAATGAAGGAGACACAGGTTCAATCCCTGGGTCAGGAAGATCCCCTTGAGAAGGAAATGGCAACTCACTCCAGTACTCTTGCCTGGAAAACCCCATGGACAGAGGAGCCTGAGGGGCTACAGTCTATGGGGTAGTGAAGAGTCAGAAACAATTCAGTGATTAAAATAACAATATATATGTATAAGTGAATCAGTTTGCTGTACAGCAGAAATTAATACAACATTGTAAATCAACTATACATCAATTTAACAATTCATAACCCCAAAAAAGAGAATTCATGAAGGAAAAAATTAGCAAGAATGTGACTCTGGAAGAGCTCAAGAAAATGGGACAATCAAAAATAATCTTATTAGATCTACTAGCATCTTTGTAACTAGCCAGGTTCTACACATTTCAGTACTCATCCCCGTAATTCTGTGGTCTTGCAAACCAATACATCTATTGCTCTTCAATACCCTAAAGATATGCTGATAATGTAGCCTACCAATATGAATCTGACAGTCAAAACAAACAACAGAATCAACCAAGATATGAAATTTAAAGATACATTGATGGCATTTAATAACAACATGGAAATATAAATAGTGACTCCCCAAATGGAACAATTATATAGAATCCATATATCCTAATCTTCCTCCCCAAGCTCTCTGGCTTCACCATTCTGTGACCTTCTGCATTTCAACACTGATCCTACATGAGAGATGATTTGGGATTATTGCACTTCCCTGACTTAACATCCAGCCAATACCTGTGCAAGTAACCTGGAAGCCTGGTACTGTTTCTTACATGTACTAAATATTTTAGGAAAAGCTTTTAGGAAAATATTTTAGGAAAAACTGGAAAATGTCATCGTCAACAAATTCTGCTGGACAATCCCCCAAATAAATATCTATCAGTGCAAGCTTTTGCTGTGGTCCACTTTGCTCAACTACAACATGTCCTCAGCAGGAGACAGCCACTCAGTTTTAACTGATAAGTGTGTGTGTACACACTTCTTCTGCCTGATCTTCAATGATCTATGATAAACAATACCAAAAAGAGGTTCTCTTTCTTCTTAGAGGGAAACCCAACACCATCCTCATGCCTAGACAAACTGCACATCTCTGTATCATTTCTAATTTACCAGCTTGATAGTTCTTAATAGCACATATTTTAAAAATCTGTATTGAATACAGCCTTGTCTCAGGGACTGGGATAGAAAACTTACCGCCGTCTTCCCATCTAATCATCCTGACATCTCGCCATAGAGGGTTATAATTCAATTCATTTTGCACAGGAGCAGTTGAGGTTCAGAAAGATTAAGTAACTTTTTCAAGGTCCGACACAGTTGACTCCAATACCTCAGCGTCTTTGCTCCAGCTGGCCCTGCTGCCCTTCCCTGCCAGTGCCACATCATCTGGCCTCTGAAGACTATCATTTGAGCTGGTGGTGTCCCTCTTCTCCCCTGTCAAAATCCTCATGATATCATTTTCTTGCCTCACTTCCAGTCATCTTGTCATCACCTCCCACCTGCATGGCTGGGACAGTCTCTGGCTAATTGTGTTGCCTTCCTGACAGTACGTGCATGCTTGATACTCTGGAGCCTATGCCCTGCCAGCTCACAGCTCCAAGGACACTGCTTGGACCCCTCCAAGCTCCCTGAGAGTCTGGTTCTACCACGAACTAACCATGTGAATCTGGGAAAGTCATTAAAACTTTTTGACAGTTTCCTTACATTTATAATAAACATAATAATCCCAGCTCTACTTCTGAAAGGAAACTCAACTGAAGATCGAATGAGACTTAAAAAGTGGCCTTTGGGGGGCATAATTCCCATGCTAAACTTTGTCTCCAAACTGGCCCTGAAATGCAAATTTTCATCCAAATTTGTTCAAAATGTAGTGTTTTTGGATCTGAATCCAGTGCCAGGTTTTTTCCTCCAACACTTGCCCCTTTGCCCACAAAGAATGAAAGTTGGTTAATCCACTGTTCCTTGCAAAACCTGAGTTCATAGTTTGTGTTCCAGAAGGTGTGGCCAAGAATTCTACTCAGTAATAAACTCTGTATTTCTCATGTGTGAAATCACCAATAAAAAAATTTCAGTAAGGAGTCTTATTTTAACACTCCCAAATCATATTTAAATGATCCAATCTTAAGTTTCTAGATTAAGTCATATCCACTGAGGTAGCCAAATAAGGAAAAAAAAAAAAAAACACCAAGTTTTGGAAGCATAAACTGTTGAGAATCCTGGTGCCCAGACTGATTCAGAACAAAATAAATACCTGAGAGCCTTCAACACCTCCTCTTGATCATGCAATAAATATCCCAGCTTCTCAGCCTGACTTCCCAAACCACTTCCAGCCTCAACCAGCCTTTCCCATCTGAACTTCCCTTTCTCCTACATGAACCATTTCCTGGATTAACTACTCTTCTTTTAGAAGATCCTGCATTTTCCTTCCTCTGCATTTTCCTTCTGGTCTCCCCTCACCCAGAATGCCTCTCTGACATCTCATGATCAAAACTAATCCATCTAGTTCAAAGATCCACTCCCTCCACGAAGCCTGCCCTCACCACGCCAGCATGAACAGAGACATCTTCTTTCCCTGACAGCCTGTGGCAAGCTCGTCTTCTTACTCACCGTGTGCTGCTCTCTGATGCTCCTCCTCGTGTCCACCTTGAATCATCATTAAACATCTTTCCCGTCCCCATTTTAATGTTTGGTACCCTGTTCTGCCTGTCTACCCCAGAGCTAGCTCATGTAGCACTTCACACACAGTAGCCACTCATTAAAAAAAGCGATGCTTAAATTTGACCCACGCATTTGCAAACTACTCTGATCAAAAGAAATATTTCTCATGTATGAAGCGATGGAATTGCAGAAATCTATGCCATCAAATATTTTTGGCTAAAAAGGAAGAAGTATCTTTCCACAGTCCCAGCGGAAACCACGCATGTGAATGTGTGTTTGGGGTTCAGAAGCAGAGCAAGGCTTGTTAATTTTAAAGCCACATAGCCTGTTTGGCTAAGACTATGACTCCATTTGTGTATTTCAACCACGTAAAATACACCCTGGGATTCTGGACTGAGAAAAATAGCCATATAAGGAGAAAACAAGACATTCCCTATAGCTGCCCTTGTAAAACACTCTATGATTTAACCCTCTGCTCGGACAGATCCAAGCTCCCTCACTTTACAACTGCAAACAATCAGATTCCTGGGAGGAGCTCAGCTTATGACCTGCACCACTGGGTACAGAGGATAGCAAACAAACCTGACAGGTCACACACGGGGCAGCACGACCAACGCTTTGCAGCCGCCTGCCTTTCTCTCTGCAGTGGGCTGTCCCAGGCAGAGCTGAAGAGGAGGAACCCAGAGGAGCTCCAGCCCAGAGATAATTCAGGGGGGCTAGTTAATCCTTTTTTCCTTCCAGAACACAGGGATCTGGGGTCTGCCTTCACTTTCCAGGTGACAGTCCATCAATCTACAAAAGCCTTCCATTGAGAAGGTGAGGAGGGAGATGGGGGATCAAGAAAAGGAAAGAGGGGCTCCAGGAAGAGCAGCCAGAGGCAGGCCCAGGTCCACTGGACTCACCCCAACAGTGCCCGTAGACACGGGAGTGATGATAGAGCTGGGATCCACAGGAGTCCTGGGAGTGCTCTCTTTTTCCCTCTTCATCTTGATTGCTATTAACAACAACTCTGTGAGATAAGATTTTCTAACAGTAAAATGAGGTTCTGAGTGGTTCCAACATCTCTCACAGGTAATGAGCGGGGCTATGATTAGAAATAAAGGTTTGTGTTGTGGCTGACACTGCTCATTACTTTCGGCTATCCAGTCCCATCTTCTTCCTTCTAGCAACAGAATGACCACCTGCCCCCTTACAATACACACTCACACTCACACACACACACACACACACACACACACACTCACACACACACACACACAGAGTTACTGAGGACCAAGGAAGATGGCTACCCAGCTGGGGACAATGATTCCCAAGTGGTCATACGACTAAGTTACAGAGACAGGAAGGTGAGTGGGAGTAATGTGGGCAAATTCTGGGTCACATCTTCTAAAAGGAGCTACTGCCACTGCCCATGGTCTGGAATGAAGATGTGGGGATGAAGATGAGGACAGGAAAAGAGAAGAAAGTCAGACGACCTTGTACCTGGCCACCAGGGTGCCCAGTACTGTCCACCTATATCTGGACTGTTCCATGAAAAAGAAGGGCTTCCATGGTGGCTCAGATAGTGAAGAATCCACTTGCAACGCAGGAGGTCTGGGTTCGACCCCCGGATCAGGAACATCCCCTAGAGGAGGAAATGGCACCCCACTCCAGTATTCTTGCCTGGAGAATCCCATGGACAGAGGAGCCTGGCAGGCTGCAGTCCATGGGAGAAACCAGTGGTCTCATCTGAGCCACCGTATTTTTCAGTGTCTTTATGACAGCAGCTTAGCCTGCACTTTAACTAATGCATGTGACTTTCTGCTGCCTCAGCTGTGCACAAGGAATCTTGAGGCCATACTAACTTGCACTAATTTAAAAAGCACAAGGAAAAAAAAAATCATGGCCAAGTTACAGAAGAGTCAGCAGTATTCACATGCCAAAATCACCCCTCCCTGAGGCAAGGCTGGAGAGGGCCTCATGCACACCAGGGAGTACTGCACAGGTTAGAGTAAACGCTGGAGAATCTAGCTCCCTCCTTCCCATAAAAGAGTGTCTGGGGGAAAGCTTGCCTTCCCAAATAAATAGAAGGCCCCTAAATATTTTTGAGCTGGAATCAGAGGGAATATTTAGTCAATTGTCACTATCATTCCAAAAATGACTTACTCAGATCTTCCTTAATAATTTTTAAAATTGTTTTACTTGTCTCAAGAGATGTGTTAAAACATCTCCTTCTATTATGATTGTATGTTTGACAACTAGTACTGGGAATTCAATCATCGCCTTTTATTTGAGGCTATTAGGTACATACTAGAATTGTTCTATTTTATAACAATCTTTACTACTAATCATGCTCTAAAGTCTGGTATAAATATAACTCTACTTATCCCTTTTTTTCAATTGACAGTTCTTTTTCAATTCTTTCTCCTTATTTTTTTCTTTGTCCTTATATTTTAGAGGAGTCTCTTACTAACTACCTAGATTTTTTTTCAACCAAGTTAATAATCTCTGTGTTTTAAGTGACACATTTAGTCCATTTATATTTATTTAGGATTTATTTCTGCCATCTCGATTTAGGCTTGTATTTGTCTTTGTGTATATGATCTTTGCTTTCTTTCTTCCTATCTCGTAACAGAGTGATCAAGTTTTCTTTGTCCCCTCTTTGCCTAATCTACCACTTTGGTAATTATTCATCTCATTTTTATGTTTGTATACATATACAACATTTTTATATATAAATGATCCTTACATTTTTATCACATATGCTTGACACTCCCTGGAGAAGGTAATGGCAACCCACTCCAGTATTCTTGCCTGGAGAATTCCATGGACAGATGACCCTGGCAAGCTGCAGTCCATGGTGTCACAAAGACTCAGACATGATTGAGAGATTAACAAACATACTTAACTTTAAAAGTATAAAATAAGTCAGCATCTCTACTTACCTACCAATCTTCAGAGATCCAAGCACTTCCCACCATTCTTTTCATGTTGTTGTCCAATATTTCAGTTTCACATAATTTGGTAACTTAAAATTTGTCAATATTATTGCTATTTTCTACAGATGATGCTTGTTTAAATTTAGCCCTTCTTCAATCTCACGCATTCTTTTAATAAATCCTTTAGAAGCTTCTTCCTAGGAGTCTTTGGTAACTTTAAAAAAAAAAAAAACAACAAAATGTTGTTGTTGAATAATAAGTTAAGTGGATGGGGAAGTGATGGTTATTTTCTCTGAAAATTTTGGGTACATTATCTTATTGATTTTTGGTTTCTGTTGTTACTGTTGAGAAGTCTGCTGCCTATGTAATCATATATCCTTTAGAGGAGATATGCCTTTTCTCTATGGCTGCATTGAGAACTTTTTGGCTTTGGTGATATACATTTTTATGATAGTGAACTTAAGGTTTGGATTTACTCAACTCATGGCTTGATGTATCTTCCTGAATCTTATGATCCTTACCTTTTAACTATTATAGAATATTCTTGGCCTTTTTTGTCTTTGACTATTTCTTTTCCTCATTCTCTACTATGTTCCCTTGAAATTCTTATTCTATCTCATTCTATCACCCTTATCTTTAATTATTCTTTAACATGTTTATATCTTTGTGAGGTGTTCTGAGTGGGAACCATGCTCTCTTCCAGCATATTAATTTTCTCTTTAGCCATATCTAATTCATTAAAATTAATGACTATAATTACTAATTCTGGAATATTTGTTTCTTTTCCAAATCTATTTTTTCTTTTTACATGGTACTGTACCTTGCATATTAGGTTTTCAATTCCTTACTTTATATCTCTAATCATTTTAAACACACTTATAGTCCTTGGTGGGCTTCCCAGGGGGCACTAGTGGTAAAGAACCCACCTGCCAATGCAGGAGATACAAGAGATGTGGGTTCAATCCCTGGGTCAGGAAAATCCCTTGGAGAAGGAAATGGCAACCCACTTCAGTATTCTTGCCTGGAGAATCTCACTGACAGAGGAGCCTGGCAGGCAATAGACCATGGGGTTGCAAAAGAGTTCGACGTGACTTAATGACTAAGCAACAACAACAAACAGTCCATATACAATAAATAGATCTACTATCTGAAGTTACTGGAAATCTGATTCTAAGCAGTTCTATCTGTTGATTCTCTTTCATGAGGATTGTTTCCTAGTATGCTTTGTAATTTTGGAGAGTAAGCTTGTCTTCAGGATCACTTTCTTTATGGGAATCCTGTGTGGTCTCCACTGAGGGTGGGACTCAATGGACAGTGTTGTTGGTTCCTAACTGTGTGACGTCATGGTCTAGAATCATATTTTCATGTTACAATCTTGTCTCAAATACTCTTAGACCACATATACAGCATAAATTCAAACCTCAAATCCAAATAAGGCATTAGATTCTTGGTTGAGAATTCTTGACTCATAACTGAAACATACTTCTTTGTACCCAGATCTCAGGTTAAGACAAACAAATTCCTTTTTCTCCCTGTGGTGATAGCTTCCCTGTCAATGCCTGCCTTTGACCCAATATGGAGGCTGCAACATGTAGGTCTCAGAATTCACAATTACTTGCCTTTCCAGTTCAAATTCCCAAGAAAATTAATGTTGTCTATTAGGCTTCCCAGGTGGCTCAGCGGTAAAGAATCCACCTGCCAATGCAGGAGATGCCAGAAACATAGGTTCAGTCCTTGGGTCAGGCAGATCCCCAGGAGAAGGAAATGGCAATCTGCTCCACTACTTGCTGGGAAAATCCCATGCACAGAGGAACGTGGAGGGTTATAGTTCATGGGGTCACAAAGAGCTGACAAGACTGAGCAACTGACCATGCACACACTATGTCCTTAGGTTAAACATGGCTGGCTTACCTTGGGTCAGAAATCCACATCCAATGCAACCAGTTGTAGACAGTGACAGGGTCTCACAACATCTAAGGAACTCCCTTTGGGGCTGTTTTGAAGAGAGACCTTCTCTAGCAAGAAGTCCTAGAGGAAAGAAGGAAATAACCATTGGAGGAAATAATTAGTATCTCCATAACCAAGAACTTTTCTCCAAACCTCTCTCGTGTAAGCTCTGCTGTCATTGATTGTGTAGCCTCCACTGCAGGCATAAAATTGTTAAGTGTGAGAGTCTGAGTGGTTGTAACCAGGGAGGGCATTGATAGTGCCTCTTAGGAAAGAGCACAGTGCACATGTTCTGCAGGGGAGTGGGATTTGTTTTCCACTCAGACTAAATTTGGAAATTGCTTTCCACACAGCACCTTGCTCAATGCCTTACATAGCAGACACTCAATATTTGTTGGAATAAAACATCAAACATTTTCTCCACCCTTGAATAAGGATATAATGCAGCTCACAGAGGCAGCAGGGCAGAAAATATTCAAAGAGAGACAGAAAGCTTCAAGGCCATGGCCAAGAGAAAGGTAATCTTTCCCAGTGAGTGAAAGTTGGTCTTTCACTGAAAGAAAAATGTGAAAGAAGAAAGTGTCCAACTCTTTGCAACCCCATGGATTATACAGTCCATGGAATTCTCCAGGCTAGAATACTGGAGTAAGTAGCCGTTCCCTTCTCCAGGGGATCTTCCCAAACCAGAGATCAAACCCAGGTCTCCCGCATTGCAGGCGGATTCTTTACCAGCTGAGCCACCAGGGAAGTCTAAATCTTTCCCAGAGAAATGAGTAAATCAAGGCAGGCAGTAAGCAAAGAATGCTAGACAAAAGTAACCTTTCTAAAAGGCTCAGAACTTGGAATGGACTTGGAATTAGCACATAGGCCAAGTCAGAATGTTCTTCAGTTCATAAATAAGGGCACCATCATGGGTGGTGACATCCCACATGGACTCTCCTGGGGTGGAGGTGGGAGGTCACTGTGAACTCGGATATTACATTCAGATAAAATGAAGGCATTTATCTTCAACACATCTGCACAAGGGATTTAAGGGGGAGGAACTGAAAAATGTTTACAGGGACAACCTGTGTTAATATTTCTGTATATGCAATACCCATGTTAATTATGTGTTAAAATATATGTAGTTCAAATCATCCTGTGGGTTCCTTCTTCATATGTTCTGTTTGGTTTTTGTTTTTAACACCCAAGTTGAAGGATCTCTCCAAATGCTATTATCATTAGATATGTGGATTAGCTAAGAGCTTCAGTCAAAACTGGGGAGCTAAGAAAGCAGTTCCCTTACAGAAAGCCTTACCTGGGATTTCTTTTTCTAAGTGTGCTACTTGTTAGATTCAGTCTACAAATGGAGTCTCCAAAATTTCTTCAGAAAAAGTCTTAGGGGTAGCCATCCGGTTGAAAGATGGGGCTAGTAGACTTGATCTGAAACTCTATTTGCATACCAAGTATGCTATGCTTCTACTCAAATGGTGTCTATTAAGGGTGGCTTGGGGAGGATGAAGATTAGACCTCGTTCCCCAAACTAACCTTTGGTCCCTCAGAAACTGAATGGACCACTCTGTGTAAAACCCCAGAGAACGACACCGATAGAATGAAAAAGATTAGTGCCAATCCAGGGTCCAGGGAAGATTTGCTAGGCAGTTTTGGCTTTTCAAAACACTCAAACCACCTGGTGCCCCAGACAGGGGGTGAACCCCATCACAATGGTGATGTGCTGGCCCCCTGCCCATTCTGAGCCACAGAACTCATGACAGGAGGCTTCCTGGAGGAATTCAACAGAACTCAACTCTGTCACAGACTGGAACATCTAATACCGACAATGACCTCCATGCTGAACCTAGGGTTGCATTCCCAACAGTAGCTCCTGCAGTTGTTCTCATATGAAATCAAATTACTGTGGAAAGAATGTGTGTGAGAGCTCCCTTCCCACAGCGGGGTGAAAAAGGCAGCTCCCTGGTTAGCACCCGTGGAAACACCATCTCACCAGCTTACAGGTGGTGTTATTCAAGCCCAGGAATGTGTGGAATGGGTCAAATGTGTGTGTATCAAATGTGTGTCAAATTAGGTAGCCTCCCTCTGGAAACCGTTAAATCCTTGCATCTCTTTATTGCAGAGGCTCATAGACGGGCTGGCAGTGAGAACCCAGCAGCATAACAACTGGAACCATGCATCTCACTGCAAAAAACGAGGCACTCTGTCCTGGCCCAAGATGGGAGGCGGGCGGCAGGGACTGAGCCTGGCACATTTCACCTTCCTTTCCCCAGGTAATTCTCTCCAGAAAATGTTGCTGGGTGGTAGTTCCCTTGCTTCTAGCACCTCTGTAAATATTTGGGGTATGGGATAAGCACTCAGACTTCAAATTTCTATTAAGAAGCTCAGGTGAAAAGACTCTATTGTGTGTAGGTGGAGGATTCAGAAATCTGGGCAGCTTTGGGCTGGAAAATACCATGGCACTCCCCTCCCCACTGGAGCTCCCTGTGTGGGCACCAGAGAGAAGCAGAAAGCGCTCTTGCTGTGGGGCCCCCGACTGGATGTCAGCCCAGGGTGTTGTGAGTCCCAGGACGTTTCCTGAGACCTCACCTGCTTTCCTCTCTCTCAGGGCACTTGTGAGAAATAAATGAGGTAGCACATCAGATGCCCACTAACCCCTTCCCATCCACAACACCCTGGTACCCGAGCCATCACCTTGCGCTGGTTCTATCCTAGCCCTGCACAGTGGGAGGGCACTTGTGCTCCTGCTTGCCCAGCTCCTAGGCCCTCTTGTTCTGAAAACAGCACCTCAGTTTTCTCCTGGAGAAAGTCCGTGCCATTGCCCATGGTTTGGGTGCCCTCCTCTGGCCGACAGCTAAGAACATGACCCACACCAGACCAACTGGAAGGGCCCTTCTGGGAAGGCGGGATCTGGGGCAGGACGGCATCGAGAGAGAAAACTTTCAGAGTTTTCTTACAGCTGGGATCCAGGTCTTGACAGCCTATCCCTCAGTCCCTGTTCAGCTGCAGCCCAGCCGTTGCCCTGATTCTCACCCTTCCCTCTACTAGGTTCTAGAAGCGACTCTCTACCCTCACAATACACTCCCTGTCCGTGTCCTGGAGCCAGCATGGACTCCCATGCCTTGCAACAATGCGTCTCAGTACCCTCTTCCCCCCACAGAAGAAGAAAGCAATTCCCAGGTCCCAGAACCAACATGGATGGGTGGGTGAGAAGACAGCTTCCAGAGGCATTCTGAGTCCCTCTACCCCACATACAGCACCCTCCCAGGGACTGTCTTCTCGGCCTTTCGCCTTCCCCTCGCTGCACATTACTCTCCAATGTTCCACGTCATCCCCGCTCACAAACCATCATCTCTTTCAACTCTCAAGACTCTTTTTCCTCTGGTACCAGGCCATTTTCATAAATCTTTCATTTTAAAATAAATCTCGGTGTCTCATTCACCACAGCATTTCTACAATTCATTCCTCTACCAGCGTGCTCATTCCAGAGGAGGGCCCTTCCCACTTGAATGTTGGCAACGTCCTGGGCTTTTGGCTTCTTCTCCTGCCACCTTCCTCTCTCCCAGAGAGAAAATGAGGTTTGGACTTGGGTGGGTTGAAAGCCCATCCATGCATGCCATGTATAACATTCCCTTCCTCAGCCCTGATGCATTCTGAGACAAAAAGGCCTTTGATAATGTTTCTCTGGGGGCCCGTTTGGCGCCATCTTGTGAATTGAGCGGCCTTGGCCAAGTTCCCCCTGCTGGAGAGGAAGCCATGTGAGCTGACCAAGGGCATGCTCAGTCCCCACTGGGGTCTCTGGGCTGCCTCTCTAGTCCAGCCCTTGCAAGTTGCCACAACCTCACCCAACCCAGGGGTTGAGGGCATGATCACAGTCATGGCATCTATTCCACCTAAACATGTTTCACCTAATTGAGCCACTACAAAAATGGTCCTGTTTGGCAGCCAGGGATTGTACCCGCCCCTCAGGAAGTGGTTACCTATTAGAATTCAGGGTACCTCCTGCAGCTGAGAAACACATTCTATGGGTTGTCCTCTGGGGGCCCATAAGGAATTCACACCTGTGATTAACTTAACTGGCCGTCCCATTTCCCCGAAGCTCCATACAGATCCAGTTGAGAGAGCAGCTCTCTGGCAAAGAACAACTTGAGTTTTTTAGACAGACATCAATGTATTACAGATTCAAGTAATTCAGCGTATCACAATAAACACCATGAATGGAACTAGGCTAGATTTTCACCAACATATACGATGAAGAGTGGGTATGCTAGTTTGGGTAGGTACACTCTAACACTTATTATTATATTTGTCCTGGACATTTGTAAAAGCTTTTCTGGTGTGAACTACTGAATTTGCTATTCACTAGAAATTTCCCATGCTACTTAAAATTAGATTAGTAATTTACTTTTGTGTGGGATTCAGGAGCATGTTATACAGTGGAATGACCACATATGTGGAACATGTGTGAGTGTGTTCCAGTTGGGAGAAATTACTTTTATAAAAGCAGGCTGAGGAACCTGT